>CM060944.1:135705840-136955840 GCA_030765085.1 Allium cepa
TCATTTCCAAACTCCAAGCCCTAACTCGAAATTCTAGCTTACAAGCCTTAGCTCACCGTGGAACTATAGCCGACCCTATCTTATTGTCGACATGAAGTTAGCTCAACAGCGATCCATTCCACCATTTGCAATGTTGATTACGAGAAGTTCGAGTCGATTGCGGTTTAATGGAGGAAGATAGTAACTCGAATCTCAATTTGTTTCCCAAAATGGCATCTAGGTTTCGGCCCAATGCTTGACACGTTTTTCTATATTTGTCCATTAGAACAAAATTGACTTGTGTCTAGTTCCGCAACCGTTACTATACATCACACCACCAAATGATCATATTGAGGTTACCATGTAAATTTGGCTTTCGCTATTCAGCCTTCTATTGAATTATTAGTGTGGATCATCGTTGGCCACTTTAGGATGTTGTTTTCAATGTTCTGTAGTTTTCACAAGGGTTTAGGTCGGTAAGAGGGTGCGTGACATAGGTTTGGAGCTGTCCTATATAGTTTTAATTCGACCTATGTGAAGCTGTGTTTTGTCTCGACCGGTTGTACGCCGTTCTGAAGCGAAGTCTTGCTCTTGGTCTTTAACTTTTTCTTTTCGAGAATTTGGCTATGTTTCCATCGATGCTTTTGAACTCTAATGTGACAATTTATTCCAAAATCAGATATAGTGGATGATTTAATCGTATCGCTCTTCCTATTCCGTATTCCCGTGATCCTGAAAAGAAAAGCTTCCCGCGTTGCCTCGGACAGTGGCTCTGTTATCGATCATTGATCGATAACGGGTAAGTGTGGAAGAGATAATTTTAAAGGAAGATATGGATTGTTTTTCAAATGCAAGCAAGCTAGCTACACTAGATTGTTTGTTCATGGTATTCATGATACTGGACTCTTCTCATGTATATCTGCCTTGGTCAACGCTCAGGACCCGATTAATCAACATACATTGACTTCCTTTGGATTCCGGGCATTGATTATACGAGGAAATTATTTAAAGTAAAATATACCTGATAGGGTTGAATGCCAAGCTTTGTCATTGAAAATGACTTTTCGGTCATCCAATCTTTGGTCTGGTGGAGGTACTTCCACTCTTCCTAAAGCTGGGCCCTTTGTAACTTATGATTCGCTTATTATTCCTATCATATTGGGATGACTACCTACCGTTAAATTACAAAGGCATGGTTTCTCTCGTAGGGATGCAGTTGAAGTTCGATCAGGCACAGTTTCAGCCTTCGGAACTAAAGCATGAGTTGTCCAAGTGCGATTTTCCTTCTCATGCGTTATCGGAATTCAACGCACGCCAGCCTCTATCTTCGGGGACTATTGCCTTAATTGCTCGATTCCAAACATTTCTTTTTCTCGCTGCTGCACTTCTTGTGCTCATGTGCAGCATACTCATTTACTTTAATTCTATATACGTAAGTAATACTTCTATGGTCATTTCGGCATATTTTATTTTTTGCTCTGTTCAGAACTAAGAAGTTGCTTGGTCTAGCCATTTTTGCAGCTAATCTTTGCTTACACTTAATTGAGTTCGCTTCAACAAGTTTGGGTGTAAATGCCTTAGTCCTTAGGGTGGATTACTTTGACTACCGGGCCAACTTGTTTTGGGAGACTAGGTTTCCTAAGCAATAAGTTCGATTGCCCCAGTTTAATTGACACGATAACTCCTTTCTTCGGGAATCAGGGACTTTGTTGCTTGATTCTAAGATCTGAGATTTGTAATGTTATCGGCATGTATTAGTAAGATACATTTCTGGCATCTTTTGTTAAAGTATATTCTTCTAAGTCCTAGGCTAAGATCCTAATAATGTGTTCATTCTATCTTCGAAATCTCATATACAGATGACTCAACTCTATGGATTTTTCCTTGATGCTATGAATTTTAGATAGCATGACCAAACTTTGGGTAACGGAATAATCCTGCAAATTGGAACCAAATGGTCTAGTTAGGCCGTAAGTAGGTCAACGATCCTTCTCGTCATCGCCAGATTATGAGCGATGGTTGATTTCTTACTGTTAAATACTTCATTTCCTTTATTGGCGATTTTTCTTTTTTTACCAGAATGCTCTGTTTTGTAATACAGAACCATTACCTAACCAACCTAGTGGTTATTTGTGTTCGGACTTTTCAAACATTTATTTCGATGAAGTATCTGTGCTTCTATCCTGGCTCGAGGAACTAGCAATTTTGAATGCCTATGTTTGGGTGATTATGAAAGATGGAGAGGTTTGGGACACCTGATTCGGTTGCCCCTGGTTGGGCTATCATTCCTATTTGAAGATTATGGAAGTGTGGTAGTTTTAATTTCGACCTTATGTGATTGTCGCTACATTTCCTTAGTTGTGCATACTCTGCTTGATTATTGTCATCATGGAAGTTGTGTTTATGCTCCATTTCCTGTCTTCGGGAATCGATAACCTAGCCTCTTGGTTCCTTGAGGCAGCCTATCTTTTAGCAACGTCTAAATTCTTTCTAAGTTGAATTTAGGAAATTCGGCTGTGCACTAGTTTTCACCCATAGAAACTAGTACATGAGCAATTCAATCCTGGGATTTCCTTTCAACGCTGCTTTATTCCTGTGTAGTGGATGATTCCTCTGGTGAAAGGTCAACCTATTTGGCTGACCTATGGAGGGTTATGCCTTTCAGTTATTGACTGTCATTGGGCAACGGTAGTTTTCTAAAGAGAAGGTAGAATTTTATTGAGGACTAACTTCTATCTCCGAAAGCTAGTGCATTAATGGTTCCCTTCGCATTAGCAAGGCAACACCAATACTTAGGAGGTTAGGATTGATTTTTCCATCGATTCAACGGTGCTCTTAATCCAGTTGGGTACTACTTTTGGCCTTTGGAAACTTGCACTTCGATGGTTGGATTGTAGAAGAATTTTCTTAGTATTTCCTATCTTCGGGCAGTGTTAAAGTCATATTGGTTATGGTCTTTAATGGTTTTCACATCTCTTGCCGATTTTAGGTTGGAATTACTGGAATAAGGGGCAGTTGAAACCCACTCGTCGGTTCATGATGTTTGTATTCTAGTCTGCATTTTGGGAACTTAGAGTCATTCTATGAGCGGTCGACTCACGCTTGATTTGTTTGTACTCTAGATTGTAGTCGAGGACCGGGAGATTTTTGTGAATCGTTTGTATTTAAGTCCATGCTCTGGGAACTTAGACTACTCTAGTTCACGCTCTAGGCACTTAGAGATTTTTGTAAATCGTTTATGCTCTAGTCCATGCTCCAGGGACTTAGAGTACTCTAGTCCGCACTTCGAGGACTTAGAAATTTTGGTACATCGTTTATACTCAAGTCCGCACTTCAGGAATTTAGAGTACTCTAGTCCACTCTCCGGGGACATACAAATTTTTGCAAATCATTTGTATTCTAGTCCATGCTTCGGGGACTTAGAGTACTCTATTCCGCACTCTGTGGACTTTGAGATTTTTATAGATCATTTATACTCTAGTCCGCTTTAAGGAGACATAGAGTATTCTAGTCCGCATGCCGAGGACATAGAGATTTTTGTACATCATTTATACTCTAATCCGCGCTCCGGGGACTAAGTGTACTCCAGTCCATGTTCTTAAAGATTTTTGTAAATTGTTTATACTCTATTCCACGCTCCAAGGACATAGAGTAGTCTAGTCCGAGCACCAAGGACTTTGAGACTTTTGTAAATCATTTATACTTTAGTCCATGCTCCCCGGACTTTTGTTACTCTAGTCCACACTCTGAGGACTAAGAGATTTTTGTAATGATTGAATCATTCATCCGATTTTGTAGAGTTGAGTAAATTCCCTTTAACCCAATGTAGTTGTTTTCTCAATGTTGTTTAACTTTGGGATGCACAATGCTCTCTAACGATAAGAGTCCCAAGCATTTTTGTTGCTTAGCTTTGTTTATAGCCATCAAGTGTTACCCTTAGAGATGCAAGGCTGTTGCTTAGCCAATTCCATAGTTATTCTTATTCATGAAAAATCAAATTTCCACCAACCGTTTTTTTATGTTTTGCTGATACCTATAGAACCCTTCATTTCCAGGTGCCAAATTTCAAGTTCTTAATTGTGGAGCAAGTTATCACATTGCCATAGGTATGACCGCGTTCATTCCTGTACTGATCATGGACTAGTAGAGTTCGACAGTGTTTGTGTTGAATCCATGGCACTTAACCTTGCTTGTTTTAGGTCGTATGCATTATGCTAGACTGATAGCATTATTAGGGATATCAATCTTATTCATTAGTTCCAATCTTTGGGAATTAATGGTTTAGCTGTTTGATATCGAGCGTTTTTTCTTTTCCGTGGTCTGTCTTCGGATAACTGCTGGTTTTCTACTAGTGAGTGATTGAGACCTCGGTCGAGCATCTGCTTCTTTTCTTTGTAAACTAATGATTTGAGTCTAGAACAGCCTTCCATTGTTGTCTATCTCTGGGTGATGATAAGTTCCTCATTTAATTGCAAGTTGGAGCAATCTTTTATCCTGACCAAGCGTTAATGTGCTCTGTGCCCCTCAGTCCGTAGGGCTGATTATTTTGAGCAATTCATGTGAGACTTTATGTTCTGGGCAGCTCCGTGGATGCCCCCAGTCAAAGGCACCTCGTAGCTCCTATCTATAGGAACTTGTGACTTGGATGTCTTGACTTTTGACATTTTGTACATTAACTTTGGCTAAAAAATCGGAACTCTTTCAGATAGTTGGAGTTGATCCCTGTTAATCGAAGTGCCCGGCTTTTGAGAGTGGATGGCTTATGAATTTCCTCTGTGTTGCCTAACTTTGGGCAATGCAAAGAGTTAGTTTTTTAGTGCTCCTCGGCGTTGCCTATCTCTGGGCAACGCGAGGAGTTAGTTTTTGATGTGCGGCTTACGAGATGCGTGGCTTTATGTTCTCCTTGGTGTTGCCTATCTCCAAGCAATGCAAGGAGTGTAAGTTTTGATGTTTCTCGACGTTGCCTATCCCCATACAATACGAGGAGTTAGTTTTTCATGCTCCTCAACGTTTTCTATCTCCAAGCAAAGCGAGGAGTTAGTTTTTGTTGCGTGGATTACAAGGTGCATGGCTTTTGGTGCTCCTTGACGTTGCCTATCTCCGGGCAATGCAGAGAGTATTAGTTTTGATGTTCCTCGTCGTCGCCTATCTTCAGATTATGTGAGGAGTTATTTTTGTGCAGTTCGGTTTTTCCTATCTCCGTACAACGCGAGGAGTTAGTTTTTAATGTGCGACTTACGAAATGCATGGCTTTTGGTGCTCCTTGGTTTTTCCTATATCCGGACAACATGAGGAGTTCAAGTTTTGGGCCTTCCCGATGTTGCTAGGAAAACATTGGTTATCGAAAGGCAAGGATCGTGTTTCGGCAATCCAAGGGTTTGAGTCGATTTGCTTCCGTCGACCTAGTGGTTATTTATTATGAACATGGCTTCATTGGTCAAGAGGCGAGGCATGGCTTACGAGATGCATACGTGATTTGGGCCTTCTTGGTATTGGAGGAGCAATACTAGTTCATAGAAGGTTTGGATTGAGTTTTCCCATCAATCCGGTGGTTTGACTTCGTTGGAACGCGGTTTCATCAGTTCTAAGGATATATAATTAGTTTTTAGATCGACTACACATGACTTGATTATGAAGAAAGAGCTTATAGAAGTTCGGAACAAGACTCTCAGTTTTTGGTCCAAATTATAACTAGAGAATCGGTCTTTAACTGGAATACGGTCTAAGAGGAAGAGGAATTGGTCACCAAGAACGGTAGTAGTTGGAAAGAAGTGGGAAACTATTATGCTAGTATTTCATTTGTTGCACTAGCTAGGTCATTAAGTCTGCAGCTGTCAGAATGCCAGAATTTTTGATCAGGCGTAACAGAACTGTGGTATGATTAGTCTAGTCCTTTCTTATGGCTATTCAAGTGTGTGTGGTGCCCCCATGCCACAGGGCTTTTGGCATGCTTAAACTGTGTCCATGGTCTCTCTATAACTCGTTTGATTGCACCCAGCAAAACTGGAGCGGTTCCTCTGAGTTGTTAGTCCTGGCTTGATTCGAGTCAGCCTCTGATTAACCACAAGTTCGGTTTAGTTTTGGCTTAGTTCCTTCGAACGACTTTGAAGCTCTGGGGTTCAGCACTATTTGTTTCATCGATCCTTTGATTATGTTGAGTGACTCATATGATTATCTATTTATGGCCTTGGAGCATGGCTTCATTGACTCCAATGGGCTTTGGATTAGATGATTACTGATCTTCCAGTTCACCTTCACGGATATCAGTTTTACGTGAATTACACTGATCTACCATTTCGCCCTTACAACGCTTTAGTTAGTGAAAGACCTTCATGTTCGCAAAGGGCTTTTTATATCAGATGACCGCAGATCTACAGGTTTACCTTCACAATGCTCTAGTTCATGAAAGATACTCATGTTCACGAAGGATTTCTTTGGATTTGATGACTGCTGATCTACTAGTTTACTTTCACAACGCTTAAGTTCATGAAGGACCTTCATGTTCGTGAAGGGTTTTTTGGATCAGATGACTGCTGATCTACTAGTTTACCTTCATGACGCTCAATTTTGTGAAAGATCTTCAAGTTCACGAAGGGTTTTTTGATCAGATGACTGTTGATCTACCGGTTTGCCTTCACGACGCTCTAGTTTGCAAAAGATCTTCACGTTCGCGAAGGGTTTTTTTAAGGATCAGATGACCGCTGATTTACCTTCATGACGCTCTAGTTCGTGAAAGACCTTCATTTTCATGAAGGGTTTTTTAGATTAGATGACTATTGATCTACCAGTTTACCTTCAAGACGCTCTAGTTTATGAAAGACCTTCACATTTGGGAAGGGTTTTTTGGGAACAAATGACTGTGATCTACCGATTTACCTTCATGACGCTCTAGTTCGTGAAAGACCTTCACGTTTCCGAATGGTTTTTTGGATTAGATGATCGTAGGTTTATCGGTTTACCTTCACGATTCTTTAGTTCTTGAAAGATCTTCACGTTCGCGAAGGGTTTTTTGTGGTCAAATGTCTGGCGACCAGACGTCGTGGGAATGATAATTTATTGATTCTGGGAGGAGTTTTGGGTCATGTATCCGACGACCCGACGTTCTTAAAGCAATGATTCATCAACTTTAAGAGGAATTTTTCGAATTCAGCTTGAGGGAACATGGTTTTATTGGTTCCTGTAGGCTAAGGTGTTAGATCTGTTTGTTCGATAATCCTTTGGATAAGACTTCTCGATGACCCTAGCAACGCCGGTTCTCAGAAGGAGGATTGACATAACTCTTCAAGGGCATAGAAGCATTTCATTTGCCATGTTGTCTACAAAACCCCAAGTGTCCTGCTATAGCTCATTTGGAAAAGGAGAGTAGACAAGGATGTATGAGAAGGCATCGCTTTAGGTGGTTGTCCCACTCCTTAGTTGTAAACTAGACAGTGTGTTATACGATAATCTTCCTTTTGTCTGATTTCGTCAGTTGGTTGTGGCGCTTTTTTGCTAGGTTTTAGTAGCCCTGCTTCGGCAGAAGGTCCTTGAGTTATGTAGCTCCTTCACCATTTGGTATGTTCTTTGGCACACTGCCAAGTTTTTCTTCTTCTAATTGCATTACATCTAGTTTTTAGAACTGGTTTGTACTTATTTTATCATGTTGAGGCAAGAGTTGTTCAATGAATGGTTGAACCACTTTCATTCATGGAATGTGATTCTGCCCCTAGCATTCCGGATGAAGCTTGGCAATCATACGGTCAACTCGCATCTATTTGATAGTTGCGGCTTTTCCCATTAATTCGAGAAAAATCAGGTGATGAATGATTTGATCACATCCATGCCGGGGTCAGATGATTGAGTCTTGCATAATTTTCTTCATATTCTTTCAAGCAAGTGGGGATAATGAGTTATTAAGTTAGTAATTAAGTTGTATCTATTTCAGGATGCAATTATGTCCATTTGTTGAAATCTTGGGATGATCGAATCAAGTTCGTCTAGATGAAACTCCATAGGTTTAACCATGGTCTGTGGAGATTGGCTAGCGGCCAACTCTAAGTACTTGGTCACATGCATCCTTATGGAAGTAGTTTAGTTCAACTTGGTCGTAATTCACAACATAATTGAAATTGAAATTAAAATAAAATAATTAAATAAAGATCCGAATAAATCTCATTGATAAGTGAAGCAACATCGTGTTCTCTCTATTCCACTTTGCCCCTAGCTCCTTTCAGCGGGTGGCGACCCTCAATGGTCCAATTGATAATCAGAGTTCTTTATTGATAGGCATCGGATATTCTCTGCTCGCCATTCTGCAAGGATTGCAACATACTGTTGAAGCTTTCATTTCCGAATCAGCTTTTCGATCACATCTTGGAGATGTTTATAATCGTCGTTGTTAGGACTATGTGCATCTTGGATATACAATATTCCTCGGATTTTTCTTCGGATTCCGATGGACTCTGTCAATCTGGTTTTCAGTATTGCTCTGAGTCATGAGTATCCAAGTTGAGGCTATCAATCGTATTGTTCAAAGAAGCATATGAGTCAAATTTTGAAATCCTGGGTTTCCTTTGAGTCAAATGGGTGATTACCAGTGTTCGAATTTGGGTCAGGACTGAAGTGAGTTTTTCAACAACCATTTTGACGATTTTTGATGGTTTTCAATGATGACCACTCGTGATTCGATGGTGAGAGGTCCATGATTGGATTAGAAGCTGGTCATTCAGGAGTGGTGATAATATAGGATGGAAGCTTGGCATTGTAACTAATCTCAGGTCGTGTCATATCTTCTTGGTCCTTTTGCCTCATAGAATACCGTTTGAGTAGCAATTCCTCGTCTGTTGCTTGGCACCGTGCTAGCGCATGGGTTTTAAAGCATCTTTTAGCATTCTTCATGTTAGCATTTTCATCCAATTTGTCTTCTTTAAATTGTTTGTCATCTTCAGAGCCGAAGAGAGCCATCCTTATATCCTTTCGTAGGATATTCACTCCTATGTTCAAGTTTGTAGCCGGTCCTTTTGGAGTAGGTAGAGTGTTAACATTTTCTTCCATCATCATTCTTCTCAAAACTCCGCAGATTGCTTCCTTTCGACTATATCCCCTTCGAACGTCCAAGACGGCTGTGGTCCTCGATGAGAGTTCGGGGGTAATGCCCCTGAAGTTCACGGTACATGTTAAAAATCATCGTGAACCGAGCTAACTTCATGGATCTCTAGCGTTCCACAGGCTATGGATCGCTAACGAGCCATAGGATCTAGCAACCTATAGCTTCTGACGACACATAGCTTCTGGCGACCCATAGCTTCTGGCGAACCATAGGTTCTAGAGACCCATAGCATGGGTCGGCGGCAATCCATAGTACATGGATCGCTAGCGATCCACGTACTTAAGTAATTTCAGCACTTTTTCTTCTAGAGTTTATAGCGGTCTGGTGAAAAGGTATGGATTGCTAGCGATCCATAGTGCATGGATCATTGGCGACCCATATGCTTAAGCGATTTCTGAGCTTTGCCTTTAGGTTTGCGTCTACTATCTTATGTTGATGATTTCCATAACCTTGGCATGTGTTTTCTTGCTCTTTCTCCGATCCTTCCAAGCAACAATTTAGGATCTAACTTGATTTGAGGATCTAACTTATGGAGCTATGGGATCCAAAGCAGATAGCTAGATCTAGATCCCAAGTTGGATTTCTTAATGAAAGCACCAAATTATTGACCTAAAAAATGGACTAACACCCTAGTTTGAGTTTGAAAGCACCAGTCCTGTTCTGATAGAGCAATATCACTGATAACAGATATAGAAAAAGAGCAGTAAAAGAAAGAAGGCAGAGAATTTATATAAGGTTCGGCTCTTAATAAAGCCTACATCCACTTTATAGTTTTATTATAGACAGATTGTTGTTACAATAGATGCTTGACTACAAGGCTTTGATTATCTTTAGCTAGATTCAATCCTCATAGTTGGAATCCACTAGAGAATCACAACGAATTCCTTTGGAGATTATTGTGAGGGTGTAGGCAAAGAGGAACAGATCTAGCAGAGCTCCAGTAACCATTCCGGGGAAGCCCCTCTTTATGTTGCAGATAGGATGTTATTTATAGAGATCGAAGAGCTTCTGGGCCAGGCCTATTTATCAACTGCTCGTAGGTGGTTAGGAAATGACCCGGGAGAGTTTGGCTTGCAAAATGAGATAGAGCCATGGGTTGTTGGCGACCTATGGTTATGGGTCATTGGTGACCCCTGGTCTATGTGTCGCTAGCGGCTCATAGAATGCACTTTCTTGCGAGCCAATGCCTTGGCCTCTTTTCTTAGTGTTCTTTAGCTAATTGTTTGAAGGTTTGAGGAGAGGCATGGTAGCCGGTGATCCAAGAACATAAGATTTCTTGGAATTTGGAATAGGAGATGCTTTGATAGTATTTTATCATAGTTATCCCATTTCAAAAATAATTCGCCAGCTATTTGTTCTCAGCTACAGAATGGGATAAAAGAATGCTGGTCCCTTGTTTTAGTCGAAACCAGTCGTTGCCTTAGTAACATTGCTTGGCCCTCCTTCACTCCTTGTCTTATCCTTTCTGGTTGAGTTCTAAGCCATCATGATGTCACGAGATTGTCCTGCTTTCTAGTAGGTCCTGCTGGGTTAAAAATCTAGATAACAAAAGTAAAGTGTTTTATAATTCAAAGTTGCAATTAGCAACACCTTGTGATAAGAGAATGTAGCAACACTTCTTATTGGATATCTACTCATTATCCTAAAGCCCATTAGCACTTAAACAAATGAGAATAAGTTCACCTCATTTTTATCTCTCTCAAATCAGAAAACACAGATCATCTCTACCTTCTTCTCAAACCAAATCAAAGAGCAAACTCCATTTTCTGAAAATTTTCACAAAACCCTAGTTGCTCCAAAAATCATAACAAATTAAATAAATTCAGAAAATTTTTCAATTCTGGATATATTATTGCTAACATATTCTGTCACCTTTGCTCCAAATTTCTTAGCATTTGGTTTAGTTTTGATGATTCAAGATTCTTTTTTTCTCAACTAGTCTTCAGGTTAAATCTGGATAGTAAAAGAAGGTCAGTAGAAAATATATAAGTAATTACCGAAAAATCATAGAAATATAAAATTTGGATATGTTGTTATCAGATCATAAACATACTTTTTTTTAAATTCATAGGAAAATACTTTGTTTTGTTATGCCAAATCCTTGCTGCACTGAGGATGAAAATGCAGAAAATTTCGAGTTTTGGCCTTGTGTTGATCGCTTGCAATTTTGGTAATTTTGGTATGTTAAGGTGGGTAACCCTCACAAGTCTAGTCGAGATTCATTTGCATGTGGTTGAATGGTGAAAATAATAGTTTTATTGGTCTTTGTTTAGTGATTACTGTAAATGTTTTCTAAATCTACTCCTTGTTTGCTCACTGTCAGTTCACTGCTTACTAAATGTTGAAATTAGATTTTTCTTAAATTTTAATGTTTCTTCCAATGATTTTCTCAAATGAATTTTGAGTTCTGATTCAATTGAAAATAGTTAAATTTTGATGCATTTGTGTTCTATGGAAGAAATTCCATTTTTGATGTACTCAGTTACTACTGAATTTCAGTGGTCTAATTCGTATTTTGATGGTATGAATATTTGTAAATTATTTTAATAATTCGTTTTCTAATAAATAAGTACATTTCAAGTGATTTATAAATTAATTTTTAAATAATTCAATTATACCGCATAAAGGTTTCTAACTCCTGATTTATTAAAACACTTCGATACTATTTGCAAACATTTAAAGATCTCAATTTTGGATATTATGGAATTTTTGTTTCACCAAATATTTTGTGAGATTTTCTTTTATAAGTTAATAATGGTTTTGTGATTTGGTGAATAATTTTAAGAAGGACAATATTCCTCTTTGTTTAACTCTATATGAGTTTCTTCTTAAATCAACGTGAGTTTTTATGTTCCTATTATGGCTTGTAATGTATCATCACTTTTATCTCACATTAATTCCAATTAGATTAGTTTGTTTATTATCTTTATATAATACTCGGGTCAGACCGAGATATTTCAGGTTCTTTAGCGTGATGATCTTAGAGCTGAATTAGTTTGAGGCTTCTGCGTATGCTTTTGTAGACTTGTACCCTAGTTATTTTGTAGCCCTTATTGTATGTTGAAAGAGAGATTCTTTTTTATGAATACTCATTTATGCTGTCTTATATGTTTTATATGTATATCGTGGATATTTTATGACCACCTTTTGTAGTTCACATCATGTATCATATACATGTTCACATCTGCTTTATGACAAATGTTTATATTTCTTTGTCGTATTATGTAATTCTATCTTCTATTATATTTTATATTGTTATGAATTATATTAAGCACCGTGTTGTTGTTTTGTGCTTGGATCAGATACGTTGAATCCTTTTATAAAAGAAAAATATTTTCGGTCAATTCGACGTTTTGGTACTCGCCTAGAGTAATAATACAGATGTCTCCTAGCAAGCCTTATTCTCTACATTAATAAACGATATTTCATTGTAATGTTCTTTGTTAATGAGGGCATAAAGGTGGGCGTCACAACTTGGTATTAAGACCGAGTTCGAAATAATATATGATATTAAAGATGAGAATTTTTTACTATATGCATCTTCGAGACTGTCCCTTTGAGTTTTTTGGGTCGCTACTAGGAATTCTTCCTCTAGAGATGAGTCATATCTTAGAAATATCTTAGGATACTCATGCTTATTTTCTATGTACACTATTTTGTATCTTCAAATAATTCTTTCTTCGAACAAATGTTTCACTTCAACTTTAGTAGACTTCAAATTGAATTATGCGTCTTTGTCCTTAGCAATCTGAGTTATGCAGTGAAGGCGGATAAACTGCTTTCCACTGAGCACCTCAAATTTAAGTGCCTTTATAATTTGTTGTCAATAATAAATGTTTGTTTGTTTAATAATTAAACTTAGTAACCATTAAAGATTAGCATTGAGTAGAATTTATCATTTGAATATTTAAAAGACTTACTCGATATTAAGTGGACTGGTGGTGTATAGATTTGACGTTGCTACCACAAGGCATAACTGAATTTAGTTTAATAACTAATTTATCATATGGATAATTAAATTAAAAACTAAGATGAATTTTTAAATGGATAATTGGTTAAAGCAAGCATAGATAAAAGGAAATATTATTAAATTTATTTTAATGGAGATCATTTATAATGTATGTAAAGGCATTAAAAGAAATTTAATAATAAGAAATTTTTGGAAAATCTATTTTGTGTGGCAAGTTGTCCGTTAGATGCTTTAAGAATTCTGGTCGAAGCGTTTGGCCAATGTTTTTCAATAGGAATTCCTAAAACTTTGATCGAGTCAATGAGATACCAAAATTTGAGTTCAAAATTTTAAAATCTTAATTATTTAAAAGATTTTAAATAATATTTAGATGTGGAAATAAAACTTTCTGGAAGTTGAAACATAATTTGGAATTGAATGATCTTTTGAGAAAATTTATATATATACAATTATAGTGTTTTGAAAAAGAAAAAAAATTCAATTGTATACCATTTTCTATAAATAAATCTCATATGAAGTTTTCTTTTTGAGAGTTTCGTCTTGAATGTGATTTTCGTTAGAAAATATTACTAAAGTTCGTATCACATACGAGTTTGGGTGATTCAGACTCAACGATACCTTTAGTTGCAAAATTGTCATGAGAAACTCCTCACATAATTCTTGTTTAAATTTTATTATATTTCAGTTTTTAATATGAATTTACAGTAAATAATATATGCTTACAAAGTTGGATTGAAAACCTAGAATAAAAGTGTAGTTATTGTCACAAACACACTTTAATCACTATATTATTATGTTGCGTGTGTTAGTAAATTAACCGTATCTTTTTCATTACTAGTTGGATTTTGTTAGTTTTTTAAACGTTGAAAAGCTAACGAAGGACAACTTTTATGTTGAATACATTTGCAAATTTTGAGCATAGGTTGATTAAAAACCTATTGAAAACTCTCAGCTCCGCCACATTTAAATTTATATTCTCTAAGCTAAACATTGTTAGTAAATTTACCATATCCTTTTCATTTCATGTTGGATTTTCAAAAAAATTGATGTTTTGGAAAGATAACTTCATATGTGGCAGCTTTACTATTGAACTCTTTTATTAATTTTGAGCATATGTTGAGCAAAAACTTGTTGCAAACTCTCAGCTTTATCACATTGAAATTTATATTCCCTGAGCTAAACACAGATAGTAAATTGACCATATCTTTTATACTTTTAGTCAGATTTTGATAGTTTATGATGTTTCGGGAAAACTAACTTCGTATGTGACAACTTTCATGTTGAACATTTACAAATTTTGAGCTTAAGTTGAGCGAAAACCTGTTGCAATCTCTCATCTCTATCACATTGAAAATTAATTTCTCTAAGCTAAGCACTATTAGTAAATTAACGATGTCCTTTTCATTTCTTGTCATATGTCGATAATATTTTATGCTACATTAATCTGACTTTTTGTGTGACAACTTTTATTTGAGCACTTCAACAAATTTTGAACGTAGCTATTTCAAAAATTGAATTTTAACTAAGTTAAAGCTCTAATATTTGTTTCTTTACTGTTTTTGCTTGAACATTCTTTTGCTTATTTTTTTACTTGGTTTCTATATTCTAAATCAATGTTAGATTTTTTTTAAAAAAAAGGGCTTTCGAAATGAATAAATAATGTTAACCGGATGAGCTAGTATTTATTCCACTAGCTGACTGATTTATCGGAATCACGGGAACCAGCCCTTGCCATAACAGTCAACAACCAGCCACATGACTAGTGTTAATTAATATTAACACAACTATAGTTATATCTATCATTGATAAATTATTTTATCCTTATTTGCGGCCGTGTCAGTACGCCTTTCGAAAGCACAATATCATATTACATGGGTTTGGATGTGTATTCGTCATAATGGGCGGCGATACCGCTAGATCTTATTTTTTTTTGGGTGGTAGATGGTTATGTGGAGGCATCAATTTTGGTTGTGATAATTATATATCATGGCAATTAGTTTTTACGTAAGTCAAACATCATCGACATAATGCTATAAAATCACATGATCCTTGTTTTTCATGGTTACTTTTTATACTCTAAAAGGTTTAAATAATTTCATTTACTAAAGATATCGTTGGAATAATTTTAGCAAGGTGTTAGCGACCTTGTCATAGATGAAACTGCTTAGCGAGGTATCAACGACCTTATCACGGATGAAACTACTTAGCGAGGTGTCAATGACCTTATCATGTATGAAACTACTTGGGGAGGTGTTAGTGACCTTATAATTGCATTTTAGATCCATTTCTTTTGTGAATTTGGAGATTATAAATTATTATCACCATATTTTTAATGATAGTTAAATTGAGACTTGATATGGATTTATGAAATGGTGATTTTGATTAATATGTCTTAGTATGACTATGGGTTTCAGGCATATTTTATTATGCCTTATTTGTATGTTAAGTCATATAATTATAATTATGTGTTTATTGATTTAAACATTATTGATTTAGTTGGAATTTCACCACAATTCAGTTTTGCCTATGGAAGGTTATATTTGTGTATATCATGATTTATTGAAATATGACATGAGTTGCCATTTACTTTCCTATGAATATTTTTAGATTTTGGAATCATTCACTATGAGTTATTACTATGGTAATTAGGTTAATTACTACATTATATAAGTTTCATGTTTTATGTTTTGTAGCGTTTAGATTTTTTACCAGTCTAAGCTGTGCATCTTTGTCACTGTCCTTGTAACATTCCTGATTTTAAGGCTGAATTAATTTAATAATTAATTTGATCTGGAATTTAACTTTGAAATATTTGGTAATTAATTTAAAATTTTGAATTAAATTGTGAGGTTAATTCGAGTTTCTCCAAAAACAATTAAAATGCGGGTTTTATAAATGGATTGTGAAAATAGGAATTAATAAAAGCTTTAAAATTTATATATATGTATATAAATGGATTTTAAATTGAAACTGGAATTTGAAATTCAAGAATAAATATTCTAAGAAATAAATGGGATTTAATAACTTTATAAACTAGTAGAGATTTGTTTTCTATTATATATACATATATGTAAATATATACATTGTGATTGGGAAGATAGGATTTAAGATCAATATAAGAATTATTTTCTTAAAGATGTATAAACAGTTATAAAAAGAAATATAAATAGAAAATAATACAAAGATATTTGAATTTAATTTTATGACATGGATTTATAAGTTGTTTGAAGTTAAACCTTTATTCTAAAGACTTATATACATATATAATCTATATATGTGTTTAATATTAAAATACAATTAAACTTTGAATTTAATTTCTTTAAAAAGTTATGATTTGTACAATGACTTGAATTTAAAATTTAAAACAAGAATGAAAATAAAATATATACCTTTTGAAATTTAATAAATATATTGGGAATAAGATTGGTTTAATAGATAGATTAGATGTAAAAAGCTTTGATGTGTATATATCTTTTGAAATATGAGCATATAAGTATTAAAATACACATAAGATAAATCAATTCACAAATTGATTAAGGATTAAAAAAAATTAAATCTGAAGTAAAGTAAGATTTAATTAAAATTTTAGAATGCTTCCCTCTTATATAATTAAAGATGAATATAGTTAGAATAAATATACAGACTTTGTTATGAATATACCTTTTTGCAATAAACACATTAATATAAAACATGTTTATAAATTAAAATAAAATAAGGTTTAAAACACAAATTTGTAGGAAGTGGTTTAAACATAATTTTTATCATATGTGACAAATGTTATATAAGTAACAATATTGATTTACAAGTGTAAACCATGCAATAAGGAATTAAACAAGTGGCAAGATAACCAAATTTCTTTTAATTTAAAATGTATAAAATATACATAATAAAACAAAACCAGGCTGTACATGTTCCCTGTACAAAATTCCATCCTTCAATTCTACAAAATCAAAGCCTAGTAACTCAAAGCCAGTAAAAAGAAAAAAAAACCCGTCTTCAATCAAAAACCTGATAATTAAAACCAGAGTGAAAAAAATAAAAGAAGAAAATTATCTCAGCAATTAAACTACAAGTTTCAAAAGCTAAAGCAAAGAATCATCTCAAACAAGTTCTAAACTTCAGTCTGAAGTACTTCAGGGCAAATCAGATCTAAAGCATGCGAATACAATCATGTTACAAGATTAAAGTAAAGCAATCAGATCCAGTAGAAATTCAAAGCAAACCAGGAAAACAAATCATCTCAAAATCATTCTCTGTTCCCCTCTGTATAACCATTCTAGGTGAGCAAACCCTTTGATTCTGTTATTATAATGCGATGGTTGGATTCATTTGTAAAGTATGTGATGAAGATTAGTTGTATAGCTGTTAGAAGTACATGTATGACTGTATATATACACACAAATGAGTGTGTACATGTCTGTGTTTCAGGCAACATGTCTTTGTTCAGTTCACAGGCTCATCTCCCCTAAAGAAAAATTCAATTTCTCTTTATTTAAGACATTATAGGTTATGATGTCTTAAGAGTATATGCTTCTATGAAGGCAATACAAATTTTAAAAATAATTTCAAATGAAATTACTAAGTATTCTTCTGATAATATTGAATTATACAGTAAAGAACAAATATATCGGAAAAATTCAACAAGCATAATTGAAAGCTTCATATATATATTCTGGTTCACATTCAAAAATGATATTTTTGGCGATCGAATTTTAATTTTTAAATTTATAAATGAGGAGGAATTGCGAGTTAATCTGGAAACTTGTTTCTGTCAATTTCCCTCAATTGACAAATTTATCTTCGTCGAGATCAAGATGGAAGGTAGCCGGGGTGTCGAAGATTGGTGAAAAAATGGAGCTATATTTTTCTGATCATCATGGTGTTTTGACGATGATGATGTAGGGTTTTAAAGCTAGTCTTTACTCGTATGGGTTTGAAGAGGAACTGCGTCGATCTCGAGGTGTTTGGGTCGATCGCACAAATAGGGAACGGTGCGTTGGAGTTTGTCGAAGCTCCGACCAAAATTTCGTGGTCTCTGGTGTGCTAGATCGATGGGACGAGGAGTTTTTCGATGATGGTGATTTGGTTACAGTGGTCTCGAGTAGTTCGATTTTGATACTCCGGTGATCTCTTTAATCTAGGAGTTCGAGGAAGTTAGGTGGGTCGAAGGTGATGTGTCGGTGGTCACAGATTTGGTCGACGACGTTCGGTTTAGATGTACACGTGCACGAGTTGATGTTTGTGTCTGGGTTGAAGGGGGAAGGTGCTATCTTGAAGCGTGCCTCGGGATGAAGAAAACTTGGCTCGAGTCGTCGTTGGGTCGTTCGCACATAACAGGGTTTAAAGGATTTAATGTAAAAACGAAATCAGGTTTAAAAAAATAAAAAGGGGAAGAAGAGGGTTAGCCTTGGGTCGAACTCGAGAAAATGGTGAAGATGCTTGGGATTTCAATAATTGGGCTCGAGTTTGTTAATTGGCACCAGTTTCAGGTTTTAATGTTTCTCAAATAAATTGCACCAGGTTTAAAAAGAGCCAGAAAATGAAATTTAAATTTCAAAGCAAAAAGTATTAATCACATTTTTATGAAAATTTATTTAAACAAGTTTTTTCAAAGAAATGTAAACTATGTTTTTCCAAGGTGATATTCATCAAACAAGATATTTTTAAGTTATTAAAATGATTTGAATTTCAAAGAAAAATTGTTAAACCAAGTTTTCAAACAAGTTTCAAATTTATTAACAAGCTTTATAAACAAGTAATAAGGTATGACAATTGGGATATCATCGATTATCTAAAGTTTTAAATAATTAAAGAACAATTGCTTCGAAAAAAAGTAATCAAAAGATAATGGAAGTAATTTAAAGGGAAATACTCGATGGAGTTAATTAAGAAATTTATTAATAAAAGTAAATCAAAGCTAATTACTCTGTAATTAATTTAAAGTTGAATACTTTGTTAAAGGTTAATCATTTTGTCTAATTACAGGGGTAATTAATTAATAAAATTTATTAAGGATTAATGAAGTAATTAATTAAGGATAATTAGTTAAAGAATGATTAAATGATTAAAGGTTAATTATTTAAAGGTTAATTGATTTATTAATTAAAATTAGTTAATTAACCATTCAAGGTTAATTTAATAATTAAAGGATAATTAATTCAAAAGGTTTATTAATTAATCAAAATGATTACGAAATGATTGTTAATTAAGGATTAGTTTATCAATTTTTTTATTAATTAAGGATAATTAATCAAAGCATAAATTATAAATTAAAGGTAAATTAATAAATGATTAAAGAGTAATTAATCAAATTGATTTGTAATAAATTAATATTAATTAACCAGGATTAGTAAATTATTCATAAGAAATTAATATGATTAATCAGTTGATTAATAAATTTTACTTATGAATGTTTGGATTCTATTGAATGTTTGAATGGTTTGGTATTCCTCATATGTGATGCTTTATGATATGAATTATTCTGATTTGTGTTGTAAACTGTGATATGATTTATTCATCTGTGATGTAATTTATTCATTCGTGGTGTAACTTATTTATCTGTGTATATAAATAAGTGTTATACGATCATACCGCTTATCGATATTGATATAAATGATTCTGTGGTGGCTGAATGATGTTGCACTATTGTGTTAAACCCCTGGACCACACTATACACACACAAATATGGATTTGCATGAGGAAATTGGTTAAGTCACGGATTTTTAATGATTTTAAAGATGGAATTTCTGAATCCAAAATAGTTTTGGAATTGGAATTGGAATTTTGAAAAGGGATTTCAAAGTATAAAAGTTATTATGAATAACTTGATTGAGTTTTGAAATTTAAATAATTTGATTTAAATTTGAATTCAATATTTGAAATTGAATTCAATGATTTGGGAATTATGGTTTAAAAAGATTATATAAGTTATAAAGGTGTTTATATGGCTTTTTAACCACTAAAAAAAATATTGTTTTGGAATTTAAATTTAAAACCCTAGTTTCAAACTTGAATGGCTTTAATTTATGTAAATGTAATCAGCTTTAACTTATGTGAAAGATTATCAAACCTTGTTTTGAAATCGAAGAGAGTTTTAAATGGTATATCATTCATATAAAAGATTTGAATTGGAAATAGTTTGAAAGTTATGAATTAAATCTTTAATTTAAAGATTGGATAAGTTAATCCAATTTGAAATGAAATTGTTTTGAAAAGCCGTGAATGAACCTTTGTGGAAAAATTGGAGAACTTTGTGAAACGAATCTTTTTATTTAAAGAGATTTGAAATGGTAATTTGTTTAAACCATTTAAAGAAAGGTTTTGTATAACAAGTTGTGACTTAACTGAAATCATATATCCATATGTTTTTAAATATTGCGCTTATTATTCGGTTTAGCCGGGAGAGGACCTTGTGTCATATAACCCATTTCGAATAATGATACGTCGATATGGATAGCATTTGAAGACCAAGTATTTTCAAGAACGAAAGGATAACCCGTCAATTTTCTCTGCACTGAGTCGCGCCGGTATAGAGATTTCCTAAGTGATAGGAAGTCCGGTCGGGATTGTGACTACCCGGATTTGCAAGGGCTTCTTTGGAAGTGCCTTCGGTTCTGTTCGAACTCGGAACAGACTTGTATGGATGTGTGTCTGATATTACACTTCGAGATGTAATGCTGGTTTCTATCGAATACATTTATGTCTGGTGGCGGGGATTCATTCTCTTAGCTTAACACCCTTCTCTGAGATGTACGAGCTTAGAGGTTATGTAGTTGATGGTTACTAGTGATACATTCCCAATTTGGTAATGTGGCATACGAAGTGCTGATGATCATTTGTTGATCTAAGCATGGCTTTGTGAAAAAGTGTAGCTTTGTGGACGAGACCTCATCGAGCCTCACAAACCGGTAATGGTCAAACAGGAAAGATGCGGCAAGGTTTCAGGGGTAGCTCCCCTAGGGTATGACCATCCCTTTTGGAAAAGGGTGGTATTATGGTATGGAGCCCAAATACTTACTCATGTGGACACTATAGTATATTTATTACTGTGTGATGTTGTTGGCGTAGAGGATCCTCAGATAAAGGTCGCAAACGACCAAGGGTGGTATATCTTAGGTTTTACTCCCCGAGAAGGGGGAACCGACCTTGTATTGGTAGAGAGCCAGGTAGGTTCTTGGGGCTTCCCTCCAGAGGCGTTTCCATGTGGCAATAGGAAGTTTCTTAGCCTGACCATTTGTTGGAAATCCAATCATCCAATACGAGCCCTATACGGTTTTAGTTGTAGAACCTGCCATTTAACATGGCAGCCATAGTAGGCATAGTATAATGGTGCTTATGCGGGCTAAGATTAATATATACTTTCGAAATGTCTTCACACTATGCACTAGTAATAATATCAAAGAGTTTTCTTATATTACGCATATTTGACTATCATAAGGAGAAATTTCCCCCAAGGGTGCGATTGCATTGTGTGTGTGCCGGGAGGCGTTATGGTAGTTTCATTTTCTAAAAAGCATTGCGGATTTCAATCAAAATTATTTTGTTTGTTTTTTAAGATAAATTGTTTTTGTTTTCTCATACCAGTCCCATGACTGACCTGGAGTTTATTGTTCCCTTTCTAAACTCTTGGTGCCCACAATTTTCCACACGGGCAATGTAGAGTTGGGTTTTTCGGATAGTCGAATAGTAGGAATTGATTCGATATCCTTCGAAGCCCTTTGAATATGTGGATCTCACTTGTTACACTTCAGCATTCATGGACTGCACTTGTTTAGTTTTGTGCAAGGTTTGGAGTTTTGGTTCGGAGCATTGGATTGGAGTTGCAGTTTGATATTGAAGTTATCACTTTTGCTATTTGTTTCCGCTGTTGTTTATTGTCTCTGATATTCTTGTATCATATTGATATCATTGTTGTATATCATTGGATATTGTATTCATTAGAGTTGTATATGATATTCATTTCTTTTTCTTCCGTTATGTTTTTATACTTAATGTGTTATAAGCTCCGGCACGAGTCAAATTTCAATGATTGAATCTGCGGCATTCGAGTACAAGTGAAGTACGGGTGTCGATTTTCGAACACTGAAATTTGGAACGTTCGGTATCAGAGCTGAAGGTTGAAACTTTAGCTCCGGAGTATAACACATTAGGTAGCTCATTAGATATAGGGTGAAGTATACCCTAGAATGAGTATATCCGTAAGATATCCGTCCGAGTGCCTCAGTAAATTCTCTTGTTATCCACTGATAGTAAGTATGAGTGCAAGAAGAGGACGAGATAGGGGACATGGGAGTACCATTACAAATGGTCAGTACCCTGCGACAATGGAAATAAATTTCTTTATTAACCTCCTTGTAACGACCCGAAATTTTCGAACCAGAAAATTTCAGACAATTATGAAAAAGAAGAAAGAGATAGAAGAAGAAGAACAGAAACCCCAAACATCTCACATTCGTAGCGGATAAAATATAATAATAAATAATAACAGTTTACAAAAGAATATTATAACTGTCGATTACATTTAATATACATCAGAGTTTCACATAATATACAGTCACTGAATATTTACAATTATCATGACTCAGATAAACAATAATATAAATACAGCGGATATACTCTATACGATACTGCCACCAGCTCGCCTTCTGAGCTCCTGAACGTCCTAACCTGAAAATCTGTAATACTCAGTCTGACCCGAGCATTACATCAAAGCAACACCCGGGTCAGGCTGGAAACCAGCGTGAGTAAACCCAACTAACAAGAAATACCAAAGCAAACATCACATATAAACCCGGGGTAACTTATACCAATTTAACCGATTCATAATTTGTTATAAACAACACTTATTTCACATATAAATTTTCTAGGTACAAAACCTAGATAAAATGATCCAATTCACTCAAATCGTTTCATTCCTTCCTATTGATTTCACCAATCAATTTATAAAAATTCGAAGTGGATTCGGGTATTAACTAATATCCGACTCCGGTCTCTTCGAATTTAGTTCATCAAAACACATGTTATTCTAGTGAAATGCAATTCATCATTGACAGTAACCTCATTATCATTGCCCACCCAACGAACCGTTTCATATCAGGGTATTAATCAATTTAGGGCACTTAAAAATCACTTATCATACATAAGCAAGATAAACAGTTACACCATCTCGAATAAGTCTAATCATAATTGAATTAAATCAGTTACCTTTAAATCCTGCTTATTTATTAATTTCAACCCAATTGGATTACCATCCTATAATCATTTGTCTTTAATTACATTAAGATTATCATCATTATCTAATTACTTGCATTAAGTAATTATACTTAACCATATTCCATGAATGATTATCCTTAGTTAATTGCATCCATTAATCAACCCTAATTGCTTATGAACAGTAATTACCCCTCTGTAATTACTTACTTAAGTAATTAACCTCTCACCTAATTATTAATCCGTTTTAATTAAATATACTAAGTAATTCATCTTTAATAACTTCTACTAAGTAAAATTTCCTCTAATTACTTCCCAATAAGTAATTCCTTTTAATTTATTATTTCCTGTAATAATGAATTACTTTACTAAATCTCATCAAATATTTCTATTTAATTAATCTCCAAGAGTTTACCTTTAATTAGTTAACAATTTTAATTTCAATCGGATAATCCATCCCTTAATTATCCTTAAACCCAATTAATCAATCTTAATTGCAGATTAATTATTTTTTATCCATTACCAGTTAATTAAATTACTGAATTTACTTAACTACTAATTATTTGTTAATTAGCTTTAAGTAGTTAATTTCAAATTTATTTATCAATTAATCATTAATTAATCCAAACTCTAATTATAATTCAATTATTCTTAATTACACAAGATTATTATTGTCAATCTTTAATTTCAAACTTATTAAATTTCAAACAATTCACTTAATCACCATTATAAATTAATTTCATTCTTAATTATCTTTCAATTTAAATTATCCATCTTATGTTTTTTTTTGTTTTTTTAAAAAAACCCTACTTAATAAATTTTACATCAAGTCATAGCTCAAACCTTGGCAATAAAGTCTATTTACATAATGCTGAGTTTTGTTAACAAAAGTAGTAATAATAATAATAATAATAATAATAATATAAAAGCGTTTAAGCTTAACCACCTTAAAATGGACCCGAGACAAACAAGATAATTACTTGAGTAAGGCCCGAGTCTCCCAAGCATTTTCTCGTGTCCCTTCTTTCCTCTGCTCGTGTTCTTCTTCCCCTTCTACTCTTCCTCTCTCTCTCTCTGTTCTATTTCCTCTTTTTTTATATATGTTATAACAGCAGAACACGAAAACATAATCCACGCAACAAACCCAGGCGAAAACTCGGAGAAGACTTCATAATATCTCGAGTATCACTCGAGACGACCACAACCTGGAAACCGCCGACACTATCGTGCCACCGTGTACGTGCACGGTGGGTCGCCATCGCTCCGGCGATCCACAGCGGCCCCAACAAACTCCATCACGACCTCACATACGCAATCAAACCCCAATTCCTCACGAAAGACTCAAAATCAAAAATAAGCGTGTTCGATCGAACAGCGGCTCGAATGCGTCGAGGAAAAATTCGCCACGACCCCCAACGCTGACCACCGTTGACGATGCGACTCTGGCCGCACCACGTCCACATCCTTCTCTACCTCTCCTTTGAATTACGTGGCACTCGATCACACACAGAAGGCATCACGCCACGATTTAGACACAGACCAGAACTTGAAACCTAAACCCTAAATTGAATTTGTTTGTCCAATTCTTGCTTCTGAAAAATTATCCACTAATTTTCCCAAAATCATAGATGCTCATTCTAGCCCCAAAACAAATTTCAACATTTACTAATTATTCAATTGCATAAAAATGAGAGAAATGCAAATTTACTTAAAATACAAACTACTCTTATTATAACGAACTAAAAATCTTCGTTTTTGTTTTAAAAATCATGAATTACAATAAGCATTCAAGACATATACTTGAATTAGCTTTTAGTAACATTCGAATTTATCCATTTAGCACTTGATTGCATGTAAACCAAATTTCCAAAAATATGTTTTGCAAAACATGGTTAAATTAACTTCTAAAAATCTTAATTTAAATTTCAATATCTTGTTAGATTGTAAAATTAAAACTTAGCAATGATTAACAGAAAATGGATTTGAGTTTGCAACACATATTCACACTGTACAATCAACAGAGAAGCATATGGAAAACACAGGATTCATCTTCTAGTTCAAAGCATATATCACCATATTATCAATAAATCCTAAAGTGTTTAAAGATTTAACTTAAACTTTAAATTTCAGATTTACTCACTAGATTAATGTGTAGAGACACAAAATTTTAATGGGCTGGAAACTTTAAATCTGCAGATGCTTGAAACTACAACTGGAATTGCTGGGAAACTAAAATAATATGCTGAGTTGCTTTAAGCTCTGGATCTATTTTGAGTTGAATTTGTATGATTTGTTTTAAGTTACGAAATGCAGTGATATCTATCTCCTTTGTTATACTTGGTTCCAGTGAAAGAAAAGGAACAAGGTAGAGATATAAATAGAGAGGTAGGTTGCCTTCTTCAGCAAGTTGTTTTATTTACTTTATAAACTTAGTGATGCTTCCATGTTTGTTGTGTTTTGAGAACTAATTAGAACAAAAAAATATATATATACTTATATAAAAGGGTTTATAGAGGTAGATTCTTCTGGAGAAAGCTTGTTTTCTCTTTTTTTTTTCATTTGATTTGAACAGATTTTTTTTTCTTTCTTCAAGCCTACAATTTTTGACTAAGGATTTTTTTTTTCTTCATGAATGGAGGCTATTACGGCTGAGAAGATATTAGTAAGTACATTTGTTTCTTATTTTGTTTACAAATAATCCTATTGATGTTTGTAAGTACATCTTTGTTTTATCTAGGTATAATTTTTTTTTCTTTCCTGCATACAATTTTTCTATTATCTTCTCACTAGTTTGATCTCCTAGCTTGTTTAATGATGCTGCTGGTTTCAGGTTGTAGCCTGCTTTAGCTCTTTTATTTATTTTTTTATCAGATATTTTGTTTTTTTTCCTGAGATGTTGGCTTGATTTCAGATTTGTATGCTAACTTGATTTCATGTGATATGCTTGCATTAATTGTGTGTTTCCTCTTTGTTTACACACACACACATATATCCATGTATATATACATGCTTTTCCCATTTCTAGCCAATGTACAAATGCATGTATATTGTATCTTACTTTGCTATGTTACCTCTTTTATTTTATATATAGATATACATATGTTATACTTTATATTACATGCGACACTATAAGTTATTTATATTTTATACTTAAATCTTATATTGATAGAATTTTATTTTATTTTAACTATTATCATCTATATTGCATTTATGTATATATATACCAAATGATAACAAGGCAAAGCACTTTAATTCGCTTATGTAAGATAGATTTTATTGTTCATATTTTAAAATATTTATTTTAATTTTCCAAAATCAAATTTCCCCTTCAAAATACAATGTATATAAATAAATGGCAGATATTTCCAAAAGATTTATTTATTTTAAAATGATAAGTTCACTTTTTTATTTAATGAGAATAAATATTTATTAAAATAATGTTGCCAAAATACTGGGTCGTCACATCCCTCCCCCCTTTGAATCTTTTCGTCCTCGAAAAGGAACGAAGCCAGTTTTTTTTTAATGCTTAAAATCATATAAATTTTATTTGATCATTCTTAAACTACTTTAAATTAATTTTCTACTCATTCTGTATTTAATTCCATTTCATTCTAATTTATTTACCAACCATTCATTTAGTTTGACACATTCCATTCTTGTATACTTCTAGTTATTCCCAAATTAATTCAATCCAAGCTTTATTTAATGAGTTTTCACCCTTATTCGAAGTCAAGCTTCCATAAATTTTAAGCTTAAGTTAATTTACGTTAATTTATTCCAACATCAAACTTAAGTTTACTTCTATTTGATCCTCATTTAATCAACTTCCACTAAATTCGATAAGCCCATCCATAAAATTTTTAATTCATCTTCTCAATTTATCAAAATAATATCCAACCACATACTATTTCTAATTAGTTTCCACCAAATTTAGGTTTAGTCTGTTAATCCAATTCCAATCACAGTTTTGATTTAGTTTTTATTCAATCAGACTTCATCCATTTATTATTTAACTCAATTAACCCGTTTTAAATTTTTAATTCGCTTACTCAATTTGTTATCGAATTTATTTTATTAATACAAGGCCACTCTCAATTTACTTCTATTAAAATAACTCGTTATAAAAATACTCTTTTTAATACTCGATGTCTCAACCAGTCCATCCTTGTTCTTACAGAAATTCAGTCATACGTTGATCAGGCATAGGACCGAAAATCTATAAGTACTTGGCAAACTCGTTTTCAACATCCAGTGAAAATACTTTGAAAATAATTTTATTGAAAATATAGAAAACAGTTTTTGAAAATAGCGGAAATATATTTGCTGAGGATGCTCTGGAAATCATCACCCCCATCCATGGTCGCAGTTAACCCGATGGTTACGTTGCCGTCCCGACAAAATCCACAGATAACTGTAGGCCTCCGCGCCCCACGATTACACCATGGAACCCACGACAGATCGCAGCTACAACTGGGGTTACGTAGCCATCACAGCAAAAACCCATATAACTGTAGGCATTAGCGCCATCGAATTTCGCTGCCAAAAATGAAACTTCTCCACTCCACTTGACCATAGATCGCAGTCTACCGATGTTGCGTTGCCTTCCCGGCAAAATCAAGTGTAGACCGTTGACACTCATCCTCCACATGATTTTCGCTATGGTCCCCACAGTAGATCGCAGCGGCATCGAGTTACACTGTCGTCACAGCATAACCCAAATGCCTCTGTAGACATCAACGCCATCGACTTACGCTACCCAATAATCCTCAGGAACTAGTTTTGTCCGGACTCCTCACATGATCAACTTTAGAACCCCCCTGGGCTCAAGGCAGCACCACCCGGTGGCACTCCTGAGAAGTTCATTTCAAGGGAGCGCCTTTTTCCCCAGAGCCATCATCAAAACACTTTATACTATACATATAGTATCTTCAAATCATACACCTAGTATGATATCATACAAAGCTCCTTTACACAAAATCGATTATCCCAAAATTGACAATTCTCAAACTAGGCTTTCCAAATTCAATATTGATTTTACCCAAAAATCAAAAGCCTTTCCAAATCCAAAGGTTCTCAAAACCCTTTTTCCAAAATCCTCATAAGATCCTTTATATATATATATATATATATATATATATATATTATTTTTTAAAACTTTGGATCACTTTAAACTCGTATAAAATCCTTTTTATACTTCAAACACTTCCAAAATCCCTTTTCTTCTCACAATAGATTCAACAAGGGAAGAATATATAACAAAGATATAACTTTGATTACCCAAAATCAAATATTCACATTTGATTACTCTTTTCAATATCAATTCCTTTCTATTCACATTCACTTAAATTTCCATTCACTTATTCACATTTGTCTTAATCCCCATTTGGATTATCACCTAAATTCTTATCCCAGTTGGGTATTTAATCATAAACAGTTTAAACTCCGACCAGTTTAGAGAATAGCTTGAAAATTTTAAAATAGATAAGTAGTTGAAAAATAATCAATAGTTTGCAAAATAGTTGTAGAATAATTGACTAATTGTAAAAGAGTTTGAGAATAGTTAAATAGTTATAGAAATCTTAAATAATTGCGAAATAGTTGTAAAATAGAAATTAATTCGTAACTTAGTTGAAAATTAGTAATTAGTGTATAAAACAGTTGTAAAATAGGTAAAGAGTTCCAAAAGTAGTGGCAAAACCAGTACAAAATAGTTTAGGTTTTAAAAAGAAAGTTGTATAGTAAATGGATAAAAAAATAGATTTAAAACTATTTATATTAAAACAATTTACATTGAAAATGGTCTAGAGTCAAAACTGTTCACTTCCCCAACAATCCAATTTAAATTTCCACTCCATTTAAATTAACCCAATCCCAATTTAATTAACTCCAATTTCCATTGGACTTGATTCATTCCCAATTCAAATTGAATTGATTCTCAATTTCCTTCCAATTTCAGATCAAATTCCATTTGATCTTTAAACTTACAATCTTGTATAATTTCAATTTTACACCTTCTATTTATAATCAATTACATTCACGTTTACTTTTAACTTGGAATTATACATTTTATTTAGCCAATATATTTTTATTATTCCATAAACATTTAATCAAGATTCCAGAGTTTAAACAAATGTCCAAATTTCAATATCACCTTAGAATTCAACTATATCCAAAATTCTTTGGCAAATTCAATTATCCCTTTGAATTTCAAAACCAAACCCATTTCACAAACAATCCCAATTTAAAACAATTTGGTAGCAATTTCTCTTCTAGAAACTCGAAAATGAACATCGATGATGCTGCAGTCATCACCGACTTTATTTTCCAGTGACCAAAAAAGTTCAATGCTTTTATCTCTCTAAAAACACTTCCAAATATTTTTGATTTCAAATCTCCCAAATTTCAAACACAAAAATATTTTTGAAATAATACTATTTTTTTCTTCAAAACCCTTGGAAACCACTTTCAAACCCAAAGGAATTTTAATTTTTCCCAAAATTCCAAACTCCCAATCCATCAAATTCATATTTAAACATTACTTTGGAATTTTCATCTTACTCTATTTCAAATATTCTCTCGAATTCTATTTCAAATTATAATCTCATTTACTTATGAAGTTTATTTCAATTTATAAATTACATTTACAATCTATATTTCAAATTCCATTTTATTGTATAAGTTTACTCTTCAACTTGGTTATAAGTTTCAATTTGGTCGTATTTTATTTTACTTCTTAACTTAATTTCAATAATCTAACAATCATCCACCTAAATACTCCTTAGAAGGAAATATTGCTTTATATAACAAAATATACTTTTATATAAAATCATTTAAAATCTTTATATAAGAAAATAATAAGTACGCGCTCATACATACATACATATATATGTATATATATATATACACACACACACACTCAACTCATTCTAGAGTTCTACGAACTCTATTTAATGAGTAATCCCCACCAAAGCCAAGGTTCTCGCTTAACCTTTCCGCTCTGATACCAACTGTAACGACCCGAAATTTTCGAACCAGAAAATTTCAGATAGTTATGAAAAAGAAGAAAGAGATAGAAGAAGAAGAACAGAAACCCCAAACATCTCACATTCGTAGCGGATAAAATATAATAATAAATAATAACAGTTTACAAAAGAATATTATAACTGTCGATTACATTTAATATACATCAGAGTTTCACATAATATACAGTCACTGAATATTTACAATTATCATGACTCAGATAAACAATAATATAAATACAGCGGATATACTCTATACGATACTGCCACCAGCTCGTCTTCTGAGCTCCTGAACGTCCTAACCTGAAAATCTGTAATACTCGGTCTGACCCGAGCATTACATCAAAGTAACACCCGGGTCAGGCTGGAAACCAGCGTGAGTAAACCCAACTAACAAGAAATACCAAAGCAAACATCACATATAAACCCGGGGTAACTTATATCAATTTAACCGATTCATAATTTGCTATAAACAACACTTATTTCACATATAAATTTTCTAGGTACCAAACTTAGATAAAATGATCCAATTCACTCAAATCGTTTCATTCCTTCCTATTGATTTCACAAATCAATTTATAAAAATTCGAAGTGGATTCGGGTATTAACTAATATCCGACTCCGGTCTCTTCGAATTTAGTTCATCAAAACACATGTTATTCTAGTGAAATGCAATTCATCATTGACAGTAACCTCATTATCATTGCCCACCCAACGAACCGTTTCATATCAGGGTATTAATCAATTCAGGGCACTTAAACAATCACTTATCATACATAAGCAAGATAAACAGTTACACCATCTCGAATAAGTCTAATCATAATTGAATTAAATCAGTTACCTTTAAATCCTGCTTATTTATTAATTTCAACCCAATTGGATTACCATCCTATAATCATTTGTCTTTAATTACATTAAGATTATCATCATTATCTAATTACTTGCATTAAGTAATTAGACTTAACCATATTCCATGAATGATTATCCTTAGTTAATTGCATCCATTAATCAACCCCAATTGCTTATGAACAGTAATTACCCCTCTGTAATTACTTACTTAAGTAATTAACCTCTCACCTAATTATTAATCCCTTTTAATTAAATATACTAAGTAATTCATCTTTAATAACTTCTACTAAGTAAAATTTCCTCTAATTACTTCCCAATAAGTAATTCCTTTTAATTTATTACTTCCTGTAATAATGAATTACTTTACTAAATCTCATCAAATATTTCTATTTAATTAATCTCCAAGAGTTTACCTTTAATTAGTTAACAATTTTAATTTCAATCGGATAATCCATCCCTTAATTATCCTTAAACCCAATTAATCAATCTTAATTGCAGATTAATTATTCTTTATCCATTAATTGATAACCCTTAATTATTGACGAACACATCTTGATTACAAATCAAGTAGTCCTTAATCACCAGTTAATTAAATTACTGAATTTACTTAACTACTAATTATTTGTTAATTAGCTTTAAGTAGTTAATTTCAAATTTATTTATCAATTAATCATTAATTAATCCAAACTCTAATTATAATTCAATTATTCTTAATTACACAAGATTATTATTGTGAATCTTTAATTTCAAACTTATTAAATTTCAAACAATTCACTTAATCACCATTAAATTAATTTCATTCTTAATTATCTTTCAATTTAAATTATCCATCTTATGTTTTTTTGTTTTTTTAAAAAAAACCCTACTTAATAAATTTTACATCAAGTCATAGCTCAAACCTTGGCAATAAAGTCTACTTACATAATGCTGAGTTTTGTTAACAAAAATAATAATAATAATAATATAAAAGCGTTTAAGCTTAACCACCTTAAAATGGACCCGAGACAAACAAGATAATTACTTGAGTAAGGCCCGAGTCTCCCAAGCATTTTCCCGTGTCCCTTCTTTCCTCTGCTCGTGTTCTTCTTCCCCTTCTACTCTTCCTCTCTCTCTCTGTTCTATTTCCTCTTTTTTTTTATATGTTATAACAGCAGAACACGAAAACATAATCCATGCAACAAACCCAGGCGAAAACTCGAAGAAGACTTCATAATATCTCGAGTATCACTCGAGACGACCACAACCTGGAAACCGCCGACACTATCGTGCCACCGTGCACGTGCACGGTGGGTCGCCATCGCTCCGGCGATCCACAGCGGCCCCAACAAACTCCATCACGACCTCACATACGCAATCAAACCCCAATTCCTCACGAAAGACTCAAAATCAAAAATAAGCGTGTTCGATCGAACAGCGGCTCGAATGCGTCGAGGAAAAATTCGCCACGACCCCCAACGCTGACCACCGTTGACGATGCGACTCTGGCCGCACCACGTCCACATCCTTCTCTACCTCTCCTTTGAATTACGTGGCACTCGATCACACACAGAAGGCATCACGCCACGATTTAGACACAGACCAGAACTTGAAACCTAAACCCTAAATTGAATTTGTTCGTCCAATTCTTGCTTCTGAAAAATTATCCACTAATTTTCCCAAAATCATAGATGCTCATTCTAGCCCCAAAACAAATTTCAACATTTACTAATTATTCAATTGCATAAAAATGAGAGAAATGCAAATTTACTTCAAATACAAACAACTCTTATTATAATGAACTAAAAATCTTCGTTTTTGTTTTAAAAATCATGAATTACAATAAGCATTCAAGACATATACTTGAATTAGCTTTTAGTAACATTCGAATTCATCCATTTAGCACTTGATTGCATGTAAACCAAATTTCCAGAAATATGTTTTGCAAAACATGGTTAAACTAACTTCTAAAAATCTTAATTTAAATTTCAATATCTTGTTAGATTGTAAAATTAAAACTTAGCAATGATTAACAGAAAATGGATTTGAGTTTGCAACACATATTCACACTGTACAATCAACAGAGAAGCATATGGAAAACACAGGATTCATCTTCTAGTTCAAAGCATATATCACCATATTGTCAATAAATCCTAAAGTGTTTAAAGATTTAACTTAAACTTTAAATTTCATATTTACTCACCAGATTAATGTGTAGAGACACAAAATTTTAATGGGCTGGAAACTGTAAATCTGCAGATGCTTGAAACTACAACTGGAATTGCTGGGAAACTAAAATAATATGCTGAGTTGCTTTAAGCTCTGGATCTGTTTTGAGTTGAATTTGTATGATTTGTTTTAAGTTACGAAATGCAGCGATATCTATCTCCTTTGTTATACTTGGTTCCAGTGAAAGAAAAGGAACAAGGTAGAGATATAAATAGAGAGGTAGGTTGCCTTCTTCAGCAAGTTGTTTTATTTACTTTATAAACTTAGTGATGCTTCCATGTTTGTTGTGTTTTGAGAACTAATTAGAACAAAATATATATATATATATATATATATATATATATATATATATACTTATATAAAAGGGTTTATAGAGGTAGATTCTTCTGGAGCAAGCTTGTTTTCTCTTTTTTTTCATTTGATTTGAACAGATTTTTTTTTTCTTTCTTCAAGCCTACAATTTTTGACTAAGGATTTTTTTTCCTTCATGAATGGAGGCTATTACGGCTGAGAAGATATTAGTAAGTACATTTGTTTCTTATTTTGTTTACAAATAATCCTATTGATGTTTGTAAGTACATCTTTGTTTTATCTAGGTATAATTTTTTTTTTCTTTCCTGCATACAATTTTTCTATTATCTTCTCACTAGTTTGATCTCCTAGCTTGTTTAATGATGCTGCTGGTTTCAGGTTGTAGCCTGCTTTAGCTCTTTTATTTATTTTTTTATCAGATATTTTGTTTTTTTTTCCTGAGATGTTGGCTTGATTTCAGATTTGTATGCTAACTTGATTTCATGTGATATGCTTGCATTAATTGTGTGTTTCCTCTTTGTTTACACACACACATATATCCATGTATATATACATGCTTTTCCCATTTCTAGCCAATGTACAAATGAATGTATATTGTATCTTACTTTGCTATGTTGCCTCTTTTATTTTATATATAGATATACATATGTTATACTTTATATTACATGCGACACTATAAGTTATTTATATTTTATACTTAAATCTTATATTGATAGAATTTTATTTTATTTTAACTATTATCATCTATATTGCATTTATGTATATATATACCAAATGATAACAAGGCAAAGCACTTTAATTCGCTTATGTAAGATAGATTTTATTGTTCATATTTTAAAAGATTTATTTTAATTTTCCAAAATCAAATTTCCCTTTCAAAATACAATGTATATAAATAAATGGCGGATATTTCCAAAGGATTTATTTATTTTAAAATGATAAGTTCGCTTTTTTATTTAATGAGAATAAATATTTATTAAAATAATGTTGCCAAAATACTGGGTCGTCACACTCCTATGATTCGTCTTTTCAATTCTTTGATTGCTTCGTGGTAGCTGCAAGGAGTAGCTTTGGTATGATGGTGGCCCTATGAATCGTGTAGATAAGACTCTATTTCGTATTCTCTTCGTCAAATTTCTATCAGCTTTTCATTTTTAACTTTAGCGAAATTGAAATTTGATTTGAAATAAATTAGTTAAATAAAATATAAAGTTAAATAAATTGTATCGATAAAACGATTCCGATTATAACCAAATTCGAAATTCTATTGTAATTTCTTGTGAATATCAAAGTCCGAAGAGCGACAAATTGTATATATATTTTGGGGTGTTCCGACTTAAGTTTGGAATCAATTTATCTATCGTTTGGGTCTCGATATATCCTGTGGTTAGTTATTCCTTCGAACTAACCAGTGCCCTTGCATATTTCATAGATCTGGTGACCCGAGTATCTTGTATAGCATTGAATGAGTTTGTTCTCGTATCTATTAGTGATATTCTGATTTGGTGAGCCAAATACAGAATAGATAATCGGCTTGATTTACGAGTCTGTTCTCTATCTCTGTGTATCTATCCATACTTTGTTGTCTCCTTGGCAAATTTCGGGGACGAAATTTTCTTAAGGGGGGACTCTGTAACATTCCTGATTTTAAGGCCAAATTAATTTAATAATTAATTTGATCTTTGGAATTTAAATTTGAAATATTTGGTAATTAACATAAAATTTTGAATTAACTTGTGAGGTTAATTGGAAAATTTTATTTGAGTTTCTCCAAAAACAATTAAAATGTGGGTTTTATAAATAGATTGCGAAAATAGGAATTAATAAAAGCTTTAAAATTTATATATGTATATAAATGGATTTTAAATTGAATCTGGAATTTGAAATTCAAGAATAAATATTCTGAGAAATAAATGGCATTTAAGAATTTTATAAACTAGTAGAGATTTGTTTTCTATTATATACATGTATGTAAATATATACATTGTGATTGGGAAGATAGGATTTAAGATCTAATTTCTTAAAGATGTATAAATAGTTATAAAAAGAAATATAAATAGAAAATAATATAAAGATATTTGAATTTAATTTTATGAAATGGATTTTAAAAGTTGTTTGAAGTTAAACCTATATTCTAAAGACTTATATACATATATAATCTATATATGCATTTATTATTAAAATACAATTAAACTTTGAAATTAATTTCTTTAAAAAGTTATGATTTGTACAATGACTTGAATTTAAAATTTAAAACAAGAATGAAAACAAAATACATACCTTTTGAAATTTAATAAATATATTGGGAATAAGATTGGTTTAATAAATAGATTAGATGTAAAAAGTTTTGATATGTATATATCTTTTGAAATATGAGCATATAAGTATTAAAATACACATAAGATAAATCAATTCACAAATTGATTAAGGATTTAAAATTAAATCTGAAGTAAAGTAAGATTTAATTAAAATTTTAGAATGCTTTCCTCTTATATAATTATAGATGAATATAGTTAGAATAAATATAAAGGCTTTGATATGAATATACCTTTTTGCAATAAACACGTTAATATAAAACATGTTTATAAATTGAAATAAAATAAGGTTCAAAACACAAGTTTGTAGGAAGGGGTTTAAACACAATTTTATCATATGTGACAAATGTTAAGTAAGTAACAATATTGATTTACAAGTGTAATCATGCAATAAGTAATTAAACAAGTGGCAAGACAACCAAATTTCTTTTATTTAAAATGTATAAAATATACATATGAAAACAAAACCAGGCTTTTCATGTTCCCTGTACAAAATTCCTTCCTTCAATTCTACAAAATCAAAGCCTAGTAACTCAAAGCCAGTAAAAAGAAAAAAACTGCCTTTAATCAAAAACCTGATAATTAAAACCAGAGTGAAAAAAAAATCAAAGAAGCAAATTGTCTCAACAATCAAACTACAAGTTTCAAAAGCTGAAGCAAAGAATCATCTCAAACAAGTTCTAAACTGCAATCTGAAGTATTTCAGAGCAAATCAGATCTAAAGCATGCGAATACAATCAAGCTACAAGATTAAAGTAAAGCAATCAGATCCGGTAGCAATTCAAAGCAAACCAGGAAAACAAATCATCTCAAAATATTTCTCTGTTCCCCTCTGTATAACCATTCCAAGTGAGCAAACCCTTTGATTATGTTATTATATTGCGATGGTTGGGTTCATTCATAAAGTATGTGATGAAGATTGGTTGTATGGCTGTTAGAAGTACATCTATGACTGTGTATATACACACAAATGAGTGTGTACATGTATGTGTTTAGTTCACAGGCTCATCTCCCCTAAAGAAAAATTCAATTTCTCTTTATTTAAGAGATTATAGGTTATGATGCCTTAAGAGTATATGTTTGTATGAAGGCAATACAAATTTTAAAAATAATTTCAAATGAAATTACTAAGATTCTTTTGATAATATTGAATTATACAGTAAAGAACAAATATATCAGAAAAATTCAACAAACATAATTGAAAGCTTTATATATATATATATATATATATATATATATATATATATATATATATATATTCTGGTTCGCATTCAAAAATGATGATTTTTGGCGATCGAATTTTAATTTTTAAATTTATAAATGAGAAGGAATTGCGACTTGATCTGGAAACTCGTTTCTGTCAATTTCCGTCAATTGACAAATTTATCTTCGTCGAGATCATGATGGAAGGTAGCCGGGGTGTCGAAGATTGGTGGAAAAATGGAGCTATATTTTTCTGATCATTGCGGTGTTTTGACGATGATGATGTATGGTTTTAAAGCTATTTTTTACTCGCATGAGTTTGAAGAGGAACTGCGTGAATCTCGAGGTGTTTGGGCCGATCGCACAAATGGGGAACGGTGCGTTGGAGTTTGTCGAAGCTCCAACCAAAATTTCGTGGTCTCTGGTGTGCTAGATCGATGGGACGAGGAGTTTTTCGATGATGGTGATTTGGTTCCAGTGGTCTCGAGTAGTTCGATTTTGATACTCCGGTGATCTCTTCAATCTAGGAGGTCGGGGAAGTTAGGCGGGTCGAAGGTGATGTGTCGGTGGTCACGGAGTTGTCGACGACGTTCGATTTAGATGTACACGTGCACGAGTTGATGTTTGTGTCTGGGTTGAAGGGGGAAGGTGCTATCTCGAAGCGTGCCTCGGGAAGAAGAAGACTTGGCTCGAGTCGTCGTTGGGTCGTTCGTGCGTAACAAGGTTCAAAGGATTTAATGTAAAAACAAAATCAGGTTTAAAAAAATAAAAAGGGGATAAGAGGGTTAGCCTGGGGTCGAACTCGAGAAAATGGTGCAGATGTTTGGGATTTCAATAATTGGGCTCGGGTTCGTTAATTGGCACCAGTTTCAGGTTTTAATGTTTCTCAAATAAATTGCACCATGTTTAAAAAGAACCGGAAAATGAAATTTAAATTTTAAAGTAAAAAGCATTAATCACATTTTTATGAAAATTTATTTAAGCAAGTTTTTTCAAAGAAATGTAAATTATGTTTTTCCAAGGTGATATTCATCGAACAAGATATTTTTAAGTTATTAAAATGATTTGAATTTCAAAGAAAAATTGTTAAACCAAGTTTTCAAACAAGTTTCAAATTCATTAACAAGCTTTATAAACAAGCAATAAGGTATGACAATTGGGATATCATCGATTATCTAAAGTTTTAAATAATTAAAGAACAATTACTTAGAAAAAAAAGTAATCAAAAGATAGTGGAAGTAATTTAAAGGGAAATACTTGATGGAGTTAATTAAGGAATTTCTTAACAAAAGTAAGTCAAAGCTAATTACTCTGTAATTAATTTAAAGCTAATTACTTTGTTGAAGGTTAATCATTTTGTGTAATTACAGGGGTAATTAATAAATAAAATTTATTAAGGATTAATGAAGCAATTAATTAAGGATAATTAATTAAAGAATGATTAAAGGATTAAAGGTTAATTATTTAAAGGTTAATTGATTTATTGATTAAGATTAGTTAATTAATTATTCAAGGTTAATTTAATAATTAAAGGATAATTAATTCAAAAGGTTTATTAATTAATGAAAGTGAGTAAGAAATGATTATTAATTAAGGATTAATTAATCAATTTTTTATTAATTAAGGAAAAGTAATCAAAGCTTTAATTATAAATTAAAGATAAATTAAAAAATGATTAGAGAGTAATTAATCAAATTGATTTGTAATGAATTAATATTAATTAAGCAGGATTAGTAAATTATTCATAAGAAATTAATCATATTAATCAGTTGGTTAATAAATTTTACTTATGAATGTTTGGATTCTATTGAATGTTCGAATGGTTTGATATTCCTCATGTGTAATGCTTTGTGATATGAATTATTCTGATTTGTGTTGTAAACTGTGATGTAATTTATTCATTTGTAGTGTAATTCATTCATTCGTGGTGTAACTTATTTATCTGTGTATATAGATAAGCGTTATTGGATCATACCACTTATCGATATTGATATAAATGAATCTGTGATGACTGAATGATGTTGCACTATTGTGTTAAACCCCTGGATCACACTATACACACACAAATATGGATTGCACGAGGAAATTGGTTAAATCACGGATTTTTAATGATTTTAAAGATGGAATTTTTGAATCCAAAATAGTTTTGGAATTGGAATTGAAAGTTTTTGAAAAGGGATTTCAAAATATAAAAATTATTTTGAATAACTTGATTGAGTTTTGAAATTTAAATAATTTGATTTAAATTTGAATTCAATATTTGAAATTGAATTCAATGATTTGGGAATTATGGTTTAAAAAGATTATACAAGTTATAAAGGTGTTTATATTGGTTTTTAACCTTTAAAAAAATATTGTTTTGGAAACTAAATTTAAAACCCAAGTTTTATACTTGAATGGCTTTAACTTATGTAAATGTAATCAGCTTTAACTTATGTGAAGGATTATTAAACCTTGTTTTGAAATCGAAGAGAGTTTTAAATGGTATATCTTTCATATAAAATATTTGAATTGGAAATGGTTTGAAAGTTATGAATTAAATCTTTAATTTAAAGATTGGATAAGTTAATCAATTTGAAATGAAATTGTTTTGAAAAGCCGTGAATGAACCTTTGTAGAAAATTGGTGAACTTTGTGAGACGAATCTTTTTATTTAAAAAGATTTGAAATGGTAATTTGTTTAAACCATTTAAAGAAAGGTTTTGGATAACAAGTTGTGATTTAACTGAAATCCTATATCCATATGTTTTTAAATATTGCGCTAATTATTCAATTTAGCCGGGAGAGGACCTTGTGTCATATAACCCATTCCGAATAATGATACGTCGATATAGATAGCATTTGAAGACCGGGTATTTTCAAGAACGAAAGGATGACCCATTGATTATCTCTGCATTGATTCGCGCCAGTATAGAAATTTCCTAAGTGATGGGAAGTCCGGTCGGGATTGTGAATACCCGGATTTGCAAGGGCTTCTACGGAAGTGCCTTCGGTTCTGTTCGAACCCGAAATAGACTTGTACGGATGTGTGTATGACATTACACTTTAAGATGTAAATATGGTTTCTATCAAATACATTTCTGTCTGGTGGCGGGGATTCATTCTCTTAGCTTAACACCCTTTTCTGAGACATACGAGCTCATAGGTTATGTAGTTGATGGTTACTAGTGATACATTCCCAATTTGGTAATGTGGCATACAAAGTGCTGCTGATCATTTGTTAATCAAAGCATGGCTTTGTGAAAAAGCGTAGCTTTGTGGACGAGACCTCATCGAGCCTCACAAACCGATAATGGTCGAAACAGGAATGCGGCAAGGTTTTAGGGGTAGCTTCCCTAGGGTATGACCATCCCTTCTGGAAAAGGGTGATATCATGGTATGGAGCCCAGATACTTACTCATGTGGACATTGTAGTATATTTATTACGGTGTGATGTTGTTGGCGTAGAGGATCCTCGGATAAAGGTCGCAAACGACCGGCGGTGGCATATCTTAGGTTTTACTCCCTGGGAAGGGGGTAACCGACCTTGTGTTGGCAGAGATTCGGGTAGGTTCTCGGGGCGTCCCTCCAGATGCGTTCCCATGCGGAAATAGAAAGTTCCTTAGCATGACCATTTTTTGGAAATCCAATCATCCAATACGAGCCTTGTATGGTTTTAGTTGTAGAACCTGCCATTTAACATGGCAGCTATAGTAGGCATAGTATAATGGTACCTATGCTGGCCGAAATTAATATTATACTTTCGAAATGTCTTCACACTATGCACTAGTAATAATATAGAAGAGTTTTCTCGTATTAAGCATATTTGGCTATCATAAGGAGAAATCTCCCCCAAGTGTGCGATTGCATTGTGTGTGTGTGTGTCGGGAGGCCTTATGGTAGTTTCATTTTCTAAAAAGCATTGCGGATTTCAATTTAAATTCTTTTGTTTGTTTTTAAAGATAAAATGTTTTTGTTTGCTCATACCAGTCCCATGACTGACCCAAAGTTTATTGTTCCCTTCCTAAACTCTGGGTGCCCACAATTTTCTACACAGGCAGCCTAGAGTTGGGTTTTTCAGATAGTCGAATGGTAGAAATTGATTCGATAGCCTTCGAAACCCTTTGGATTTGTGGATCGCATTTGTTACACTTCAGCATTCATGGATTGCACCTTCTTAGCTTTGTACAACCTTGATGGGGGTACGAGGTAGTGGTTTGGAGTTTTTGTTTAGAGCATTGAATTGGAGTTGTAGTTTGATACTGGAGTTATCACTTTTGCTATTTGTTTCCGCTGTTGTTTATTGTCTCTGATATTCTTGTATCATATTGATATCATTGTTGTATATCATTGGATATTGTATTCATTAGAGTTGTATATGATATTCATTTCTTTTTCTTCCGCTGTGTTGTTATACTTAATGTGTTATAAGCTCCGGTACGAGTCAAATTTCAACGATTGAATCTGCGGCATTCGAGTACAAGTGAAGTACGGGTGTCGATTTTCGAACGCTGAAATTTGGAAGTGACAGACCTGAGATTTATCGACAACAATATTGAATTTTGAACTTGCACTTGTTTTAATAATAACTTTTGAACAATTGATCTGATTTCAATAAATTTGTGCTTTTTGAAAATCTATGATAGTAGGAAAAACTTTTGTTTCATAAGTTTTGTCAATTTATGATTTCAATTATCTGTTACACACCTATTTGTTTAAAAGATAGTATGGTAAGAAGTTATATTTGTTGTTTGTAAAAATTTGCATAATTATGCATTGTTAATAGTTTTAAAATTTTACATATCCATTGGTCTTAGTGCATATTAAATGAATTTTTTGTAGTAGTTTGGAAATAATTTAAATTTTAGTATAGTTGATATGGAAAAAATAAATAAATAAAAATTATTATTTGAATAGAGTATAAAGTGCGAAAAGTTAGTAAAGGTGAATTTATTAAATGATTTGATTTTGAAAATTGGTTGAATAGGATAAACTCTAAAAATTTATAGTCTTAAACTTTTCGAAAGATAGATGATGTAATGAATGATATAATGTAAAGATTTCTTTGGAGAATATATGGCTTTGCATTTTGAAATGGTTTGAAGAAATAATTTTAAAATGGTCTTAGTATTGAAATTTTGATTAAGAATGCGCTGTACTAAAAAGTGTTATCTTGAGAATTATAATTCCAAATGGAGTCAATGTTTTTGTGAAAGAAAGTACTTACAGTAAGCAAAAAAAATTTCTTTACCATTTTTCTAAAATTTTAAATTTTGATTGGTCTAAAATGAGCTCGAAAATTAATGGGCACTCAGTCCTAATAGTAATTTATAAGGCAAAAGAATAAAAGTATTTTGGATATAACTTTTAAACCGTAAATTCGGATTTGACCAACTTTATCATGCCGGAAAACTTAGACTGAGTAGAACAACTTTCATGTTAAAAGTTTTGACAAATTTAGAGTTTTGTATGGCGAAAATTTTGATTTTTTACAGCAGCCCATAAATTAGTAAAGGAAAATCTATATAAACTAGAGTTTGAAAAATTTTAGTTTCAAAGTTATGGTATAAATTATGTGTAAACCTATATGAGATATAAAAATAAGTACCACTGAAGTATGTTTGGGATTATTTGCGAATTTGGTTCACTTTTGCTTCCGATAAGCAAAATAGCTTTCTTAAAAGGCGAAAACAAGGTAGACCTACAGTTAAAAATATTGAATTCTAAAATTTTGATATGTAAATTATTTTCGACCATGTTTTGTTCGATATATATCTAAATTATTGCATTGAAATTGTTCGGAAGGCTCTCCATACAAAGGAGACTCTGTCGAAAGTTCTCAAATTTTCAACACTTATAGTTTTAAAATTTTGAAAAGTGTTTTGAATTGGTGATCTAATTAAAGGAATTTGATTCCTAAAGCCTTGAATTGTAGAGTCTTAAAATGACAGTAAATGCTTAATTGGTTTAAATGTTAATAAAAGAGGATGGAAAAACAAAATTTTGAAATGAACAATTTTGAAATTTTGAAATGTTAACATTAAAAGAAGCTTGGAAAAAGGAAAAAAATAATGTTAGTGGCTGTAAATTGAAAAGTTTAAAGGCATAAGATAAAATGCGTGAAAATTAAATTTTTGAAAAGAAACTTAGCTCTTATTTTTGTTTTTGTTTGATGGTAGTTTTATGTTTCAAATTATTGAATGCATTGTCCCATTTGCTTATCGAGTTTTTTATTTCCAAACTCAATTTGCCGCTATTCTTGATGTCATCGTTGCATCTCATTTTTGAAAATGTCTAAGAGATTCTGATTTGTGCTTTTGAGCCTAGAGCTCTTCGAGATTTTAGATCTCATTTAATTTGACTTAGGATTGTAATCCTAGATGTGTTGTTGCTTTGGAGGTTAAACACATTCTGTATTATCCTCTGCTACTCATTAGTGATGCTTCCTTCGTGTAAAGATCCTTTATCGATTGCTTTTTTAAAGATGTATTCATTTGAAAATTGTTATTGACTTTTCTTTATAGAAAATCACGGGGATGCAATTTTCATAAGGAGGGTAGTCTGTAACAAACATGGTTTTGATTAGCTGAAATTAAATTAAGAGAATAATTTAGTTTAGTAATAACTGAATAATTAAGAGATTTTATAATTATTAGTGTTAATTAAATTGGAGTTTGGAGAATCTATTTATACGGAGTTCACGTAAATGAATTTTGTACTAAAAATGGGTATTTGAGAAATTTTAGTAATAATGGAAATAATTTCTACATTTGAAATATGATTTTTCATAAATATGTTATTTTGGTAAAAATATGAAGATTAATTTTTAATTCTAAAGCTTATATTAAATTTTGGACACAAATGGTGTATTTTTACAATGTTAATAATAATATATTTTATTATAGAAAATATGGTTTAATTAAATTTAAACATGCTACAATTTATAAAATGAAGATTTTATCTTATGGAGCTTGTTAAAAGTTGAGTGTTTGAATTTATAAGAAATATATATATATACACAAGTTTGTTCAAATATAAAGTAAAGTGTTTTATAATTCAAAGTTGTAATTAGCAACACCTTGTGATAAGAGAAACTAGCAACACTTCTTATTAGATACTACCCATTATCATAAAGCCCGTTAGCACTGGAACAAATGAGAATACTCATTTTCATCTCTCTCAAATCAGAAACCACAAATCATGTTTACCTTCTTATTAAACCAAATCAAAGAGCAAGCTCCATTTTCTGAAAATTTTCACAAAACCCTAGTTGTTCCAAAAATCAAATATACCAAAAATTTTAAATTATGGATATATTGTTTCTAACATGTTCCAGCACCTTTCCTCCAAATTTCATGGCATTTGGTTTAGTTTTGATGGGTCAAAATTCTTCTTTTCTCAAGTAGTATTTGGGTTAAATCTGGAAGAAAACGAAGGTCAGTAGAAAATTCATAACTAATTGTAGAAAAATCATAAATATCTGAAATTTGGATATGTTATTCTCAGCTCATAAACATACTTTTATAAAAATTTCATATAAAAATACTTAGAATTGTTATGCCAAATCCTTGCTCCCCTGAGGATGAAATTGCCGAAAATTTTGAGTTTTGGCCTTGTATTGATTGCTTGCAACTTTAGGAATTTTGGGATGTTGAGGTGAGTAACCCTCACACTTCTAGTCCAGATTCATTTGCATGTGGTTGAATGGTGAAAGTACCAGTCTTATTGATTTCTTTTGGTGATTACTGTCGATGTTTTCTAAATCTACTCCGTGTTTGCTCATTGTTAGTTTACTGCTTACTAAATGTTGAAACTAGATGTTACTTAATTTTTTAATGTTGTCTTCCGATGATTTTCTAACATGAATTTTGAGTTCCGATTCAATGAAAAATAATTGCATTTTTATGCATTTGTGTTCTATGGAAGAAATTCCATTTTCGATGTATTCAATTACTTCTGAATTTTAGTGGTTTAATTCATTCTTTGATGATATGAATATTGATGAATTTTTATGATAGTTGGTTTTCTAATAAATAGCAATTTTGATTGAAAAATAAATAAATTGATTTCAAGTGATTTATGAATTGATTTTAGAGTACTTCAATTATATTGCACAAAGGTTTCTAACTCCTATTTTTATTAAAACACTTTGATACTATTTATAAACATTTAAAAATCTCATTTTATGAATTTTATGAAATTTGAGCTTCACCAAATAATTTGTGAGATTTGCTTTTATATGTTAATAATGGTTTTGTATTTGGTGAATAATTTTAAGAAGGACAATATTCCACTTTGTTTAACTCTAAATTTCTTGTTAACTCTATGTGAGTTTTTATGTCCCTATTATAGCTTGTAATCTATTACCACATTTATCTCACATTGATTCTTGTTAGACTAAACCAATCCATTTATCATCTTTATGTAATACTCGGGTCAGAACTAGATATTTCAGGTTCTTCAGCATGATGATCTTATAGTTGGATTAGCTTGAGGCTTCTTCGTATGCTTTAATAGACTTGTAATCTAGTTATGTTATAGTCCTTCTTGTATGTCGAAATAGAGAATCATTTTAATGTATATTCATTCATGTTGTCTTACATATTTTATATGTATGTTGTTGGTCTTTTATGACCACCTTTTGTAGTGCACATCATGTATCATATACATGTTCACATCCGCTTTACGAGAAATGCTTATATTTATTTGTCATATTCTGTGCTTTTATGTTCTGTTATATTTTTTGTTATTTTGAATTTTATTAAGCCACTGTTTTTTTTGTTTTGTGCCTGGATCAGATACGTTGAATCCTCTTATAAAATAAAAATATTTTCAATCAATTCGACGTTTTGGTACTCGCCCAATGTGATAATACGGATGGTAGTACCTATAAAGTCTTATTCTCCACATTAATAGACAATATTTCAATGTAATGTTCTTTGTTAATGGAGGCATAAAGGTGGGGCATCCCAAGTTTAAAACTGGAATTGGCACATTATCGCGAAGTGGCCGCCTTCGCTAAATTTGGCTCGGATTTTGATGTAGCGACTAAGGCATTAACCAATAGAGGTGCAAGGCTTACAGAAGTGCCCAAATAACCACAATATTCACCACTTTCAATTGAAATTTTTTTATAGTGATTTATGTTAATGTGATGGGCTTTTTTGATCGAATGCCAGTAAACAAAATGGCTCAATATGAGAGAGCCATTCCATGTAGTATAGATCAAGAATTACTCAAATCTTTAAAAGAAAAGGGTGGGTTAACTCACAAAAGAAAGAGTGAACCAGATGCTTATTTAAAAGAAAGTGATTTGCCTTACCTATGATGATGAGGGAGTTTAACATAATTTTCAACCGAGGCTTGATCATGTGCAAAATACAGATCTTATTATCGTATTTATTATAATAGGGATTGGATTTTGCATGCCTCTATCTATTTATCCATACGCAATGGATGCTCTCTTCACGAGATGTTCCCTACAATGGAAGTTAGTGATTTTGGGTTTGATTATGCAAAGGCATTGATTGATGATAAGTTTGAAGATCTCTTGTTGTCACAGAATGTGAACTTACCTCCGCAACTGTCTATTCAAGACGTCACCACCATCTCCCTCATGACATAGAGGTCGTAGTGTTTCTTCAAGACATGTTATTCTCACTCTGCTCATAACGGATCAATGGCCTCTGTTACGTAGAGGTGCTTCAGTACTTATCGCTCGCTAGCTCAATCTTTGAAAGTGGGTGCCAAATGCTTGTCTAAGGAAAAGAGGTTGGGTGGGATCACGATCAACTAAATGGAAAGTCGTCTAGAGATATTGGTTCAAATCCAATTCATTGGGTAACTCGGCCTCTTCATTGGAGTCAAGCTAAGGATAGCATAGGCTTTGATCAATATAAAGTTTGAGAATAGAGGTCTAGTCTCTCTTAAGTCCAGTTTCGATCTCGAACTAACTTAATTTACTCAATAAGTCGAAAGTGAGAGGGAGATCAATAATGAAATTACTAGTTGGCAAGGACGAGATCACCTTTTGTACATTTCTACTGGTCAAGACATTTGAATAGGGAACGAAAGATCAGGGGATTGTATCTAGAAAGCACTTCCAACAAGGTTGACAGCTATGTGGACCTCATTTAGTTGGAAGTACAAAATCAATCCTGGCACGACCAATGAGTTAGTCTCCTTCTCCACTTCAACTCAGTCACCTAATCTCTTAGTAAAGACCTAATAGATAATAGCTAATTAAGGCGCTTTTATCCCTGAACCAAACAGGATCTTTCGTCTAGTAAGTCCAAGTATTATGTTCTCCAAGCTTGAGTATATAATAGGCAAGCCTTTTAGAGAGCAGTCGAATTAACGGTTAGCTCTGCCTTCATTCTAGCGTAAAACACAAATTTACTTTCTATTATGGTCTCGTAACTATTAGACTTGACAGAGATGAGAAAAATCGGTTTTCAAATAAAGAACAAAGAAAAGGATTACCTATAGGAAAATTCTGTCTACAATCATCGGCTTCTCGAAAGTTAACTCGTCTCGGAGCATGGAAAGAAAGAGAATGCCAAGGAATCAAATTACTTGTTTTTGACAAAGAGAAGGCTGAATATGGACATTCAATTGGGTCTTTAGGCTTTTCTTTCAAGACTCCTGAGTGAGATACTCCAAATTTCGATAAATTAAGGGATGCAAGTGATTAGCTCAGGACTCCAACAAGTTAAACCCACAGAAAGAGCAAAGCAACTGCAATTAGATCAAATGAAACTTATAGGGCAGTGGGAAAGCTACTCCAAGTAAACTGACTATCCTATGCTAAAGAACCTCTTTGCTTTGCTTTGTTCGATTCACTTTACCTCTCTAAACAAGGTAATTAAAAAGTGTGAAGAGCAAAGGTCAAGCTAGAAAGCTAGGTTCGTTCACCAATCCATCTAGTGTAATTCCTACTATTTGGAGTTCTACATTAAAATAGAAGCTAGCAAAGTAAGCCAGGAAAGCTAATTATGATAGTTAGGTTTTTAAGTTTGTAATCATTGGAAACCTGTTACAAATCTTGTTAGCAAGCCACTTTCTTTTTTGCCATTTTCAGGCCAGGCCATTGCTTCAGGATAAGCCATGTTAAAAGGTGTTTAAGAGACAGGGAGTTTCAGTGTCCATAATAGTTTTTCCTCCAGCCATGGCCTATCAGTCCCTCATATAGTAGACTTTGTATCCGTCCCATGTCCTAAATTCCTAAGGTTTAACCTGTTCTTTGCCAAAAATTTCGTTTAAGTTCTAAGCCCATCTTTAGTTGGAGTTTTCCTGCATCCCTTAAGAATGTCCTTAATCAAGAGGAAATTACTTTGGTTGTTGGTCCAGTTCCAGTTTAAATATTCAATTCCAAATAAACAGGAGCGGCCTTCTACAATGATAACCAAGAAGCCATCTTCCTAGTATGATCATAGAGCTAGAGTCGGCTTACCACTTCACTTCCTGGAAGGGGTCTTATGCCTCCCTACATGCATAATCTTTTCCTAGCTAGGTCTCACGTGCCGAGACCTCCTTATGAAGCATGCTTATCAAAGAGGTTGAGGGAGCATTTCGAGGCAAGTTTCCAGCTAGCCAATGAGAGTTTGCTTAGGAAAACAGGTAAGAGACTAAAAGACAGATTTCAAGCAAACTTGTTAGCGATGTACTTATAAGTAGATCAGTTAAGCAATCCATAAAGGCCAAGCCCTGTCATTTAACTTGGGAGAATCATTATTCTGCTAAAATTTTCTCATTATTCTAGCCTCTCCATGAAGTAGTAGATCTATCAAAGAATTTTTATGAGCATACTATAGAGTTACGAAGTAACATAAGAGCAATTAAGTGTAAGAGCTAGTTTATATGGTGTAAGTCCTTTTTGTTTAAAAGCGGTAGCTAGAGCGAGCGGAATACTTAAAGTGAGTATATAAAGAACTAGAGTTGAAAAGCGACTAGTTGGAGAGAGGGAAAGAGCTTCACTCAATCCCGGCCTATGCATCTTTCTTCTTTGAGCCCGGTGTTAAAATGCTCGACTATCTCCCCGAATGAGACAAATTTGCTCTCTCTACTCTGAAATCAGGATGGAGAATGTCACTATAGGAAAATAGAATGAGCATGCGTCGCACTATGCTTAAGGTCACTCTTTTCGTATCTCACGCCAGTTGTCCACTAAAGTGTAGTTAGAAGAATATTAATCCAAAAGAAAATATCATCTCATCTCATGCACGTTGGCCCGATATTCAAAAAGAGTTGATTTGTTCAAGCAAGCTAATCAAATTTTCCATTCTAGGGCGGTACGATGTCATTACTCTCTTTTTCTCACTTACCCTTTAAAGAATAGCGAACAACTTATCTTTCTTGGTCCTTTCAAACCAGTCTTTCTAAACCTGGAAAAAGACTTTGGCTACGGTTTAATCTCGAAAGCCTAGACTTCAAAAAAATGGATTGCCACTTCCACTACTACATGAACCATCCGCTTCTTTTCCAATGCTGCTTCAAATAATTGAATGGATCTTAGTGATTCAATCGATTTTATTCAATTCTCATTCTCACCTTCGAGTCAGGAAATACCTTAAGAATAGTAAACAATGAAAGAAGAATCCTATTTCATTTAGAAGAAGGCTTTGTCTCATCCCTTCCCATAATAGCCTAAACTGGGAAGAGAGACCAGCCCTTTAAGCTCTAAGACAAGAAGCAAAGCGGCAAAGATGTGACGCCCCACCTCTATACCAACGCTAGCCAAGAACATTACGGTGAATGCTGTCGACTAGCACGGAGAATAAGGCTGTTGAGGAGCGACCATCCGCGTAATTGCTTTGTACGAGCATCGATATGTCAGATGGTATAACATGCAATACTTTATCAAGAGGAAATCCGACATACCGACACAAACTCAAAGCTACTACACAGTGGTTATAATGTCTTCGGAAACAAATACAGAAATAAACATAACATAAATCAGTCACAGATAATTCATATCACAAAGGCGGAAGAAGATATGAATATATAATTTACACATGAAAGTGTATATCAGAGTAGTGGTCAAAAAGATCCACAATAATACAAAATAATAGCAACATGGGCTATACAAAAGAATACATCAATGAGTCAATATCTCAAGAGTATACAACAAAAACTACTAATCTAAGTAGTAAGCAAAAGGTTAGGGTAATGGATCCTTGGAGAGAAGTCAAGCAGAAGCACCTGTAACATCTCGGTCTGACCTGAGTATTATTTAATAAGAAAATAATAAACATATCAGTCTAACTATAAACATCAGATGAAACGATATAGAGTAAGAGATATGACTAAACACACAATAATCACAATGCCAAGCTGTGATATTTATAAGTAATTGAAAATCAACAAGAGATTAATCAATATCACCAATCTACACAAGAATCAAAGGAAATGTCATACTCCTTATTTCGTTCACCAGACCATAAATATTGACGATTATATCAATGTCAATCACAAAAGTCAATGACACAAAAATTCACCAATGCACAAATATAGATAAAACTTATCAACAGAAATCACAAAAATTGGTGAAGCACAAATTCTAGAAATCATCTCAAGAAATCCAGTAAATGACACACAAATTCACCTATGCACAAAAATTGATAAATTATATCAATAGAAATCACAAAAATAGGTGAAGAAGGAAATTCCAGAATTCGACACACAAAAACCAGAAATCACACAAAATAGGGGGGAGGCCTATCACACGAACGGGAGCATGAAAACTCACCAACAGCTGTAACACACGAACGAGAAGCTATCTCATGGTAGCTAGCCATTAATTTGACACACGAATGGTCCGAAGACCTGACACACAAATGGTACGAAGACCGTGGGTTGCTACCCCACCAATTTCAGTCGAAACTCCACAAAACGGGGTTTAGTCTCCCTTGCAGACAAAGAGACATCGCACATTGCTAGTCTAAATCACAAAAATGATCGTCATGATCAACGAAAAGTGTCAATTACAGTAAGCTAGTAAATATATGAGCTTAGCTTCATGTCCCATAACCACTAGCTTAACTTAAATATTTACGAACAAATTATAGATCTCCACTATAAAATTGTCACAAGGGATTCAATCGAACAAGTCCAAGAATTAACCGACAAAGTGAACGCAAGCGTTTCATACCACTCGTTTTACTAAGTCGTTTAATTAGATTTCTCATACGAGTGAGGTAAAGGTTTGTATATACTAATAGATTGGAAAACGGTTTTATAAACGAATTTGGTATTGAAAATAGAGTTGAAATCGTTTTGAGGAAAGAGTTTTGATATTTACTACTAGTATTGAAACCTTTGTATTTTTAAAGTGACAAAACACAAAAATGATTGTAGAAACAATCAATCACTAAAATTCACATAGGAAGATGTGAATAAAAATCCAAAGAAATCGATCTGAATCCATCAAAATGGATATTCCCAAAAGTTCCAAAAAAATAGAAGTCATTTACTTCGTAGCAACAAGTGGGAAATAACACGAGTCGATGAAATTTGGAAACCAAGCAAAAATATGCACAAATAGGCATAATAAGGCAAATTGGTGCAGGTCAGTCGACTGACACAAAGGTCCAGTCGACTGAACCAGAAGCAGGGAAAAATAATTTCCTGCAGTCAGTCGACTGACCTAAAATTTCAGTCGACTGAATGCAGGAAAACAGAGGACCCGAGCCTCTGTTAGCTGCCTTCGGAATGCCTATGTGCTACAGCCAGTCGACTGACTCAAGGGTCCAGTCGACTGACTGGCACCAAGGCTGTTTTCCAGCCTATGAAATGAAGATGCAATCTTTATCAAAATGCAATCGGGCGAGCACGGTCACTAGGGGTTTATGCCAATCGACTACCCGGTCCTATAAGCTCTTCGACGCATCACCAAAAACAAGTTCAAACTACAAAGCTATGATTTTTGAAGATATGAACTTGAAACACTAAAAATTGGAATATACACCAAATCAATCCAAGCTAAAACCAAATGCACATGAATATGTGTTAGGAATTCATACCCATCAATCGAAGATAATCATAGACCTAGATGTGAGATTAAAAATCTCACCATTTTACAAAACCAAACAAGAAGAAGTTTGAAAGCAAATGGAGAATCAACCACTCTTCAACACAACCCAAATGAGCTTGAATCTATGCTCAAAACAAGAACATTCCCCAAATTAGGTTTAGGAATTTCTGAAATTGGTAAGAGAATAAGTTGGAGAAGAAGAAGAGGATGCTTACCAATGGGTTCTCTTGAATTTGGAGCTAGGGATTTGAAGTTGCAAGAGGAACTAGGGTTTTAGAGTTTTAATTTCCAATCTCTCCCACCATTAATGCTTAGAAAACTGAAATGAGAAGAGAATGAGGGTAAGTGGGGAAGAGTGGCTCAGATTTGAGCATAAGTTAACATAGGGCTGAGCCCAAACCAAACCCAAAGTGAAAAGTAGCAAAAATCAACGTTCTCCAAACATATCGAAGCTTATACTCAGAAAGGTCGCAAACGGCATTTTAAACTCAATGGGAGTGGTCCCGAGTCCTAATTCGACCGTATGCAAAAAGTAGCTTTTCGGACTAAAATCCGACTAATGATGAAATATTTAAATAAAATATTTAAATATAAAATCGATAAATATGCGGGTTGTTACAGACTCCCCTCCTTAAAGAAATTGCGTCCTCGCAATATTACAAGAAGAAGATATATAGTAACAACCATAAAAGCATATTCAATCACAAAAGAAACTTGAAATAAGAAGTTCACCTCAAAGAGCACGAGAAAGTAAGTCCGGATGTGTTCGCTCGATGAACTCTCTAGATTCCCAAGAACATTCCTTAGGATTTGAAGACCACTGAACTTTAATAAGTGGAACATCTTTATTTCGAAGACGTTTGACCTCCGAAGCAATAATTCGAATAGGATGCTGCTCATAAGTTAAATTAGGTGAAACTTCAATCTCTTCCACAACACCGGGCTCAAGAACAGAATCGGAATCTCGAAGACATTTCCGAAGTTGAGAAACATGAAACACGTCATGGATAGCAGAAAATTGAGCCGGTAATAAAAGGCGATAAGCCATGGAACCAATACGTTCAATGATAGGAAATGGCCCAATATATCGAGGCGCCAATTTTCCCGATCAACTGAAACGTACAACACCTTTCATAGGTGACACACGAATGAACACAAGATCTCCCACAGAAAATTCTAACTTCGTTCTTCGGTTATCGGCATAGGATTTTTGTCTACTCTGGGCTTCTTTCATCCTATGACGAATAAGATCAATCTTTTCTGTGGAATCACGAATAAAATCTGGACCTAAAACCAGCTTCTCACCGGCCTCAAGCCAACAAGAAGGCGATCGGCATGGCCTTCCATAGAGTGCCTCGAAAGGTGTCATACCAATACTAGATTGGAAGCTATTATTATAGGAAAATTCAACAACTGAAATATGATCTTCCCAACCTCCACCAAAATCAAGAACACATGCACGAAGAAGATCTTCAAGTGTTTGATTCACATGCTCGGTTTGTCCATCGGACTGAGGATGATAAGCGGTGCTAAAATTAAGCTTCGTTCCCAAAGCTTTTTGAAGACTCTTCCAAAATCCACTAGTAAACAATGGATCACGATCACTAACAATAGAAGAAGGAACAACATGTAATTTAACAATCTCTTTAACAAAGAGTTTGGCCAAAAGAGGAACGGTTCGGTTAGACCGAACGGGAATAAAATGGCGGATTTAGTAAGCCTATCAACAATCACCCATAAGCTATCATGACCCGAACGAGAATGGAGAAGGCCATCTATAAAATCCATGGAAATTTGATCCCACTTCCAAATTGGAATTTCTAAAGGTTGCAATAACCCGCCCGGCCTTTGATGTTCGGCCTTAACGAGTTGGCAAGTCATGCAACGCTTAACGAAGTTAGCGATGTCAAGTTTCATTCCCTCCCAATAATAAAGTCGCTTCATATCCGCGTACATTTTACTACTACCGGGATGAATGGTGAATTTAGAACGATGAGAATCTTCTAAAATATCTTTGTGAAGATCACTAATATTTGGCACGATAAGTCTTCCAAATCTTCGAATGCCGCCACGAGAATCGATATCAAAGTCTTTCAAACCTCCAATATCCGTTTTATCCTTAATATTTTTGCTAAGAAGAGCCAATTCGGGATCCAACCCTTGAGCTTCAAGAATGCGGTCTAAAAGAGAAGGATGAGCCTCAAGGCTACATAAAACAAGAGATGAACATAAATCGGATACGCGGTCTCGAATCTCACAAGTGGATAAGATCTCGAGATCGTTCCATTCGGATATCATTATAGAAACAACTGCTTGTTGCTTACGGCTAAGAGCATCGGCGACACGATTACCCTTACCGGGGGTATAAAGAATATCAAGATCATAAGGTGCAAGAAATTCGAGCCAACGCTGTTGACGCAAATTAAGTTCCTTTTGAGAGAATAAATACTTCAAGGACTTATGATCGGTATAAAGAACAAATCTCTCTCCTAAAAGATAATGACGCCAAATATGAAGGGCGAAAACAATAGCCGCGAGCTCTAAATCATGAGTGGCATATCTAGTCTCAGCAGGCTTCAATTGCCTAGAAGCATAAGCAATAACACGTTCTCTTTGCATAAGAACGGCACCCAAACCAACGCGACTAGCATCGGTATAAACAACGAAATCTTGATTCCCCTCGGGAATAACAAGAACAGGAGCATCTGAAAGGAGTTCTTTTAGTTTCTGAAAAGAAGTTTCACATTTGTCCGACCAAATGTATTTAATACCTTTCTTCGTTAAGCTAGTGAGAGGCACGGCAATCTTAGAAAAGTCTTTAATAAAACGACGGTAATAGCCCGCCAATCCGAGAAAACTACGAATCTCTGTCACACTCTCCGGTCTCTTCCAATCTTGAATCGCTTCAATCTTTGAAGGATCCACGGAAATTCCGGATTCGGAAATAATATGACCGAGAAACTTCACATGAGATTGCCAAAAGTGAAATTTAGAAAATTTTGCCTTTAATTGATTACTCCTAAGAGTTTCCAACACAATCCGAAGATGTTTTTCATGCTCCTCCTCGGTTTTTGAATACACAAGAATATCATCGATAAAGATGAGAACAAACCGGTCGAGGAAGTCTTTGAAAACTCTATTCATAAGGTCAACGAAATAAGCTGGAGCATTCGTTAGACCAAATGGCATAACAAGCCATTCATAAGATCCATAACGAGTACGGAACGATGTCAAAGGAATACTATCCTCTGCAATATGAAGCTGATGGAATCCAGTAGCTAAGTCTAATAGTGAAAAGACTCTAGCACCACTAAGATGATCGAATAGATCATCATTCCGAGGTAAAGGATACTTATTTTTGATAGTAAGATCATTAAGCTTGCGGTAGTCAACGCAAAACCTAAGTGCTCCATCGGATTTCTTCACAAAAATAGCTGAAGCTCCCCAAGGCGAGGAACTAGAGCGAATAAATTGCTTTGTCTCCAATTCATATAATTGTTTACGCATCTCCTCGTTTTCTTTATTGGACATACGATACGGAGGGCTAGTGATAGGTTGAGCTCCAGGAATAAGATTAATTCTGAACTCAATTGCTCGCTTAGATGGTAATCCTAAAACGGGCTCGAACAAGTCGGAAAATACACGAACAACGTGAATAAGAGAAATAATATCACCCTCATCGTCATCACGAGGATTTAAAGAATATAAAGATGCAACCAAGATGGAATCTGAATCTTCTTTAAAGGGGTGTTGATATATTCAACTCCATATTTGGAAAGCGACTCGAAAGAGGCGACGTAATCAGTCACGGAGGACTCACCTTGAACAAGGTCTATAAATCGTCGAGCCAATGTCACTTTCTCAGCTTCCGGTACGAATTTCAACTCGAAGCGTTCTCGGAATTTCTCCCAACTGAGATCCGCTTCATTAGTTTCAGAAATAAGAAGCTCGTACCATTCCAATGCTCTTTCTCAGAGCATACTTGAGGCCACCTGAACTCGGTGAAGGTCAATAAGATTCATGCGAGAAAAGATTCGATCGCATGACCTTAGCCAAGCCTGTACTTCAATAACAGTTTCGGAACCTTTGAATGGCTCCCCACCCAAATTAGTGTAATCGCTACACAAGCGTGCAAATCCCGACTTTGGGTGAGTAGGTTCCGGGTTAGCTCCAGCTGCTTGAGCATTTGTCACTAAATAAGAAGCTGTTGAGCAGTCATAAAAACTCCATCTTGGGGTAGAACACTAGATGGTCCAGCTCTGGGACGGCCTGGTCTAGACATTCCTCTTCCTTAGAAAGAAAGAAGAGCAAGAAGAAGATTATTCACTAATGAATATCAAGCAATCTTGATAGACAAAACAAGGAATCATAAAAGAAAATAGGACTGAACGGTACGTAGATCCGAATAAATCCTAAAGCACGACTCCTAAGAAAGACATATGACGATGATCCTTGTTATAATGTTCCATATTGTTCCGAAGTTTGGCTTTGATATCAAGCTGTGACACTCCACCTCTATACCCACGCTAGCCAAGAACATTACGGTGAATGCTGTCGACTAGCACAGAGAATAAAGCTGTTGAGGAGCGACCATCTGCGTAATTGCTTTGTGCGAGCATCGATATGTCAGATAGTATAACATGCAATACTTTATAAAGAGGAAATCCGACATACCGACACAAACTCAAAGCTACTACACAGTGGCTATAATATCTTCGAAAACAAATATAGAAATAAACATAACATAAATCAGTCACAGATAATTCATATCACAAAGGCGGAAGAAGATATGAATATATAATTAACACATGAAAGTGTATATCAGAGTAGTGGTCAAAAAGATCCACAATAATACAAAATAATACCAAGATGGGCTATACAAAAGAATACATCAATGAGTCAATATCTCAAGAGTATACAACAAAAACTACTAATCTAAGTAGTAAGCAAAAGGTCAGGGTAATGGATCCCTGGAGAGAAGTCAAGCAGAAGCACCTGTAACATCTCGGTCTGACCCGAGTATTATTTAATAAGAAAATAATAAACGGATCAGTCTAACTATAAATATCAGATGAAACGATATAGAGTAAGAGATATGACTAAACACACAATAATCACAATGCCAAGCTGTGATATTTATAAGTAATTGAAAATCAACAAGAGATTAATCAATATCACCAATCTACACAAGAATCAAAGGAAATGTCATACTCCTTATTTCGTTCACCAGACCATAAATATTGACGATTATATCAATGTCAATCACAAAAGTCAATGACACACAAATTCACCAAGGCACAAATATTGATAAAACTTATCAATAGAAATCACAAAAATTGGTGAAGCACAAATTCTAGAAATCATCTCAAGAAATCCAGTAAATGACACACAAATTCACCTATGCACAAAAATTGATAAATTATATCAATAGAAATCACAAAAATAGGTGAAGAAGGAAATTCCAGAATTCGACACACGAAAACCAGAAATCACACAAAATAGGGGGGAGGCCTATCACACGAACGGGAGCATGAAAACTCACCAACAGCTGTAACACATGAACGAGAAGCTATCTCATGGTAGCTAGCCATTAATTTGACACACGAATGGTCCGAAGACCTGACACACGAATGGTCCGAAGACCGTGGGTTGCTACCCCACCAATTTGAGTCGAAACTCCACAAAACGGGGTTTAGTCTCCCTTGCAGACAAAGAGACATCGCACATTGCTAGTCTAAATCACAAAAATGATCGTCATGATCAACAAAAAGTGTCAATTACAGTAAGCTAGTAAATATATGAGCTTAGCTTCATGTCCCATAACCACTAGCTTAACTTAAATATTTACGAACAAATTATAGATCTCCACTATAAAATTGTCACAAGGGATTCAATCGAACAAGTCCAAGAATTAACCGACAAAGTGAACGCAAGCGTTTCATACCACTCGTTTTACTAAGTCGTTTAATTAGATTTCTCATACGAGTGAGGTAAATGTTTGTATATACTAATAGATTGGAAAACGGTTTTATAAACGAATTTGGTATTGAAAATAGAGTTGAAATCGTTTTGAGGAAAGAGTTTTGATATTTACTACTAGTATTGAAACCTTTGTATTTTTAAAGTGACAAAACACAAAAATGATTGTAGAAACAATCAATCACTAAAATTCACATACGAAGATGTGAATAAAAATCCAAAGAAATCGATCTGAATGCATCAAAATGGATATTCCCAAAAATTCCAAAAAAATAGAAGTCATTTAGGTCGTAGCAACAACAAGTGGGAAATAACACGAGTCGATGAAATTTGGAAACCAAGCAAAAATATGCCCAAATAGGCATAATAAGGCAAATTGGTGCAGGTCAGTCGACTGACACAAAGGTCCAGTCGACTGAACCAGAAGCAGGGAAAAATAATTTCCTGCAGTCAGTCGACTGACCTAAAATTTCAGTCGACTGAATGCAGGAAAACAGAGGACCCGAGCATCTGTTAGCTGCCTTCAGAATGCCTATGTGCTACAGCCAGTCGATTGACTCAAGGGTCCAGTCGACTGACTGGCACCAAAGCTGTTTTCCAGCCTATGAAATGAAGATCCAATCTTCATCAAAATGCAATCGGGCGAGCACGGTCACTAGGGGTTTATGCCAATCGACTACCCGGTCCTATAAGCTCTTCGACGCATCACCAAAAACAAGTTCAAACTACAAAGCTACGATTTTTGAAGATATGAACTTGAAACACTAAAAATTGGAATATACACCAAATCAATCCAAGCCAAAACCAAATGCACATGAATATGTGTTAGGAATTCATACGCATCAATCGAAGATAATCATAGACCTAGATGTGAGATTAAAAATCTCACCTTTTTACAAAACCAAACAAGAAGAAGTTTGAAAGCAAATGGAGAATCAACCACTCTTCAACACAACCCAAATGAGCTTGAATCTATGCTCAAAACAAGAACATTCCCAAAATTAGGTTTAGGAATTTCTAAAATTGGTAAGAGAATAAGTTGGAGAAGAAGAAGAGGATGCTTACCAATGGGTTCTCTTGAATTTGGAGCTAGGGATTTGAAGTTGCAAGAGGAACTAGGGTTTTAGAGTTTTAATTTCCAATCTCTCCCACCATTAATGCTAAGAAAACTGAAATGAGAAGAGAATGAGGGTGAGTGGGGAAGAGTGGCTCAGATTTGAGCATAAGTTAACATAGGGCTGAGCCCAAACCAAACCCAAAGTGAAAAGTAGCAAAAATCAACTTTCTCCAAACATATCAAAGCTTATACTAAAAAAGGTCGCAAACGGCATTTTAAACTCAATGGGAGTGGTCCCGAGTCCTAATTCGACCGTATGCAAAAAGTAGCTTTTCGGACTAAAATCCGACTAATGATGAAATATTTAAATAAAATATTTAAATATAAAATCGATAAATATGCGGGTTGTTACAAAAGACTACTACTAATACGATAGAAAAGAGCTGCATTTTTATTACCCTCGGTGAACTTTCTTTCAAAGACAGACAGAAGTGCATCCAACCCCGATCTTTTAGCCACAAGTCAGATTCCCTTCTATGAGTATGTCCTGGAACATGCCACTTACTTTTAGGGAAGTATGTCTTTTTTGCTTATAGGGTCAAGGAAGAGCCATGTATTGCGACGACCCGGAATTTCTAACAACTAAAATTGAAATATTTAATTGATTTTAAAATATTTAAAGGGTAATTTTAACTTGAATTTCAAATATAAATATTTACTTGATAATTAAATTATTGAATTATATAATTTGAAATAGGGTAAAATATTGAATATGAAATCTCTAAGCCTATTTAAAATAATTCGAAGGCTTGTAAAATTTATAATGATGATACTGAAGATAATAGAAGGATTGGGATTTAATTTAAAGGTAATTTGTTCAGTTTTGAAATTATATCGTTTAAATTGAATTTAAAAATAGCCTTCCAAGACACAGTCTCGGAATTCGACGAAACTAGTTCCATTGGATCCGTAATATTTAGTTATTATCGGATTTCAATTTTCGGAGCAATCAGAGTTGTCGTTTGACCCCGACAGCTCAAAACGTTTAGCCTTCGTTTCGACTGCCACTGTAGCTTGGAAACGTTAGAACGCTAAACGATTCTAAAACGATCTCATTCTCCCTAAATCATGCGGCTTTCTCGTGCGAGAATAAATAAATAAATAAAAGAACAATCACCCCGTCCTTACCTTCTGAAGGAAGCCTCTAGCTTTCGTTATTTTAATCGAACCCTGCTCCTTCTTTTAGAAGGCATTCTGAAGTTTCACCTCTAAAATAAAATGGCCGAACAAATCTAGCTTCGTTCGAAAAAAAATAGAAATAATCGAACCAGTTAAAAACCCCTTTGTTCCGTCTATTCATAAATCATTCGATCAAATTTATGAAATCAAATGGCTGTTCTTCCTCTTTAATTCAAATCAAACAGAGGGATCGAAGTAAGGAACATCGGCTTTAGTTTTTTTTTCTTTTCCCCTTGTTTTCAATTGAAAGTCCACAATCGCAAGCCTGTTCCTCCTACCAAAATCAAATCGTACGCATGGACTTAGGGAGCACGACGTCGGCAACTTCAACTCGGCAAGGTAGCGTTTTGTTCAGATGAAGTTCGTGCATGCTTAAGAAGGGGGAAAACTCGCCAGTGTAGAACTCGGGGTGGACATAGTTGCATGACGCTGGATCGCCGTGGTTCGTCAAAGGAATGCGATGCTCAATGGAGGAGCCGATGTTGCCATGCTTATCGTCGATGGCAGAGGAAGGGTTGCATTCAACGGCCTATATTTGAGAGCATAAATCAACGGCCAACCTCGTTTGGTATGGATTTCTTTTCCTGTTTAAAACTAGAATGCATGTTTTACTTTGGAAAACAAAATGAACTTAAAATTAATATTGACAGTAAGTTACAATCTGTTCTGTATTTCATTAAATTCAATTTAATATACACACATTTATATATATATAGGAATCAGGAAAGAAACATAAATTATTTGATAGATAAAGTTTGGAAATTTTATAATGATGTAAAGTAAATGTATATAAATCTGTTTTTTTAAATATGTATAGATTATTTAAAATATACAAAGGTTATGTTTTAGTATATGAGTTTTAAAGGAAAACGAGATATTAATTATTTTTGGAAAATTTCTAGTCCAAAATAAATTATTAGTTAATTAAATTTTAAAATGGAAATAGGTTGTTCGTTTTGTCTCAGATGTTAATAAATCATATAATATTTCTACAAGGTCAAAAATCATGAAGAACAAGCTAGTTTGGGATGGATTGCAAACAGCAAAATAAAGGTGAGTAAATCTCACCCTGTTTGATTTTTATTTAGACTTAAATGGTTAAAATTAAATAGTTTGTTGATTGATTGAGTTGATTGAATGTGTGCTGATGATCTAATGATGTTGGTTTTGTTTGGTTCTCGAGTTAATTATTGTTTGACTCGAATCATTTGGGTTTCTAAATGTTTTCAAACTTAAAGCATAAATAAGAAAATGGTTCTGTTTATCAAATAGAGTTTAATGATTGGTGATTCGTTAAATAGATAGGATAATTAAAATGGATAATTAATCAATTAAATTAATTAAAGATTTGGGCTAATTAATTAAGTTTAAATTAATTTAGAATGATCATTAAGTGGTCTAATAAGTAATTACTCAATGCAATTAATAAAATTTCTTTGCGTATTTAAATCAAGAGATAAATTAGGATAATTAATTGAGGAGGATTAATCCATTTAATGAAGTAAATAAAAAGGGAGACAATTTCAGTTGGAAATAAATCAAGTATGATTATTACCGTGGTTTAATTCATGTAATTAATGTAGATTAGAAATTAAAATCAAAATACAATTGGAAGTCATTAATTTATATAATTAATGATGTAATTAAAGATTGATTAATTAAGATGAATTAATCATAAGTGACTCATGAGAAATTAATTAATATAAGTAATTAAGAATTAGTGAAATTGATTATAGTTAATTAATTTGTGAAGTAATTAAAGATTACTCATTGAATTGGTAAGAATAATTAATGTCGTGAAATTAATTAAAGATAATTACTTGAATGGGATTGAGAGATAATTAATCCAGGGTGATTAATAAAGATGAATAAGGAAGGGTTGATTAATTTGGAATTAATTTATGAAGGAATCTAAGTGATTAAGGTTTGAAATTCAACTAGAATCAACTGAATTGATTTGTATGCGATTAAACTTTGCTTATGGATGATTGAATGGTATTGGATGCTTTGAATGTGTAAATATCTCGGATATGAAATGTTGTGTATTTCATTTGAATAACTTGGGTTAGGATAACATGAGTTTCGAAGAGACCGGGATCGGGTATTGGGGAATACCCGAAACCCCTTCGAATTCTTATAAATTGATTTGTGAGATAAATAGGCTGGTATGAGTTGATTTTAGCGAATTGGATTATTTTATCTAAGTTTGGTACTTAGAAATTTATATGTAAAATAAGTGTTGTCTCTAGCAAATTGTGAATTGGTTTGATTGATATAAGTTACCCTGGGTTTATAAAAGTTGATTTCTTTGGTATTCCATGTTAGTTGGGTTTACTCACGCTGGTTTCCAGCCTGACCCGGGTGTTACTTTGGTGTAATGCTCGGGTCAGACCAAGTATTACAGATTTTCAGGTAGTTACGTTCTGGAGCTCAGGAGGCGAGCTGGATGGCAGGAGCGTATAGAGTACTTCCACTGTATTTATATATTCGTTAATTTGAGACATGATACTTGTATATGTTCAATGACTGTATATATGTGAAACTCTGATGTATAAATGTAATCGACAGATATAGTATTCTTTTGTAAACTGTTATTATTTATTATTATATTTTATCCACTGCGTATATGAGTCGTTGATGTTTATGTTCTTCTTTTCTTCTATCTCTTTCTTCTTTTTCATAACTATATAGGATTTTCGGGATCGAAAATTTTCGGGTCGTTACATTTGGTATCAGAGCTGAAAGGTTAAGCGAGAACCTTGGCTCTGGTGGGGATTACTCATTTAATAGAGTTTGTAGTACTCTAGAATGAGTAGAGAATATATATATATGAGCACATACTTGTTATTTTCTTATATAAAGATTTTAAATGATTTTATATATAAAATATATATTTTGATATATAAAGCAAAATTTCCTTCTAATAAATATTAAAGCGATTGGTTGTTAAATTTATTGAAATGAAAATTAAGAAGTAATATAATACAACCAAATTGAAGTCTTGAATTGGAATTAAATTAAGTAGAAATAGAAAATATAACGATGCTTGTTTGAGTGTTCAGTTCAAATTTTATTTTACTAAACAAAATAAAGATAAAACACAAGGGAAAATCAAGATGAAGATTTCAATGCAAATACTCAATATAAAAATTAATTTCAAAATACGTTATTCACATAGAAAGAAAAGTCAAAGCTTTTACGTACCTGAATTTTTTTTTAGTAATCCATATAGAACCCTTTTTTTTGGCATACAAGCTTATAAAATCACTATACAAACCTTTTGAATCTACTGTTCATGATTTGAATTCAATTTCAATATAAAGTTCAAAGTTCATGATTTACCATTTGAATCCTGTTCTTATATCCTTATGTTAGAAGGTGGATCAAAGTTAAAGCTGTGGGAGGAGCTAGGAATGAGTGTTGCTCTGAGTCTTTAGGGCTATGTATGCAAATAATCAATGTATGCATATTGTTTGGGTGTTCATGCATAATAGACCATATATATTAATCAGTGATACGGTCAAAAAAAAAAAGACCAGGGCTATATCCTGGATCAATAGAGCATAATCCATTCCTGGTTGAAGTTGAAATAACAGTTGTTTATAAGCATACTTATTGTATACATATTTTTGGGTAAATCTGTAAGCAGTTCCGACCCATCAGATTTGTGCCAAGGAGAAAAATTCATGGTGATTTGTACTTTGCTTATGTTACGGTTCAGTGGTGAAGAAAGCAATTGTTTTGGAAATTACAAAAAAAAATTAACATGTAACAAATGGATATACGAGATATTTAAGTCCATATCAAGTGAAATGTTTTCCATCTATATTTTACATTGAAGGGAATCATCAATAATATGGTTCTCCAAAATTTCTAAGAACTATGGAATGTTAAGCCTGAACTACTCTCTTGTAAACATGTACAAGGAAGTTTCAGATACACATTTTCCTTACTAATTTCTGAACAAGTATATGTGAAAGTTTGATATGCATGCTGGTAAATCAGTAAGTACCATGATAGGCCTGAGTTTAAATGATCTGAACTGTAGCATATGAGATAGGTTCTTCAGCTTTCCACTTAATATGAAACACAATTTTCGTGATTGCCTTATCCACACATTCACATGCACTCGTCTACTTGAATGATGTGATGTTTTTCATCTATTAGAGGCTTGAAAGTATTGAAATTTCACCGGTAAATTTAATATCTAATGTTCTTTGTTTTATGATTTATTTCTCTTTAAGTAGTTTTCTCTTCGCCCACTGACATGCTTGCACATAAAGGACTCGATAAACACCTATTTCTTTTCTTTTTTAATTTTGGACTGGGCTGCAGCTCAGGGTGTGCTTGCCTGTCTCTGTCCCTGTCCCTGTCAGTAAAAGTAGAACAGTATAATGTATGACTAAGGTTATTTTAAAAAACAACCAAATGCATGAAAGACTTAGTTAGCTGCTTTTAGGAGTTGCTGCAAGTGACAGATTAGACTGTACCACTCCATATTAATTTAATCTGATTGGTATTTAGTTACAATGAATTCCATCTTGATTAAAAATTGAAAGATGGAAGAAAATCGAAATCGGAATTATAAATAAGTTTAAATGAACAACTTGAATTGGAAATTTCAAGATAAAATTGGAATTTAACTTGGAAAGTTAAATGGTTAATTTGAATTGGTAGTTTGTGTGATCTCAAAATGGGTTTGAGATCTAGAAATTGGAAATGGATGGACGTTTTAAGATAAATTGGACAACATCATCCTACTGTTATTAAAAATCCTTAAATTGCGAATTAGATTTGTTTAAATGAATGAGAAATGAAGTGTGGTAATATATCCATTATTGAGATAAAAGGAAAATCTAAATTTAATTTGAAATTAAGGATATGGAATCACTTTAAACTGAAAATTTGAATAATTAAGTTTGTAAATTAAAATTGTTTAAGAACCGGCTTCAAACTGGAAGATAAAATTTAATAATAAATCAAATTTTTAAATAAAATTGTATTGAACCTGGAAATATATAAGTAAAAATAATTTAAAATGGAATTTTGAGAATTGGACTCAGAAATTAAATAGATTAAAAACCTTAAAATAAAAGTTAATTTGGTTTAAAGAGTTAAACCAACCTTTGAGGATTTAACTCGAATTTATATAATTCGAGATGGGTTAAAGTTGAAATTTAAGTTCCATTAGTACAAATTGAATTTAGTCTAAATTAATTAGAATTGAAGTTGCATTGGGATTAAATGAATTTCAATGGAAATTGGAGTTATTCAAATTGGAATTGGATCAATTTAAATGGAAGTGTAAATTTACATTGAAGTGTTGGGGAAGTGAACAATTGACTCTTGACTATTTTCAATATAAATTGTTTTGATATAAACTTATTTTTCTAAGCTACTAAATATGTACAATCTTTCTTTCTTAAAGCCAAATTATTTTATACTTGTTTTACAATTATTTTTGGATCTATTTAAACAATTTTCAACTGCTTTCTAAATTAATTACTATTTTTCAACTATTTCGCAAACTAATTTCTATTTACGACTATTTTGCAATTATTTAAAATTCCTGAAACTATTCAACTATTTTCTGACTATTTTACAATTAGTTAACTATGTTATAGCTGTTTTGCAAACTAATGATTATTTTTCAACTACTTATTTATTTTTCAATTTTCAAGCTATTTTCTAAACTGGTTGGAGTTCAAACTGTTATTGATTTAAATACCCTACTGAGATAAGAATTGAAGTAATAATCCAAATGGGGATTAAGGCAATTGTAAATAAGTGAAGGGGAATTTAAGGAAATGTGAACAGAAAGGAAAATTGATTTGGCTGAAAATCAATGGAAATAAATACGTAGGATGTACGTATATAATTCTATTCGCATAGTGATTTGATCCAGATTCGAGCACGGAATTTCGAGATAGTTTATCGATCCGAGTTGGAATTTTTCACTCGATTTTCGACGGCGAACCTGGATATGGATTGTTGATTGGTTCTCGATATTCTCTATCATAGTTACGGCTATGCAAGGAGAATGACGGTTTCTGATCAAGAAATCAGTCTGAGTCCGCACTAGGAAGTCGGGTGGACGATACTAGTTCGGAAGTGAAATTGTGTGATCGAGTGAGCGATCGGATTGGTATAGCGTACGGATGATATGTGAACATCGTACGGGTTTGAATAAATTGATTTTGAAAGGAGTAATCAAATTTGAATATCTGATTTTGAGTAAACAAAGTAAATATCTTTGTTTTATGTAAGATGAAACTACATTTGTTAAATCTATTGCTGGAAGAAAATGATTTTTGAAGGTGTTGAAGTATAAAAAGGAATTTTATACAAGTTTGAAAAGATCCAAAGTTTTTAAAATTTTATATATCTGAATATACATATAAAGGATCTTATGAGGAATTTTGGAAAAAGGTTTTGGGAACCTTTGGATTGGAAAGGCTTTTGATTTTTGGGTAAAATCAATATTGAATTTGGAAAGCCTGGTTTGAGAATTATCGATTTTGGGATAATCGATTTTGTGTAAAGGAGCTTTGTATGATATCATACTAGGTGTATGCTTTGAAGATACTATATATATAGTATAAAATGTTTTGATGATGACTCTGGGGAAAAAGGCGCTCCCTTGAAATGAACTTCTCAGGAGTGCCACCGGGTGGTGCTGCCTTGAGCCCAAGGGGGTTCTAAAGTTGATCCTGTGAGGAGTCCGGACAAAACTAGTTCCTGCAGATTATGAGTAGTGTATACCATAGTGGAAGTTGCGTGTGCCGCTGAGAGCCAATAGTCTACGTTTGATTTTATATCGGTAGACTGCAACCTATGGTATAACATAGCGAAAGTCGTGTGTGTCGCTGAGAGCCAACAGTCTGCGTTTGATTTTTATATCGGCAGACTACGACCTATGTAGGAGTGGAGAGGTTTCATTTCGACAGCGGAAATCAGAGGCCACTGAGAGCCTGCAGTTACATGGACTTTTGTTGTGACGGAAACGTAACCCTTGGATGTAACTGTGACCTGTTCTGTGGGATCCATGGCGTAATCGAGAGGCCGCGGAGAGCCTGTAGTTACATGGACTTTTGCTGCGATGGCAACGTAAACCTGTATGTAACTATGACCATGGATGGGGGTGATGATTTCCAGAGCATTCTCACCAAAGATATTTCCTCTATTTCAAAATGCTTCCAATATTTCAATAAAATTATTTTTCAAGTATTTTCACTGGATGTTGAGAATGAATCTGTTAACTACTTATAGATTTTCAGTCCCACGCCTGATCAACGTATGACTGAATTTCTGTGAGAACAAGGATGGACTGGCTGAGACATCGAGTTATAAAAAGTATTTTTATAAAGAGTTATTTTAATAATATGATGTGAATTTAATAGCGTTTCTAAAAGTTTTAAATAAAGATATTGGAATTTGGAAAATCAAGGAAATCCAAACTGGAATTTTAATGAAGTGAATTTATAATTAAAAATTTATAATGGGGTGGACAAATTGTTTAATTGATTAAATAATAAATGGATGAAGTCTGATTGAATAAAAACTAAATCAAAGTTGTGATTGGAATTGGATTATCAGACTGAAATTAAGTTCGGTGGCATATTAATTTGAAGTATAAATGAGTTAAGTATGTGTTGGATATTATTTTCATAAATTGAGAAGGTAAATTTAAAATTTAAAATTTAAATGGATGGGCTAACTGAATTTAATGGAATTTGATTAAATAAGGATCAAATAGAAGTAAACTTAAGTTTAATGTTGGAATAAATTAAAGTAAATTAACTTAATTTTAAAATTTATGGAAGCTTGGCTTCGAATAAGGGTGAAAGCCTATTCAATAAAAACTTGGATTGAATTAATTTGGGAAATGGTTATTAATTTATAAGTATTGGGTGTGCCAAGTTTAATAAATTGTTTTGAATGGAGCAACTGCGGAAATGAAATGCAATGAATGGTTCGTAAATAATTTAGAAAAGAAATGGAATTAAATGCAAAATGAGTTGAAATTAATTTAAAAAGTAGTTATAAACTAAATAGATACTCTGTTAAGCGAATATCATCAAATTTGCATAAAAGTAGTTGTCGTTCGGCGTAAATAAAAGTAATTAAAATGCTATGAGTTGATTGAGATTAAATAAAATTGATTCTAAATCATTTGAAGTGAATATGAGCTTGTTTGGATTAAAAATAAATTGAACACAAGCAATTGAGTTGTAAACCATTGAAATTGAATGAAATGGCTTATGAATTGATAGAAAGCAATTGAATAATCTTTAAAGTTATATAAATCGCTTATGGTAAGCGTTTGGTGTTTGTTGCTTTCGAAATGCTTGTGTTTAGCTATTGAAAATAAGTGAAATACTAATAGATTTTCTATATTTGGCACTTACATATTTAAATTTAGTAAGTACAGGTACTTGAAGGCCGTTTGGCTGGTTTGGATTGCGCTAATTGCTTAAATTAATAAGCTGCTTGCTTAAAATGCAAAATAAGGTACGCCTATGCAATAAAAATAGGAAATATGAACTGTTTGCTTTTTCTGACCGGGTGGGTCGATGTATATATATTTATATCTCTTGTCAAATTGCAAAAGCTCCTCCGTACAAAGGAGACTCTGCCAAAATTTTCCGAAAATTTTGGGAGTTAGAAAATTTTTGTTAACGACAAAACAATTTCAAATTGGGAATGTAAGAAAATTAGTAAATGAAACTAATTTGAAATAGATACGAAACTTATGTAGGAAAATGTATACAATGATTTGGAAGGGTTACGATTGGACATTATTGTCAAGTAAGATATGCAGGTATTAAAGGGAAAAGAAATTGGATTTGATTCCAAAAGATAAATGTGAATTGCCCGAAAAAAGGTATGTATTTAAATTTCTGTATGAAATTGGATTGAGTTTTTGATCTAGCCACTTGGCTTTCTGTTTTCTTTTTGGTATTTGGGAGCCCGTAGAGGCCTTTTGTAGTTGTACCGAGCTAGCAGCGCAAAGGAGACGCTGGCAAAAAATTTCGGGAATTTAGAGAGTTAGAAAAAAATTTAGAAAAATTTTGATAATTCAAAATTTGGTTTTAAATTGAAATTAGATGATTGAGAAAAAGAGTATTGTTCGAAACTATAGAAGGTTTTGGGAAGTTGGTTAAGGTGATAGTGGACCTTTAATAAAAGATAGTTGGTAGAATGTTGAATTGTGAGTTTTCTGAAAAGGTAAACGGGTATTGGACCATTCTTCCTATGTAGTAATTTCGGGGACGAAATTCTTTTAAGGGTGAGGAATGTGACGACTCGGAATTTCTAACAACTTAAATTGGAATATTTAATTGATTTTAAAATATTTAAATGGTAATTTTAACTTGAATTTCAAATATAAATATTTACGTGATAATTAAATTATTGAATTATATAATTTGAAATAGGGTAAAATATTGAATATGAAATCTCCAAGCCTATTTAAAATATTTCAAAGGCTTGTAAAATTTATAATGATGATACTGAAGATAATAGAAGGATTGGGATTTAATTTAAAGGTAATTTGTTCATTTTTGAAATTATATCGTTTAAATTAAATTTAAAAATAGCCTTCCAAGGCACAGTCTTGGAATTTGCCGAAACCAGTTCCATTGGATCCGTAATATTTAGTTATTATCGGATTTCAATTTTCGGAGCAATCAGAGTTGTCGTTTGACCCCGACAGCTCAAAACGTTTAGCCTTCGTTTCGATTGCCACTGTAGCTTGGAAACGTCAGAACGCTAAACGATTCTAAAACGTTCTCATTCTCCCTAAATCATGCTGCTTTCTCGTGCGAGAATAAATAAATAAATAAATAAATAAAGAACAATCACCTCGTCCTTACCTTCTAAAGGAAGCCTCTAGCTTTCGTTATTTTAATCAAACCCTGCTCCTTCTTTTAGAAGGCATTCTGAAGTTTCACCTCTAAAATAAAATGGCCGAAAAAATCTAGCTTCGTTCTAAAAAAAATAAAAATAATCAAACCAATTAAAAACCCCTTTGTTCCGTCTATTCATAAATCGTTCGATCAAATTTATGAAATCAAATGGCTGTTCTTCCTATTTAATTCAAATCGAACAGAGGGATCGAAGTAAGGAACATCGGCTTTAGTTTTTTTTCTTTTCCCCTTGTTTTCAATTCGAAGTCCACAATCGCGAGCCTGTTCCTCCTACCAAAATCAAATCGTACGCATGGACTTAGGGAGCACGACGTCGGCAACTTCAACTCGGCAAGGTAGCGTTTTGTTCAGATGAAATTCGCGCATGCTTAAGAAGGGGGAAAACTCGCCAGTGTAGAACTCGGGGTGGACATAGTTGCATGACGCTGGATCGTCGTGTTTCGTCAAAGGAATGCGATGCTCGAGGGAGGAGCCGATGTTGCCATGCTTATCGTCGATGGCGGAGGAAGGGTTGCATTCAACGGCCTATATTTGAGAGCATAAATCAACGGCCAACCTCGTTTGGTATGGATTTCTTTTCCTGTTTAAAACTAGAATGCATGTTTTACTTCGGAAAACAAAATGAACTTAAAATTAATATTGACAGTAAGTTACAATCTGTTCTGTATTTCATTAAATTCAATTTAATATACACACATTTATATATATATATATATATAGGAATCAGGAAAGAAACATAAATTATTTGATAGATAAAGTTTGGAAATTTTATAATGATGTAAAGTAAATGTATATAAATCTGTTTTTTTAAATATGTATAGATTATTTAAAATATACAAAGGTTATGTTTTAGTATATGAGTTTTAAAGGAAAACGAGATATTAATTAATTTTGGAAAATTTCTACTCTAAAATAAATTATTAGTCAATTAAATTTTAAAATGGAAATAGGTTGTTCGTTTTGTCTCAGATGTTAATAAATCATATAATATTTCTACAAGGTCAAAAATCATGAAGAACAAGCTAGTTTGGGATGGATTGCAAACAGCAAAATAAAGGTGAGTAAATCTCACCCGGTTTGATTTTTATTTAGATTTAAATGGTTAAAATTAAATAGTTTGTTGATTGATTGAGTTGATTGAATGTGTGCTGATGATCTAATTGTAGGATCGATTTCACCCTAGAGGGGGGGTGAATAGGGTGATAGTGTAAATTATAAAAACTTAATTGCAGAAGCTAATTAATATTAACACGGATCACAGAATAGCAGCACAAATATAGCAGAATATAAATAACAGAACAGAACAACACAGAATTTACCTAGCTTCGGCAAAACCCTGCCTACGTGCTGCCCCCAAGGTTTCTACTAGAAATTAGATAGTCCCTCGCTTACACACGTAAACTCGCTATACCCGCTATTGACTAATCTAACTCTACGCTCAAAACCCTGCCACAACTCAACTACCGAGTTGCGAATTCTCAAACTACACACCGTAGTTTGTACCCTAGTCACACGACTAGAAAATTAAACGGTTTAAAAAAGAAACTACAATTAAAAACAATAAAATAAAATAAAACCCTATTAAAAATAAACTATAGCCTTATAATAAAACAAGGCCGGCCCCTATTCTTCAACCCGTTCCTTTTTCTTTTTCTTTTCTCCGTTCGTTGTTATGAGATAGCGGCGGCTTTGTCCTTCAATCCAGATTAGGGCTTTCGTTTGTGCGATCCAATTTAGGGTTTTTCGTGATTTCAAAGAGTCCGACTTTTGATCGATCGAATATATGCTCGTTGCTTGCTTTCGTCGATCGTTTTCTTCTCTGTTTTGCTCACGGCTTCGATGAAATTGATCGAGTTCGACTATAACTTCGGTAAGTACTTTGTTCCTTTTGCTTTTACTGGTTGTTGGCTTGCTTGAACTCGATGCAGAAAATTGCCGATGATGATATCAATTTATATAGGGTTTGTAACCCTGGATTTGCGTCGTATATTTTGTACTTGAATTTGTCAACTGATATTTGATCAGCCGTTCGATTTCACTTTGATGCTGAGATGATTTCTGACCTTTTCATATGCGTATATTTTTGTTGCTTGCTTCCCACGGCTTTGATCGTTTCGTGATGACCACGGTTTTGAATTAGACTTGTTCGTTTGATTGCGACTTGTTCAAAATTGACTTTGGCACGAACTTGATATTGATAGCTTCGGTTTAATTGTTATCTGACTTCGGTCTTCTGGTTCGATGCTTGGTGCATTGTATATTTGTTTTGGACTTGCTTCATTTGCTGGTCTTCAATGCCTTTGCCCACTGATTTTGAAGTTGTAACCTAGATCATTGGTTCAATTTTGGTTGATTGTCATATATGCATCTTGCTTTGACATGCTGTACATATATTTACACAGATGCTTCACTGCATCTGTTGTAGTTGCTTTATACTTCACTGTGCACTTTACTTGGGCATTTTGTATGTTTCATTTTGATCCACTTTGTCATTGCATATCTATATATGCTTGACCTCTGTTGCATGCTTGCTGTATTCATTTGAGTTGATTGTTGCATTGTCACTGGTTCATTTGATAGCACTAGCTGTTGGTTACTTGATTGAGTTGTGTGGGAACTGGATTGATTTCTTTTGGCTTCACTTGTGTATACTGTGTCATAGTGATGCATTCTTAAGTCTTGGATATTGAACAGTATCATGTATTTGTAGTTTGCATCCATTGTTGTTTCCAGTTGCACTTGGTCATTTCACTGTGTTGCACTCTCTGATGGTTCATTGGTGCACTGCTTGTTCATGTATGTTTGCATCGACTTGTTGCAGTACTTGAATCTATATTGTTTTATTTGGACTTGTTGTACATCTGAGCCACTGTTGCCTTGTTGCTGTGTCATACTCGATGTGTTTGAACATAGCATTCATGTCATGTCGCCTTGTGTTGAATCCAGTTTCAAAAATCGGATTTGACCTTGTGCTTGTGTCGTGATTTTCAATGTTATTGCACGTGAGTTGAACCCGGTTTTTCATTTGGGTTTGACCTGTGCTCACTTGTCCCTGTAGCATTATCAAGTGTATATCGGTGTGCACGGCCTTGTGGCATATACAGTAATACACTGTGTATGTCACAAGTTGTTCGTGTATGATGAATTCAAATTTAAATTATGACGAACAACCAAAATAACTGAGGCAAATAATATTTCCAAAAATCATATCTTATTTTATTTTGCAAAAATATTTCTTTTTCAATTTTACTGCGTTAGTGAATATTTTTGCAGATTTCTCAGATGCTGGATTCAAACTGGAATGAAGTTGAAGATAAATACGAGTGTGAGTGATATGTAGTGAGGTGAATTGTAAATGTGAAATGTGATGTAATTGTAATCAAAGTTGTATAGTTATAGTGAGAGCTTGAAATTGTACTATTCAAAGATGTAATAAATATTTGTTTGAATAAAATATTCGTTTGAATTCAAATTTCGTGCTATTTATTTTATTCTGCAAATATTTATTTAATCTGTGAAAAAAATAAAATAGTATATTATCAAATACATTTAAACGAATGTATATATGTTTATTATCATCAAACAAAAATCATATAAGCGCATATTCAACAATCTCCCCCTTTTGATGATAACAAACATATATTTAAGATTTTGAATATGTTAAATGTATTTGATCATTGATATATTCTAATTGCTCCCCCTATTTAAATGCTTCCTCTCTATACGATGCTCCCCCTACATATATGCATACAAATAAAAATATGCAAATGAATCTAGATGCTTGATTTTATTTGACAAAATCTTAACTTTTCTCTCCCCCTTTTGTTATCAGCAAAAGAATAATAGTGTTAGAGAAAATAGAGAAAAAGTAATCGATATTAATTCAACATTAAAACTCAATTTAATATAAATATCAAATTTCAATAAAAAATCAAACAAAAATCATAAATATTTTGTTAGGCGCATATTCCACTTTTAGAATAATGGAGATGATGTCATCATATAAAACCATACAATTTTGTCTATTTGTGGTATTTTTATATCAGGAATTTGAATATCTACTAACCATGCATAACCGTTAGGACTTTTAAATGAGATTAGTAGTATTCCAATTTTTTTTTTTAAAAAAAAAATGAAATCAAGTATCTTCTAACCACCCATAACCGTGAGGACTTTTAAATGGGATTAGAATCAACTTGTTTATTTTTAAAAAAAAATCAACTTTTGATATGTGTTCCATACATGCATAACCGTGAGGACTTTTAAATGAGCATGGAAGCACATAACAAATTCCAAGTAATTCACCCATGCATAACCGTGAGGACTTTTAAATGAGAGTGAATACTTTGGTATTTATTGTTATTTTTATTTTATTTTTTTATTACATTTTTTTTATAAAAAAAATGTAAAAATGAAAAACGAACGATTCCTATTTAAAGTACCACATATCGACAAACTATATAGAATTTTGATGAGTGATGGTTGATAGAAATATGATAGGTATAGAGATTGTCATGGAATTTTTTACCAACAAAAAGTTTTATAACTCTTGTTTACATTTCTAAAGAAATTTTCTAATTATACTTTCTCGAGTTATAATATATAATCAATATCAACACTCATCACTTTTTCAATTACTATTTTTCTTTTCGATGATTTGTAGGGAGAAAAAAAATGTTAAAAATTCAGCAAATTTCTAAAACACCTAGACTGAGTCGTAGTTTACAAAAACTATTTTCTGGTAGGGGTTTTGTAAAGATGTCTGCCAATTGAGAATCAGTTGAAATAAAATTTATGCAGATATTTTCTTTGGAAATATGATCTCTAATAAAATGATGTCTTACATCAATATGTTTTGTTCGCGAATGATGTACAGGATTATTTGTGAGATCAATTGCGCTTTTGCTATCACACATTAATAGTACACGTTTAAAATTTAGGCCATAGTCATGCAAAGTTTGTATCATCCATAAGATTTGAGCAGAGCAACCGCTCAAAGCAATATACTCTGCCTCTGTTGTGGATAAAGCAATACAATTTTGTTTTCTACTCGACCATGCAACTAATGAATGTCCTAACATAAAACATGCTCCACTAGTACTTTTTCTATCAACCAAATTTCCAGCATAATCAGCATCTGAAAAACCTTTCAATTCAAAATTATCATTTGATGGATACCAAAGACCAAATCGTGGTGTGTGCAATAAATATCTTATAATTCTTTTAACAGCTTTTAAATGAGATTCTTTTGGGTTAGATTGAAAACGCGCACATAAGCAGATAGAAAACATGATGTCAGGTCTAGAGGCGGTAAGATAAAGGAGTGATCCAATCATACCTCTGTACTGCTTTTGATCAACTGTCTTACCCTTTTCATCTTTGTCAAGTTTAAGTGTTGTACTCATGGGAGTTCTTGCTGGTTTAGCATCTTTCAATCCAAATTTGTTGACAAGTTCCCTAATATATTTTGTTTGAGAAATGAATGTGCCTTTATTGCTTTGTTGGATTTGAAATCCTAAAAAGAATTTTAACTCTCCAACCAAGCTCATTTCAAATTTTTCCTGCATGACTTTTTCAAATTTCTCATATAATAACTTGTTAGTAGCACCATAAATGATGTCATCAACATATATTTGAACAATCAAAATATCATTGTTTTCATGCAACAGAAATAGTGTGGTATCTACACATCCCTTTTTGAACCCATTTTCAAGGAGATAAGAAGTAAGACATTCATACCAGGCTCTGGGAGCTTGTTTTAATCCATATAATGCCTTCTTTAGTTTGTATACATGGTTTGGATATTCATGACTTTCAAAACCTTCTGGTTGTTCAACAAACACATCTTCTTTTAAAACTCCGTTAAGAAAAGCACTCTTAATGTCCATTTGTCTTAGTTTAAATCCTTTGTAACAAGCAAAAGCTAACAATATTCTAATTGATTCTAGTCTAGCTACAGGCGCAAAAGTTTCATCAAAGTCAACTCCTTCAATTTGATTGTATCCTTTAGCAACTAGTCTAGCTTTATTTCTAATTATATTTCCAGATTCATCATATTTATTTTTAAAAATCCATTTTGTTCCTATAACTGGATAATCCTTAGGTCTAGGTGCTAGACTCCAAACATTATTTCGTTCAAACTGATTTAGCTCTTCTTGCATGGCCATGAACCAGTTTTCATCATTAAGGGCTGAATCTATGTTATTTGGTTCTATTTCTGAAATAAATCCATTATATAAGCACAGATCACATAGATTTTTAATGGATGAACGAGTTTGTATACCTGCTATAGGGTTTCCAATTACCAATTCTGGTGGATGGTCTGTTTTGTATTTCAGCTTTTCTGGATCCAGATTTCTTCGGACTTCTTGAGTTGTGATAGTTTCAACAGCAGTTTCTTTTGGTTTTTCGACCTCATCTTTTTCTTTCTCCTCTTCAACGTTGCTTTTGGATGTGTCCTGTTCGTCAATGCCTTCATCAAATTTCACATTGATTGACTCTACGATTGTTTTAGTCTTTTTGTTGTAGACTCTATAAGCTTTGCTTCTCGAAGAGTAACCCATGAAAATGCCATCATCAACCTTTGCTTCAAATTTTCCTAACTGATCACCTGTATTAAGAATATAGCAAGGACATCCAAACACTTTGAAGTAAGCGATGTTTGGTTTTTTGTTGAACCATAGCTCATAGGGGTTTTTGTTAAGAATCGGTCTGATGATAACTCTATTCATTACATAACATGCTGTATTTACAGCTTCTGCCCAGAGATGCAGAGGTAGTTCATATTCATTTAACATAGACCTAGCCAATTCTTGTAAAGTTCGATTCTTTCTCTCAACTACCCCATTTTGTTGTGGAGTACGTGGTGCAGAGAACTCATGTTTGATTCCGTTTTCATCACAGAAAGTTTCAAATTCATAATTTTCAAATTCTCCACCATGATCACTTCTTAACGAAACAATAGAAACTTCTTTTTCATTTTGCACAAATTTTGCGAATCTTGTGAAGTATGAAAAAGTTTCTGATTTTTTAGCTAAGAAGTATACCCATGTATATCTTGAGTAATCATCAACTAACACAAAGCAATATTTCTTACCTCCTAAGCTAGCAATGTCATTAGGTCCAAATAGATCCATATGAATTAGTTCAAGAACTCTAGAAGTGCTTACATTGTTTTTGGCATGAAACGATGATTTTCTAAGTTTTCCCAAAGTACATGCTTTACAGATGTTTTCAGTTTCAAACTCATGTGATGGCAACCCTCTTACCAAACTTTTCCTTTTTAATTTGTTTAATAAGTTCATACTAGCATGCCCTAAACGTCTATGCCATAAATTTACTTCTATATCCTTAGCTACCAAACATTTAGAGAGGATGAGATCATCAAAAGATAGAGAATATATATTACCTTTCCTTTTTCCTGAAAATAAGATTTCTTTTGATGATTTGTCAACAACTTTGCACATGTCAGAATCAAAGATAACATTCATACCTTTATCACATAGCTGGCTGATTGATATCAAATTGTGGTGCAGATTTTCAACATATAGTACGTCATTCAAGGTAAATGTATTGTTACCTACTTTACCTTTACCGACAATTTTACACTTGTCATTGTTCCCCATTGTGACTCTGCCACCTTTATACTTTTCTAGGCTAAGGAACTTCGATTTATCGCCTGTCATGTGCCTGGAACAGCCAGAATCCAAGTACCATTGCTGTTGTTCCTTAGCCTGCCAGCATACCTACACGAGAAAAGAGTTTAGTGACCTATTTGTTTTTATAGGTCCATGATTGTTAGTGGCAAAATATTTAGAATGATAATTTTGTATAGACCCAAAACTGTTTATAATTGTTCCCTTCGGCACCCAAATTTGTTTAACTTTGAGAGATTTTATATTTGTGCCTTTTGGAACCCAAATCGGTATTGTTTTCATATGTTTGGGTCTATTCCAACAATTATTGTGATTGTGTCCAAATTTTTTACAAATTGTGCTCATAGAATTAACTTGATTAATATTGCTTTCAACAATTTTCGAATTATTATATCCAAGTCCTTGTCTAACCATATTAACAGTTTGCTTTCCTAATAGCATATTCAACGATTTTTCACTTTTTGAAAATTTATCTAAGGTCGTTGACAGTTGTTGGACTTGTGCTTTGAGAGATTCATTTTCGTTTAACAACTGTGTGCATTTTTTAATAGAAATCTCTCTCCTAGTATTTTCATTCTCTTTTAAAATCAGAATTTCATTTTCAAGCGATTTTATTTTAATTTCTGATTTTTTAATTTCTTCATCAAATGTTGGACACTTATCACACTTAGGGATCCTACATTGATAGTTCTTAACTAATTGATCAAGTTGTTTATTGCATTCTATCAAAGTATCCTTTTGAGATTCAAGTTTAGCATATTTTTCCCTAAGTCGTTCATAACAGCCATTTACTTCATGGAAATAAATTAGTAATTCAGAATGAGTGAGTTTTGATACCTCGCTTGGCTCGTCGTCATCACTGTCTGTAACTTCACCATGAAGACACATATTTGCTTTTTCACTCTCACTCTCGGTGTTATCACTTTCATCTTCGTCAGTTTCATCCCAAGTAGCCGCAAAGCTTTTCTTCTTTAGTTTCTTTCCTTGATTTGATCGTTTTTGAGGACATTGTGGCTTGATATGGCCGGGTTTGTTGCATTTGTAACAGATGATTTTCTGATCTTCTGGGTTGTCTAGTGCTTTGCCTATTCTGTTTTTCAATTCATGATTTCGAGCTGGATTTCCGTATTTGTGATTCCACTTTTTGAATTTCTTTATTAGTAGCGCTAGCTCTGCTGCTCCATCATCATCGTCATCATTCTCATCATCACTTTCAGTTGTTCCTTTGAGAGCTATTGATTTCTTTCGAGTATCTCCACCTTCACGCTCTTCCTTGAATTTCATTTCTAGCTCATAAGTGGTGAGATTTCCGATGAGTTCTTCGACTTTGAGTTGTTTTAAATCTTTCGATTCTTGAATGGCAGTTACTTTTGCTTCAAAGCTTCGTGGAAGGACTCTGAGGATTTTACGGACTATTTCCAATTCGGTCTATGTTTTTCCGAGAGCTTTTGATTTGTATACGATGTTGGAAAGTCGTCCGTACATCTCTTTGACATTTTCTTCTTTCGCTATTGTAAAGTTCTCATATTCGCTGCTTAGCATGGCAAGGCGAGATTCTTTGACTTGAGATGTTCCTTCGTGAGTTACTTCTAATATGTGCCATATTTCCTACGCAGTTAGACAATGTGAGACACGATTAAATTCAAATTGATCTGATGAACAGATAATAGAATTCATAGCTTTGGCATTAGTATTCTGTAATTTATTTTCTAGTTCTGTCCATTGTTCCTTTGGTTTCTCTATTTCCTGATCATCTACAGTTATAGTTGGTAATCTATAACCTGTCTCAACAATATCCCAAGCGTCAATGGTTTTCAAAAAAATTTTCATCCTATTTTTCCAAAAAGCATATTCACCATTGAACATTGGTGGTCTAACTATGGATTGACCTTCTGCAAAAGCATTATTAATAGAAGCCATTTTAAAAATTCGAATTTTTAAAACAAAAAACCGATTTTTGAAACACGGATTTTTAAAACAAAAATTGATTTTTGAAACACGAATTTTTAAAACAAAAATTGATTTTTGAAAAATCAAAACAAAAATAGCTTTTGTTCCTAGCTCTGATACCACTTGTAGGATCGATTTCACCCTAGAGGGGGGGTGAATAGGGTGATAGTGTAAATTATAAAAACTTAATTGCAGAAGCTAATTAATATTAACACGGATCACAGAATAGCAGCACAAATATAGCAGAATATAAATAACAGAACAGAACAACACAGAATTTACCCAGCTTCGGCAAAACCCTGCCTTCGTGCTGCCCCCAAGGTTTCTACTAGAAATTAGATAGTCCCTCGCTTACACACGTAAACTCGCTATACCCGCTATTGACTAATCTAACTCTACGCTCAAAACCCTGCCACAACTCAACTACCGAGTTGCGAATTCTCAAACTACACACCGTAGTTTGTACCCTAGTCACACGACTAGAAAATTAAACGGTTTAAAAAAGTAAATACAATTAAAAACAATAAAATAAAATAAAACCCTATTAAAAATAAACTATAGCCTTATAATAGAACAAGGTCGGCCCCTATTCTTCAACCCGTTCCTTTTTCTTTTTCTTTTCTCCGTTCGTTGTTATGAGATAGCGGCGGCTTTGTCCTTCAATCCAGATTAGGGCTTTCGTTTGTGCGATCCAATTTAGGGTTTTTCGTGATTTCAAAGAGTCCGACTTTTGATCGATCGAATATATGCTCGTTGCTTGCTTTCGTCGATCGTTTTCTTCTCTGTTTTGCTCACGGCTTCGATGAAATTGATCGAGTTCGACTATAACTTCGGTAAGTACTTTGTTCCTTTTGCTTTTACTGGTTGTTGGCTTGCTTGAACTCGATGCAGAAAATTGCCGATGATGATATCAATTTATATAGGGTTTGTAACCCTGGATTTGCGTCGTATATTTTGTACTTGAATTTGTCAACTGATATTTGATCAGCCGTTCGATTTCACTTTGATGCTGAGATGATTTCTGACCTTTTCATATGCGTATATTTTTTTTGCTTGCTTCCCACGACTTTGATCGTTTCGTGATGACCACGGTTTTGAATTAGACTTGTTCGTTTGATTGCGACTTGTTCAAAATTGACTTTGGCACGAACTTGATATTGATAGCTTCGGTTTAATTGTTATCTGACTTCGATCTTCTGGTTCGATGCTTGGTGCATTGTATATTTGTTTTGGACTTGCTTCATTTGCTGGTCTTCAATGCCTTTGCCCACTGATTTTGAAGTTGTAACCTAGATCATTGGTTCAATTTTGGTTGATTGTCATATATGCATCTTGCTTTGACATGCTGTACATATATTTACACAGATGCTTCACTGCATCTGTTGTAGTTGCTTTATACTTCACTGTGCACTTTACTTGGGCATTTTGTATGTTTCATTTTGATCCACTTTGTCATTGCATATCTATATATGCTTGACCTCTGTTGCATGCTTGCTGTATTCATTTGAGTTGATTGTTGCATTGTCACTGGTTCATTTGATAGCACTAGCTGTTGGTTACTTGATTGAGTTGTGTGGGAACTGGATTGATTTCTTTTGGCTTCACTTGTGTATACTGTGTCATAGTGATGCATTCTTAAGTCTTGGATATTGAACAGTATCATGTATTTGTAGTTTGCATCCATTGTTGTTTCCAGTTGCACTTGGTCATTTCACTGTGTTGCACTCTCTGATGGTTCATTGGTGCACTGCTTGTTCATGTATGTTTGCATCGACTTGTTGCAGTAATTGAATCTATATTGTTGTATTTGGACTTGTTGTACAACTGAGCCACTGTTGCCTTGTTGCTGTGTCATACTCGATGTGTTTGAACATAGCATTCATGTCATGTCGCCTTGTGTTGAATCCAGTTTCAAAACTCGGATTTGACCTTGTGCTTGTGTCGTGATTTTCAATGTTATTGCACGTGAGTTGAACCCGGTTTTTCATTTGGGTTTGACCTGTGCTCACTTGTCCCTGTAGCATTATCAAGTGTATATCGGTGTGCACGGCCTTGTGGCATATACAGTAATACACTGTGTATGTCACAAGTTGTTCGTGTATGATGAATTCAAATTTAAATTATGACGAACAACCCAAATAACTGAGGCTAATAATATTTTCAAAAATCATATCTTATTTTATTTTGCAAAAATATTTCTTTTTCAATTTTACTGCGTTAGTGAATATTTTTGCAGATTTCTCAGATGCTGGATTCAAACTGGAATGAAGTTGAAGATAAATACGAGTGTGAGTGATATGTAGTGAGGTGAATTGTAAATGTGAAATGTGATGTAATTGTAATCAAAGTTGTATAGTTATAGTGAGAGCTTGAAATTGTACTATTCAAAGATGTAATAAATATTTGTTTGAATAAAATATTCGTTTGAATTCAAATTTCGTGTTATTTATTTTATTCTGCAAATATTTATTTAATCTGTGAAAAAAAATAAAATAGTATATTATCAAATACATTTAAACGAATGTATATATGTTTATTATCATCAACCAAAAATCATATAAGCGCATATTCAACACTAATGACGTTGGTTTTGTTTGGTTCTCGAGTTAATTATTGTTTGACTCGAATCATTTGGCTTTTTAAATGTTTTCAAACTTAAAGCATAAATAAGAAAATGGTTTTGTTTATCAAATAGAGTTTAACGATTGGTGATTCATTAAATAGATAGGATAATTAAAATGGATAATTAATCAATTAAATTAATTAAAGATTTGGGCTAATTAATTAAGTTTAAATTAATTTAGAATGATCATTAAGTGGTCCAATAAGTAATTACTCAATGCAATTAATAAAATTTCTTTGCGTATTTAAATCAAGAGATAAACTAAGATAATTAATTGAGGAGGATTAATCCATTTAATGAAGTAAATAAAAAGGGAGATAATTTCAGTTGGAAATAAATCAAGTATGATTAATACCGTGGTTTAATTCATGTAATTAATGTAGATTAGAAATTAAAATCAAAATACAATTGGAAGTCATTAATTTATATAATTAATGATGTAATTAAAGATTGATTAATTAAGATGAATTAATCATAAGTGACTCATAAGAAATTAATTAATATAAGTAATTAAGAATTAGTGAAATTGATTATAGTTAATTAATTTGTGAAGTAATTAAAGATTACTCATTGAATTGGTAAGAATAATTAATGTCGTGAAATTAATTAAAGATAATTACTTGAATGGGATTGAGTGATAATTAATCCAGAGTGATTAATTAAGATGAATAAGGAAGGGTTGATTAATTTGGAATTAATTTATAAAGGAATCTAAGTGATTGAGGTTTGAAATTCAACTAGAATCAACTGAATTGATTTGTATGCGATTAAACTTTGCTTATGGATGATTGAGTGGTATTGGATGCTTTGAATGAGTAAATATCTACGATATGAAATGTTGTGTATTTCATGTGAATAACTTGGGTTAGGATAACATGAGTTTCGAAAAGAACGGGATCGGGTACTGGGAAATACTCAAAACCTGTTCGAATTCTTATAAATTGATTTGTGAGATAAATAGGCTGGAATGAATTGATTTTAGCGAATTGGATTATTTTATCTAAATTTGGTACTTAGAAATTTATATGTAAAATAAGTGTTGTCTCTAGCAAATTGTCAATTGGTTAGATTGATATAAGTTACCCTGGGTTTATAAAAGTTGATTTCTTTGGTATTCCATGTTAGTTGGGTTTACTCACGCTGGTTTCCAGCCTGACCCGGGTGTTACTTTGGTGTAATGCTCGGGTCAGACCGAGTATTACAGATTTTCAGGTAGTTACGTTCTGAAGCTCAGGAGGCGAGCTGGATGGCAGGAGCATATAGAGTACTTCCACTGTATTTATATATTCGTTAATTTGAGACATGATACTTGTATATGTTCAGTGACTGTATATATGTGAAACTCTGATGTATATTAAATGTAATCGACAGATATAGTATTCTTTTGTAAACTGTGATTATTTATTATTATATTTTATCCTCTACGTATATGAGTCGTTGATGTTTATGTTCTTCTTTTCTTCTATCTCTTTCTTCTTTTTCATAACTATCTGGGATTTTCGGGATCGAAAATTTTCGGGTCGTTACATGTATATTAATCCAGGAACATGGAACTCCAAAAAAATAGACGATTCTGCCGGTCCATTAAATAAACCGTTTTGGTTTTCACCTTTTCCAGCTAACTCTTGTGAAAGTAGAAAATCCATCTTGTAGTATGGAAGCAGTTAGTTAAGGCCTACCATCCGATAGTTCTTTCGTTTCACCGACAAGCTAATAGCTCTTCCTTGTTTTAGGTACCACTTCGTGGGAATCTCATTTATTGATGAGACACCTTATTCTATGACACTAGAATGAAGTTCATTTCTTGGCTTGTGTACGAGCATTTCTTTTTTCCCCATGGTCGCTTAATCCACATATCTGGAACTCTTTGCTTTGACCTACTCTGAATCCCATAATGAACTCACATTTCTTCTTGGGGGACTCTTGCTTTTGTCTTCCTCTTTCTGGCATCTTGTGGAAATGTATCTCGATCGATCAGTTTCTTCTACTCTATGCCTACTAAATCTTAACCATGCCCTACCACCAAGAATAGATTCTGCCATCTATTTAGAGGAAGAAATTCTTCTACAAAAGAAATCGTAACTCCTAGTCCGACAGTTCTCTCCGCACCTTAAGATAAAGAGTTCCGGCATACTACTCTGTTATGATACCGAACCCTTAGGTAACTTTACTACCTTGGGATTCTGCTATGCTTGGGCATGAGTAGGCTACATTCCTTATCCGTATTCTATACATTCTCTTTTCTAAGATAGAAGGTTTGCCTTCATCACCTGTCTCATTTAAAAGTTCTTCCAATAGTCAATGAGTAGGAAGAGGCTTTGGAAGTTGAGTCAAGCGAGAAAGGCATGTCCATTAACTTGGCTATAATAGGGCTATGATTCCCATCGAGAAAGAATAGTTTATAGCTACCGGCACAGATTCGAACTAATAAGAATTACCTCACCATTACCTATTAGTAGTCCTTCCTTCAATGTATTCAATAGAAGGGCTTCTTCCTCCAACAACGGGGCTAATGCCGACTCTGATCTTCCCTTTGCTTCTCTTGAGCCGAATGTGGGATTGATCCTTTCTATAGGTATGACTAGTTCATCCATTTCACAAAGAAAGGAGAACTCTCCTGCTTAAACCGATAGCTCCTTCAAATCAAGCTTGAAAAATTCAAGTTTTTTGTCTTCTCACTCAGTGTTCTTTCTAAAACAGAATATAATTCCCCATACCAACCTAACCCCTAAGAATGGAGAAGCAACTGGAATGATTCCTAATAAAAGAAAGGAAACTAGAGATGCCAAAGGCAAAGTAGAATCGCCATTAGTTCCTTCGCTCTCAACTTAAAGAATAGAAAGAAAGTCAACCAAGCCTTAGCCCTACTTTAAGGCTTAAAGAGTGAAGCTCGGTAAAGCCTACCCCAAGAGTACTAAATCATGTATAGGAGAAGCAACTAAAAGAGGCTAGCAACCCTTATCAATAGTAGTGGACTCGTCAGAAGACCCCATTTTAAGTGCCGATTCAATAGCAGTTTTCCAATTAGATTGGATAAATGTGTTGTTAAGCCGGGTTAGAAGTTTTTCCATTCTGGGGATCAGATCAGGCAGAGCCTCTGCGCTTTCTTCCTTTTCTGTAGCTATTGGGTACTCAAAAAAAAGAATGCATTTACTTTGAAGAAGAAATTAAATCTAGCTAAGGCACCCTGCCCTCGTAAAGGGTATAACTGTCAAAGGAAAGCGCAACGAAGACCCTATTTAAGAGAGAATGCTCCCTGCCACTGAAAGAGACCGAAGAAGGTTCAAGGATTATTTTGATTGCACGATCCTACCTGCTAACTCCTCTCTTATTGGCCTTACTAAAACAAAAGCATCAAGACTTATACCAGCTAAAATAGAGGAGATACCACAGGAAAGGGCACACCAAAATGTTTTTGAACAAGGTCACCCTCACCATAGAGAGAAGGGAAAGTTTAATGAGATCGACAGCCTTTGTTCTTTCTCTATAAAGAAATAACCGAAATACCCAGTTCTTTCTTTAATAACATACCAACCAGACTCACCTAACATAATGCTCAGCTAGAGTAGAGGGATGATCAAACTAAACTAAACTAAATATTGGTCCTAAAAAAGTAAGAGAGTTACAGAGTCAAAGTTAAGCATTCAAATAGGTTGGCTTCTAGAGCCAGAGTTACCTTTGAGAGTTGCCTATCTTATCATTGAATTGACTTGACAAGATGCGCTTCCCTTTCATATGCGATATGCGAGATGTCTTCCTTGGTTGACTGAGATAGATGTGCCACTTTCTCTTTTGTTTTGGAATTCTCGATCCTATATGGAGGAAGCACCTATTCCCCTACGTATATGAAAGCAGATATCTTCATCCTCTCATCTTTTGCCTCACCTTTGTAAATGTAAAAAGAAGCAATATGAATATTTCTTGATGTCTTGGGGGAACTAACAAGAGAACTCTCAGTGCAGCGACATCAAAAGAAACTCGAACTTCCCCCTCCTTTGCAATTTGATCAAGGGGAACTAATACAAGGGATTCTCTTAGCAATGTAATCAAACTCCCACTCATTGTTCTCACTGAAATAGGCATGGTGCAAGATGCCATCGGTGATTACATATAGCTAGGCAATCAAGATGTGGCTAGATGAAGTATCAAGTAGGGTAGCAGAGAACCCAGAATCTTTGAATTAAATAAAATAAGAGCAGAGCTACTCCTACGGCCTAACAATTTAGCCTGTACCTTAATACATGATGATAGTGACAAGCTCCTTTAGCATCTTTTTTGGGTGCTTGCTCTACTCCTCTGGCTTTCTACAGAGGAGTCAACCATCCTTGAAGTTTTTAACATATACAATGTATTCCTAAAAAAGGTTTTTTTAAGAATGGATTTAAGCTTACTCCGTGAAAAGACTAGAGCTATTCGCATAGTGAGAGGGAAAGGAAGGTTCATCTACTAGACCAAACTACTACATTAGAAGTGAGTAGCTTTATGCCCATTCATGAAACATTATCCTGAATCTTAGGATAGAGAGAAGAGAAGGTATTATCTTCCTTGATGGAAAACTATGTGGTTTAGCTATCGTTAATGGAGGAAATTCTCCTTCCGTTAGTCACCTTGATTTTTCATTGGACAGAGAACTGATTAAGAATCCAACCAATATGATATACCTTACTTCGATTTAATCTTTAATATACTGGATCAGTAGGATACCCACGATTCAATCGACATCGCATTCATATCTTACCTGGTTATTTCTCAGAATGCTGCTATGCATACATAATAATTAAATAATTATTGTAAAGAGTCAATTTGTTTAAAATTTAATTGATAGTTTTTCTATTCTAAAAAATATATCATTAAACCAAATGGTGTTCCTCGTCCTAGAATGAATCATCGTAGTTATTACCAAAAGTTTCTGCAATGGAATTTTTATATAGTCGGTAGTAGCATCTAAATGTGCAAATGCCGTGCATGGAAGGAGAAGGGTCGATTGGTCAAACGCAAGTACATAAACTTCTTGGATCGAATTGCCTTTTGGAAATAATTCTGTCTTGTAAAGTACCTGTTACTGTAATAAACCAAACCAACGGTGGGTCTTAAACCCACTACAGAAGGCATTCTCCTTAATAACTAATAAGTGGATACTTTTGATCTGGCTTGGACGAAATGAAAGATATGCTCGATGAATAGAAGCACGTCTTGTTCATTAACATCTCGAAAATATTCCACCATGGTAAGAAATATTTATATAGGCCAAACCTACTTTCATACGTTCTCCTGGTGGTACATTCATTTGCTTATAGACTAAAGCCTTGACTCTGCAATAGTTTGTCATTAATTACCTCCCATGTAGAGTTCGAATACGTTCACCTACTCCACTAAATACATATACGCCCCGCGAGCTTTGGAAATGTTGTTGATCAATTCCATGCCATGAGTTGTACTACTTTACCCACTCCCTAAAATAGTCTGATTTATCATCCACGACAGTACGGAGCTAAAGGATCTAGCACTTTCATCTCTATTTCAAAGATTGAGAATTATGAATCTAACTGTAACAAATAAAGGTAGGCACATATATATTAATAAGCGATATTGTACGAGTATCTACAGGACCTAAATTATCAATAGTCTCTCCAAGAACAAAATTCGCCCACTTTGGGAATTCTTAAAGCAGCTCCTGCATCAATCACTTCCATTCCTCTTGCCAGACTATCTGTAGCACTCATAGCTATAGCTCATACTCGATTATTTGCTAATAATTGTTGTACATCACAAGTCATAAACATTTGCTAACCGAAAGTGTCTCCATCTTTTACTACCAAAACGTTATGAATATTAGACCCTGGAGGAGAACAACATCCAGTATTGGGAAAATAATTTGATATTCAGTCCCTAGCACCCTTTTGTCACTACCGTCAATTCAAAAGTAACCAGTAGGTCACCTTTTTCACCATACAGAAGTAGCAAGCTATACAATAGAATCCCATTCGTCGTAATCTTTTTCTTTGAGCAGTAAAAGAAACGCTAGCCCTTTACTCGCGATGACTCAAATGGGGATACATGCTCTATTTTCTGTCAAGTGAGTTGATGCACTTCAGTTGACAAAAGCAAATAACATAGCGTAGCGCCCATGGAGAACTAATATTTGCCTTCTATCTAAAATGTCAAATGGATTTACCCCTAAATAACCGGATACTAAAAAAAGAATAAGTCGTTATGAAGAAGTACCAAAGCAACTGAAGCCTACATCCCACTACATAAGGGTTCCCTATTCCTACGAGCCTTGAGTAAGAGGGCACCTCACATTGGTCACCTACCCTTGACTTGAGTCAATAGGTAGCGTCAACTACACCAAAGTGAAAGGGTCACTATCTCTTAGCACCAAAATTGGTCACTGACACCCAAACGTAAATGAAGCACCAACTAACGGTCATAGATAACAGATGGAATATATGTAGAGAGTAATAATATGAAGAATAGTTGAAATTAAAATGAAAGCAGTAAAGAACACATATTTTATAGTGGTTCGGCTAACTCTAGCCTACGTCCGCTCCAGAAGTTTCCTTTCTATTGATGTTCAAATCAATTACAGTTGCAAACAGATAGAGTAACCTTTAACCTTAGAAAATCGAAAGTTAGAGAGTAGAGAGAAGAAGATCCCCCATCTGGAGACCCACATGCTGTATTAATAGGCAAAACCAGCTTGTTGGGCCTCCTAAGTAGTTTGGGCCCACCAAGGTCATAGCTGAACCCTACTTCATTATGCCGATAGACCCTAAGCAGTTGGTATACCAAACGAGGTATGATGCTGAGCGAGGTACGACGCCAAGCGAGGTGCGATGCCGGACGACGTGTGATGCCGAGCGACGTTCAATGCCAAGCGAGGTGCAATGCCAAGCGACATCCAATGCCGAGCGAGGCTTTATGCTGAGCGAGTGGAGGTGTGCGGATCGAGGGGAGGTGTACCAAACGAGGCGTGCCGATCGAGGAGAGGTGTGTCGATCGAGGGGAGGTTTGCCGAAGAGGGGAGGTATGACGATCGAGGGGAGGTGTGCCGAACGGAGCTTATCTTCCAGATCGAGCCGTGCAACCCACCCATTTCTTGACCAAATGAAATATCCAAGTGAAATTCATTCTTTTAAACCGAATCCATCCTATTCCAGCCTTGATAATCGTGAAGTTGGTTGGGTTGAATCCGCCTGCTCATGGCCTTGACTAAAGGCGGGTTAACACTTTGCCCCCAAAAACATGCCTTGCTATTGGAAGGTGTGTTTTGTAGCTCAATAAGTTGGATGTTCGTATCCTGTTAATGACCTGGAAAGAAATTAATAGTCTTATCTGACCGCGAATGATGATCGTTCGTGATCGTATGTCATTTGGGCCCATATGTGACCATTCGAGGTCGGGTTTCGTTCGCGTCGATTGGTGTTCGTTCGTGATCGGGTGCCGTTCAAGGCGATTTGTGATCGTTCGCGATCGGGTGCCTTTCAAGGCGATTTGTGAACGTTCGCGATCGGGTGCCGTTCGAGGCGAGTTGGACCATTCACGGTCGGGTGTCGTTCGAGTCGAGTTGGGACCGTTTGCGGTCGGATGTCGTTCGAGGCGATTTGTGATTATTAGCGATCGGGTGACGTTCGAGGCAAGTTGGGACCGTTCGCGGTCGGGTGCCGTTCGAGGAGATTTGTGATCGTTTACGATCGGGTGCCGTTCGAGGTGAGCTGTGTGTGCCCGGGGGGACTTAGTATTATTAATGCCAGATTTCATGTTCGAGTGAATTTCTAGCTTATTTGTTATGGCGGTTTATTGCCATCTCAGAGCATGCCTAAGGATCGTTCGTGATCCCTTACATGAGTAAGTGGTTTAGCCATTATGGAATCATGATGGCATACTTTCGTTCAGAATAAGTATTTCAATAGAAAAGTCAAAAAAAAATCAAGTCCAAACATGAGAAATGGAAAATAAAAGCAAAATAGGGACGTCGAAGTGCAAACGCCTACATTAATGCGATTTAAAGTCGTATCAAAGCATGCCTGAGGATCATTCGTGGTCTTGTACATGTGTAAATGACTTAATCTCGTTTGTGTGGAATTTGCTACTTATTCGTCATTATTTCAATCAGTTGATAATAAGCTGACGCCTTCATCCTGAGCCATCCCCAGTAGGTGCAGGTGGTGGTCGTTTTTGTTCCACTATCGTGGCCCTCTTTCTCATAAATTGGGATAGCAGACCATTCTAGATATGCTCCTCAATTCATCCTTCAAGTGCCTACAATAAGTTGTGCTATGACGTTCATGGAACAAGCAACACTTGTCCAATCTTCTTTCGTTGTTTGTTGGATCCCTTCTCATTGGCCATCGATAGGGAATCTTCTCCCTAGTGCCTTGGTAAATTCATTCCAAAGTCTCGTTCAGCTCTGAATAAGAGGCGAACCTCGGTTCCTTTCGAGGTCGCATTGGTCCATTGTCGTTATCCCTGGCCTTTTGTTTCCCTTTATCAGTTCCTGAATCTTTTTTAGGAGGATTTTCACCCTTGACTGCATAAAAATCATCTCCTTCTCCTTCCTCTCCTTCAGCATTTGCATCCTCTAACCGTAGAAATCCTTTGGCTTCAGGATAAAACTCCCCTAGATCCATAGGTGGATCCCTTGTCAGTGAATTTTCAAACTCTGTTCCATTAGCTATACCTGATATAGCTGTCATTAAGACCATGGATGGATCTGGTTGATCCACTGATGCTTTTGCTGCATTGAATCGCGTCAGAAAGCTTCTCAAGGATTCCCTGGTCCTCTGCTTTAGCGCTGCCAAACTCATCACATTCTTAGGTATCGAAATGTGAACTTTGAACTGCCTCATAAACTTCTCAGTCAACTCGATCCACGTTCCAATGGAACCGCTCTCCAATTGTCTAAACCATAGTGCTGCTATGTCTGTCAGATACAATGGGAAGTATCGGGCCATGACTTCCTATAATGCCCCCAGCACTTCCATATGCCTTATATACTTTGTCAGATGAAACGTAGGATCCATCCTCCCATTATACATCTCCAGTGATGGTAGCTTAAAATCCGTTGGGTTCCTAGCTCGTCTAATAGTAGGAGTAAAGGGACTCCTATTCACATCCTCCAAGTCTTTGTTTACCAATCCACCGCTCATAGCTCGTCTAACCATCTCCGCCAGTCTGTCATTTCGCTAAGCTATAATCCTTGACCTTTGCCTCCGGTCTTCCCCCCGAGTTTGTAAGGATATTCAGGCACATACTCCTCGTCTCCTGCTCCTGCACTCCTGTTGGTATTGGGTTGCACTGCGTCATCTGGTATCCCTCCATGGATTGGCCTAGCATTTCCAAGTGGTCTGCCCCCGAGTCTTGGTCCATCTAGATTGTTAGCCATCTGCTGATTTGGAGGCTGCCACCTGCTGAGCCATTCCCTCTGCTTGCTGGTTGAGCGCTTCTGATCCAGCTCCACAAATCTGAGCTCCTGCATTTCCTGCTTGTGCAATTTGTCTGAGAAGAGCCTGCCTCATCTCCTCTTGTCGTTTCAACCTCGCTTCCATCTCATCCCTAGTGATGTAGATGGATGCTTGACCTACTCCAGCTCCAGAAGAAGCCTCTTAACTTCCCTCCTAATTATTCATTTATGTCACTTGCTTCCTTGCTGATGGTCTAGCCATTGTTTCCTAGAATCCAAGTTCCTAGTACCAAAATTCTCGAGTGCTTGCGTTCTTATTGAAAGCACCAAAATGTTAGCGCCAAAATTGGTCACTAACACCCAAACGTAAATGAAAGCACCAACTAACGATCACAGATAATAGGAAGAATATATGTAGAGAGTAATAATATGAAGAACAGTCGAAATTAAAATGAAAGCAGTAAAGAACACAGATTTTATAGTGGTTCGGCTAACTTCGGCCTACGTCCACGCCAGAAGTTTTCTTTTTATTGTTGTTCGAATCAATTACAGTTGCACACTGTTAGAGTAAACTTTAGCCTTAGAAAATAGAAAGTTAGAGAGCGGGGAGAAGAAGATCCCCCATCTGGTGACCCACATGCCGTATTCATAGGAATAATTAGGTTGTTCGGCCTCCTGAGTTGTTTGGGCCCACCAAGGCCATAGTCGAACCCTACTTCATTATGCCGACCGACTCTGAGAAGTTGGTATGCCGAATGAGGTACGATGCAGAGTGAGGTGCGATGTCGAGCGAGGTGCGATGCCGAGCGACGTTCAATGCCAAGCGAGATGTGATGCCAAGCGAGGCTTCATGCCGAGCGAGGGGAGGTGTGTCGAATGAGGGGAGGTATGCCAAACGAGGGGAGTGTGCCAAACGAGGGGAAGTGTGCCAAACGAGGGGAGGTGTGCCGATCGAGGGGAGGTTTGCCAATCGAGTGGAGGTGTGCCGATCGGCGGGAGGTGTGCCGAACAGAGCTTATCTTCACACCGAGCCGGCAACCCCCCCACATTTCTTGACCAAATAACATTTCCAAGTGAACTTCATTCTTTTAAAATGAATCCATCCTATTCCAACCTTGATAATTGTGAAGTTGGTTGGGTTGAATCCGCATGTTCATGGCCTTGACTAAAGGTGGGTTAACACTTTACCCCCCAAAACATGCCTTGCTATTGGAAGGTGTGTTTTGTAGCTCAATAAGTTGGATGTTCTTATCCTAGTAATGACCTGCAAAGAAATTGATAGTCTTATTTGATCACGAATAGTGATCGTTCGCGATCGTATGTCATTTGGGGTCGTATGTGACCGTTCTAGGTCGTGTGCCATTCGCGTCGAATGGTGTTCGTTCGCGATCGGGTGCCATTCGAGGCGATTTGTGAACGTTCGCGATCGGGTGCCGTTCGAGGCGAGTGGGACCGTTCGTAGTCTTGTGCCGTTCGAGGCAAGTTGGGACCTTTCGCGGTCGGGGGCTGTTCGAGGCGATTTGCGATCGTTAGCGATCTGGTGTCGTTCGAGGCGAGTGGGGACCATTCGCGATCGGGTGCCGTTCGAGGCGATTTTTGATCTTTCACGATCGGGTGCCGTTCGAGGCGAGTTGTGTGTGCCCGAGGGGGACTTAGTATGATTAATTCTAGATTTCACATTCGAGTGAATTTCTGACTTATTTGTTATGGCGATTTATCGCCATCTCGGAGCATGCCTGAGGACCGTTCGCGATCCCTTACATGAGTAAGTGGTTTAGCCGTTATAGAATCACAAATGGCATACTTTCATCCGAAATAAGTCTTTCAACAGAAAAGTCAAACAAAATCAAATCCAAACATGAGAAATGGAAAATAAAAGCAAAACAGGGACGTCGAAGTGCAAACACCCACATTAATGTGATTTATAGTCATATCAGAGCATGCCTAAGGATCATTCGCGGTCCTATACATGTGTAAATGACTTAATCGTGTTGGTGTGGAGTTTTCTACTTATTCGTCATTATTTCAATCAGTTGATAATAAGCTGATACCCTGATCTTGAGCCGTCCCCAGTAGGTGTAGGTGGTGGTCGTTCTTGTTCCACCATCGTGGCCCTCCTTCTCACATATTGGGATAGCAGACCATTCTGGATATGCCCCTCAACTTCATCCTTCAAGTGCCTACAATCATTTGTTCTATGACCGTTCAGTTCATGAAACAAACAACACTTGTCCAATCTTCTTTCAATGCTGGTCGGATCCCTTCTCATTGGCCTTCGATAGGGAATCTGCTCCCTAGTGTCTTGGTAAATTCATTCCAAAGTCTCGTTCAGCTCTGAATAGGAGGTGAACCTCGGTTCCTTTCATCGTCGCAGTGGTCCATCATCGTTATCCCTGGCCTTTTGTTTCCCTTTATCAGTTCCTGAATCTTTTTAGGAGGATTTTCACCCTTAACTGCATAAACATCATCTCCATCTCCTTCCTTTCTCTCAGTATTTGCATCCTCTAACCATAGAAATTCTTTGGCTTCATGATAAAAATCCCCTAGATCCATAGCCTTAGAAAATAGAAAGTTAGAGAGCGGGGAGAAGAAGTTCCCCCATTTGGAGACCCACATGCTGTATTTATAGGCAAAAAAAGGTTGTTGGGCCTCATGAGTAGTTTGGGTCCACCAAGGCCATAGTCGAACCCAACTTCATTATGCCGACCGACCCTGAGCACTTGGTATGCCGAAAGAGGTATGATGCCGAACGAAGTACAACGCGGAGCAAGGTGCAATGTCGAGCGAGGTGCGATGCCGAGCGATGTTCAATGCCGAGCGAAGTGCGATGCCAAGCGACATCCAATGTCGGGCGAGGCTTCAGACCGAGCGAGCGAAGGTGTGTCAAACAAGGGGAGGTGTACCGAACAAGGGAAGGTGTGCCGATCGAGGGAGGTGTGCCGATCGAGGGAGGTGTGCCGATCGAGCGGAGGTCTGCCAATCGAGGGGAGGTGTACCGATCGACGGGAGGTGTGCCGATCGAGGGGAGGTGTGCCGATCGAGGGGAGGTGTGCCGATCGAGGGGAGGTGTGCCGATCGATGGGAGGTGTGCCGATCGAGGGGAGGTGTGCCGAACGAGGGAAGGTATGCTGATCGAGGGGAGATGTGCCGAACGGAGCTTATCTTCCAGACCGAGCCATGCAACCCCACCTCCATTTCTTGACCAAATGACTTATCCAAGTGAACTTCATTCTTTTAAACCGAATCCATCCTATTCCAGCCTTGGTAATCATGATGTTGGTTGGGTTGAATCCGCCTGTTCATGGCCTTGACTAAAGGCGGGTTAACTCTATCTAAGCTTTTAATGGGTTGGTTTTTTCTATTGAAATGCTAAATCTAGTGAAGCCGTCTTGCATAACGAAACAAGACTATAGGTCGCCAATGCCTAGAGATACAAGCAGTCTCCCTACCGGTCACTCTCAAGCTCATTACTTAGGTGATGAATGTCACTTAGCTTCTTTATTATAGCTTGCACCCTTGTATATTAATTGGGGATTTCCCAGTATATTAATTGCGGCCTCCTCGGGATTTTGAAGAAGCAGATAGAGCAATGGCCTCCTCTTTCTGTCTGCTCTGGAATTTCATACAAAGACGGTAAGTAATTGAAGGCATATATTTTAATTGGTTGAAACATACCACCCATAACTGTGGTATTGTAGGTTCGAGCCCTACTAAGCCCATCTGACCTACTTCATACATGACTCCGGTAGTCGTCTGAACCACTTTCTTGGGTCTCTTTTCTGAATACGAAAGAAGATTCGATCCCTTTATATCCAAGGCAAGGGCATGTGACTCTTGTGAGAAGGACGGTGATGAGTTGTGTTCTAAGTGCAAAAGGAGGCAAACCTGGTCAATTGGGGTAGGGGAATGTCCTCCACAACTGTACGTAAAGGAAGCAAGCAAGGTATGAAGATATGATGGAATTGATCCCCGTATGCCAATCCAAGTCAGAAGACTGACTCTCTGAGTAAGTCAACAGTCCTTCCAAACCTAGTTGTAAGGCCCTAGATATTGGTTGGGTCAATGAGAACTATTACTACAAAGCTTATGCAGTGGAGTGGTTTGGAGTTTCTTTGGTGGATAATAGAAAGCCAAAGTTGAAGATGCTAGAGCTCGCGGGGTTGGTGGAAAGTGCAGGCCCTAGTTAATATACTGAGCACTCGTAGGCCATTATCCATAACCAATTAATCAATGGAATTATTCTAGTGGTACCAGAGGGGTGAAGCAATGAATTCAAAGGCCCTTGATATCTCGACACTTATGTTCTTATTAGGACCAATTTTCTAGAGGATTACCTATTTTCTTTAGTAACCTTATGCAGATCCCATCTTATTTGTCCTTCTGCTGGCCACTTCTTTAGGAAGAACCTATCAAATTCTTTCTCCAAGTCGTTATTTATAGTTATACAAGTCGGAAGTGTACTTTGACCTAGCTGAACCGGTTGCAAAGGGTAATCTATAGCTTCTTTGTTATAAGGCAAAGTCGAATAAATAAATGGAAGATCTGTCTATTGAATCGTGTTATTAGATGGCACTACGCACCGGCGGCCTAATGATATAACTCAATCACTTTAAGCTTTCATTAGCTGCAAACAATAAACGAAGAACAAAAGCAGAATTAATGGATGGTTAGGAGAGGGCCGATACATCGCCTCTGCTTTCACAATGCCTATCCAACATTGGGGATTCTTGCTATAGTATGATATTCTTTCCATATACCTATATTAGCAATCCCATCTCTTCTCTGGTCATTCAACACTTTCAATAGGCCAAGAACTAATGGGATAAAAAAACCTCTCATTTGTTGTCCGTCGGTATATTAATTAGCCAGGAGCATAGTGTATCAGAAGAAAGGCGAGTATAATCCTTGCCCAAGTGAATGAATAAGAAATTCATTCCAAGTCTTTTAGAGAAACTAAACCAGATTTAACAACAGATTACCAATCGTTGGAAATAGTATCCATTTTTAAGGGTAAATAATCATTTTCCATTGCTCTAAAATGTTAGGTAAGAATCTTTCCACGAAGTTCTCCCTATAGCCTGAAATGTTAGGGTTTCCATAACAAATATACAGCAATAGAATGCATCAATTCGTAACTAATATACTGGGCTCTCATAAATGTTCAAAAATATGTCCCTTTCCATTAATAATATACTGTCGGTGCATAGCTAAATGACTATTCGATTTGGCATGAGGGAATAATAGCAGGGAAAGGGGATATTATTATAGAGGTATGTAGCTAGCTAAGAAAATAAAGGTTATAACACTCTGTCCGAATGGGCAAATCAACCTTGCCAAGAATGCACATGAGTCATACATAATTAATCATTCTCACTAAGGCACCTTTCGTTCCCCGATTAATGTACTGGTATGCACCTAAGAAAGCCAATCTTTCTTTGGATAGAAAGAATTGATGCTCGGCCAATAATTTCCTAATGCTTTAGTGTCTTATATTCCCACCTGGAATAACTAGAATCCTTGCTTCCCTAGATGCTATTATTAGCTGCTTACCATAGCTCCTATGCCTTATAAATAACAAGACTTTCTAGTTTGGGAAATCGTGAAATAGACTTTGGTTAATTACAATTTTGGATTCTAATTCAGGCTTTATTGCATTATGAGAACATTCCCTTTTTTATACTAGTCCCTCTAACTAGAATCCGACATTCAAATCTAAAACAATTGGGATAGGGATTATTGACTTATTTCTAATGCACCCAACACCTTTGTTTTGATAATCTCTATGAATTGCACCAACCATTTGAATTTCATTCGTTATTCCCATGTCAGTCACCATATAAACCTTCTCGCCTTAGTCTAGTTCCCCTAGCCAATCAATCTTATTCGACAATGCTATTGCTAAGCAGTTCTTCCACCAATGTCTTTAGCAAACCTGTTACCTGTTTATTTGGGATAAGAGCAGAAGCGGGGAGGTTTAGTATATTAATTGGCACCAGTATAAACTTTTACACCTAGTATACCAAGTCCAGTATAAGCATTGGGAATCCAAGAGCTAATACATTGGGTTGACATAACTCACAAAAAAAAGAGGACCTTTGACTCACATTTATCTATGCTGTGATAAGCAGATAGAAGGAACGAGGCAAAGCCTTAGCAGTTGACATTTCCACCTAACTAACTAGGTAATCCATCCTTGCCTTGTTGGTTATCGTGTAATGGTTCTTAACTACTATTGCATGGGGAAGGAGTTTCTTGCATGGTTTATTGGGCAACAGATCCAGCCAAAGGTTTTTTCGATTCCACTACCTAAGTAAGGCATACTCAGTTGTCTATTGACCAACAATGATGTCTTAGATTCAATGGTACTCAAACTAGTTTTCCCCACCTATTTGTTAAGTCAGTTATATATTCAATTAGATCTTAATTAGCTCCAAAGCGCAGAGTTCATTGGAACATTCTTCGCTTAGAGACCCTTGAACTAATGAAGACTGATCAGTGTTCTCCCTCATTTATATTGGATGCAGACATAAGTTTTGCTTCCCGATAAAGTGCTATCGATTCATCAATAAGTAAATTCCTTAGATCTACTATTACTGATTACCACTCAATTCCCCACCCAATTAATCAAGAGTAAATTGATACATTTTCACTTAAACCAAAATGGAAAGAGGTCGGTAATGACTCGGGTTTTCCTATTCAATTTAGCACTTATGTTAACTAAATTGGACATGTAAACAAAGTAAAGCATAACTAGCGGAAGAAATCCAACTGAAAGCCTGAATAACTATTCGCATAATTAATTCGTGGAAGACCTATCCTAAAATAGACCATGGCAAGAAAGACGAGCAACCAAATCATACAATAATAAGTAAATACGGCATCTTTCTAATTTGACCTTTCACTCCCAATTGATATTATGGCAAGAGCACAGTTCAAATAGTGAAGGGGAAAGTGGAAAGGTATCGGGTTTTCGTATCGACATATGCCGAGAGAGAAAAAAGCAACCAAATTTTTTGCCCCATATGCATAATCTTTTTTGATTGAAGGATTTGCGTAGCACGAATCAATCTCTACCAAAGTCATGCTAACCACATGAAATCTTTGAGTACCTTTGTTCTTTGTTGGTCAATCATATGCAATCTTTTATTCTAGGCTATTTATTATAAGAAGCGGCCTATTGTATTCCTAGAGCTTTGATTCATTTTGAACATCATTCTCTCATTTACTAGGGCTACAATGAAAGGGTCAATGAACTAGCAATGATAGAATGGATCGGTCCATCACTAGGATTACAAACTATATCATTTACTTCCTTTTTTGACCAGTATATTCATTATCTGACTCCATAACCAATAGTTGTTCACATGGCTACTATCTATCTGTTTGATCCAGGGCGAGGGATCCCAATTAATATATTGGATGTCACGTGGCTTCCCACTATATTGATTAGAAAGGTGACAGAACGAGAGAGAGAGAAAAGCGGCCAAAGAGAGCAAGAAAACGGCTGCATGTGCTAGCATACCTTTTAGCTAATGGCTTTAAGGTACGCTGGTGCTACAGAATTTGAATCGCTTAGTGCTTGAGCTAAGGAAGTCATGAACATACTTTAGTTAACTACCCTATTTTCTGTCCAAATCAAAGGATGCTACGACATAGAAGAATGAAGGCAGATGAAGGTGCGTAGGAGTAAGAAAACAGTTGTTCGTGCTAACGGCTTTAGTGCTTGTAGTATGCTCATTTGTTGCTTGACAGCTTGATTTCAAGAAGGAGAGAGGACGAAAGCAGCATATTTGTAGCTAGATGAACCAAGATGGTGAGAAGGTAGTATGAGTGAGTTCTTTGCTACTGCTATGAAGCTAGTCGTGTAACAAATGGCCTTTCAAGTATTAAAGGAGAAGATAAATTTCTATTATTTGGTGAAAATAGGATAAGCTAGTTATGAACTAAGCTTATGAACTGTAGTAGTGCATCCACACCTATCAAGCTAGGTCCATGCTAGAAATCGTAGCTTAAGAAAACAGAAATTAAGGTGCTTGTTTAGGCATTCTATCGAGCATGGAAAGTGACAACCAACCCTATACTAAGATAAGAAAGAAACATGTCTTGTTTCGTCCCTTCCATTCATGTATGCTACCGGTTTTAATGAATATTTGGTCTCATTTCTATTTTTAGTAATTCATCCAATGAACTCGCTCTTTCGATAAGAAGAGTCAATCCTCCTTCAGGGCCTATCTTCATTCATTGTAACATTACCTGTAACGACCCGCCTTTCATTCCATAGAAAGACGCATCATTAAGAAGAAAGAAAGGGATAAAAAAGAGAAGAGAAAGAAAAGAATGAAACAGACATCATCAGAATCTCACAGTGGAACGAATAAATTATATTATATCACATAAAACTTTACATAGTACCATATACATCAGAGATATACAGCTAACACAACACAATCTAGACAGTTATAAACATCTGTCTAGCAATTACAATTCAAGTACATCAGAGAAAGCAGATACAACTCAAAACACAGCGGAATCACTATATATATCTACACGCTGAATCCTCCTACTCCATATCTCCTCTAGAACTCGTCAAAGCAATCCTGAATCACTTAACTACTCATACATAATATGAGTACCCAAGAGTTTAATAATGTAGGATCGATTTCACCCTAGAGGGGGGTGAATAGGGTGATGGTATAAATTATTAAAATTAATCGTGGAAGCTTATAAATTAATTTCAATTCAGATCACAGAATAGCAGCACAGATATCGCAGAATATAAATAACAGAAAAAAACAGAACAACATAGAATTTACCCAGCTTCGGCAAAACCCTGCCTACGTGCTGCCCCCAAGGTTTCTACTAGAAATTAGATAGTCCCTCGCTTACACACGTAAACTCGCTATACCCGCTATTGACTAATCTAACTCTACGCTCAAAACCTTGCCACAACTCAACCACCGAGTTACGAATTCTCAAGCTACGCCACGTAGCTTGTCCCCTAGTCACACGACTAGAAATTAAAACGGTTTAAAAAAGAAAATACAAATTAAAAATAATTTAAATAAAATAACCCTAAAATAAAACCAAAACCCTATTTTATTCTTTAACAAGGCCGGCCCCCTTTTGTAATTCGACCCGATCCTTTTTTATTTTCTCAGTTCCTTATAATGGCGGCCGTGTTCTTCTCGTTCCTCCTGATTAAAATTTGGGCTTGCGTCCTTGATCCAAATTAGGGCTTTCGAAGAGCCGTTATTGCTTCGATCGAATCTGTGGTTGTTCGAGAATTGCCTTGCTTGATCGATTTCTCGTTGCTCTCTCTCTCTGGCTACTTCGAGTTGATGGAGTTCAACTTCGATTCGGTATGTGATTTTTGTTTATGCTGTTCTGTTATGCTTCATTGAACTCCATACGTATTGCCGATGATGTGAATTTGATTATATAGGGTTTCTAACCCTAGATTTGCGTCGTATATTCTCTATTTGAATTTGTCAACTGATATTGCTTTGATCGTTGATTTTCGTATGGATGTTTATGATTTCACTGACTTATTCATATGCGTATATTTTTTGTTGCTTGAATCCCATGACATTGATTTCAACTCCTTGGTCCCCATGGCTTCAACTCCGATCATTTTATTGTTGACTTTATTTTCTGACTTCATTTTGACTTGGCATTGACTAACTTGATTACGTGAATTTTTGGCTTGATCACCCTTGATGTTGAACTCGGTCTTCACTGATCATGTTTACTCCAGCCATTTGATTTCTTAAACTACATTTGAGTCAGTGATATTCTCTGATCAGTTGCATTGTTCATGTCATGTAGTTCATTGTGTAGCCTAGGTCTTTATTGTTGTAGCATGCACTCTGTTTATGGCCACTGGTTACATATGCATTCTGGTTCATTGTCGAGTCTAGTTGATGTTGCTGATATCTGTAGCATCTTGGTTTCACTGATGGCCTGTTGTAGTGGTTGCGACTTGTTTACATTCTCGGAATTCAGCAGCTAGTCTTTATTTGTGACTGGTCGACACTTGCAGTTCACTGTGTCACTTTCTAGATGCATTTGTGCATTCATGTGTATTGGGTATTGTTTTTAGTTTTGTACTGTCCACCTGCCCTTTTTCATATTGCTGGTTGTTATGCATATGTAAGTTCATTCATATTGTTGTTTGGACACTTTGTAGTTACTGTACCTCTCTTGTATTATTGGTGGCTGCACTGTGTTGCATTACCATCATTGCTTTGGTCTGAACTTGACGTTGTCACTGTGTTCTTTGTAGTTGCACTGCACTTTGATGGCTGATCATTTGTATACATATATGTGTATGGTCACTGCAGTTTCATTACTACTTCACTAATGCATTTGGAATTGGTCTGTTGTCATGTTGCTTTATTACAGTGGTCTGGACATTTGGAATTGTTGTTGCATACTATACTTCATTTAGCTTGAATGTTGTCTCTGACCTGATGGCTTTGGTTTTCATTGTCCACACATGTTTACGCTTTACTGCAGCTTGTTGTTTGTGTACTGATCATGTATCAATGTGCACAGAGTTGTTTGCATCTTGGTCTTTGTTGCAACTGGTTGTTTCATTGTTTCATGCATTATTGATGCTTTGGTGCAGTTTTGATTTGTCGAAGCTTTGCATTCTTCAAGTTGCCTTGTGCTGAATCCAGTCTCAAAACTTGGATTTGACCTTGTGCTCGTGTCGTGATTTTCAATGTATCGCACGTGAGTTGAACCCGCTTTTCATTTGGGTTTGACCTGTGCTCACCTATCCCTGTAAATCAATCACGTGTATATCGGTGTGCACGGCCTTGTGGCATGTAAAGTGATACACTATGCATGTCACACTGTTCGTGTATGATGAATTCAAATGTAAATTATGACGAACAACCCAAATAACTGAGGCAAATCATAATTTCAAAAATCATATTTTATTTTATATTGCAAAAATATTTCTTTTTCAATTTTACTGCGTTAGTGTATATTTTTACAGATTGCTCAGATGCTGGATTCAAACTGGAATGCAGTTGAAGATAAAATACGAGTGTGAGTGATATGTAGTGAGGTTATTAATGTAAATATAAAATCGTGAGGTATTCAAAATTGTATATGTATAGTAAGAGCATGAAATTGTACTATTCAAAATTGTAATAAATATTAGTTTGAATAAAATATTCGTTTGAATTCAAATTCTGTGTTGTTTAATTTTATTCAACAAATATTTATTTAATCTGTGAAAAACAAAATAGTATATTAACAAATACATTTAAATGAATGTATATATGTTTCTTATCATCAAGCAAAAATCATATAAGCGCATATTCAACAATCTCCCCCTTTGATGATAACAAACATATATTTAAGATTTTGAATATGTTAAATGTATTTCATCATGGATATGCATTGCTCCCCCTATTTAAATGCTTCCTCTCTACACAAAGCTCCCCTTACAAATATGCATACAATTAAATAATTTGCAAATGAGCCTAGATGCAAATGGAAAATATTTGACCTTTGCTTGATTGTATTTGACAAAATCTTAACCTTTCTCTCCCCCTTTTGTTATCAGCAAAAGAATAATAGTGTTAGAGAAAATATAGATAAAGCGATCGATATTAATCTAACATTAAAACTCAATTGAATATAAATATTAAATTTCAATAAAAAATCAAACAAAAGTCATAAATATTTTGTTAGGCGCATATTCCACTTTTAGAATGATGGAAATGATGTCATCATATAAAACCATACAGTTGTGTCTATTTGTGGTATATTTATATCAGGAATTTGAATATCTACTAACCATGCATAACCGTTAGGACTTTTAAATGAGATTAGTAGTATTCTAATTTTTAAAAAAAATGAGTTCAAGTATCTTCTAACCACGCATAACCGTGAGGACTTTTAAATGGAATTATAATCAACTTGTTTATTTTAAAAATCAACTTTTGACATGCGTTCCATACATGCATAACCGCGAGGACTTTTAAATGAGCATGGAAGCACATAACAAATTCCAAGTAATTCACCCATGCATAACCGGGAGGACTTTTAAATGAGAGTGAATACTTTGGTATTTATTTATTTGTTTGTTTTTTTTTAAAATGTGAAAATGAAAAACGAACGATTCCTGTTTAAAGTACCACATATCGACAAACTATATAGAATTTTGATGAGTGATGGTTGTTGGAAATATGATAGATATAGAGATGGTCATGGAATTTTTTACCAACAAAAAGTTTTATAACTCTTGTTTAAATTTCTAAAGAAATTTATTAATTATACCGTCTCAAGTCATAATATTTGATCAATATTAACACTCATCACTTTTTCAATCACTATTTTTCTTTTTGATAAACATTAGGGAGTCAGATTAGTCAAAATAGTCATTTAAAATCAACTCAAAAATAATTATGAAATTAATTTTTCAAAAATGACTAATCTGAAAATATGGTCAAAAATGATTTTCTCCAGGGGGTTTTAAAAGAAAATTTTCTGCTATTTGAAAATTATTTGAAATGAAAAATATGCAGATATTTTCTTTGAAAAACGATGCAGTTACTAAATGTCTCAACAAAAATCACGTTTCACTAGTAATTTTTCTATCAACTAGATTACCAGTGTAATCTGCATCTGAATTTCTCTTTCACTCAAAATTATCGTCAATTGAATTTTATAGACCAAAACATGAAGTGTGCACCAAAAATTTCAAACTCAATTTTTACAGCAATTTAAATGACATTCTTTTGAATTTGAATTAAAGCCGTGTAAATAATCGAAAACCGTGAATAAAGAGTTAGCCGTATTATAACCAAATGTATTATCCAACAAAACACTATTTTTAATCCAAACTGATATATATGAAGTAATTCAAAGAATCTAGAGATTATTGTAGTGTTTTTGGCATAAGAATATACTTGGCCAACTATGTTTAATAAGTCAGAGTCAAAATCATCATCTTTTCATCATCTTAATATTGGCTGATTTTAATTCAGAATATGGTGCAGATTATCACATTTAATATATCGCTCAAATTAATATACCTTTACCTGTTTTACCTTTACGATATTTTTCATGGTTGTCTATTGTGATTCTGTCACCTTTATACTAGGCTAAGGAACTTAGCTTTGTCGCCCATTGTGTTTATGGAACAGCCAAAATCCAGAGAACACTATTGTTGTTCCTTAGCCTGCCACCACACCTACACGATGAAAGATTTATGTGACCTATTTGTTTTTATATGTCCATGGTTGTTAGTGGCAGAAAATTTTGAAAAAAAATTTTGTGGAGACCCAAAACTATTTATAATTGTTCCCTTCGGCACCCAAATTTGTTTAACTTTGAGAGATTTTATATTTGTGCCTTTTGGAACCCAAATCGGTATAGTTTTCACATGTTTGGGTCTATACCAACAATTATTGTGATTGTGTCCATATTTTCTACAAATTGTGCACATAGAATTAACTTGATTATTATTGATTTCAACAATTTTCAATTTATTATATCCAAGTCCTTGTCTAACCGTATTAACAGTTTGCTTTCCTAGTAGCATATTCAATGATTTTTCACTTTTGGAAAATTTATCTAAAGTAGTAGACAATTGTTGGACTTGTGATTTGAGAGATTCATTTTTGTTTAATAATTGTGTGCACTTTTTAATAGAATTCTCTCACCTATTATTTTCATTCTCTTTTAAAATCAGAATTTCATTTTCAAGTGATTTTATATTGATTTTCGATTTTTTAATTTCTTCTTCGAATGTTGGACACTTATCACACTTAGGGTCCTACGTTGATAGTTCTTAACTAATTGATCAAGTTGTTCATTGCATTCTATCAAAGTATCCTTTTGAGATTCAAGTTTAGCATATTTTTCCCTAAGTCGTTCATAACAGCCATTTATTTCATGAAAAAATATAAGCAACTCAGAATGGGTAAGTTTTGATACCTCACTTGGCTCGTCATCATCACTGTCAGTTGTATCACCTCGAAGACACAATTCTGCCTTTTCGCTTTCACTGCCAGTGCTTTGATCATTCTCGCCTATTTCATCCCAAGTGGCTGCAAAACTTTTCTTTTTCTGTTTCTTTCCATGGCTGAATTTAATTTGTGGACAATCGGGCTTGATATGGCCGGGTTTGTTGCAATTGTAACAAATAATCTTTTGTTCTTCTGAGTAGTCTAGTGCTTTGGCTATTCTGCTTTTTGCTTTTTGAATTCGAGCTGAATTTCCATGTTTATGATTCTATTTTTGAATTTCCTTATTAACAGCTCTAGCTCTTCTGCACCATCATCATCGTCATCGTCATCACTTTTAGTTGTTCCTTTGAGAGCTATCGATTTCTTTCGAGTATCTCCTCCTTCACGCTCTTCTTTGAATTTTATCTCTAGCTCATATGTGGTGAGATTTCCGATGAGTTCTTCAACTTTGAGTTGTTTTAAATCTTTCGATTCTTGAATGGCAGTTACTTTCGCTTCAAAGATTCGTGGAAGGACTCTGAGGATTTTCCGGACTATTTCCAATTCGGTGTATGTTTTTCCGAGAGCTTTTGATTTGTATACGATATTGGAAAGTCATCCGTAAATCTCTTTGACATTTTCTTCCTTCGCCATTGTAAAGTTCTCGTATTCGCTGCTTAGCATGGCAAGGCGAGATTCTTTGACTTGAGATGTTCCTTCGTGAGTCACTTCTAGTATGTGCCATATTTCCTGCGCAGTTAGACAAGGTGAGACACGATTAAATTCAAATTGATCTAATGAACAGATAATAGAATTCATAGCTTTGGCATTAGAACTCTGTAATTTATTTTCTAGTTCTGTCCATTGTTCTTTTGGTTTCTCTATTTCCTGATTATCTACAGTTATAGTTGGAGTTCTGTAACCTGTCTCAACAATATCCCAAGCGTCAATGGTTTTCAGAAAAATTTTCATCCTATTTTTCCAAAAAGCATATTCACCATTGAACATTGGTGGTCTAACTATCGACTGACCCTCTGCAAAAGCATTATTAAAAGAAGCCAATTAAAAAATTCAAATTTTTAAAACAAAACTGATTTTTTCAAAAAAAATCGAATTTTTAAAACAAATGTTGACTTCTAGACCTTGCTCTGATACCACTTGCAGGACCGATTTCACCCTAGAGGGAGGGTGAATAGGGTGATGGTATAAATTATTAAAATTAATCGCGGAAGCTTATAAATTAATTTCAATTCAGATCATAGAATAGCAGCACAGATATCGCAGAATATAAATAACAGAAAAAACAGAACAACACAGAATTTACCCAGCTTCGGCAAAACCCTGCCTACGTGCTGTCCCCAAGGTTTCTACTAGAAATTAGATAGTCCCTCGCTTACACACTTAAACTCGCTATACCCGCTATTGACTAATCTAACTCTACGCTCAAAACCTTGCCACAACTCAACCACCGAGTTGCGAATTCTCAAGCTACGCCACGTAGCTTGTTCCCAAGTCACACGACTAGAAATTAAAACGGTTTAAAAAAGAAAATACAAATTAAAAATAATTTAAAATTAAAATAACCCTAAAATAAAACCAAAAACCTATTTTATTCTTCAACAAGGCCGGCCCCCTTTTGTAATTCGACCCGATCCTTTTTTATTTTCTCAGTTCCTTATAATGGCGGCCGTGTTCTTCTCGTTCCTCCTGATTAAAATTTGGGCTTGCGTCCTTGATCCAAATTAGGGCTTTCGAAGAGCCGTTATTGCTTCGATCGAATCTGTGGTTGTTCGAGAATTGCCTTGCTCGATCGATTTCTCATTGCTCTCTCTCTGGCTACTTCGAGTTGATGGAGTTCAACTTCGATTCGGTATGTGATTTTTGTTTATGCTGTTCTATTATGCTTCATTAAACTCCATACGTATTACCGATGATGTGAATTTGATTATATAGGGTTTGTAACCCTAGATTTGCGTCGTATATTCTTTATTTGAATTTGTCAACTGATATTGCTTTGATCGTTGATTTTCGTATGGATGTTTATGATTTCACTGACTTATTCATATGCGCATATTTTTTGTTGCTTGAATCCCACGGCATTGATTTCAACTCCTTGGTCCCCACGGCTTCAACTCCGATCATTTTACTGTTGACTTTATTTTCTGACTTCATTTTGACTTTGGCGTTGGCTAACTTGATTACGTGAATTTTTGGCTTGATCACCCTTGATGTTGAACTCGGTCTTCACTAATCATGTTTACTCCAGCCATTCGATTTCTTAAACTACATTTGAGTCAGTGATATTCTCTGATCAGTTGCATTGTTCATGTCATGTAGTTCATTGTGTAGCCTTGGTCTTTATTGTTGTAGCATGCACTCTGTTTATGGCCACTGGTTACATATGCATTCTGGTTCATTGTCGAGTCTAGTTGATGTTGCTAATATCTGTAGCATCTTGGTTTCACTGATGGCCTGTTGTAGTGGTTGCGACTTGTTTACATTCTCGGAATTCAGCAGCTAGTCTTTATTTGTGACTGGTCAACACTTGCAGTTCACTATGTCACTTTCTAGGTGCATTTGTGCATTCATGTGTATTGGGTATTGTTTTTAGTTTTGTACTGTCCACCTGCCCTTTTTCATATTGCTAGTTGTTATGCATATGTAAGTTCATTCGTATTGTTGTTTGGACACTTTGTAGTTATTATTCCTCTCTTGTATTATTGGTTTCTGCACTGTGTTGCATTACCATCATTGCTGTTTGGTCTGAACTTGACGTTGTCACTTGTTCTTTGTAGTTGCACTGCACTTTGATGGCTGATCATTTGTATACATATATGTGTATGGTCACTGCAGTTTCATTACTACTTCACTAATGCATTTGAAATTGGTCTGTTGTCATGTTGCTTTGTTACAATGGTCTGGACATTTGGAATTGTTGTTGCATACTGTACTTCATTTAGCTTGAATGTTGTCTCTGACCTGATGGCTTTGGTTTTCATTGTCCACACATGTTCACGCTTTACTGCAGCTTGTTGTTTGTGTACTGATCATGTATCAATGTGCACAGAGTTGTTTGCAGCTTGGTCTTTGTTGCAACTGGCTGTTTCATTGTTTCATGCATTATTGATGCTTTGGTGCAGTTTTGATTTGTCGAAGCTTTGCATTCTTCAAGTTGCCTTGTGTTGAATCCAGTCTCAAAACTCGAATTTGACCTTGTACTCGTGAAGTGATTTTCAATGTATTGCACATGAGTTGAACCCGGCTTTTCATTTGGGTTTGACCTGTGCTCACCTGTCCCTGTAAATCAATCACGTGTATATCGGTGTGCACGGCCTTGTGGCATGTACAGTGCTACACTGTGCATGTCACACTGTTCGTGTATGATGAATTCAAATGTAAATTATGACGAACAACCCAAATAACTGAGGCAAATCATAATTTCAAAAATCATATTTTATTTTATATTGCAAAAATATTTCTTTTTCAATTTTACTGCGTTAGTGTATATTTTTGCAGATTGCTCAGATGCTGGATTCAAACTGGAATGCAGTTGAAGATAAAATACGAGTGTGAGTGATATGTAGTGAGGTTATTAATGTAAATATAAAATCGTGAGGTATTCAAATTGTATATGTATAGTAAGAGCATGAATTGTACTATTCAAAATTGTAATAAATATTAGTTTGAGTAAAATATTCGTTTGAATTCAGATTCTGTGTTGTTTAATTTTATTCAAAAAATATTTATTTAATCTGTGAAAAACAAAATAGTATATTAACAAATACATTTAAATGAATGTATATATGTTTGTTATCATCAAACAAAAATCATATAAGCGCATATTCAACAATCTCCCCCTTTGATGATAACAAACATATATTTAAGATTTTGAATATGTTAAATGTATTTGATCATGGATATGCATTGCTCCCCCTATTTAAATGCTTCCTCTCTACACAAAGCTCCCCTTACAAATATGCATACAATTAAATAATTTGCAAATGAGCCTAGATGCAAATGGAAAATATTTGACCTTTGCTTGATTTTATTTGAAAAAATCTTAACCTTTCTCTCCCCCTTTTGTTATCAGCAAAAGAATAATAGTGTTAGAGAAAATATAGATAAAGCGATCGATATTAATCCAACATTAAAACTCAATTGAATATAAATATTAAATTTCAATAAGAAATCAAACAAAAATCATAAATATTTTATCAGGCGCATATTCCACTTTTAGAATAATGGAAATGATGTCATCATATAAAACCATACAGTTGTGTCTATTTGTGGTATATTTATATCAGAAATTTGAATATCTACTAACCATGCATAACCGTTAGGACTTTTAAATGAGATTAGTAGTATTCCAATTTATTTTTTTAAAATGAATTCAAGTATCTTCTAACCACGCATAACCATGAGGACTTTTAAATGGAATTATAATCAACTTGTTTGTTTTAAAAAATCAACTTTTGACATGCGTTCCATACATGCATAACCGCGATGACTTTTAAATGAGCATGGAAGCACATAACAAATTCCAAGTAATTCACCCATGCATAACCGTGAGGACTTTTAAATGAGAGTGAATACTTTAGTATTTATATATTTTTTATTTTTTTTTTAAAAATTGTGAAAATGAAAAACGAACGATTCCTGTTTAAAGTACCACATATCGACAAACTATATAGAATTTTGATGAGTGATGGTTGTTAGAAATATGATAGATATAGAGATGGTCATGGAATTTTTTACCAACAAAAAGTTTTATAACTCTTGTTTAAATTTCTAAAGAAATTTATTAATTATACCGTCTCAAGTCATAATATTTGATAAATATTAACACTCATCACTTTTTCAATCACTATTTTTCTTTTTGATAAACATTAGGGAGTCAGATTAGTCAAAATAGTCATTTAAAATCAAACTCAAAAATAATTATGAAATTAATTTTTCAAAAATGACTAATCTGAAAATATGATCAAAAATGATTTTCTCCAAGGGGTTTTAAAAGAAAATTTTCTGCTATTTGAAAATTATTTGAAATGAAAAATATGCAGATATTTTCTTTGAAAAACGATGCAGTTACTAAATGTCTCAACAAAAATCGCGTTTCACTAGTATTTTTTCTATTAACTAGATTACCAGTGTAATCTGCATCTGAATTTCTCTTTCACTCAAGATTATCATCAATTGAATTTTATAGACCAAAACATGAAGTGTGCACCAAAAATTTCAAACTCAATTTTTACAGCAATTTAAATGACATTCTTTTGAATTTGAATTGAAGCCGTGTAAATAATCGAAAACCGTGAATAAAGAGTTAGCCGTATTATAACCAAATGTATTATCCAACAAAACACTATTTTTAATCCAAACTGATATATATGAAGTAATTCAAAGAATCTAGAGATTATTGTAGTGTTTTTGGCATAAGAATATACTTGGCCAACTATGTTGAATAAGTCAGAGTCAAAATCAACATCTTTTCATCATCTCAATATTGGCTGATTTTAATTCAGAATATGGTGCAGATTATCACATTTAATATATCGCTCAAATTAATATACCTTTACCTGTTTTACCTTTACGATATTTTTCATGGTTGTCTATTGTGATTCTGTCACCTTTATACTAGGCTAAGGAACTTAGCTTTGTCGCCCATTGTGTTTCTGGAACAGCCAAAATCCAGAGAACACTATTGTTGTTCCTTAGCCTGCCACCACACCTACACGATGAAAGATTTATGTGACCTATTTGTTTTTATAGGTCCATGGTGGTTAGTGGCGGAAAATTTTGAAAAACAATTTTGTGGAGACCCAAAACTATTTATAATTGTTCCCTTCGGCACCCAAATTTGTTTAACTTTGAGAGATTTTATATTTATGCCTTTTGGAACCCAAATCGATATAGTTTTCACATGTTTGGGTCTATACCAACAATTATTGTGATTGTGTCCATATTTTCTACAAATTGTGCACATAGAATTAACTTGATTATTATTGCTTTCAACAATTTTCAATTTATTATATCCAAGTCCTTGTCTAACCGTATTAAAAGTTTATTTTCCTAGTAGCATATTCAACGATTTTTCACTTTTGGAAAATTTATCTAAAGTAGTAGACAGTTGTTGGACTTGTGATTTGAGAGATTCATTTTCATTTAATAATTGTGTGCACTTTTTAATAGAATTCTCTCTCCTAGTATTTTCATTCTCTTTTAAAATCAGAATTTCATTTTCAAGTGATTTTATATTGATTTCCGATTTTTTAATTTCTTCTTCGAATGTTGGACACTTATCACACTTAGGGATCCTACGTTGATAGTTCTTAACTAATTGATCAAGTTGTTCATTGCATTCTATCAAAGTATCCTTTTGAGATTCAAGTTTAGCATATTTTTCCCTAAGTCGTTCATAACAACCATTTATTTCATGAAAAAATATAAGCAACTCAGAATGGGTAAGTTTTGATACCTCACTTGGTTCGTCATCGTCACTGTCAGTTGTATCACCTCGAAGACACAATTCTGCCTTTTCGCTTTCACTACCAGTGCTTTGATCATTCTCGTCTATTTCATCCCAAGTGGCTGCAAAACTTTTCTTTTTCTGTTTTTTTCCATGGCTGAATTTAATTTGTGGACAACCGGTTTGATATGGCCGGGTTTGTTGCAATTGTAACAAATAATCTTTTGTTCTTCTGAGTAGTCTAGTGCTTTGGCTATTCTGCTTTTTGCTTTTTGAATTCGAGCTGAATTTCCATGTTTCTGATCCCTTTTTTTGAATTTCCTTATTAACAGCTCTAGCTCTTCTACACCATCATCATCGTCATCACTTTTAGTTGTTCCTTTGAGAGCTATCGATTTCTTTCGAGTATCTCCTCCTTCACGCTCTTCTTTGAATTTTATCTCTAACTCATATGTGGTGAGATTTCCGATGAGTTCTTCAACTTTGAGTTGTTTTAAATCTTTCGATTCTTGAATGGCAGTTACTTTCGCTTCAAAGCTTCGTGGAAGGACTCTAAGGATTTTCCGGACTATTTCCAATTCGGTGTATGTTTTTCCGAGAGCTTTTGATTTGTATACGATATTGGAAAGTCGTCTGTACATCTCTTTGACATTTTCTTCCTTCGCCATTGTAAAGTTATCGTATTCGCTGCTTAGCATGGCAAGGCGAGATTCTTTGACTTGAGATGTTCCTTCGTGAGTCACTTCTAGTATGTGCCTTATTTCCTACGCAGTTAGACAATGTGAGACGCGATTAAATTCAAATTGATCTAATGAACAGATAATAGAATTCATAGCTTTGGCATTAGTACTCTGTAATTTATTTTCTAGTTCTGTCCATTGTTCTTTTGGTTTCTCTATTTCCTGATTATCTACAGTTATAGTTGGAGTTTTGTAACCTGTCTCAACAATATCCCAAGCATCAATGGTTTTGAGAAAAAATTTCATCCTATTTTTCCAAAAAGCATATTCACCATTGAACATTGGTGGTCTAACTATCGACTGACCCTCTGCAAAAGCATTATTAAAAGAAGCCATTTTAAAAATTCAAATTTTTAAAACAAAACTGATTTTTTCAAAAAAAAATCGAATTTTTAAAACAAATGTTGACTTCTAGACCTTGCTCTGATACCACTTGTAGGATCGATTTCACCCTAGAGGGGAGGTGAATAGGGTGATTGTATAAATTATTAAAATTAATCGCGGAAGCTTATAAATTAATTTCAATTCAGATCACAGAATAGCAGCACAGATATCGCAGAATATAAATAACAGAAAAAACAGAACAACACAGAATTTACCAAGCTTCGACAAAACCCTGCCTACGTGCTGCCCCCAAGGTTTCTACTAGAAATTAGATAGTCCCTCGCTTACACACGTAAACACGCTATATCCGCTATTGACTAGTCTAACTCTACGCTCAAAACCTTGCCACAACTCAACCACCGAGTTGCGAATTCTCAAGCTACGCCACGTAGCTTGTCCCCTAGTCACACGACTAGAAATTAAAATGGTTTAAAAAAGAAAATACAAATTAAAAATAATTTAAAATTAAAATAACCCTAAAATAAAACCAAAACCCTATTTTATTCTTTAACAAGGCCGGCCCCCTTTTGTAATTCGACCCGATCCTTTTTTATTTTCTCAGTTCCTTATAATGGCGGCCGTGTTCTTCTTGTTCCTCCCGATTAAAATTTGGGCTTGCGTCCTTGATCCAAATTAGGGCTTTCGAAGAGCCGTTATTGCTTCGATCGAATCTGTGGTTGTTCGAGAATTGCCTTGCTCGATCGATTTCTCGTTGCTCTCTCTCTGGCTACTTCGAGTTGATGGAGTTCAACTTCGATTCGGTATGTGATTTTTGTTTATGCTGTTCTGTTATGCTTCATTGAACTCCATACGTATTGCCGATGATGTGAATTTGATTATATAGGGTTTGTAACCCTAGATCTGCGTCGTATATTCTCTTTTTGAATTTGTCAACTGATATTGCTTTGATCGTTGATTTTCGTATGGATGTTTATGATTTCACTGACTTATTCATATGCGTATATTTTTTGTTGCTTGAATCCCACAGCATTGATTTCAACTCCTTGGTCCCCACGGCTTCAACTCCGATCATTTTACTGTTGACTTTATTTTCTGACTTCATTTTGACTTTGGTATTGACTAACTTGATTACGTGAATTTTTGGCTTGATCACCCTTGATGTTGAACTCGGTCTTCACTGATCATGTTTACTCCAGCCATTTGATTTCTTAAAATACATTTGAGTCAGTGATATTCTCTGATCAGTTACATTGTTCATGTCATGTAGTTCATTGTGTAGCCTCGGTCTTTATTGTTGTAGCATGCACTATGTTTATGGCCACTGGTTACATATGCGTTCTGGTTCATTGTCGAGTCTAGTTGATGTTGCTGATATCTGTAGCATCTTGGTTTCACTGATGGCCTGTTGTAGTGATTGCGACTTGTTTACATTCTCAGAATTCAGCAGCTAGTCTTTATTTGTGACTGGTCGACACTTGCAGTTCACTGTGTCACTTTCTAGGTGCATTTGTGCATTCATGTGTATTGGGTATTGTTTTTAGTTTTGTACTGTCCACCTGCCCTTTTTCATATTGCTAGTTGTTATGCATATGTAAGTTCATTCATATTGTTGTTTGGACACTTTGTAGTTATTATTCCTCTCTTGTATTATTGGTTTCTACACTGTGTTGCATTACCATCATTGCTGTTTGGTCTGAACTTGACGTTGTCACTGTGTTCTTTGTAGTTGCACTGCACTTTGATGGCTGATCATTTGTATACATATATGTGTATGGTCACTGCAGTTTCATTACTACTTCACTAATGCATTTGGAATTGGTCTGTTGTCATGTTGCTTTATTACAGTGGTCTGGACATTTGGAATTGTTGTTGCATACTTTACTTCATTTAGCTTGAATGTTGTCTCTGACCTGATGGATTTGGTTTTCATTGTCCACACTTGTTCATGCTTTACTACATCTTGTTTTTTGTGTACTGATCATGTATCAATGTGCACAGAGTTGTTTGCAGCTTGGTCTTTGTTGCAACTGGCTGTTTCATTGTTTCATGCATTATTGATGCTTTGGTGCAGTTTTGATTTGTCGAAGCTTTGCATTCTTCAAGTTGCCTTGTGTTGAATCCAGTCTCAAAACTCGGATTTGACCTTGTGCTCGTGTCGTGATTTTCAATGTATTGCACGTGAGTTGAACCCGGCTTTTCATTTGGGTTTGACCTGTGCTCACCTGTCCCTGTAAATCAATCACGTGTATATCGGTGTGCACGGCCTTGTGGCATGTACAGTGATACACTGTGCATGTCACACTGTTCGTGTATGATGAATTGAAATGTAAATTATGATGAACAACCCAAATAACTGAGGCAAATCATAATTTCAAAAATCATATTTTATTTTATATTGCAAAAATATTTCTTTTTCAATTTTACTGCGTTAGTGTATATTTTTGCAGATTGCTCAGATGCTGGATTCAAACTGGAATGCAGTTGAAGATAAAATACGAGTGTGAGTGATATGTAGTGAGGTTATTAAAGTAAATATAAAATCGTGATGTATTCAAAATTGTATATGTATAGTAAGAGCATGAAATTGTACTATTCAAAATTGTAATAAATATTAGTTTGAATAAAATATTCGTTTGAATTCAAATTCTGTGTTGTTTAATTTTATTCAACAAATATTTATTTAATCTGTGAAAAACAAAATAGTATATTAACAAATACATTTAGATGAATGTATATATGTTTATTATCATCAAACAAAAATCATATAAGCGCATATTCAACAAATAAAATAGAAAATAAACACTCAGGTCAGACAGGGGCCTGGTGTGAGTAAACGGGTTAAAGTTGCTTAACTTTAGAAAATCCTTTGAAAAGAAAAGGTATCACGTAAGACTTCCCACACATAAACATGGGAAAGTTTTTACCTTACGCTAACCAAAACATTTGATAGGAAATCCTGTGATATTATAATAGTGTCTAGGGTTTTCAAAATAAAATACATAAATAGCTGGAATGCTTACATCTCACGTTCCAACATAGTTGGGCACAATCAAAACCGTACAGGCACTTATTGGATTATGAATTCCATCAATGGCAGGGCTACTGGGGTACCGTCCGTCACAGTACGTGGCCTAGATCACCATACCGAGGAGTACGCCCGCTCCCCTACAACACAAGAACGGGACCATCCCTTACTGAACAGTCCCGAACAAGACCACCCCGCAGATTGGCCGTCGCCAACTGCCACACAACCGAAATATAAAGGGACCTCTAGACAGGGGTAAATCTCGCTCTCTAATGGGGGCTACCCCCGAAGCCTTGCTGCACCTCCTCTGTTTTAGCCATTCCCGAATGATGAGGCTTGAGGCTACGATTACCTTTATAAGACATATCAATCTTAGAATGCTCATCGTCCACCTGACGATGTTCTGAAAGCATTCAATCCATACAAGTTCGTTCCGGGTTCGAACGAAACCGAAGGCATTATCTCGTTACACTCATTTTGGAATCATCCTCAGAGTTAATGACGATAACCCTTGCACTCTATATCACCATCTCGAACCTAAAAGTACTATTCCGTCAAACTCATCACGGAATCACCCCCAGAGTTATACTGACGAATAGTCTTTACACCTCGAGTCTTCACTCTTCACTTGAGATTCACGACCTAACGTTTAATTTGGATCGACGTGGTTTTCGGAATTCCAAATTTGGAAATCCGATCCCGGTCTCATTGAAATCCAAACGCCATCTTAATGTCCAAGTGAATTTAATTTGAATAATTAAATCAATTCATTATTATCTATTTACACACAGATAGATATTTCACATATCAAAATAGATAATCACATTCTCATCATAATAGATAATCTGTATCATAATCACAAACAGATAATCATCATAACCAGATAATCATCACAAACAGATAATCCATAATATCATACTTTAACCAAGCATCCATATCATAAGATACTACTCATCTCATTACTGAGATCACAACCATCCAATCAATATCATCCATAAGCAATGATTTATTATCCACCATCTATAATTAATTTAAAATGAATTAAATTAATTACTTCTATCTCTAATTAATTTAAAATAAATTAAATTAATTATCACATCTGTAACTCCTGCTTATATCCATTAATTATTTAACCCAGTAAATTAATCATTACTAAGTATTCAACTTGATTTAAACACCTTTGATTAATCATTCTCTAATTACAATAAGTAATTAGTCTTTAATTAATTTCACAAATTAATTAACCTTAATCATAAATAATTAACTTTTAGTTACTTCATTTATTAATTAATTATAATTAATTACGTTTATTCTTAATTAATTACATTAATTAATCACTTAATTAATTAATTATTACTTAATTAAACAATCCTTAATTACATCATTAATTATATTAATTAATGATCTCTAATTTGTATTTAAATTAATTACTTTATTTAAAATTAATTACATTTAGAAATTAATCTACAATTTAAACATACAATTATTAATCACCCTTGATTAATATTCAATTCAGTAATTAACTATCTTTAATTAATCATTAACAAATTAATTTTCCCATAATTAATTGTCTTCATTAATTAATCCCCTGATTAATTACAAAAGTAATTATCCAAATTACTCATCTCCACTAATTATATTCCAGTAATTATCAATTATTACTTCTCTAAGTAATCTTGCTCCATTAATTACATTAAGTAATTACTCTCATTGAATCATCAAATGATTTTTAAAATTAATTAACCTAAATTAATTAACTTAAACAAATCACAATATTAAAATTAATTACAATAAGTAATTAATCTCTTAATTAATTTTATCCAGTAATTATACTTAATAATTTACAATTGATTATATTCAATTTTATTAATCCAATTAATTATCAAAATTAATCACATTAATTAATTTCTTAATTATCCTTAGATAATTATTTTTATTAATTAACAACATTTTCATTAATTACTTACTTAAGGAATTTATCTTAGATTAATTATTAATTAATCATCTCTAATTATAAATTAATTCAAGCCATTATTTAAAATCAAATAAATAAGTAAATTCTTAATAACCTTAATTATTTTCTAAAACAATTCATTACTTATTAACGACTTTATTTACATTCAAAATGTATTTAAAACAATACATTTCTAAATCAAATTCAAATTCCATATAAAAATTTAAGTTTTTAAAATGCTTAACTATTTAAAACATTTATCATATTTTAAATAAATTTATTCTTAAAATAAAAGTAAAGAACCATTATTACTTATATAAGATATTTGTATAAGAAAGTTCAAAACTAAATTACTAACAAATTTTATTTAAGAAATCAATCTTAAAATAAATTGATTATATAACTTTTCAAATTTAAGTTTAAACATTTCATAACTTTAATTCAAATACTAAAGAAAAGAATTCTTTCAAGTTTAAACCTTTATTTGAAATCAAATTCATTTTTAAATTCCACTCAAAAACATTTTAAACTTGTCCATCATTTTAAAATTCACAAAAACTGTTTTAAATTCAATCTGGATTCAAAGTAAACCTGAAAACTATATTTAGTCTTGATTTCAAAACTAAATTTAAACCTTTCTTAAATTTAAATTCTTCATTTTTAAAACTTTGCATTCAAAAGCTCACTTGAATTAAATTTCAACTTAAGCTTTTAATTTAGATCTCTGCCTAAATTTTAAATTTCATTCAAAATGTTAAAAAATGAATCATGTCAGGTTTAATAACCTGGAACAAAACTACCTGAGGCCTCCCCATATCTACTTCGAGTCCCCAACCTAGTTGCTTCGAGTAACAACACGATCTACCCGAGACCATCTTCGAGACACAAGCCTGGACAAACCAAAAGTTCACCAGAGTTCAAATATACACGGTGCATGCATCGGTGCTCAGATCATCTCCAGCCACCCTAGGCAACTCCTCCTAGTCGCCGACCATCCTCTGACATGATCACGACCTTGAAAAATCCACTATAGCTCAAAAAAACAAATTGAGATAGCCAAGCCAAAACTGGAAACACCTCTGCATCCAAAAGCCATACCTGTCAACATCACAAAAACTCACCTCCGACCATCATTATTAATGCGACTCCGGCCAACCCATCTTCCATGACTCCTCTTCCCATCCCCTAAGTCCCGCATCACTCGATGCAACAGAGAGACAGAGAAGCGACCAAAATTCGATCCCCTTAAAAACTAGGGTTAGAACCTGGAAAACCACTATTGCCATTGCCACTACCCACTGACAAAACATCTGACAATTTTTCCCTACCCCTCCATCTGTACTTCACCTCTAGAAAGAACCACAGCCTCCAAAATCCACTAGATCACCATACAAACCCAAAAACCCCAAATTGGTTCAACTCAGAAATGCTAACACCACGGTTGATTTAAAAATGTGATGTTTGTTTTAGAATTCATGATTTCAATTATGCATTCCAGCTATATACTTGTTTTAACAATTTAAGGTGTTTGATATTTGCTCATTTAAAATAATAACTGTTATAATTTATTCAGGGACAATCAGGTTTTCAAATTTAACTAAATTATGATTCAAAATCAAAATTTCATACCAAGCAAACATCCTTTGCTTATATAACAAATCCTATCTGAAATCAATTAAGAGGTAATGGGTTTATTTAAAGATTCTTTTTTTTAAAGCAAAAACAAGTATCAGGCAACATTCATATGTGTACTTACATATATATATACACAGATTATTATCACAAAACAATCATACAAACCTGATAATTTCTATCAATAAACATGCAACAGATAACTCAAGCTTTTTGCATTGTGAGGTAACTCACTTAAAAGAAGACAGAGCATTTTTTTCTTTTTATCTACAGCAGTTTGATTTTTTTTATAAAAATAACAGTTTGTTTGAAACTTGAGTTCTGTAAGTTTGTTAGCTCTGATTTTTACAAGAAAAACTGTTTTAAAAAATAGAAGTTCACTCACCTATTAATGAAGAAGCAGAAGACAACAGAGATGCAATCACATATTCCTGGCACCGCAAATTGAAATCTCCATATTGAATCTGTGCTTGTATTTGCTGTTGAACAACTGAAATCAAGATTTGCATTTTGCTTGTTGATGTAGATTTAAAAACTGTATTTGCTGATTGAAGTTGATCTTTAAACTGCATTTTGATTGATGAATTAAAAACTGCATTTGCTTTCAATTTGATTACAGAATTATTGCATGCAGACCCCATCTTCACTTGCTTAAGTAAGAGTTGAAATTGATTCATACAGATTTTCCAATTTGCAGATTTTTGATTGCAGTTTTGAATCAAATTTTGAAGAGCAAGAAGATTGTGATTCTGCGGATTTTATTTTCAAATTTGAAGATTGAATTATTTAATTTTGTTTGTAGGATTTGTTTTGAAATTTCTTTTAAATCTGATTTTCAGATTCGTTTTGAAGATAATGGTTTTTAACAAAATGCATTACTAAGTTTCTTATTAATATATATTTTTAAATAAAATGTTTTTAAAACAATGCCACTTGTTATCTTATTATGTCAAATGTTTTACAAGTGTATTCCTTATGCATAAATGTCTTACACATGTTTATCTTAATATTAAAAGAAATTTCTTTAATTTATGAATGTGTTTTAAATCTATCTAAAACAATATCTAATTTAATTTAGCATGTTTTAAATGTTTATTTACAATATTTAGCCTTACATGTTCACATGAAAACTTCTTTTATAAAATTACTCATTTTAATGTTTGTTTGAATATTTTTTAAACTAATATTTTTAAAACAATTTTTCAAGAAAGAAAAATTTTAAAAAGAAAAGAATGTTGAATTCAATTTATTCAAAAGTTTCAAATCAAATATACTATACTCTAATGTAAATAAACTAAGTTTACATCAAAAGAAAATTATTTTAAAAATAAAACAAAATAAACTTTTATTGTAAAATACAATTTTAAACTATTACATATTTATAACAAAATATTTACTTTAATTTCTTTTGAAAATATAAGATAGATTTATAAATTAACTTATGAAAAGTTTCAATACTAATTTAAATCAAATTAACCAATTCATAAATTATACATCTATATATATATTATAAATTTGAAAATATCTTTATTAAATTTAAATTTAAATAAAAATCGAATCCCTATTTACAATGTATACACATATATACATTATAAATAAAATATTCTTTAAATAAGCTAAGAAAGACAATCTTATCATTTAAATATTTTTATCTTTTGAAAAGAATAAAATTTCCAAATACAATTATTATTATTATTATAAATTTTCAAAAGAACATCATTTGACAAACAAAATAGTTATTAATTTTCAAAAGAGAATTTCTGTTTGAATTAGATTATTAAATCAATATTTCACATTTTAGAATAATTATTAATGAAATTATTAAATAAATATTGCCTAAATTTCCAGGACATCACATTCCTCCCTCTTAAAAGAATTTCGTACCCGAAATTTAAAAGCAAAGATAATTTAATAATCCCATACAGATTTTAAAATTTAAAATAGCAAACATATGCTATCAACCAAATACTAGCAACCATAGCAACCAATTCAAACAAACAAATCTAACTATCCAGACAAAATTCTGGATAGGATTCCTTAGAGTTTCCCAGGTACAAACTCCAAGATACTCGCCTATAGAATCTAAACTAGCTATACCACTCAGATCTAGAGCTCCTATATATCTAGATCTACAAATCTAAACATGATACTGGACTACAGACAAGCCCTGATCAACTTCCTAATCTTCCAGAACTACTGACTCTAAACCAGTGATAAACCATACACGTACTCCCTCAGAGATACGTGAAAACATAACAAATTCCAGCCGTCCGAACTGGCAATTCAATCCTGTAGACCAAACACTTAACTCTTAAGAGAAAATAGAAAGATACAATCTCTCATCCACAAATCTCTCCTGTCGATCCTAGGCTGCCTTCAACCTTATAAATCAATCAAAATCCACTACACAAACTCTACTACAAATATCATAAGACTTCAAACATACTACTCCTATTCTGAAATAGAAAAGATGCACAAAATAATCAAGCCTCCAGATTAAAATGAATTTCCTGTAGAAATCCTCTGATCCAAGACAAAACTCAAATTCCCAATGAATCGATGTTGCTTCTATTCTGGAATAGCTACCACCATGCCTCCACCGCACAACTCTGATTTGAGGATGCTATTGATGAACACAAGTACAAACTTGATCAACTTATCCTGGAATATTGTTCATCAAATTCCATAAAATCTCAGTGAACTATCTGATTCGGTCACAAACACCACAGCAAAAATTCAACCAGAATTCTAGATCCGATCAATCCTGCCAGTAAACATATCTTTCTCTCTCAAAGAACCTCCAACTATGCTGAATCACCGGTAAAGCTCCAAGAACCAAGTCGAAATAGAAATCAATCTCTTGATACGGATGCAAATCTATACTCCTTCGAAGATATTTGGAAAATACCAAACCACTTCGATAACTCAAACATCCTCTAGAGATGCTTCAATCCAAACAAAGATTACTCAGAGAACTTACGACCATCGCAAGTCACTTTTGCGATCCCACTCTGTTCAGATTCCAAGAAATCGTTCTCTCATCAACAAACAGAACAGCTTAAGCCTTCTAACCAAAAGAAGAACTAGTGGTCTACCTTCAACCACAAACATCACACCCAGCTGAGCTTCCAGAAGAAATGGACAAGCTACACCATTCTCCTGGCCTACAAACAAAAGAATCACAGAGATTTCTGAACCATCGAAGAAACAGGCTACTCACTGCTGCTACTGCTATCAAAGAAAAAAACTCATCGAATCACATAGCTACATCAGCCACTCCCACAAAAGAGCCTTCAGTAGACAGAGATCCCTCAGGAAACTCGATCTCAAACCAAGCACAAAATACTCTGCCAAACTGAGTCTCAAACTCAAATACAGACAGAACTCCTTCATAAGGTTGCCAAGATACCATTGCTGGCTTCAGAACTCCCAACTGATCCAAACAAGAAAATCCACTCACAAGAGTGCAACCAAACTTACAATCCAAAGATAACTCCGAATCTTGGAAAGATTTTCTTCAGAGATCGGTGAAATCCTTCACACCAAACTGCAAAACTACTCAAGATGCCCAATACCACCCAAGAAGATTCACTTCCAACCTCAAACACTCGAACTCCAACCATTGGTAGTTGTGTTACACACACCACTACCCTATCTACCTTTATTACTTATATTGGAAAACCTGAATAGGTAACCTAATCAAATAGGTAGAAATATATATATATATATATATATATATATATATATATATATATATATACACATATTCAAAATTACAAATACGCTCTCTCAAGAAGGACACCACTCCAGAGTCTAGGTATTCGCTCAACCTAGTGCTCTGATACCACAATGTAACGACCCGCCTTTCATTCCATAGAAAGACGCATCGTTAAGAAGAAAGAAAGGGATAGAAAGAGAAGAGAAAGAAAAGAAAGAAACAGACATCACCAGAATCTCACAGCGAAACGAATAAATTATATTATATCACATAAAACTTTACATAGTATCATAAACATCAGAGTTATACAGCTAATACAACACAATCTAGACAGTTATAAACATCTGTCTAGCAATTACAATTCAAGTACATCAGAGAAAGCATATACAACTCAAAACACAGCGGAATCACTATATATATCTACACGCTGAATCCTCCAGCTCCGTATCTCCTCCAGAACTCATCAAATAAATCTTGAATCACTTGACTACTCATACATAATATGAGTACCCAAGAGTTTAATAAAACAGAAAATAAACACTCGGGTCAGACAGGGGTCTGGTGTGAGTAAACGGGTTTAAAAGTTGCTTAACTTTAGAAAATCCTTTGAAAGAAAAGGTATCACGTAAGACTTCCCACACATAAACATGGAAAAGTTTTTACCTTACGCTAACCAAAACATTTGATAGGAAATCCAGTGATATTATAATAGTGTCTAGGGTTTTCAAAATAAAATACAGAAATAGCTGGAATGCTTACATCTCACGTTCCAACATAGTTGGGCACAATCAAAACCGTACAGGCACTTATTGGATTACGGATTCCATCAAATGGCAGGGCTACTGGGGTACCGCCCGTCACAGTACGTGGCCTAGGTCACCATACCAAGGAGTACGCCCGCTCCCCTGCAACACAAGACCGGGACCAACCCTTACTGAACAGTTCCGAACAAGACCACCCCGCAGATTGGCCATCGCCAACTGCCACACAACCGAAATATAAACGGACCTCTAAACAGAGGTAAATCTCGCTCTCTAGTGGAGGCTACCCACGAAGCCTTGCTGCACCTCCCCTGTTTTAGCCATTCCAGGATGATGAGGCTTGAGGCTACGATTACCTTTATAGGACATATCAATCTTAGAATGCTCAACGTCCACCTAACGATGTTCTGAAAGCATTCAATCCATGCAAGTTCGTTTCGGGTTCGAACGAAACCGAAGGCATTATCTCGTCACACCTATTTTGGAATCACCCTCAGAGTTAACGACGATAACCCTTGCACTCTATATCACCATCTCGAACCTGAAAGTACTATTCCGTCAAACTCATCACGGAATCACCCCCAGAGTTATACTGACGAATAGTCCTTACACCTCGAGTCTTCACTCTTCACTAGAGACTCACGACCTAACGTTTAATTTGGATCGATGTGGTTTTCGGAATTCCAAATTTGGAAATCCGATCCCGATCTCATCGAAATCCAAACGCCATCATAATGTCCAAGTGAATTTAATTTGAATAATTAATTCAATTCATTATTATCTATTTACACACAGATAGATATTTCACATATCACAATAGATAATCACATTCTCATCATAACAGATAATCTATATCATAATCACAAACAGATAATCATCATAACCATATAATCATCACAAACAGATAATCCATAATATCATACTTTAACCAAGCATCCGTATCATAAGATACTACTCATCTCATTACTGAGATCACAACCATCCAATCAATATCATCCATAAGCAATGATTTATTATCCACCATCTATAATTAATTTAAAATGAATTAAATTAATTACTTCTATCTCTAATTAATTTAAAATAAATTAAATTAATTATCACATCTATAAATCCTGCTTATATCCATTAATTAATTAACCCAGTAAATTAATCATTCACTAAGTATTCAACTTGATTTAAACACCTCTGATTAATCATTCACTAATTACAATAAGTAATTAGTCTTTAATTAATTTCATAAATTAATTAACCTTAATCATAAGTAATTAACTTTTAATTACTTCATTTATTAATTCATTATAATTCATTACGTTTATTCTTAATTAATTACATTAATTAATCACTTAATTAATTAATTATTACTTAACTAAACAATCCTTAATTACACCATTAATTATATTAATTAATGATCTCAAATTTGTATTTAAATTAGTTACTATATTTAAAATTAATTACATTTAGTAATTAATCTACAATTTAAAAATACAATTATTAATCACCTTGATTAATATTCAATTCAGTAATTAACTATATTTAATTACTCATTAACAAACTAATTATCCCATAATTAATTGTCTTCATTAATTAATCCCCTGATTAATTACAAAAGTAATTATCCAAATTACTCATCTTCGCTAATTATATTCCAGTAATTATCAATTATTACTTCTCTAAGTAATCCTGCTCCATTAATTACATTAAGTAATTACTCTCATTAAATCATCAAATGATTTTTAAAATTAATTAAACTAAATTAATTAACTTAAACAAATCACAATATTAAAATTAATTACAAAAGTAATTAATCTCTTAATTACTTTTATCCAGTAATTATACTTAACAATTTACAATTGATTATATTCAACTTTATTAATCCAACAAATTATCAAAATTAAACACATTAATTAATTACTTAATTAACCTTAGATAATATTTTTATTAATTAACAACATTTTCATTAATTACTTACTTAAGGAATTTATCTTAGATAAATTATTAATTAATCATCTCTAATTATATATTAATTCAAGTTATTATTTAAAATCAAATAAATAAGTAAATTCTTAATTATCTTAACTATTTTCTAAAACAATTCATTTACTTATTAATGACTTTATTTAAATTCCAAATTTATTTAAAACGATACATTTCTAAATCAAATTCAAATTCCATTTAAAAATTTAAGTTTTTAAAATGTTTAACTATTTAAAACATTTATCCATATTTTAAATAAATTTATTCTTAAAATAAAAGTAAAGAACCATTATTCCTAATATAAGATATTTGTATAAGAAAGTTCAAAACTAAATTACTAACAAATTTTATTTAAGAAGTCAAGCTTAAAATAAATTGATTATATAACTTTTCAAATTTAAGTTTAAACATTTCACAACTTTAATTCAAATATTAAAGAAAAGAATTCTTTCAAGTTTAAACCTTTATTTGAAATCAAATTCATTTTTAAATTCCACTTTAAAACATTTTAAACTTGTCCATCATTTTAAAATTCACAAAAACTGTTTTAAATTCAATCTGGATTCAAAGTAAACCTAAAAACTATATTTAGTCTTGATTTCAAAACTAAATTTAAACCTTTCTTAAATTTAAATTCTTCATTTTTAAAACTTTGCATTCAAAAGTTCACTTGAATTAAATTTCAACTTAAGCTTTTAATTTAAATCCCTGCCAAAATTTTAAATTTCATTCAAAATGTTAAAAACTGAATCTTGTCAGGTTTAATAACCTGGAACAAAACTACCCAAGGCCTCCCCATATCTACTTCGAGTCCCCAACCTAGTTGCTTCGAGTAACAACACGATCTAGCCGAGACCATCTTCGAGACACAAGCCTGCACAAACCAAAGTTTCACCAGAGTTCAAATATACACAGTGCATATGCACCGGTGCTCAGATCATTCCAGCCACCCTAGGCAACTCCTCCTAGTCGCCGACCATCCTCTGACATGATCACGACCTTCAAAAATCCACTACAGCTTAAAAAAAACACATTGAGATAGCCAAGCCAAAACGGGAAACACCTCTGCATCCAAAAGCCATACCTGTCAACATCACAAAAACTCACCTCCGACCATCATTATTAATGCGACTCCGGCCAACTCATCTTCCATGACTCCTCTTCCCATCCCCTAAGTCCTGCATCACTCGATGTAACAGAGAGACAGAGAAGCGACCAAAATTCGATCCCCTTAAAAACTAGGGTTAGAACCTGGAAAACCACTGCTGCCATTGCCACCACCCACTGACAAAACATCTGACAATTTTCCCCTACCCCTCCATCTGTACTTCATCTCCAGAAAGAACCACAGCCTCCAAAATCCACTAGACACCATACAAACCCAAAAACCCCAAATTGGTTCAACTCAGAAATGCTAACACCACAGTTGATTTAAAAACGTGATGTTTGTTTTAGAATTCATGATTTCAATTATGCATTCCAGCTATATACTTGTTTTAACAATTTAAGGTGTTTGATATTTGCTCATTTAAAATAATAATTGTTATAATTTATTCAGGGACAATCAGGTTTTCAAATTTAACTAAATTACGATTCAAAATCAAAATTTCATACCAAGCAAACATCCTTTGCTTATATAACAAATCCTATCTGAAATCAATTAAGAGGTAATGGGTTTATTTAAAGATTCTTTTTTTTAAAGCAAAAACAAGTATCAGGCAACATTCATATGTGTACTTACATAAATATACACAGATTATTATCACAAAACAATCATACAAACCTAATAATTTCTATCAATAAACATGCAACAGATAACTCAAGCTTTTTGCATTGTGAGGTTACTCACTTAAGAGAAGACAGAGCATTTTTTTCTTTTTATCTACAGCAGTTCGATTTTTTTTTTAAATAACAGTTTGTTTGAAACTTGAGTTCTGTAAGTTTGTTAGCTCTGATTTTTACAAGAAAAACTGTTTTAAAAATAGAAGTTCACTCACCTATTAATGAAGAAGCAGAAGACAACAGAGATGCAATCACATATTCCTGGCACCGCAAATTGAAATCTCCATATTGAATCTGTGCTTGTATTTGCTGTTGAACAACTGAAATCAAGATTTGCATTTTGCTTGTTGATGTAGATTTAAAAACTGTATTTGCTGATTGAAGTTGATCTTTAAACTGCATTTTGATTAATGAATTAAAAACTGCATTTGCTTTCAATTTGATTACAGAATTATTGCATGCAGACTCCATCTTCACTTGCTTAAGTAAGAGTTGAAATTGATTCATACAGATTTTCCAATTTGCAGATTTTTGATTGCAGTTTTGAATCAAATTTTGAAGAGCAAGAAGATTGTGATTCTGTGGATTTTATTTTCAAATTTGAAGATTGAACTATTTAATTTTGTTTGTAGGATTTGTTTTGAAATTTCTTTTAAATTTGATTTTCAGATTCGTTTTGAAGATAATGGTTTTTAACAAAATGCATTACTAAGTTTCTTATTAATATATATTTTTAAATAAAATGTTTTTAAAACAATGCCACTTGTTATCTTATTATGTCAAATGTTTTACAAGTGTATTCCTTATGCATAAATGTCTTACACATGTTTATCTTAATATTAAAAGAAATTTCTTTAATTTATGAATGTGTTTTAAATCTATCTAAAATAATATCTAATTTAATTTAGCATGTTTTAAATGTTTATTTACAATATTTAGCCTTAGATGTTCACATGAAAACTTCTTTTATAAAATTACTCATTTTAATGTTTGTTTGAATATTTTTTAAACTAATATTTTTAAAACAATTTTTCAAGAAAGAAAAATTTTAAAAAGAAAAGAATGTTGAATTCAATTTATTCAAAAGTTTCAAATCAAATATACTATACTCTAATGTAAATAAACTAAGTTTACATCAAAAGAAAATTATTTTAAAAATAAAACAAAATAAACTTTTATTATAAAATACAATTTTAAACTATTACATATTTATAACAAAATATTTACTTTAATTTCTTTTGAAAATTTAAGATAGATATATAAATTAACTTATGAAAAGTTTCAATACTAATTTAAATCAAATTAACCAATTCATAAATTATACATCTATATATATATATTATAAATTTGAAAATATCTTTATTAAATTTAAATTTAAATAAAAATCGAATCCCTATTTACAATGTATACACATATATACATTATAAATAAAATATTCTTTAAATAAGCTAAGAAAGACAATCTTATCATTTAAATATTTTTATCTTTTGAAAAGAATAAAATTTCCAAATACAATTATTATTATTATTATAAATTTTCAAAAGAACATCATTTGACAAACAAAATAGTTATTAATTTTCAAAAGAGAATTTCTGTTTGAATTAGATTATTAAATCAATATTTCACACTTTAGAATAATTATTAATGAAATTATTAAATAAATATTGCCTAAATTTCCAGGACATCACATTCCTCCCTCTTAAAAGAATTTCGTACCCGAAATTTAAAAGCAAAGATAATTTAATAATTCCATACAGATTTTAAAATTTAAAATAGCAAACATATGCTATCAACCAAATACTAGCAACCATAGCAACCAATTCAAACAAACAATTCTAACTATCCAGACAAAATTCTGGATAGGATTCCTTAGAGTTTCCCAGGTACAAACTCCAAGATACTCGCCCTACAGAATCTAAACTAGCTATACCACTCAGATCTAGAGCTCCTATATATCTAGATCTACAAATCTAAACATGATACTAGACTACAGACAAGCCCTGATCAACTTCCTAATCTTCCAGAACTACTGACTCTAAACCAGTGATAAACCATACACGTACTCCCTCAGAGATACGTGAAAAACATAACAAATTCCAGCCGTCCGAACTGGCAATTCAATCCTGTAGACCAAACACTTAACTCTTAAGAGAAAATAGAAAGATACAATCTCTCATCCACAAATCTCTCCTGTCGATCCTAGGCTGCCTTCAACCTTCTAAATCAATCAAAATCCACCACACAAACTCTACTACAAATATCATAAGACTTCAAACATACTACTCCTATTCTGAAATAGAAAAGATGCACAAAATAATCAAGCCTCCAGATTAAAATGAATTTCCTGTAGAAATCCTCTGATCCAAGACAAAACTCAAATTCCCAATGAATCGATGTTGCTTCTATTCTGGAATAGCTACCACCATGCCTCCACCGCACAACTCTGATTTGAGGATGCTATTGATGAACACAAGTACAAACTTGATCAACTTATCCTGGAATATTGTTCATCAAATTCCATAAAATCTCAGTGAACTATCTGATTCGGTCACAAACACCACAGCAAAAATTCAACCAGAATTCTAGATCCGATCAATCCTACCAGTAAACATATCTTTCTCTCTCAAAGAACCTCCAACTATGCTGAATCACCGGTAAAGCTCCAAGAAACAAGTCGAAACTAATTATCTTTAATTAATTGTCTTCATTAATTAATCCCCTGATTAATTACAAAAGTAATTATCCAAATTACTCATCTTCGCTAATTATATTCCAGTAATTATCAATTATTACTTCTCTAAGTAATCCTGCTCCATTAATTACATTAAGTAATTACTCTCATTAAATCATCAAATGATTTTTAAAATTAATTAAACTAAATTAATTAACTTAAACAAATCACAATATTAAAATTAATTACAAAAGTAATTAATCTCTTAATTACTTTTATCCAGTAATTATACTTAACAATTTACAATTGATTATATTCAATTTTATTAATCCAACTAATTATCAAAATTAAACACATTAATTAATTACTTAATTAACCTTAGATAATATTTTTATTAATTAACAACATTTTCATTAATTACTTACTTAAGGAATTTGTCTTAGATAAATTATTAATTAATCATCTCTAATTATATATTAATTCAAGTCATTATTTAAAATCAAATAAATAAGTAAATTCTTAATTATCTTAACTATTTTCTAAAACAATTCATTTACTTATTAATGACTTTATTTAAATTCCAAATTTATTTAAAACGATACATTTCTAAATCAAATTCAAATTCCATTTAAAAATTTAAGTTTTTAAAATGTTTAACTATTTAAAACATTTATCCATATTTTAAATAAATTTATTCTTAAAATAAAAGTAAAGAACCATTATTCCTAATATAAGATATTTGTATAAGAAAGTTCAAAACTAAATTACTAACAAATTTTATTTAAGAAGTCAAGCTTAAAATAAATTGATTATATAACTTTTCAAATTTAAGTTTAAACATTTCACAACTTTAATTCAAATATTAAAGAAAAGAATTCTTTTAAGTTTAAACCTTTATTTGAAATCAAATTCATTTTTAAATTCCACTTTAAAACATTTTAAACTTGTCCATCATTTTAAAATTCACAAAAACTGTTTTAAATTCAATCTGGATTCAAAGTAAACCTAAAAACTATATTTAGTCTTGATTTCAAAACTAAATTTAAACCTTTCTTAAATTTAAATTCTTCATTTTTAAAACTTTGCATTCAAAAGCTCACTTGAATTAAATTTCAACTTAAGCTTTTAATTTAAATCCCTGCCAAAATTTTAAATTTCATTCAAAATGTTAAAAACTGAATCTTGTCAGGTTTAATAACCTGGAACAAAACTACCCGAGGCCTCCCCATATCTACTTCGAGTCCCCAACCTAGTTGCTTCGAGTAACAACACGATCTAGCCGAGACCATCTTCGAGACACAAGCCTGCACAAACCAAAGTTTCACCAGAGTTCAAATATACACAATGCATATGCACCGGTGCTCAGATCATTCCAGCCACCCTAGGCAACTCCTCCTAGTCGCCGACCATCCTCTGACATGATCACGACCTTCAAAAATCCACTACAGCTCAAAAAAAACACATTGAGATAGCCAAGCCAAAACGGGAAACACCTCTGCATCCAAAAGCCATACCTGTCAACATCACAAAAACTCACCTCCGACCATCATTATTAATGCGACTCCGGCCAACTCATCTTCCATGACTCCTCTTCCCATCCCCTAAGTCCTGCATCAATCGATGCAACAGAGAGACAGAGAAGCGACCAAAATTCGATCCCCTTAAAAACTAGGGTTAGAACCTGGAAAACCACTACTGCCATTTCCACCACCCACTGACAAAACGTCTGACAATTTTCCCCTACCCCTCCATCTGTACTTCATCTCCAGAAAGAACCACAGCCTCCAAAATCCACTAGACACCATACAAACCCAAAAACCCCAAATTGGTTCAACTAAAAAATGCTAACACCACAGTTGATTTAAAAATGTGATATTTGTTTTAGAATTCATGATTTCAATTATGCATTCAGCTATAAACTTGTTTTAACAATTTAAGGTGTTTGATATTTGCTCATTTAAAACAATAACTGTTATAATTTATTCAGAGACAATCAGTTTTTCAAATTTAACTAAATTATGATTCAAAATCAAAATTTCATACCAAGCAAACATCCTTTGCTTATATAACAAATCCTATCTGAAATCAATTAAGAGGTAATGGGTTTATTTAAAGATTCTTTTTAAAAAAAAGCAGAAACAAGTATTAGGCAACATTCATATGTGTAATTATATATATATACAAAGATTATTATCACAAAACAATCATACAAACCTGATAATTTCTATCAATAAACATGCAACAGATAACTCAAGCATTTTGCACTGTGAGGTTACTCACTTAAAAGAAGACAGATCATTTTTTTCTTTTTATCTACAGCAGTTTGATTTTTTTTTTAAAAAAATAACAGTTTGTTTGAAACTTGAGTTCTGTAAGTTTGTTAGCTCTGATTTTACAAGAAAAACTTTTTCAAAAATAGAAGTTCACTCACCTATTGATGAAGAAGCAAAAGACAACAGAGATGCAATCACATATTCCCGGCACTGCAAATTGAAATCTGCATATTGAATCTGTGCTTGTATTTGCTGTTGAACTGCTGAAATCTGGATTTGCATTTTGCTTGTTGATGTAGATTTAAAAACTGTATTTGCTAATTGAAGTTGATCTTTAAACTGCATTTTGATTGATGAATTAAAAACTGCATTTGCTTCCAATTTGATTACAGAATTATTGCATGCAGACCCCATCTTCATTTGCTTAAGTAAGAGTTGAAATTGATTCATACAGATTTTCCAATTTGGAGATTTTTGATTGCAGATTTGAATCAAATTTTGTAGAGCAAGCAGATTGTGATTCTGCAGATTTTATTTTCAAATTTGAAGATTGAACTATTTAATTTTGTTTGTAGGATTTGTTTTGAAATTTCTTTTAAATCTGATTTTCAGATACATTTTGAAGATAATGGTTTTTAACAAAATGAATTGCTAAGTTTCTTATTAATATATATTTTTAAATAAAATGTTTTTAAAACAATTCCACTTGTTATCTTAGTATGTCAAATGTTTTACAAGTGTATTCCTTATGCATAAATGTCTTACACATGTTTATCTTAATATTAAAAGAAATTTCTTTAATTTATGAATGTGTTTTAAATCTATCTAAAACAATATCTAATTTAATTTAGCATGTTTTAAATGTTTATTTACAATATTTAGCCTTACATGTCCACATGAAAACTTCTTTTATAAAATTACTCATTTTAATGTTTGTTTGAATATTTTTAAAAATAATATTTTCAAAACAATTTTTCAAGAAAGAAAAATTTAAAAACAAAAGATTGTTGAATTCAATTTATTCAAAAGTTTCAAATCAAATATACTGTACTCTAATGTAAATAAACTAAGTTTATTTCAAAAGAAAATTATTTTAAAAATAAAACAAAATAATTTTTATTATAAAATACAATTTTAAACTATTATATATTTATAATAAAATATTTACTTTAATTTCTTTTGAAAATATAAGATAGATTTATAAATTAACTTATGAAAAGTTTCAATACTAATTTAAATCAAATTAACCAATTCATAAATTATACATCTGTATATATTATAAATTTGAAAATATCTTTATTAAATTTAAATTTAAATAAAAATCAAATCCGTATTTACAATGTATACACATATATACATTATAAATAAAATATTCTTTAAATAAGCTTAGAAAGACAATCTTATCATTTAAATAATTTTATCTTTTGAAAAGAATAAAATTTCTAAATATAATAATAATTATTATTATTATAAATTTTCAAAAAAATATCATTTGACAAACAAAATAGTTATTAATTTTCAAAAGAGAATTTCTGTTTGAATTAGATTATTAAATCAATATTTCACATTTTAGAATAATTATTAATGAAATTATTAAATAAATATTGCCCAAATGTCCGAGACATCACATTACCCTTTCTTCGATTGTCACGTTCTCTCGGACGTAAGCTTAGGCTATGCCTTAGCTGGGAAAATTATGAAAGATTTTCTGGGTTGGGTGTCGTTTATTCTACCTTATTATTTTACTACCTGGCTCTAGCTCAGTTGTTGTTTCTGCTTGGGCACTTGGTTGAATCGGTAGCTCAACAAAACTTGTCCTTACATGGGCCTCGTCTCCCATTGGTGTGCAGGAGAAGGTTCTTTCTGTTCCTACATCTTCATTTTCTTCTACAGCTTTTTATTCGTCTTCTACTTGAAACACTCGCTACTTCGCTACCTTGTATGTGTTAGTAGCCACCTTTCTCTCCCTGTAGCCAAGTGCTTAGACTGATTCTCCAAAGTGTCAAAGAAACCTTCGCAGGGATCTGTACCAGTCTATGAGACAAAATGTAACATCCCTTCCCTTGAGGCGCAAAGCTAAGCACTACAGATGCTGCAATCATCCATACAATTAACTTCTGGTGACAAAATACGGTAACGTTAATAGTATCCATTATATTAGAAGCACATGAATATGAAACAAAACCAACAAAGAATTCGAAAACTTTTCCAATTACATTTCTAATTCATATGTTTCATATTTAGTTACATAATCCCAAAACGATTCCAAGGATTTGATCAAATATAATTATTACAAATTACGCCAAGTGCGACATATGAATATGCCTCCTTGGATGATCAGAGTATTAGATAGACATATCAGTCATTACTATATCATAGTGGAAATAATATTAAGTAACTGCTACATAGCTAGCTTTGCCACCTACATGTCTTCAGAAGCTTATTCGTCCAACCTACTAAACATAAAAAGTCCTTTACTCTCAATCTACTCAAATCAATTTTTGAGCACCCGAGAGTTTAAGGGGAAAGCATAAACTTCGAGTCAGACATAAAGCCTGGTGTGAATAATACTATTACATCTTTATTTACCGATATTAAGCGAGACCATGCCACTTGGCAGAAGGGGTTTCCCCTCAATAATATTCCTCTAAAAGCATATCTTTGCAAACTAAAATCGTACAATCAAACTGATTACAACAATAATAGCAAATACATATATGCATAAAAATCAACAAATCAATGGAATATCTGTCCACTCTATAGTTTTATCTGGTTAACTATTAACCACGGCTAAATTGGGCCTATCAGACATAATCAATTATCTAACTTCTATTAGGCACACAACTTGGCATCTGCCCTTAACTATCTTCTTCAAGGGTCAACAGATGCTACTGATTTTACGGTTCATAAATAACCTACCTTTACTTTATACATTCCCTTCTATGTGTAACATTATTTAGTCCCATCTGTGACAAAGCCCTACACACTGGAATTTTGGGCTTATATTAGCTAGGGGCTATTAGCCAAAGTTTTGGACGCGACCCTATACCAGTCTCATCTGGTCTTCTAATACCTGAGTCATAAACTTAGGGTTATGTACCCTATCCATATTTCATTTCCTTGTAAAAAATCTTTGTAAATGATTTATCCCTGAAATCATAGCTTTATGAAACAAGGAAATCATACTCTTTGCTTTACTCAAAACACTTATGCGATGATATATGCTTTACACAAAACGATGTTGATGAAATCTAATTAATGGGATTATCTACCCCTTCAAAATAAGTTAAAACCCCTTTTCAACTTAGAAACCTCTAGGCTATAAGCCCAAAACAATACCTTCGAATCCTTTATTTAAAACCTTAAACAATCTCTTTCGAATTTATTTGAAGTACCCCTTTCAAAATAAGATAACTATTTTATCCTTGAAAACACTAGGCCGAAAGGACAAAGCATACCTTTTGAATGTATTTAAATAGCCTTTCAAAATCATTATTTAAACCTTAGACATCCTATTCCAAAACCATTAAACTTTTCTTTTGAAGTATTGTAAACCATCTTTTCAAAACACTTAAAACAACTCCCCCAGTATGCATAAATACACATTTCGAAAACATTGGGATTTCCTCTTCGAAATGCATATAATATACCTTATGAAAGAATTAGCTTCAAGTAACTATTTGTGGAAACATAGTTTTGAAACCATTTAAAATCAATCCTTTCGAAACCTTTGGGTTTAACATATAATATAACTATAGGTCACACATAATAAAGGCAAAAGCATTATTTTTGAAAGTATTAATCCCAGATAAAAGAAAGAGGATAGTTTCAAAACCAACCCTTTTGAAACCAATGCCTCCAAAACCATTTGAAAACGGCTATAATACGCCCTTTCGAAAGCATTAAGAAGGTGGCTTAAAATTAAAAAGGAGAAATCATGCTTTCAAATACATTACTTTTAGGCTATGAAGAAAAGCGGCCTTAACTCGTTCGAAAGGTAAGAATGATGCAGCATGGGTATCGAATTGGTTCAAAGCGGCTATCCTTTCGAAAGCTTCTTTTAGAATGAAGGTGCAACTCATTCAAAAGATCTTCTCTAAAATAAAGGCAAGTTGACTGGTTTGAACGCTAATAAATTTGCTTTAACCCCTTCTAAAGCATCTTTCATAAATAGAAGTAATGGAGTTGAAAGCTTTGAAAAATAACTTTTGCCCCTTCGAAAGCAAGGTTCTAACATTGTCCCTTCCGCCTTTCTTTAATGCGCTATGTATCAATTGCTTGATACCATGTGCATTGGTTTCGGATGGGTTCTTTATAGGAGGCATGACATTGAAAGCCAACAATGGAAGTGGCGAAGTAGTAAATCCAAGAAAAACTAATTTTTAGCCTTCAAAAGAAATTTCTTCTCACCTAACGTGCCTTATTTGTCAAAATGTAAATGGTTTCCATTTCTTTATCAAAACCCTTTTCTAAAAGTGCTGTCGAATTCCGAATTTTCAACTAAAAACATTTTAGCAAACAAGCCCTTTTCCATTATAAAACATATAAAACTTCGAAATTCCATAACTTAAATAATTTTACAATCATCGTAAAATACTAGGAAAATTCCCCAAAAATCACCATTATTCATTTTTAATATGTATTCTAACATACTTAACTTTCAGACCCAAACCCATTATATATAATTGCTTTAAATAATTTAAACCCAATAATAATAAAACCGAAATCATAGTCAAAATGAGATGTAAATCTATTATTCACTTTGGCTTGGTGTTAAGAAGGGTGAGATTTGTTCTTTGATTAATTTGCTTATGCCTTCTACATTAATCCTTGCTTTTCTTCTCCTTGAACCTTCTTAATGGTAGTCAGCCGAGCTTGTAGGGTTTTAGTTTTGTTTGGAAATGTCAAAATGAATAAAAGATGAAGGATAAAAGGGTTTAGGATATAAGAACAAAGTCTATTGCTATTTTTCCCTTATCATATTCCTCCTACTTATCTATCTTCAATTTTCTTTTGCTTACATATTCATTTAGGCATGGATCCTTTATTAAAGTACAAATCTCAATCCCTAAACCATCTTCATTATTTCATTTAATTTATCTATTTTAATGCCTTTAATAATGTTAGTTAAAATTAGGGTAATTACAAGCTCCCCTCCTTAAAGAATTTCATCCTCGAAATTATGATAATGTACTCACGATAATAAATCATAAAGGTTAAACATACAATGTAACAAGTCAGGATAAGTATCTCTAATCCAGCTCTTAGTTTTCCAAGTACAATCTCTACCGTCGTCACTCCACTGGACTTTGACTAATCTAACTGTCTTGTTCCTTCATATGTTCTCATCTCTCGCAACTATACGAACTGCTTTTCTAACAATTGACATATATGGTTCCACTACTAGATCATCTAATACAGTCGGTCTAATAATAGTCTCTGAGTCTCGAATATACTTCCTTAGATGAGAAATATGAAAAACATTGTGGATCCTGGCAAATTTTTTGGTAACTCTACTCTATATGCCAGTTTCCCGATCCTTTCTATAATAGAAAACGGTCTAACAAAACTTGGTGCCAATTTTTTTAATTTTTCAAATCTGATTACACCTTTCACCGATGACACCTTGACGAAGACATGATCTCTAACTAAGAAATCTATGACCTTTTGTCATTTATCAACATAACCCTTTTGCATAAACCGAGCTTCCTTCATCCTAGCTTGAATTAACTTAATTTTTCTACAGCTTCTCTAACCAAATCTGGACCAAGAACTAACCTATCCTCGGTCTCTAACCAACAAATGGGAGATTTGCATGGCCTTTCATAAAAAGCTTCAAACAGTGCCATCCCTATACTAGTTCGATAACTCTTGTTATTAAAAACTTGACTAAGTGTAGATGGTCTTCCCATGATCGTCCAAAATCTAGCACACAAGCTCTTAACAAATCTTCTAAGACTTTGGTAACTCTCTTTGTTTGCCCATCTGTCTAAGGAAGCGATACTCATCTTGATCTTAGTAACTAAAGTCTCCTATAGACTCTTGCAAAACTCGCAAGTGAATAAGGAATCTCTATCACCTACTATACTACTAAGAATTCCATGTGGTCTAACTATATTCCTCATGAATAACTTAGCTAAATCCGTTGCTGTCCTAGTCGACCTAACTGGAATGAAATAGGTACTCTTGGTCAAACTTCCCACTATATCCTAAATACTCTCATTTACTCGATTCTAACTTCGTAAACCATCTATGAAATCCATTGATATAAAATCCCATTTCTAGATTCAAACATCTGAAGGATGGAGTAACCCACTCAGTTTCTGATGTCATCTTTTACTTTTTAACGGTTTGAACACCACCTCACCCATAGCCTACATCCCTCTTCTTACCTTCCCAGAAGAAACTCCTTTCCATATTCTGATACATCTTAGTTCCTTCCAGATAAATAATTAACTTTGAACGATGACATTCTCTAAGAACTTCCTTCCTAATGTTTCCTACATTCGGAACACATATTCCTCATTTATTTCTTGACCACCCATTTTGGTCAAGACTGAAATCTTTTAAGTTATTGCTCTTTGTTCCATTCCTCAACTTCCTGATTCGTTCGGCTAATAATAGACCCTTTCCTTGCTTAGAAGAAATTCTTTCGATCACTACTAGTCGAACTCCTAAACATGATAACATAGTAGTTTCTTTACTAGAACTAGCCTCATACCTCTAATACATTCTGCATGTAATCAATGCTTTTAAATCATTCCACTCAGCTATCATTGCTAATAATACATTCTGATGTTTCCTGCTAAGTGCATTTGCAACTTTATTGCCTATTCCTGGTATGTACTCAATTCCAAAGTCATAAGTAGTTGAAAATTCTAACCACCTCTGATGTCTCATATTCAACTCCTTCTGAGAGAATAAATACGTCAATGACTTATGCTCCACATACAATTTGAATCTTTCTCCTAAATGGTAATGTCTCCACACCTTCAATGCGAAAATTACTGCAGCTAATTCCAAATCATGAGTTGGATATCTAACCTTATGCAGTTTGAGCTGTCGGGAAGCATAAGCAATCACTTTACCCTTTTGCATTAACACAGCTCCTAACCATGTTCCACGTGCATTCGTATATACCCCTAAGTCCCAATTCCCCTTTGGAACCACTCATACTGGTGCATTAGTCAATAAGTTTTCCAGTCTGTAGAATTCCTCCTCACACTTAACAGTCCAAACAAAATTCACATCTTTCTGAGTTAGCTTAGTCATCGGTGTCGCTATCCACGAAAAATCTTTAATGAATCTTCGATAATACCCAGTTAATCCAAGAAAACTCTTTATCTTAGTCATTGTCTCAGGTCTCTTCCAACTATTCACTGCTTTGACCTTATTCGGATCTACTGACAACCCTTTCTCTGAGACTACATGACCAAGAAACTTCACCTCCTTCTTCCAAAAGTGACACATCAAAAATTTTGCCTTTAACTTATGATGCCTCAACATCTCAAGCACTACTCTAAGATGAACTTCATGCTCACTTTCACCTTTAGAGTACACCAAATTGTCATCTATGAATACTAACCCAAATATATCCAGACGCTTCGAGAAGATTATGTTCGTCAAGACTACGAAAAATGCTGGCGCATTAGTTAGTCCGACGGTATCGCTAACCATTCGTACGATCCATATATTATCCTAAACGCCATCAAAGGGATGCTCTCCTCTGCTACTCTAAGCCGATGGAATCCTATTGCCAAATCCAATTGGTAAAATACTTTGGATCCACTCAATTGGTCGAATAAATCGACAATTCTGGGTAACGAATATCGTTTCTTTATGGTCTTCTCATTGAGCTTACGGTAATCTATACACAACCTTAACGATTCGTCCGATTTTCTCGCAAACGCCATGGTTGCTCCCCAAGACAAACTTCTTGATCAGATAAAGTTTTTACCTTCTAAATCCACTAACTGGAATTTTAGCTCTTCATCTCGGTAAGTGTCATTCTACTTGGCAGTCTACTCACTGGTACTGCTTCTGGTACTAAATCTATCTGAAACTCAATGGCTCGTTTCAGCAGTAGTCCTATCACGGGCTCAAAGACATCTACGAATTCTCTAACAATAAAAACTCAATTCTACTCATCTTCCACCTCCACAACACCCAACAAAGTATTTACCTCAAAATTAGTACAACTAAGGTGTCTAAGTGATATTTTCCCATCATGTAAAAATATCCTAGCATCATAATTACTTAACCAATCCATACCCAAAACAATTCTGAACCCTACTAAATCAAATACATGCAAGCTGCAAGCAAATACATGACCTAACATCGCAAATTCTATGTGGTCACATCTCATAGCAAGAGTCGCATACCCTCCTATCGGATTTTCAACCCTTAAGGAAGTAACTAGGTGCAAGGGTTCTAGGTATAAATTTATCTACCAAACAATGAGATAAAAAAGAATGTGATGCACCATTATCAATTAGAATCATAATCGATAAACCATGAATCAGAAGCGTAGCTCCCAACACAGCTTTTCCTTTCTCCTCAGCTATTGGTCTTGAGGTAGTTAGTTTCAATGCACACATCTTGTCGTTTCCATCCTTGGCAGGTTCCTTGCACTGGTTCCTATAATGTCTAATATGTTCATAGTTGAAGCATCTCACTTCCTTCTTGTCAGCAGCCTTTTTCTCTTTAGTTGTCTAGCACTCATGAGCCTAGTATCCTTTCTTGTTGCACTTAAAGAAAACTACATTGGCCTTCTCTTTCTTGACGGATCCACTCTTCTGAGTGCCCTTGATGGAAAAACTTTTTTTTGGTTCCGCCTATCTTGAGCTTCCCCTACTTTGTTACCATCAAGAAAAGCAAGCATCTCTTCCTGCCTCAAATCCATCTCAACAACTACATCGCATGAATCCTAATATGTAGCAATGTTGCTTTAGCAAGCTCGGGTTTCAATCTATTGAGGAACTTCTCATTTCTTTTGAAAACCATATCAACTATAGCATATCCGTATCGATAGCTCCCCAAATCCTGTAGCATATTTCAGCGCTACCATGTCTCTCTACACCAGCTCAAGCAAACTTCCGAAGTACAGTTGAATTAGAAATCTCCGACATGATTCTCTCCTCAAACCTTCTTTTGAAGTCTACCCAAATCATGGACTCTTCATTTACTCCTATAGTAACAATGTTCCACCAATACAATGCTGCTTCTTGCAATTGTCTAGAAGCAAGTCTCCTCTTATGCTCATCATTGAGTCCCAAATCAACAAAAATCCTTATGTTGCAGCTTTCCTCCAAGACTAGCATAATCTTTGCTAAGTTCCATAGTTATTAACAACTAGAGTTTCCTGATTTCCTCTAAATAATATTATAGCAGCTCCATCTTGCATAATGGTTATATAGAACGGATATATAACTCCCATATCAACTTGTGGCACTCTAGCACCCACATTAGCAGCTTGTGCCCGAACTGGATTCTTTTTAGTGTTTGGTCTGGAATTTCCATTAGTTGTGCGCTTCCTCCACCAATGCTAACTCTTCCACTCCTGAAATTCATATCTTATATTGTAATATCTATATTTGATTCTTTGTAAAATGCGGAAGAACAGCCTGAGAAAGATGGAGGATAGGGATAAAGCATATCTTATATATAGCAAATACAAGTACATTCCTATAGCATTATCCTATAACCCAGTCTTTTCTCTAATTCCTTAGGAAAATTTTACAAAATCATTTGAGCTTGAAATTTATTTTAAGTTTTCATAAACCTATACTCTGATACCAAGTTGTAACAAACCCTATCTTGAGGACTGCAGCTAACCGCTAGAGATACTGTAGTCATCCATAGTATTAACTTCCATTGATAAAATAAGGTAAAGTTAATGGTATCTATGTCATAAGTACATGAATATGAAACAAAATCAACATAGATTTCAAAAACAACTTTTCCAATTAAATTTCAAATCGACATATTTCACATTCAATTACATTATCCCAAAATGATTCACAGGTTTTGATCAAATATAATTATTATAAATTATGCCAAGAGTGACATGTGAAGGCGCCCCCTTGGATGATCAGTGTACTAGATAGACATATCAGTCATAACTACATCACATCGAGAATAATATTAAGTAACTCCTACATAGCTAGATTTGCCTCCTGCACATCTTCGGAAGCTTATTCATCTAACATACTAAACATGAAAAGTCCTTAACTCTCAATCCACTCAAATAAAATTTTGAGCACCCAAGATTTTAAGATCAAAACATAAACTTCAAGTCAGACATAAATCTTGGTGTCAATAATACTATTGAATCTCGATTCACTAATATTAAATGAGACCATGCCGCTTAACAGAACAGGTTTCCCCTCACTAATATCCCTTTAAAGGCAAACTTTTGCAAATTAAAATCTTGCAATCAAACTGATCATAACAACAATATCAAATACATATACGCATAAAAATTAGGAAATCAATGGACTATTTGTCCACACTATAGTTTTATCTGGTTAATTATTAAACATTGGCTGGCTCGGGCCTACCAGACATAATCAATTATCTAACTTTGTTAGACATGCTACTGGGCTATATGCCCTTAATTATCTTCTTCGAGAGTCAATTGATCCTAATGGTTTTGCGGACTCACCGGTGACCTACCTTTACCATGTATATTCCTTTATATGTATGTCACATTACTTTAGTCCCATTTGTGACAAAGCCTTACACACTGGAATTTTGGGATTATATTAGCTAGGGGCTATTAGCTAATGTACAAGGGGCGACCCTATACCAATCTCATCTGGTCTTCTAGTATCCGAGTCAAAAATTTAGGGTTATCTACCTTATTCAAAAATTTCATTTCCTTGCAAACAATCTTTATAAATTATCTACCCTAGAAATCGTAACTTTATAAAACAAGGAAATCATACTCTTTGCTTTACTCAAAACACTTATGCCATGATATATGTTTTACATTAAACAATTTTGATGAAATCTAATAGATAGATTATATATCCCTTCAAATAAGTTAAACCCCCTTTAAAACTTAAAAACCTCTAAGCTATAAGCCAAAACAATACCTTCAAAACCTTTGTTTAAAACTTTAAACAATCTCTTTCAAAATTATTAAGAGTACCCTTTTCAAAATAAGATAACTACCTTATCCTTGAAAACACTAGGCCAAAAGGCCAAAGCATACCTCCCGAATGTATTAAAAACAGCTCTTCGAATGCATTATTGAAGCCTTAGAAATCCTCTTTCAAAACCATTAAACTTATCCTTCGAAAGCTTGGAAACCTTCTTTTCGAAACACTTAAAAAACTCTCCCAGTATGCATAAATATACCTTTTGAAGCAACTAGGGTTTCCTCTTCGAAACACTTATAATATACCTTTCGAAATTATTGGGTTCAAGTAAATGCTTGTGGAAACATTGTTTCAAAACCATTTAAAATCATTCCTTTTGAAACCTTTGGGTTTATCATATAATATAACTATAGTTCATACAGAATAAAGGCAAAAGCATTACTTTCAAATGTATTAATCCCAAGTAAAAGAAAGAGGATAGTTTCGAAACCAACCCTTCCAAAACCATTGCCTCTAAAACCATTTGAAAATGACTATAATACCCCTTTCGAAAGCATTAAGAAGGCATCTTAAAATTAAAAAGGCAATAGCACCCTTTCGAATACATTATTTTAAAGTTGTAAAGAAAAGAGTCCTTAACTTATTCGAATGGTAGGAATGAGGCAACATAGGTATCGAATAGGTTCAAAGCGGCTATCCTTTTGAAAGCTTCTTTTGAAACTATGGTGCAACTCATTTGAAAACACTTCTTTAGAACAAAGGAAAGTTGATTGGCTCGAAAGCTAATAAAGTTTGGCTTCAACCCCTTCGAAAGCATCTTTTATAAATAGAAGTAAGTAGTGGAGTTGAAAGCTTTAAAAATTAACTTCTACCCCTTCGAAAGCAAGGTTTCGACACTGTCTCTTCCACCTTTCTCTAATGCAGTACGTATCAATTTATTGATACCATGGGCATTGGTTTCGAATGGGCTCTTTAGTGGAGGCATGTTGTCGAAAGCCAACAAATGGAAGTGGAAAAGTAGTAAATCCAAGAAAAACTTATCTTTAGCCTTTAAAAGAAAGTACTCACCTTGCTTTCCTTATTTGTCAAAATGTAAATGATTGCCATTTCTTTATCAAAACCCATTTCTAAAAGTGTTGCTGAATTCAGAATTTTCGGTTAAAAACATTTTAACATATAAACCCTTCTCCTTGATAAAACATATAAAAACAATTAAGTTCAAAACGTTAACTAATTTATAACCATAGTAAAGTACTTAGGAAAATTCCCTAAAAATCACCATAGTTCACTTTTAATATGTTTTCTAACGTACCTAACTTTCAGACCCGAACCCATTATATATTTTTTCTTAAAAAATTTAAACCCAATTTTGCATATTTTCTTTTATAGAAAATTAACAATAAATCCACAACAACTTAGAAAATAATGAAACTTGAAACCCACATCTAAAATAATATTTTTGATCATATCTCAAAAACGCAAGTTATTTAGATGTCACTTAATTGGTTTTACCAATCTAAACTTATCTTAAAATCTATACAAAACAATATAAATCATCAACAAGCATATATTCCCATTTAAATAAATATACATGGCATATTATTTGCAAAATAATTTGGCCATAATTATTAAAATGAAATCATAGTCAAAATGATATGTAAATCTATTATTTGCCTTAGCTTGGTTTTTAAGAAGGTGGAGATTTGTTCTTTGATTAATTTGCTTAAGCCTTCTACTTGAATCGTAGCTTTTCTTCTCCTTGAACCTTCTTAATGGTATTTTTTGTTTAGAAATGTCAAAATGAATAAAATACGAGTATAGAAGTGTTTAGGGTATAAGAAAAAAGTCCATTCCTATTTTGCCCTTATCATATTCTTCCTACTTACTTATCTTTAGCCTCTTTTGCTTACATATCCATTAAGGCATGACTCCATAATTAATTTACAAATCTCAATCTCTTAACCATCTACATTATTTCATTTAATTTATCTAATTAACTGTCCTAAATAATGTTAGTCAAAATTAGGGCCAATACACGAAGCGTTTCCTCTCCCTGGCTAGTTATCGCTTCCTACATGAACTGACTAACCGCACTCACATCGTACAAAATATTTGACCTTAGTTTCAAATTGACGTCCTGAGGAACGTGCATCTAGTCATTACTAATTTTGCAAGTATGTCATTGATGTACTTACACAAGCACAAGTGAAAAACAATCCTTCGAAGACCAAGGTGCTTGCAAAGTATTCGATACACGAACTTAAAATTGCCATCACTCAAAGGCATCTAAGAATGTTCGTTCTCATGAAGAAAGATGGAAGTGCCCTTATACTTATAAGTAAAGGAAAATTCCAATTCGTTTTACTTTATCTTATTTTAGCGCGAGATCGTTGAGGTCTACTTAGTCAGCCGTGGTTTGCCAATCGTTCGAAGTGCTATCTGAGTGAAAGAGAGCATAGCGTAGAAAGAGACATCTCTAATAGGAGATTGGTAAGAGGATATAAACAAACTTGAAAGAGACCGAAAGTTTGCCAAACAAGATGGGGTATAATTTATGGAATGCTAGTGAAAGAAAAGAAGTTGGCCGAAGAAAAGAAAAGTAAGTGCCTACTTCTTGCTTGTTGAATAAGAATAGTGCCTTTCTTCTGCTTGACGCCTTGCATCCCTCTTTAATCAAACTAAGAAGGAAGGAATTCGCCCCTGACACAGCCTTGATTGGACCAATTCCCCAGAGCGAAATCCTAATTCATGCTCTAGTAAAATGAAAGTTTTCTTCGAAAGTAGCCCCGAGCAGCAATGTCTAAGCAGAAGAGTTCTCTTGCTTGGCTTTGTTGTCTCCTGTCCTATTATTATGTTTTCATACACTAGCTTTAAAGTTTTGCTCTATAAGAAGTCTCCTACCTAGCTAGCTACCCTTAACTTAACATTAAACTTTTTTATCAGAATCCTAGGGATTTATTATACTGGGTTCACCTGCCCCATGCCAATGAAACCTCTTAGAGAAAAGTATAGTAGTTGGTCTCGTCCCTTAGGGAAATATTTGGCTGATTGATCGAAAGAGAGATATAACGGCTTGACAATTGGACAGAGGGATGTAGACAAGGAATGAAATGCGATAGGGGTGCTTTTGTTTCAATAAAATGCTCTTCTTTCTCTAACCTAAAGTGACCAATCCAATATTAATTTTCGGTAACTAGGGAGGGCTATATCTCCTAGGCCTCCTCTCTACTCAGCCACCCTGCTATTATATGTCCATCCCTTTCAGTATGATGTAAGGGGAAGGTGCATAGTGGCTCAATAAAGAAAGAACTACACTTCTTGTGTTCTCACTAGTCGTTAATCATCGCCTTATGCTTAGACTGTTAGAACTAGTGTGTTAGCCACTTAGTAAAAAAGAGAAAGAACCACCCTTCTTAAGCTTGTAGAGGTATAGCAAACCGAGGTTGAATCAAGAAATTAGCTTGAAAAATGGAATATTTATATTTAATAGGCTTATTAGTTAATGATCTGATCATTCCCCTCCTAGATCACTCTATATCATTTCCACCAATCAAGTGGTTAGAGTCTCCCCTTGATGGACTGTCCACTTCCTTGCACCTATTTGGTCTCTATCTACTCGCAATGGTGGAAAAATCTAATAGATTATGAGCGTCATAGTACTACAAAGTACCTGGTGTGGACCAGTTAATCCAAGCTCATATCATGTGTGGTGTTTGACCAAAAATAGTGTAGTCCCCAGTTGGCACTATAGGATCATTGTGGAACAAGATCCTAGGTTTTGTAGTGTTGATATGGGTACTTAACCTGCCTATCTACCTTCTTAGGTGAACTGGGTACATAGTCTAAAGGACCCTTAGGTAATAAAAGGGACTCAGACCTAGGTAACCATGGGTGAGTTTGGTGTGTATCGATGTAGAGGCGTGATGAGGCGACGGAATGGAGGTGTAAACATTGGGGAGGGGTCAACAACAGCCGTATCAATACCCAGGTGGAAAATATATCATCGTATAACTAAATTAAGCGAAGCCATGGTTACTCTCTTTGATTCGCGGCGTAGATTATTACCAATCCCACTATAGGGGCATGGCAAAGATTTTTATAGGACTCTCCTTTTATGAGGATTCACCCTAGGTTATCCTCATAGAAACTGATGGTTTGACTAAGAAACTATATTTTGCAGCATACATGTTTGCCAAGTAGGAAGTACACTTAGTTAGGCGCTTTGGCTTTCTCTTTGCAGTGCTTTATTTAAAGCAATGTTCTTCATCATTGCAAGTATGAAGGTGATATGATACCAAGTGTCATAAGTGACAACTTGTTCTGGTCCCTAGGACCCGTTTTAGCATTCTCTTTCATGAGAATGCTATTGTTGAGATAGTATGACAAGTGAAACAGTCATTACCTGTTATCTTACAATGTGCCTTGCTTGCCTATTATTCCCCAAATGACACGGGACCCGACATGGAAGGCCTTACCTACCCCTAAGATTCTAGAGAGAATCCTTGAACTATGTGTTATCAAGAGGAAAGGGGTTTGCAAATGCTCAGTCTATACCTCATTGGCTTATGAGCTCTTAGGGTTTTAATTCCTCATGCAATGGATGCTTATGGTAGCAATAGCCTATGGGTATACTATGTCGACATAGAGTTCATTACCCTAAGGATTAAAATTGAAAAAATTACAAATTGGGATCTCAAAGATTTTAAGTGGTGTGTAGCGGCCCTTATTTGCCTTCTCCCATGGATCTCAATTGTCTGCCTATAGTTGGTCATCTATGTTTGCTCGATTTGACATTCAATTGGCTGGTGGAAAGCTCTTTGGTAATACTCTCTGGCTCCTTAACGTCTTCGAGCACCTCGTTCAAAAGTTGACTCTTTTGTTTTTTCCACCTTCAAAAGTGGTAAAGCCATGCTAAAAACACCAGGAGCACCAGCATATAAATTGGGCTGCATCGAAGGACCAAGTTATAGCCAAATGGTACACCCAAAGCCAACCATGGCTTATGAGGTAGATTCATATGGCCGGGCAACTAGTTAATTTTGTGAGGACAGCCAGGTTATTTTATTACCAAGCCGTGAATAGCTATCTCATACCAAACAATTCCATATCATTTCCACCAGCCCAGCCCTAAATATACTCACTCCCTGGCATGGAACTTGTTTGAAGGGTTTGGCTAATCCGGAGATGCTAACCCGGCATAGAGAGCTTCTTCGTCCTCTTCGTGTTCCTAAAGGGGTCCTCTCCATGGACATAACTTTTCTCTATCTTTCCTGGTGGCTTCCCTCACTATATTCCCTAACCGAATTAATATACTGGATGTTGGAGACCAGAGTAATATACTTGGGCCTCCCTCTTTCCTTATTAGGCTACGCTCCTCCCGAATGTTTATACCAGTGAACTGTACTCTCCCTTAATTGATCGGGGTCACCAAAGAACATATGGGGCAAACATTCCATTGGTTACCTTGTTAGTTGCCTATAAGTATACTGGGTGACATTCGGCGCCTAGAGGTCACCCCCGCTCTTCTCTAGCATCTGTATTGGATTACAAGAGCAGAGATGGCTCTATCCAAACCATATAGGAAAGACGCGGATTGCAAATTATTGTTGTTGCTTCTTCTATATACTAGGAGAGATAAAACTTGTCAATCCAGAAAAGATATAAGAAAGAGGAAAGCACCCGATTCCTTGATATATAAGTTCAGGAGCCTAGTATATTAATTTTGCCTTACTTGACCTGCTAACTTTGAACTATTTAGTCACTACCTTTTATTGAAAGAAGTGTTATTGCTTCAAGGTGGTTTTTAGAGTGGGGAAGATCGACCTATCCTCCAAAACAATGCCAACAAGCACTATCTCAGACAAAAGAATGAAAAAGTGATAAGACATATTCTACATTCTAGCGCAAATAGTAATTTAGTTGCCTTGCTATCTCTTTCTTATTTCGCAAGCACTTTATTGTGCTAAGAATGATACCAATTTAGTCTTTAGCCAATAACCATAGTCTATTTTCTTCCATTTGGTTGGAATTCATGTACCCACCGTGGTTGAGTTTTAATGACAACTCCCATGACTTGAGTGATTCTCTTTAGTTTCTCTTTCAAAGTCCCAGTATATTAATTGGTCAGTGTCTTACATGAGGCTTCCCTAACGTGTGTATGTACCAACCCCAATTATGGCTCTCCAGCTTTAGACAATGGTTCGAGTTATTTCAAGTGGATCTACTATATTTGTGGGAAATCGCATCATAGATAGATAAACGGAACTCAATGTGATCATTTATAGGCCTACTAACCTCATTCTCGGTTGCGATGTATGTAATGACTTGTTCATATCCACAGGACTTGGGATGACCTTTCTTATGAAAGATAATTAGAGAAGTTCAAAGAAGCAGTCAAGAGACAACTTGGCGAACTGAAACACCTTAGTAGCCAGAGGAAAAGAAAGCAAAAGCGATTACTTTAGCATTAGTAGCGACGAGCGAAATGGGAGCAGCTTAAACCATAAAGATAGGTTTGTAGGAGAGCAATTCAAGTGTAGTGCTGCTAGGCGAAGAAGTGGAGTGTTGCACCCTATATGGCGAGAGTCTAGTAGCCGAAAGCATTGTTAGCTTATGCTCTGATACGAGTAGCATAAGGCACATGGAATCCCATGTGAATAAACAAGGACCACCTTGAAAGGCTAAATACTACTGGGTGACCGATAGCGTACAAGTACCATGCATGGTATAACGTTTACAGATGCGATAACGAATCGAACCATTCAGCCATCGATGGAAAAACATAGCTAGAGCGTCAACCGGGATGGCCAGACCTCGGTTCCCAGGGTTAGGGTATTCCCTTTGTTGAAAATACTCAAATTAGAACTCAACTTGTTGATTTTGGCCGGCTTTAAGCAACCTTCATCCCTCGATCGAAGAACAATTTAGATCAGTCCTTAATCAATATATTGGGGCAAGATCGGTCTAAGCTCAAAGTATATTTGATTGGTCGCCTCACCCGTAAACCTACAGATTCCAGGCTCCTCCAATTGATCGAGATCACCAATGAATATATAGAGCAAACATTTTATTGGTCACCTTGTTAGTTGTTGAAGTGTACTGGACTATGTCCCTATTAATCTCGGTTAAAGGAATGTGTCAAACATTGCTACTAAAATAAAACATTTACAAGGTCTTGTAAATAAAATTAATAATTGGTTAAACATTAGCGCTCATTTGTTATTATTCCTCCTGTTAGCTAGTAACAATTATTATAATGGAATCCATATGACGTATTAATATATTATAAATTTTATTAATATATTGTACTATGATCAACACTTTAACCAGACTTATAGGTTAACCAATACTATTCAAAAATATAAGTGATTGTTTTGGTAGACAATGGAATCTTATTTACACCTTTAACATACCTTTCCAGCTCCGTGATGAAACAGAAGTCCCAAAGGCATGAAAAAGGAAGTATTTCCTATGTAATTTTCCTTCAGGGCTCTTCCACGGTCCACTGCTGAGTCTGCATTCCAACAAAGTTTAGCAATTAAGGCCCTATTTAGATCGAACAAACATCGTGATCCAAGGCCCCCACAACTGGTTTACAAATGGACTCCGAAGCCTTCCGTGTATAGTTCCTTTATTTATCTTCCTTAACTCCTACTAGAAGTCCTTAAGGCTTTTCTCAATAGACGCACATAAAGATTTAGGCAACAAATAAGGGAACATACTGTAGGCTGGTGTAGTGGATGCAACTACCCTAATAATTGTTGTTTGTTCCGCTTTTAATAGAACTCGAGCTTTCCACCCTAAGACCCTCTTTAGCACTATTTCCGTCGATGAAGGCCTTAAAGGGCAGCGGCTAAAGTCCTTGGATTGTGATGAAGCTTGGTCTTTTCGTTGGTTATGCCCCAATTCCTATTCAACTATCTTGGGGATGTACTCTTCTTTGTTTGGGTCATACAGTATGTTTTTTAGAGCTCTTCCCAATTAGCTAAGGAATGAATAATGAAAAAGTAATTCAGGGCAAGAAATTAGTATAGCTAGGTCTTGCTTTCTTACTATTCGAAGTGCAAAGTGTAGTTGACTGCACTGAAAATCTTAGTATCCTGTCTCTTTGGATATACATCCCAATAGTAAGTCCCAATTAATATACCTGCCAAATTAATATATCGGCACCTCTGTTACAGAATCAATGGTCAATCCATTAGAAGACGATTAAATGCATCAAATCAAAGAGACCATTGAAAATACCATTTGTGCTAGTCAGTTCCAAATCATATTGGGGAAGAATCAAAGTCTCATAGGGTAGCTAGGATCTATGCCTTTTGCTTTCAAGTAGCTTTGTGCCTCGAGTTCTACTAACTAGGGACGAAGACTTTACGTTCTAAGGAGATATGGTGAATCGAAAAAATCTTATTAGCTTATTCAAAATTAATTGATAGAGGAAATATTAGATTGTTATCCCAATAATCAATTGTCGAAATGGTGCAGTTCCTGATTAAACTATCCAAATCCTCCATTCGTTCCCTTTTGATTATCCATTGAGTCTTACCCAGGAGTTAATCTCAACTCTCTATATCTTATTCTAACTCCCCTAGCCCAACCTCGCTTATTTGGGCTAGCCTCAATCCTTGCCACCGTACGTGGACATCGATTAAAGTCTTGTTGTCCTCCTCCTCTTCTGTATCCCTACCAATTAGTATATTGGTCCTCTTTGCACCAGAGAGAATCTAGATGATTATAAAGACTCGAAGAGCCTCTCCACTATCGATCCACCCTAAAAGATCTCCTGCCATCTTAGCAGATCGGGTGCTTTTTCTCCAACGTAGCCTTTTTCTTTTGGTAGATCGTCTACCAATTAAGAAGAGGGTCATACTATTATTGATACTAGCTGGAAAATGTAGGTCATCATAATAAATGCTTCCCTTAGCCCTAGGTATATAAATCTTCCCTTAGCTTAGTTAGCTTTTCATTCTCAATAGACAGATTCAAATCTATTACTAAGTTATTAAGGTTTAGTATAACCGAAGTGCAATAACAAGTTCAACTACATAGTGCCAAGCCAAGAAAGGAGATGGACAGCGCTATCTCCTACTTGCTTATCTATTTGCTTATTAGAGTTGACTTATGGGAGCTTCTAAGAAGATAGAGCATAGCATCTCCACAAATTCGTTATGACATATGAGGGTAGAATAAATAATAGGGGAATCACATTCTCTACCAGAATATGTGCATGTTATGTTGTCTATTGGCTCATTTGGGGAAAAGTGTCTCTCCTTCTCTACTAGAAGATTCTCGGATTCGCTCTTCAATACCGAGCAAATGCTCTACCTGGTGCAGGGGAAGAACTTCTATTTGTTAATGGCTCATGATCATTTTCACTTTTCTGACCTCAGTATCCTAATGTTAAGGGTTAGCAACGGTTCTCTTTTCTAGTTAATGGGACATACCGTGTACTCTTACTGATAAATACGAAACTTTGGAAGGAAACACATTCTCATGCATTTTATATGAATGTTTTGTTTTAGTCAAAGGAAACAGTATAGCCGAGATGCCAGCTCTGTAAAATATCTCTCAAAGAACGCCAAACATAGAGAAGGGCTGGAGCTGTGCCCTATTGACCTTGCTGGGCAGTTCGAGAGTCGACCTATCTAGAGTTACAGATTGGGAGATCCGGGATGGGGATCTAAATGCTCAAAATCAAATTTCTTTCTGTATTTTCTTTTTCAATGCGAGAGCTCAGGGTAAATGATTAGCTAGTTGAATCCCATTGGGAGGTGATCTAGGAGGAAGCCTTCCCAACTTTACTAGGATGGTAGCAAGGCACCTAGGAATCTCCAATAGGGAACATAGTCAGAATGTTATGCATGGCTTGACTGGAGAGATCTGATCTGTAAAATTCTATGTATCATTTGTATGACCCCGTTAATGAGTCTATTCGCTAGTTTGTCCTTTGGGACTCCCATAAACTTTATGTTTGATTTAGCTGGAAACTAGATCAAGGATTACTCTATCAATCAACATTTATTGAAGAAATTTTCTTTGAAGTCTTTTTCAAATCCAAAAATTGGTATCTTCACATGGATTAGTGAACTAGGCAAGTTTATTTACTATAGAATAAGAAAGAGTGGGTTAAGTCAATCTCTAAGCCTGCCCAATTCTTTGTTTCCCAGAAGAACTGTCTTTCTTTTCAACTGAGCAGCATTTCCAATCCGTTTTGTCCGAGCCATACTCAAAATAATATATGGTTGGATGTTTGCATAGCACAATATTGAAACCAGGGAATAAGCTTACCTCTCTAAGTCGATCTATTATGCTCTTCCCCCCAAACCTTCCTAGTCAAGCTTCCACCACCCCTAAATAAGAGCACATTTGTATGTCGACAAAAGGACTTATGGCTCTTAGGTACCCCTTGTTTTCTTGAGCTAAAGTTGGGGCTTTTGCGGCATTTAGTTTAGTATCATATAGAGCAGATAGGCTATGTACCTCTGCAAAGAAGGTTTGCTTCTCTATCAATTTTGTACTTCTATAACTTTTCTTTAGCTTATTAATTGAATTGGTTAGAAAGTATCTCCATGACATTACCTAGAAGAGAGTTCTTACCTCCAACACTGACTTCTTAGTCGAGTAGTTCGCAAGCACCTTAGCTTCGGTTTTCTCGAAACTGACAACAAGAGATATTCCAACTTATCATCAATTGGTGCCTTTACTTAATCAACCCTGAAATCACTAACTGATTCTTTAGTTGCCAGGATATCTCATGAAGTGAGCGTCCATAGCATAATGATAAACAGATAGAGGCATGCAAAGTCTGATACCCATTATAATAGATACAATAATAAAATCTATATTTTGCATATGAAAAAGCCTTGGATGAAAATTATATTAAACTCCCTTATTAACATAGATAAGGCAAAGTGCTTTCTTTTAAAGAAGCATCTAGTTCATTCTTTCTTTTGTTAGTCCACCCAAGCTTTTTTTTAAGAATTTGGGTAATTCTAAATCTATAATACTTGGAATTTCCCTCTCGTATTGAGTCATTTTTTCTAGTGGCATTGGCTCACATAAGCCCTTGAAAAATACATAAATCACTACAATTAGTTTTTTATTTGGAAGTGGTGAATATTGTGGTTATTTGGGCACTTTTGTAAGCCTGCACCTCTATTCAGTAATGCCTGAGTTGTTGCATCAAGGACTAAGCCAAATTGATCGAAGGCGAGCACTTTGCGATATTGTGCCACTTCCAGTTTGGAACTACCGCAGACTTGTTTCATAGTTTTCAACTGAGCGAAAGACCCGATGTGACTGATAAATAAGCTAACATTAATTATAGATCTAATTCAATGATAAAAGAGCTCTGTTTTCGTATAGATTTGTCCACCAGTAATGGGGATTACATTAGTGGGGATATAGCCGATACATCTCTAGCTTGTGTTTCAATGACGGGTAGCAAAGTTAACCACCTACTGGTTAGATCATTTAGCGGCTCTTTCTGAGAGACGGGAATGTAAATAGAAAATATTCCCAGGGAAAGCCTCATGGCCCTGTGGTCGGTGTAACAATAGTGACATTTGTCGATAAGCCACCGACTGTTTACTAAGATCACATATATTATTAATGCATGCATGGAATTATCATGGAAATATTCTCCATGTCACACCCAGAATATAGGGCAAAAAATTGCAGAGGAGTAGGATCAGAAACGGTGGTTGCTGCAAGAATGGAATATTCCAAAGCATTCGCTTCAGTTAGAATTTGAAGGAATCGTGCCACGGTCGACCGTTTCTATCCAATCACTACATATATATAATACAACGTCTCACCCTTGGAGCTTTCATTCGTTTGCTTTTGGTTTAGTATAGTATTGATAGCAATAATTCTTTTCCAGTTTTTATGCACTCCTTATAAGTTCGCGTTGACCATGACCTGTAGGAACCAGGCAATCTACTGCTTTTAACCCTGTTTGCATAGGTTCGTGCATAGATTTACACTTAATAATCCCTGGGGCTTTCGCTTTGACACATCATTGTTCATGATTGCTTAGAGCCCCTTTTCTATCAATAGGTACCCATAATGCATCAACCACATGACCTAATATGGCGTTTCCTATGGGAACATCCACAATGGATCCAGTGCACTTAATAAGACCCCCTTCTATAATAATGGTACCACTACCAAAGACAATAATACCTACATTCTCATCCTTAAGATTTTGAGCTATTCCTTTCATACCGTTAACAAATTCAACCGTTTCCCTAGCTAGAATCTCGTTCAATCCATAAACTCATGCAATCTCATCTCCAACCGAGACCACTCGACCAATTTCATCTACTTAAAAATTCATGTAAAAGTTGGTCATACTACTTTCTAATAGAGTTGTGAGTCCTGCTGTTCTGGGAGAGAATTCCATACTAAAAGAGGGAAAGTGGAGAAAGTGAAATTATCTAGATGCTAGTAATCATAAAAAGAAGCTCGGTTGCTTCCAACCAATACTAGCTCTGCGAATCATACTAGAGCAGATCGGCCAAGATCCAGGCCAGATCCATGTGGTCTTGCATCACTTCTTCCCAAACTACCTCCCATGCAAATTCTAGATGGGACCATTCTAGCTGGCAAGGCCGACCCACTTGCTTCTAGCAAGTCTTTCCATTTTTCCACTAAGTTTTCAAAAAGATTCAAAGGAGAATCCAGAGCAATCAGAGATGGATCAGGATCATCCCCGTAAGCAGATGAAGCCTCAGAAGTCTCTATCTTAGAGATGCTCTTTGAAGAAATTGGATGAGATGAAGTTGTTGTTTCATCATCTAATTTCGATCACTTGCATCGAAGGCGTATGCTCGGGTCTTATTGGTGAATAAGTTCTTATTCATTAACCAGGATCGAAATCCTTGACTGACGCTATTCGAGGCATCTCATCAAGATGTGGAGAAGTAGAGACTGTAATACTGAGGTAAGAGAATGAGTATTCATACATCTCCACATCTCCCAAATGACATAATAGGGCAGCATCCGTCCCTTAAGTAATAGAACAACTATGCTACATCCGTCCAAACAGCATCCCTTATGTCCTCCTGAATATACTTAATCCTTTGCATCTATATACATCTCAATCTTTGACTCTCATGTGTTAAGCATAATAAAGTCCTATTTATTAATTTTCCCATTAATAAGTCGCATCTATATAAAATCATTCTCAATTCCTGTTGACCCCTAATACATTGGGCTCAACCTTAAAGCGTTGACTTCTTCTATATACTTAAAAAACAATCCCATATACTGGGTTGCCTCTCTCTATGATTGCAACCTTGACGAGGTTTGAATGTCTTAATGCTAGTACCTAGTCTAAAAGCAACTAGTTCTCGTCCATACATCTGATTGCCAGTCGCATTTTCTTCGAAACACTCCATCCCGCCCTTGTGTTCCATCTCTATCTATTACATGATAGATCATCAGAGGGAAATATCACTATGTAACCAATGGGAAAGTCTAGATAAAGGTTGAGTGATCATCAGAAGTAGGCACCAATATATTAATTTGGGAGGTGGGAAGAGGGAATGAGGTGCGTAGCCTCGCACTGTAGGATAAGTAGATGATGTAAGAGGTTGGAAAGTAGGAACAATCCAAACCCTTCGTTTGGGAGGAAAGAGTATAAAGGGATACTGAGACTGTTGCTCTGACTATATCAACTAATGATGCTCTTAACCCCATCTTTGATTCTTTCTCTATATAGTAATATATTCACATAACCTTTGCACTAAATTAACGCCATCGAACTAGCTTATCATAGAATACATATCTAAAAAGACATATGATAAAGGATTCAATATATTGCTTTTTCCTATCTCATGTATCCACTTTTCTTTTATGCTACCTTGTCCAGAGCTATTTACCTTCCTCAAATGAGCCGATGATTTGAATTGAAATCGAAATTGAATCGGTAGAATGGAAATTGAAATTGATTTGAATTGAGAAGTTATAATTAAAATGGTTTGGTTTTGAAGCTGTTTCATTTTGTTTTCCAAATTACTTTGTTATATAAACCATCTTTAAATACTTCAACTATTTTAACCTATATTAACAATATTAAATTATTTTAACCCATCTTAAACCATGTTAACTTATTTTATTCTATTTTAAATATACTTAACCCAATTTAAATTATTTTAAACTAATTTATCTATTTTAAATCCATTTTAAGATTTTAAGTATTTTAACTATTTTAATTATTAAAACTACTTTTAAACTACTTAAAACTTTTTCTAAAAATTCAAGCTGGTCAATAAGATGAAATGTTTATGTTTAAATCTTGAATTTAAATACGAATTGGGTTAAATGAAGTTGTAACTTAAATTGAAATTCGAAGTGAATTTGAAATCAAAATGAGATATCGAGGCAAAAAATGATTTTTGAAACAAAATCTTACATTTTGAATAGCTATGATGATATTTGAAATGGATTTGATTTTTTTGAAATGAATATGATATTTTGATATCAACTATGAATCGATTTGAAATGTAAAGGAGCCACCGGTGTAATAATACGTAGTTATTAAAGAGATCGGGATCGGATATGGACATACTCTCTGTCGATACCGAAAACCACTTTAATAACTATTATACACGGAGTGTTGATCCAGAATGAAGTGGATGGTTTGGTGAACGCGGTGATTGAAGAAAGAGAACGATATTGGATGACCCCTGACATGACTAAAACAGGAGCCGTCGCCGGGCCATTGAGGTTCGCCACCTCTAGCGGACACACTTCTTCGATACCACATCTATTACCTTTTGTGATTCGATTTGGGTGCACCCCTCGATTTGGGAGTGTTGTTTCGCGGTGTTGAGGTAGCTGCTGGCTATGCTCAACATCAGTCCGGATCACGCAACTACTAGTATCCTAGTTGGTATCGCCTTATGTACCTTGTCATACTAATTATCCTATTCGCGACCACTACGTTTTGTTTTATGTTATACCTATGGGGTACCCTCTGATAACCACTAGTTTACGGTGGGGTTTATAGTGCTGTATAGACTATGACATTATAAAAATGTGTTAAGGGGAATTATGGTAATGCCTTAACGCTATTTTAATACTTTTACTTTACTACAGACATATTATAATAGCGTATTGTACTACATAGATGATAGTTTAACGGATCCTTGAGAGATGGAAAATCCCGTAACATCTCTTGAGTTATTGCACGCACCTTGACACTGGATATGAGATGTCAAACCCCGTAAACATCTCTGACGCCGTTACACTCATATTTATTTAAGATTGATTTAACTTTCATAACGATATTTTAGTCCTGACTCGAGTGTTTTGTCTTTTCATTACGCTCGGGTCAGACCTGAGTTTTTCAGCTTATTGAAGATCTAATCTGGAGGACGAAGACGAAGATTTGGTATACTATTACTCTTATTATCTTTGCATCATGTTGTCTGCTGCATTATTTTATTTGTTCTATTGTATATGTATAACTCTGATAAAGGTTGTATAAATAATGATCAAAGTATCATAAACAGCTTCATGAACTGTTTATTTGACTATTATATTTTATCGTTCCGCTGCGAGATTCTGTGTTGTTTCATTTCCTTTATTTCTCTATCTTTTCTTTTCTTATTTACCCCAATAACCATCTGCCTTTTGAATGGTTTGGAACCGGCATGTGTATTTGATCGTCGGTTTAAACTGTCAAAAAAGGCAGGTCGTTACATGTGGTATCAAAACTTTGGTTTAGCGATAACCTTAGCTTTGTGGGGTCTGACTCTTTATAAATAGGGTTGTAATACCCTATGATGAGTCTCTGAGTGTATATAGATGAGAGAGCGTATTTGTTAGTGATATAAAATGTTTTATATTGTGTCGGTTGATTTGTTGAGTGGCTTATGGATTCCGGTTAATACGAGTAATTAACGTCATTGATAGGGATCTCTAAACACTCGAACAGAACAATTCGACATAGTATTGTTTTGAAATTGGGTAAATGAAATAATTTTGCTCTAATTATATTTTATATATAAAGAAAATTTCAGAAATTATTGTGACTTATCTAGCTTACCTGTTGTTAGGAATGATAATATTAGTTATTATCATTAATTGGATATTGTAATTTAATAAATAATATGAATTACAAGCTGAACAGTGATAAAACAACTTGTGGAATATTTTAAGAAAGTAAAATACTATAAGAATATTTTATAAAGGTGACTTATAAATTAATTAGATTTAAATTGAAAAATATTGAATTTAAGACCCGGAGGTTTTGACAATGGTTCTCAAAGCTTTGAAGAAAATATATTGTGATATTAGTTGGGAAATATTTATGAGAAATATTTTGAAAGGATTTTTAAGAAGGAATGAATTCAGTACTCCACTCTTCTATTACTGGAAAATAATTTCGGTGATGACTGTGCGCATCATCGACGTTCATTTTCGAGTCTCAAAGTGGGGGAGACTTCAGAGAAGCTTTGCTTTTCTTCGGAATTATTTTGGGTAAATGGGTTTTGGTTTAAACTCCAAAGGTATGATTTGATATATTAAAGATATAAGTGTATATGTTAATTTTAAACGATTTGAAAAGAACCGGGCATTTAAATTTCTAAGTTATGTTAATTAGTAATTTCCAAATTATTTGAATGAAATGTGAATAACCAGAATTTATAAAATAAGAGGATTAAGATATCTAAGCTTATGTTTTGAGAAAACTTTAAAGTTGTAGTGTACCTTTAAAGTTGAAAGGTAAAGAGGATTTAAATAAAATCAAATTTGTAAATATTCTAATTAAGTAAAATGAAATGCTATAAATTTGTATAATACCAAATTTGCATTCTAATAACATATAATATGACTTACCAAATATTAAGAAGTTGAAATGATGTGTTGAATATGTAATGAGATATTGTGAAACTAAACAGAACCTGAAAATAATTGAAGTATACAAGTAAGGAAAACTCAAAAGGAATTAAAATGCATATAAATGGAAAATTTGGTTGTGATAAAAATTATAAATACTTAAATATAGCATGAAATGATGAATGGATAAATGTAACAAGTAAGTGAACTTGAGAAAAGGCCATTGAGACAAGCAATGTCTTTGTAAACTAGTTATAGACTTTAAATATAAATTTGCAACAAAAAAAAATATGTGAAGATAAATTTGTAACTTTTGAGATAACTATAAACTAAGAAAAGTCATATATAAGAAGTTAGACTTTCATGGAATGACTATAAATTAAAGTGATGATTAATAAAATGTTCCACAAATAAATTGGTTATTAACTGAAACTGAATATGAAGTAAATATAAACAAAAGAATTTGGTGAGGCTAAGAATCAATTGGAATTGAAAGAGATAAACCAAATTGAATGTAAAATTAATAATTTGGTTATGTTGGGTATGATTTGGTTGTTATATGATTGTTAGTTGATTGTATATAATTCATTAAGTGTTAATGAAATTGAAAGCTATAAATCATTGAAATCAAATTGGAAGTTAAATGAATTTAAATAGAATTTAATTTGATTCAAATTGGAAGTGAACTAATGTAAATATAAATTAGTGAATGTTAACTAATTGAATTGAGAATGAATGTTAGTAAAATCAAACGTTAATGAATCAACTGTGATTAAAATTGAAAACCAAGTCAATAAATATTAATGAGAAGTCAATTCATATTGATTGATTAAGGATTTGTTGGATGATAGTTGGATGATAATTGATTTGGTTGATGCAATTGTTGTTTTGTTGCATTTGCTATGTTGGCATATGTTGTTGTTATGTTGCTATATTATGTATATTGATATTATTTTCATATATGCATGTTTCTCATGGTTTGTTGAGTGTTTAGTAGGTGCGGATTGCGCTTGCTTCGCATTTGGAGCTCGCTTTCGCGCTATATTAGCCGTATATACTCGCTAATAATATATAAGGTACATATCTCGGATTACATACCGTACTTTTACACTTTTTCCCTGCGGGATGCCTCATCACTTGACGAGATGTATATTTGTGATATATACTGTCATTTTTTTTTCCGGATCAAGCCGCGCAAAGGAGACTCTGTCGAAATTTTTCGTAAAATCCGGGTGTTAGAATATTTTCAAGTTTTAAAATTTTATAACTTGTTTTGATAGCTAACTTTTAAAGTTAGAAAGCCGTTCGGAGTAACTTAGTGGAAGCGTAGTTATGACTTTATAAACGGAATTTCATTGTTTTATAAGTTGGTAACTTTGAATAAAATATATCTAATGTTGAATTCTATGCTTAGTTCCTTTTCCCTTCTTTTTCCTTTTCGGGGACGAAAAGTTTTGAGTGGGGGAGAGTGGAACGACCCGTAAATTTTCGATAATTAAAATAGCTAATTTAATAAGATTTCGTGATTTATTGTCAGAAAAAAATTGTAATTCATTTGGAATAATAATAACTGGAATGAATTGCAACAATAATTATCCAAATAATTATTTATAGATTGAATGGATTCCAATCTAATTGAATTAACTCAAATGTTATAACTTGGTTATAAGGGAATATATGGAAAAACAAATGTAAATAAGTGAATAAGAATTGTGAATTATTTAGGTAGAAATATAAATTTTAATAGATTGGTTTCGAAGGTTTGAATAGTAATAAGTATTGAAAAATAAATGCTACTTAGCGAATGCCTTTGCAATCAATAGTTGGATAGGATAATAAATGTTGAATTCATTGGGTATAATAGAGTAATTGATTGATAAGTAAAATCTATTTAAAATCAAATAATTGAATATTGAACAGGTAAATTGTTTAAAGTAAAAATTTAAAACTTATTGAATAATTGAATAACTTAAAAATGGAAATAGTGTTCTAAGATGTGAATTGGTTTTAAAAGTTGAATCTTATAAGTTCAATTTCAAATATTGCAAAGGATAATGAATTATTGGATAATCAAATGTAACGACCCAACTTCCATACTCCAGAAAGTTGCATCGTTAAGAAGAAAGAAAGGGATAGAAAGAAGAAAAGAAAGGAAAGAAAGAACAAACCACATCAGAATCTCACAGCGGAATCGAATAAATTATAATATATCACATAAAACTTTACATAGTATCTTATACATCAGAGTAATACAGCTAATACAACACAAAACTAGGCAGTTATAAACATCTGTCTAGCTATTACAATCCAAGTACATCAGAGAGAATCAATACAACACAAACACAGCGGAACTACTACATATATCTACACGCTGAAGCCTCCTGCTCCATTATCTCCTCCAGAACTCGTCAAAGCAATCCTGAAAACACTTGACTACTCATACGTAATATGAGTACCCAAGAGTTTAATAAAACAGAAAATAAACACTCAGGTCAGACAGGGGTCTGGTGTGAGTAAACGGTTTAAGATTGCTTAACTTTAGAAAAAACCTTTGAAAACAAAAGGTATCACGTAAGACTTCCCACACATAAACATGGAAAAGTTTTTACCTTACGCTAACCAAAACATTTGATAGGAAATCCAGTGATATTATAATAGTGTCTAGGGTTTTCAAGTAAATAAGAAATAGCCGAAATTGTTACATTCATTAAATTCCAGCTACTAGCCACAAAAGTGGGTAATACAAACAAAACCGTAGGGTCTCGTAGGGAAAATGGGTTTCCATCAATGGCAGGGCTACTGGGGTACCGCCCGTCACAGTACGTGGCCTAGATCACCGTACCGAGGATTACTCCATTCATCCCCTGCAACACAAAGCCGGACCCGTTCCTTACTGAACAGTTCCGAACAAGACCACCCCGCAGATTGGTCGTCACCAACTGCCACACAGCCGAAATATATAAAGGGACCTCTAGACAGGGGTAAATCTTGCTCTCAAGTGGGTGCGACCCACGAAGCTTTGCTGCACCTCCCCTGTTTTAGCCATTTCCGGTTGATGAGGCTTGAGGTTACGATTACCTTTAGAGGACACATCTCTTAGAATGCTCATCGTCCGCCTGACGATGTGCTGAAAGCATTCAATCCATACAAGTTCGTTCCGGGTTCGAACGAAACCGAAGGCATTATCTCGTTACACTCGTATTGGAATCACCCTCAGAGTTAACGACAATAACCCTTGCACTCTAAACCACCATCTCGAATCTATAAGTACTATTCCGTCAAACTCATTACGGAATCACCCACAGAGTTATACTGACGTATAGCCCTTACGCCTCGAGTCTTCACTTGCTCCACTTGGATTAACGACCTAACGTTTAATTGGAATCGATGTGGTTTTCGGATATCCAAATATGGAAACCCGATCCCGGTCTCATCGAAACCAAACGCCATTTTAATGTCCAAGTTGTACTTAAGGGTTTTAAACAATTAACTTATCTCATTACTACCTACTTTACAGAGATAGGTAAACTACATCTAACAATGGATAAGCACATTCATATCATAACAGATAATCTGTATCATCCATAAACAGATAATCATCACAACCAAACAATCCATCACAAACTATCATACTTAAACCATACATTCATATCATACAAATACAACTTATCTCATTACTGAGATCACAACCATTCAATCAATAACATCCATAAGCAATGATTTACTAACCAACAATTTATAATTAATTTAAAATGAATTAAATTAATTACAATCATCTCTAATTAATTTAAAATAAATTAAATTAATTAACACATTTAAATCCTGCTTACATCCATTAATTAATTAACCTAGTTAATTAATTATCCACTAAGTATTTAACTTGATTAAACAACCCTGATTAATCATTTACTAATTACAATAAGTAATTAGTCCTCAATTAATTAACCTTAATCATAAGTAATTAACATTTAATTACTCATTTATTAATTAATTATAATTAATTATATTTATCCTTAATTAATTACAATTAATTAATCACTTAACTAATTAATTATTATTTAATTAAACAATCATTAATTACATCATTAATTAAAATAATTAATGATCTCTAACATTTAAATAAATTACTTAATTAAAATTAATTACATTTAGTAATTAATCTAATTATTAATCACCTTGATTAATATTCAATTAAGTAATTAACTATCTTTAATTACTCATTAACAAATTAATTAACCAATAATTAATCATTAATTAATTCCTTAATTAATGACAAAAGTAATTATCCAAATTACTAATTACATTCCAGTAATTAACATTATTACTTCATTAAGTAATCCTGCCCCACTAATTACATTAAGTAATTACATTCTTAAAATCATCAAATGATTTATTAAAATTAATTAAATTAAATTAATTAACTAAAATAAATCACAATCCAAAATAAATTACAATAAGTAATTAATTACTTAATTACTTAACAAATTACAATTAATTAGATTCAATCAATTAATCTAATTAATTACCCAAAATTAATTTCCTTAATTAATTACTAAATTATCCTTAGATAATTATCATCATTATTATTTAACACATTTCATTAATTACATACTTAAGAAATCTGGATCAGATTAATAAATCATTTCTAATTAAAATTAATCTAAATCATTATTTCAAATCAGATAATTAAGTAAATTCTTAATTATCTTAAATATTTTCAAAATATTCTAATTACTAATCAAATAACTCCTTCACATTCAAAATGTATTAAAACAATACATTTCTAAATTCAAATTCAGATTCCATTTTAAAAATTTGATATTTTAAAATGTTTAACCATTTAAACATGAATCTAAATTAACACTTCATATTTTAAATTCAAATACTAAGGAACTAATTTCTTCCAAGTTTAAACTTATTTGAAATCAAATTTTATTTTCAAATCTATATTAAACACTGAAATATGTTCATTCATTCTTTGAAATCAAGACTGAGTTTCAAAGTAAATTTGAAACTGTTTTTAATTTGATTTCAAACCAGTTTAAATCAAATTTGAAAATATTTAAATTTGATCATACTTCTAAAACTTACAAAACTATTTAAATCTAATTCTGGTTTTTAAAAAAAACAACCTGAAACTATTCTTAAACTTGATTAAAACTGAATTTTAAATCTAGTTTAAATTTAAGATTTGAATTTTTAAAACTTTTAATTCAGAATAAAATTTGAATTCAAATTCAAGTTACACTTGAATCATGTTGCAACTTTAAAATATGAATTTATTCAAAAAGTTTAAAACTGCAATCTCTCAGGCTTAAACCTGAAACAGTTTAAATCTAGATTAAAAACAGAATTAAAAACTTTGGATTCAAAATTCATTTGAATTCAGCTAAATCTTGCATTTGATTTAATTTAAAATCTTTAAAATATGAATTTTATTTAATACTTTAAAACTGCAAAAATACAGGTTCAATAAACCTGCAACTGTTTTAATATTTATTTAGAACCAAATTTAAAACTAGTTTAAATTTAACATATTTCATTTTTGAAAACTTTGAATTCCAAACTCTATTTGAATTCAAACTTAACTTGCATTTAAATTAAATTTACAACTTAAAACATGAATTTCATTAAACATTAAAAACTGCAACTCTCTGTTATAAAACTGAAACAGTTTTAAAAATTTCTTGATTTAAACAGAATTTAAAACTTTGTTCAAATTTAAAATTTTCATCTTTAAAACTTTGAACTCAGAACTTTATTTGGATTCAATTCCAATTCATACTTAAATCCAAGTTCCAACTTAACATATGAATTCTATTAAAATTAAAACTGCAAATGCTCTCTGGCTTACAAACCTGCAAACTGTTTTACTCCTGATTTAAAACAAAAATTTTAAATCTTGTTTAAATTTAAGATTCTTATCTTTAAAAACTTTGAACACAAACTACATTTGAGATTCAGTTTCTACTTATACATGAATCAAAACTCCTGCACTTGAGTTTGATTTCCATTCAACATAAAAAAAAACTGCAAACTCACTGCTTCAACTCTGTAAACCCATACCCGAGCAACCCCCTAATCTACTTCGAGTTCTCATCTCACTTACTTCGAGTTAGAAGCACAACTACCCGAGGATTTCCCGAGTCACAACAAACCCTACACATCTGAGTTCAACTCTGCAACCAAATGAAAACCTGGAACTAATTCACCTGCCTCACTCTCTCTGATCATCAAATACCAAATTTACTCCATTTATACATCCATACTCCACTAACCATGAAACTTCAAAACATCTTAATCCACTAGCTTACAGATTATCTTCAAATTTTCCATTTCTGTTTGAAACAGAAATGGTTTTCCCCTACAGTTTATTTAAAACTGTAATCTAATTTTTTTATTTTTTTTACAGTCCATTTGTTAATCAATATTATCTTAAACTATTTTTTTAAAACCAAGAATATGATGTTATTAACCTATTTCCTTCTGTGACCATTGTCAAATTTCCATTGTACAAGAAATTATCCATTTATCTAGTAAAAAAGTACTGTTATCAACCATAGAACATCAAATATATATATAATACTCAGAATCAAGTATGCATGCATTATCATACTTACAAACACACATTTGCATTCAATCTCAAAGCAATCATTAGAGGCTATAGTTCACACATGCAATAAGATTCATCCAAACAGAAACTGCATTTTTAAAAAAAACAGAAGGTTTACTTATTTTTTTTTTTTTTTAATGAAAACGGTTTGCATTAGAACTTAAGTTCTTATATTTACTTTAGCACTGATTTTAGAGAGAAGAACTGTTTTTAAAAAATAAAGGTTACTCACCTTATTAAATTGAAGAATGCAGAGCAAATCTTAGGTGCAGACTTCATTCCCAGGGGTTACATTTGAAATGCATGATGAACTTGAATGCCATTAGCAAGTTGATGTTGGACTTCCAATTTGATCACTGAATCTTAGCTTCAGATATGCAGATTGTTCCAGAGATGCAAATTTGAAGTTGAAGTTGCTTTTCTGTCTTATGATGCATGCAGACTCATCTAATAGTTCAGACTTTAAATTGGACTTCATTTTGTTATTCAGATATTTAGGTTTGGTTGAAGTTTGAAGATAGGTTGCAAATATGAAGTTGTATTTTTGAAGAAATGATTTGCAGATTTGAGGTTGTAATTGAGCATGCAGGCTTGATTGAAGTTTGTAATTTGCAGACTTAAGATTGCAGATCTATTTGTATTTGGTTTGCAGAATTGAATTTAGGTGCAGATTTGAAGAAGTTTGGTTTGCAGATTTGTAGAATTGGTTTTGAAATTGCAGATTTTGACATGCTTTTGTTTTGAGGGGATTTAATTTACTGAAATATGATTTTCAGATTTTCAATTTGAAGAGAAAGTGTTTTTAATCCAAATGAATTATTACACTTTTCTTATCTATTTGCAAATATATGAACATGGCCACTTGTCCCATTATGATGCATATTAGTTTACAAGTGTCTTTGCTATGGGTTAAGAGTATAACACATATGCCTTTTTGATATTAAAAGAGATTTCTTAATTTATAAATGTATTTAACCCATTTTTAATTTATGTTATCATGTCTTAAATGTTTATTAACATTTTAGCCTTTAAATGAATACATATTTATTTATAACTTCTTTATAAAACTATACACTTACATTTAAATGCTTGTTTGATTATTTTTGAAATAAAATTCTCTATAAACTAAATTTCAAAAGAAAGAAGCTTTTAAAAAAAAGAAAAGTTGAATTCAATTTTATCAATTTATACTTAAACAAAAATGAATTAATTCTTATTTCAAAGAGAAATAAAAATTTTAAAATAAACAAAACAAATTTTTATTATAAAACAAAATTAAACTATATTTATTCTATAAACAAATAAATACTTACTTACTAATTTAAATCAATTTACAAATTTACATTTATATAATAATTAGAAAATATTCTTTATTTAATATAAATTAAAATTAAAACCAAATCTCTATTTACAATGTATAAACATTTATACATTATAAATAAAATATTTTTTGATTTTTGAAAAGAATATCATTTAACAAATTAATTAATTATAAATTTTCAAAAGAGATTTTCTGTTTGAATTAAGCTATTAAAATAATATTTCACATTTTACAACAATTATCAATGAAATTATTAAATAATTATTGCCTAAATTTCCGGGACATCACATTCCTCCCCCCTTAAAAGAATTTCGTCCCCGAAATTTAAAAGCAAAGGTAATTTAATAATCCCACCTAGATTTTAAATTTAAAATAGCAATCATATGCTATCAACCAAAACTAGCAATCATAGCAACCAATTCAAACAAACAGTTCTAATTATCCAGACAAAAATTCTGTATAAGAATTCCCTAGAGTTTCCCAGGTACCAACACCGGGACACTCGCCCTACAGAATCTAAACTAACTAAACCACTCAGATCTAGAGCTCCTATATCTAGATCTACAAATCTAAACAGAATACAGGACTACAGTCAAATCCTGATCAACTCCCAAATCTTTCAGAACTGCTGAATCTAAAACCAATGATAAATCATACACGTACTCCCTCAGAGATACGTGAAAAACAAAATAAATACCAGCCATCCGAACTGGAAATTCAATCTCGTAGAACAATCACTTAACTCTTAAGAGAAAACAGAAAGATCTAATCTCATACCCACACAATCTTTCATATCGATCCTGGGCTGCCTCCAACCTTCTAGATCAATCAAATCTACCACACAGCTCTTCTACACAAATATCAGAAGACTTCCAACCTACTACTCCTTTTCTGGAATAGCTGCCACCATGCTTCCACTGCGCAACTCTGATTCAAGAATGCTGTTGATGAACACAAATATAAACTTGATCAACTTATCCCGGAATATTGTTCATCAAATTCCATAGAATCTCAGTGACCTATCCGATTCGGTCATAACATCACAGCAAAAATTCAACCAGAAAACTGGATCCAATAAATCCTGCCAACTTAAACAGATCATACTCAAAGAATCTCCTACAATGTTGATCCATCGGTAAAGCTCCAAGAATCAAGTTGAAACAGAACTCAATCTCTTGATACAGATGCCAATCTTGATTCCTTCGAAGATATCCAGAAAATTCCACTTCGATAACTCAAACATCCTTTAAAGATGTTTCAATCCAAACAAAGGTCACTTAGAGAACTTCCGAACTGTCGCAAGTCACTTTTGCGATTCTACTCAGTTCGGATTTCAAGAAATCGTTCTTACTACAACAATCAGAACAGCTAAAGCCTTCAAAATAAGAAACTAGTGGTCCACCTCTTAACCACTAACATCACACCCAACAGAGCTTCCAGAAGAAATGGATAAGCCCTCCATCTGCCCGGACTATTGACTGAAGAATCACAGAGACTTCTGAACCTTCGAAGAACAGGCCACTCATTGCTGCTACTGCTGCCAAAACTTCCTTATCCAAAAGCTCAACGAACCTCAAATCTACACCAGCCTCTTCACAATAAAACCTTCTAGATAGACAGATATCTCTCAGGAAACTCGCTCCCAAACCAAGCTCAAAACATTCTGCCAAACTGGGTCTCAAACTCAAATATAGACAGAACTCCTTCCTAAAGTTGTCAAGATACCATTAGCTGGCTTCAGAACTTCTTACTAATCCAAACTCAAGAAAAACCACTCACACGAGTGCAATCAAGCTTACAATCCAAAGATGAACTCCGAATCTTGAAAAGATTTCCTTCAGAGATTAGTGAAATCCTTCACCAACTGCAGAACTACTCAAGATGCCCAAACTGCCCTAGCAGACCACCTCCAATCTCAAACACTCGAACTCCAACCATTGGTAGTTGTGTTACACACACCACTACCCTATCTACCTTTATTACTTATATTGGAAAACCTGAACAGGTAACCCAATCTAATAGGTAGAAATAAATAAATATATATATATATATTCAAAATTACAAATACGCTCTCTCAAGAAAACACCACTACAGAGCCTAGGTATTCACTCAACCTAATGCTCTGATACCACTTTGTAACGACCCAACTTCCATACTCCAGAAAGTTGCATCGTTAAGAAGAAAGAAAGGGATAGAAAGAAGAAAAGAAAGGAAAGAAAGAACAAACCACATCAGAATCTCACAGCGGAATCGAATAAATTATAATATATCACATAAAACTTTACATAGTATCTTATACATCAGAGTAATACAGCTAATACAACACAAAACTAGGCAGTTATAAACATCTGTCTAGCTATTACAATCCAAGTACATCAGAGAGAATCAATACAACACAAACACAGCGGAACTACTACATATATCTACACGCTGAAGCCTCCTGCTCCATTATCTCCTCCAGAACTCGTCAAAGCAATCCTGAAAACACTTGACTACTCATACGTAATATGAGTACCCAAGAGTTTAATAAAACAGAAAATAAACACTCAGGTCAGACAGGGGTCTGGTGTGAGTAAACGGTTTAAGATTGCTTAACTTTAGAAAAAACCTTTGAAAACAAAAGGTATCACGTAAGACTTCCCACACATAAACATGGAAAAGTTTTTACCTTACGCTAACCAAAACATTTGATAGGAAATCCAGTGATATTATAATAGTGTCTAGGGTTTTCAAGTAAATAAGAAATAGCCGAAATTGTTACATTCATTAAATTCCAGCTACTAGCCACAAAAGTGGGTAATACAAACAAAACCGTAGGGTCTCGTAGGGAAAATGGGTTTCCATCAATGGCAGGGCTACTGGGGTACCGCCCGTCACAGTACGTGGCCTAGATCACCGTACCGAGGATTACTCCCTTCATCCCCTGCAACACAAAGCCGGACCCGTTCCTTACTGAACAGTTCCGAACAAGACCACCCCGCAGATTGGTCGTCACCAACTGCCACACAGCCGAAATATATAAAGGGACCTCTAGACAGGGGTAAATCTTGCTCTCAAGTGGGTGCGACCCACGAAGCTTTGCTGCACCTCCCCTGTTTTAGCCATTTCCGGTTGATGAGGCTTGAGGTTACGATTACCTTTAGAGGACACATCTCTTAGAATGCTCATCGTCCGCCTGACGATGTGCTGAAAGCATTCAATCCATACAAGTTCGTTCCGGGTTCGAACGAAACCGAAGGCATTATCTCGTTACACTCGTATTGGAATCACCCTCAGAGTTAACGACAATAACCCTTGCACTCTAAACCACCATCTCGAATCTATAAGTACTATTCCGTCAAACTCATTACGGAATCACCCACAGAGTTATACTGACGTATAGCCCTTACGCCTCGAGTCTTCACTTGCTCCACTTGGATTAACGACCTAACGTTTAATTGGAATCGATGTGGTTTTCGGATATCCAAATATGGAAACCCGATCCCGGTCTCATCGAAACCAAACGCCATTTTAATGTCCAAGTTGTACTTAAGGGTTTTAAACAATTAACTTATCTCATTACTACCTACTTTACAGAGATAGGTAAACTACATCTAACAATGGATAAGCACATTCATATCATAACAGATAATCTGTATCATCCATAAACAGATAATCATCACAACCAAACAATCCATCACAAACTATCATACTTAAACCATACATTCATATCATACAAATACAACTTATCTCATTACTGAGATCACAACCATTCAATCAATAACATCCATAAGCAATGATTTACTAACCAACAATTTATAATTAATTTAAAATGAATTAAATTAATTACAATCATCTCTAATTAATTTAAAATAAATTAAATTAATTAACACATTTAAATCCTGCTTACATCCATTAATTAATTAACCTAGTTAATTAATTATCCACTAAGTATTTAACTTGATTAAACAACCCTGATTAATCATTTACTAATTACAATAAGTAATTAGTCCTCAATTAATTAACCTTAATCATAAGTAATTAACATTTAATTACTCATTTATTAATTAATTATAATTAATTATATTTATCCTTAATTAATTACAATTAATTAATCACTTAACTAATTAATTATTATTTAATTAAACAATCATTAATTACATCATTAATTAAAATAATTAATGATCTCTAACATTTAAATAAATTACTTAATTAAAATTAATTACATTTAGTAATTAATCTAATTATTAATCACCTTGATTAATATTCAATTAAGTAATTAACTATCTTTAATTACTCATTAACAAATTAATTAACCAATAATTAATCATTAATTAATTCCTTAATTAATGACAAAAGTAATTATCCAAATTACTAATTACATTCCAGTAATTAACATTATTACTTCATTAAGTAATCCTGCCCCACTAATTACATTAAGTAATTACATTCTTAAAATCATCAAATGATTTATTAAAATTAATTAAATTAAATTAATTAACTAAAATAAATCACAATCCAAAATAAATTACAATAAGTAATTAATTACTTAATTACTTAACAAATTACAATTAATTAGATTCAATCAATTAATCTAATTAATTACCCAAAATTAATTTCCTTAATTAATTACTAAATTATCCTTAGATAATTATCATCATTATTATTTAACACATTTCATTAATTACATACTTAAGAAATCTGGATCAGATTAATAAATCATTTCTAATTAAAATTAATCTAAATCATTATTTCAAATCAGATAATTAAGTAAATTCTTAATTATCTTAAATATTTTCAAAATATTCTAATTACTAATCAAATAACTCCTTCACATTCAAAATGTATTAAAACAATACATTTCTAAATTCAAATTCAGATTCCATTTTAAAAATTTGATATTTTAAAATGTTTAACCATTTAAACATGAATCTAAATTAACACTTCATATTTTAAATTCAAATACTAAGGAACTAATTTCTTCCAAGTTTAAACTTATTTGAAATCAAATTTTATTTTCAAATCTATATTAAACACTGAAATATGTTCATTCATTCTTTGAAATCAAGACTGAGTTTCAAAGTAAATTTGAAACTGTTTTTAATTTGATTTCAAACCAGTTTAAATCAAATTTGAAAATATTTAAATTTGATCATACTTCTAAAACTTACAAAACTATTTAAATCTAATTCTGGTTTTTAAAAAAAACAACCTGAAACTATTCTTAAACTTGATTAAAACTGAATTTTAAATCTAGTTTAAATTTAAGATTTGAATTTTTAAAACTTTTAATTCAGAATAAAATTTGAATTCAAATTCAAGTTACACTTGAATCATGTTGCAACTTTAAAATATGAATTTATTCAAAAAGTTTAAAACTGCAATCTCTCAGGCTTAAACCTGAAACAGTTTAAATCTAGATTAAAAACAGAATTAAAAACTTTGGATTCAAAATTCATTTGAATTCAGCTAAATCTTGCATTTGATTTAATTTAAAATCTTTAAAATATGAATTTTATTTAATACTTTAAAACTGCAAAAATACAGGTTCAATAAACCTGCAACTGTTTTAATATTTATTTAGAACCAAATTTAAAACTAGTTTAAATTTAACATATTTCATTTTTGAAAACTTTGAATTCCAAACTCTATTTGAATTCAAACTTAACTTGCATTTAAATTAAATTTACAACTTAAAACATGAATTTCATTAAACATTAAAAACTGCAACTCTCTGTTATAAAACTGAAACAGTTTTAAAAATTTCTTGATTTAAACAGAATTTAAAACTTTGTTCAAATTTAAAATTTTCATCTTTAAAACTTTGAACTCAGAACTTTATTTGGATTCAATTCCAATTCATACTTAAATCCAAGTTCCAACTTAACATATGAATTCTATTAAAATTAAAACTGCAAATGCTCTCTGGCTTACAAACCTGCAAACTGTTTTACTCCTGATTTAAAACAAAAATTTTAAATCTTGTTTAAATTTAAGATTCTTATCTTTAAAAACTTTGAACACAAACTACATTTGAGATTCAGTTTCTACTTATACATGAATCAAAACTCCTGCACTTGAGTTTGATTTCCATTCAACATAAAAAAAAACTGCAAACTCACTGCTTCAACTCTGTAAACCCATACCCGAGCAACCCCCTAATCTACTTCGAGTTCTCATCTCACTTACTTCGAGTTAGAAGCACAACTACCCGAGGATTTCCCGAGTCACAACAAACCCTACACATCTGAGTTCAACTCTGCAACCAAATGAAAACCTGGAACTAATTCACCTGCCTCACTCTCTCTGATCATCAAATACCAAATTTACTCCATTTATACATCCATACTCCACTAACCATGAAACTTCAAAACATCTTAATCCACTAGCTTACAGATTATCTTCAAATTTTCCATTTCTGTTTGAAACAGAAATGGTTTTCCCCTACAGTTTATTTAAAACTGTAATCTAATTTTTTTATTTTTTTTACAGTCCATTTGTTAATCAATATTATCTTAAACTATTTTTTTAAAACCAAGAATATGATGTTATTAACCTATTTCCTTCTGTGACCATTGTCAAATTTCCATTGTACAAGAAATTATCCATTTATCTAGTAAAAAAGTACTGTTATCAACCATAGAACATCAAATATATATATAATACTCAGAATCAAGTATGCATGCATTATCATACTTACAAACACACATTTGCATTCAATCTCAAAGCAATCATTAGAGGCTATAGTTCACACATGCAATAAGATTCATCCAAACAGAAACTGCATTTTTAAAAAAAAACAGAAGGTTTACTTATTTTTTTTTTTTTTAATGAAAACGGTTTGCATTAGAACTTAAGTTCTTATATTTACTTTAGCACTGATTTTAGAGAGAAGAACTGTTTTTAAAAAATAAAGGTTACTCACCTTATTAAATTGAAGAATGCAGAGCAAATCTTAGGTGCAGACTTCATTCCCAGGGGTTACATTTGAAATGCATGATGAACTTGAATGCCATTAGCAAGTTGATGTTGGACTTCCAATTTGATCACTGAATCTTAGCTTCAGATATGCAGATTGTTCCAGAGATGCAAATTTGAAGTTGAAGTTGCTTTTCTGTCTTATGATGCATGCAGACTCATCTAATAGTTCAGACTTTAAATTGGACTTCATTTTGTTATTCAGATATTTAGGTTTGGTTGAAGTTTGAAGATAGGTTGCAAATATGAAGTTGTATTTTTGAAGAAATGATTTGCAGATTTGAGGTTGTAATTGAGCATGCAGGCTTGATTGAAGTTTGTAATTTGCAGACTTAAGATTGCAGATCTATTTGTATTTGGTTTGCAGAATTGAATTTAGGTGCAGATTTGAAGAAGTTTGGTTTGCAGATTTGTAGAATTGGTTTTGAAATTGCAGATTTTGACATGCTTTTGTTTTGAGGGGATTTAATTTACTGAAATATGATTTTCAGATTTTCAATTTGAAGAGAAAGTGTTTTTAATCCAAATGAATTATTACACTTTTCTTATCTATTTGCAAATATATGAACATGGCCACTTGTCCCATTATGATGCATATTAGTTTACAAGTGTCTTTGCTATGGGTTAAGAGTATAACACATATGCCTTTTTGATATTAAAAGAGATTTCTTAATTTATAAATGTATTTAACCCATTTTTAATTTATGTTATCATGTCTTAAATGTTTATTAACATTTTAGCCTTTAAATGAATACATATTTATTTATAACTTCTTTATAAAACTATACACTTACATTTAAATGCTTGTTTGATTATTTTTGAAATAAAATTCTCTATAAACTAAATTTCAAAAGAAAGAAGCTTTTAAAAAAAAGAAAAGTTGAATTCAATTTTATCAATTTATACTTAAACAAAAATGAATTAATTCTTATTTCAAAGAGAAATAAAAATTTTAAAATAAACAAAACAAATTTTTATTATAAAACAAAATTAAACTATATTTATTCTATAAACAAATAAATACTTACTTACTAATTTAAATCAATTTACAAATTTACATTTATATAATAATTAGAAAATATTCTTTATTTAATATAAATTAAAATTAAAACCAAATCTCTATTTACAATGTATAAACATTTATACATTATAAATAAAATATTTTTTGATTTTTGAAAAGAATATCATTTAACAAATTAATTAATTATAAATTTTCAAAAGAGATTTTCTGTTTGAATTAAGCTATTAAAATAATATTTCACATTTTACAACAATTATCAATGAAATTATTAAATAATTATTGCCTAAATTTCCGGGACATCACATTAAAATTGTTTAAATTTAATATTTGGTGTTTATTGAATAATTGAATAACAGGTTTAATATGATTAAAAATGATTTGTAAAATTTTATTTTATCATATTAAAGTTAGAATGATGTTGTAGAACTTTTAAAATCGAATTAAAAGTAAATTTGTAAAAATCAATTTTCACAAATTTACTTTTAATTCGATTTTAAAAGTTCTACAACATCATTCTAACTTTAATATGATAAAATAAAATTTTACAAATAATTTTTAATCATATTAAACCCGTTATTCAATTATTCAATAAACTCTAAATATTAAATTTAAACAATTTTGATTATCCAATAATTCATTATCCTTTGAAATATTTGAAATTGAACTTAAAGGATTCAACTTTTAAAACCAATTCACATCTTAGAACACTATTTCCAATTTACAGTTATTCAATTATCCAATAAGTTTTAAATATTTTCTTTAAACAATTTACCTGTTCAATATTCAATTATTTGATTTTAAATAGATTTTACTTATCAATCAATTACTCTATTATACCCAATGAATTCAACATTTATTATCCTATCCAGCTATTGATTGCAAAGGCATTCACTAAGTAGTATTTATTTTTCAATACTTATTACTATTCAAATCTTCGAATCCAATCTATTAAAATTTGTATTACTACCTAAATAATTCACAATTCTTATTCACTTATTTACATTTATTTTTTCATATATTTCCTTACAACCAAGTTATAACATTTTAGTCAATTCAATTAGATTGGAACTCCATTCAATCTATAAATAATTACTTGGATAATTATTGTTGCAATTCATTCCAGTTATTATTATTCCAACCGAATTACAAATTTTTTTTCTAACATTAAATCACGAAATCTTATTAAAATAGCTATTTTAATTATCGAAAATTTACGGGTCGTTACACTCTCCCCCACTCAAAACTTTTCGTCCCCGAAAAGGAAAAAGAAGGGAAAAGGAACTAAGTATAGAATTCAACATTAGATATATTTTATTCAAAATTACCAACTTATAAAACAATGAAATTCCATTCATAAAGTCATTACTACACTTCCACTAAGTTACTCCGAACGGCTTTCTAACTTTAAAAGTTAGTCATCAAACAAGTTATAAAATTTTAAAACTTGAAAAATTTTCTAACACCCGGATTTACGAAAAATTTCGGCAGAGTCTCCTTTGCGCGGCTCGATCCGAAAAAAAATGACAGTATATATCACAAATATACATCTCGTCAAGTGATGAGGCATCCCGCAGGGAAAAAAGTGTAAAAGTACGATATGTAATCCGAGATATGTACTTATATATTATTAGCGAGCATATACGGCTAATATAGCGCGAAAGCGAGCTCCAAATGCGAAGCAAGCGCAATCCGCACCTACTAAACACTCAAGAAACCATGAGAAACATGCATATATGAAAATAATATCAATATACATCATATAGCAACATAACAACTACATGTGCCAACGTAGCAAATGCAACAAAACAACAAATGCATCCACCAAATCAATTATCTTCCAACTGTCATCCAACGAATCCATAACCAATCAATATAAATTCACTTCTCATTAATATTTATTGACTTTGGTTTCAATTTTAATCACAGTTGATTCATTAACGTTGGATTTTACTAACATTCATTCTCAATTCAATTAGTTAACATTAACTAATTTATATTTACATTAGTTCACTTCCAATTTGAATCAAATTAAATTCTATTTAAATTCATTTAACTTCCAATTTGATTTCAATGATTTATAGCTTTCAATTTCATTAACACTTAATGAATTATATACAATCAACTAACAATCATATAACAACCAAATCATACCCAACATAACCAAATTATTAATTTTACATTCAATTTGGTTTATCTCTTTCAATTCCAATTGATTCTTAGCTACACCAAATTCTTTTGTTTATGTTTACTTCATATTCAGTTTCAGTTAATAACCAATTTATTTGCGGAACATTTTATTAATCATCACTTTAATTTATAGTCATTCCATAAAAGTCTAACTTCTTATATATGACTTTTCTTAGTTTACAGCTATCTCAAAAGTTACAAATTTATCTTTACATATTTTTCTTTTTTTGTTGCAAATTTATATTTAATTTTACAACCAGTTTACAAAGACATTGCTTGACTTAATGACCTTTTCTTAAGTTCACTTACTTGTTCCATTTATCCATTCATCATTTCATGCTATATTTAAGTATATAACATTTTTATCACAACCAAATTTCCTATTTATATACATTTTAATTCCTTTTGAGTTTTCCTTACTTGTATATTTCAATTACTTTCAGGTTCTGTTTATTTGTACAATATCTCCTTACATGTCCAAAACATAATTTTAACTTTTAACATTAGGTAAGTCTTATTATATGTTATCAATGTAATTTGGTATTATACAAATTTATAGAATTTCATTTTACTTAATTAGAATGTTCATAAATTTGATTTATTTAAATCCTCTTTACCTTTAAACTTTAAAGGTACACTACAACTCTAAAGTTTTCCCAAAACATAAGCTTAGATATCTTAATCCTCTTATTTTATAAATTCTGGTTATTCACATTTCATTCCAATAATTTGAAAATTATTAATTAACAGAACTTAGGAATTTAAATGCCCGGTTCTTTTCAAATCGTTTGAAATAAATATATACACTTATATCTTTAATATATCAAGTCATACCTTTGGAATTTAAACCAAAACCCATTTACCCAAAATAATTTCGAAGAAAAGCAAAGCTTCTTAGAAGTCTCCCCCACTTTGAGACCCGAAAATGAACGTCGATGATTCTGCGCAGTCATTACCGAAATTATTTTCCAGCGACATAAGAGAGGAGTACTTAATTCATTCCTTCTTAAAAATCCTTTCAAAATATTTCCTATAAATATTTTCCAACTAACATCACAATATATTTTCTTCAAAGCTTTGAAAACCATTTTCAAAATCCCGGGTCTTAAATTCAATATTTCTCAATTTAAATCTATTTTAATTTATAAGTCACCTTTATAAAATATTCTTATAAGATTTTCTTTCTTAAAACATTCCACTAGTGTTTTATTATTGTTTATTTTTCAATAAACCTTATTTATTAAAACACAATATCCAATTAATGATAACAATCAAAATTATCGTTTGCAACAACCAAATAAGCTAGATAAATCACAATAATATTTGAAAATAAATTATTTATATACAAAATATAATTAGGGCAAAATTATTTCATTTACCCAATTTCAAAACAATACTATGTCGAATTGTTCTGTTCGAGTGTTTAGAGATCCCTATCAATGACGTTAGTTACTCGTATTGACCGGAATCCATAAGCCACTCAACAAATCAACCGACACAATATAAAACATTTTATATCACTAAAAATTACGCTCTCTCATATATATACACTCAACGACTCATCATAGGGTATTACTACCCTATTTATAAAGAGCCAGACCCCACAAAGCTAAGGTTATCACTAAACCAAAGCTCTGATACCAACTATAACGACCCGCCTTTTGGACAGTTTAAACCGACGATCAAATACACATGCCGGTTCCAAACCGTTCAAAAGGGCAGATGGTTATTGGGGTAAGTAAGAAAAGAAAATAAAGAGAAATAAAGGAAATGAAACAACACAGAATCTCGCAGCAGAACGATAAGATATAATAGTCAAATAAACAGTTCATGAAGCTGTTTATAATACTTTGATCATTATTTATACAACATTTATCAGAGTTATACATATACAGCAAAACAAATAAAATAATGCAGCAGACAACATGATGCAAAGATAATAACAGAATAGTATACCAAATCTTTGACTTCGTCCTCTAGAAAAGATCTTCAATAGGCTGAAAAACTCAGGTCTGACCCGAGCGTAATGAAAAGACAAAACACTCGAGTCAGGACTAAAATATCCTCATGTAATTTAAATCAATCGTAAATAAATATGAGTGTAACGGCGTCAGAGATGTTTACGGGGTTTGATGTCTCATATCTAGTGTCAACGTGCGTGCAATAACTTAAAAGATATTACGGGATTTTCCATCTCTCAAGGATCCGCTAAACTATCTACTATGTAGTACAATACGCTATTATAATATGTCTACAGTAAAGTAAAAGTATTAAAATAGCGTTAAGGCGTTACCATAATTCCCCTTAACACATTTTTATAATGCCATAGTCTATACAGCACCGTAAGCCCCATCGTAAACTGGTGGTTATCAGAGGGTACCCCATACGTATAACACAAAACAAAACGTAGTGGTCGCGAATAGGATAATCAGTATGACAAGGTACATGAGGCGATACCAACTAGGATACTAGTAGTTGCGTGATCCGGACTGATGTTGAGCATAGCCAGCAGCTACCTCAACACCGCGAAACAACACTCCCAAATCGAGAGGTGCACCCAAATCGAATCACAAGAGTAATAGATATGGTATCGAAGAAGTGTGTCCGCTAGAGATGGCGAACCTCAATGACCGGGCGCGGCTCCTGTTTTAGTCATGTCAGGGGTCATCCAATATCGTTCTCTTTCTTCAATCAACGCGTTCACCAAACCATCCACTTCATTCTGGATCAACACTCCGCGTATAATAGTTATTAAAGTGGTTTTCGGTATCGACAGAGGGTATGTCCATATCCGATCCCGGTCTCTTTAATAACTACGTATAATTATACCAGTGGCTCTTTTACATTCCAAATCAAAATATCATATTCATTTCAAAAAAATCAAATCCATTTCAAATATCATCATAGCTATTCAAAATGTAAGATTTCATTTCAAAAATCATTTTTCGCCTCGATATCTCATTTCGATTTCAAATTCACTTCGAATTTCAATTTAAGTTGCAACTTCATTTAACCCAATTCGTATTTAAATTCAAGATTTAAACATAAACATTCCACCTTATTAACCAGCTTGAAATTTTAGAAAATAGTTTTAAGTAGTTTAAAAGTAGTTTAATACTTAAAATACTTAAAAATACTTAAAATCTTAAAATGGATTTATAATAGATAAATTAGTTTAAAATAATTTAAATTGGGTTAATTAGATTTAAAATAGATTAAAATAAGTTAACATGGTTTAAGATGGGCTAAAATAATTTAATATGGTTAATATAGGTTAAAATAGTTTAAGTATTTAAAGATGGTTTATATAACAAAGTAATTTGGAAAACAAAATGAAACAGCTTAAGAACCAAACCATTTTAATTATAACTTCTCAATTCAAATCAATTTCAATTTCCATTCTACCGATTCAATTTCGATTTCAAATCAAATCAATGTCAACTTTGACTTCAAACCAATTCAATTCTACATTCACCTTCAATTAATTCAATTTCAATTTATACCGATTTAGAGCTTGATTTTTCAAAAATATCAATTTATAACACTTAACAAAATTATCCTTCAATATTCAAATTTAAATCCAGATTTCAAATATGATTCAATTCCAAGCTCAATTTCAAAATATCATTTTTATATCACCTTTACTTAGTAATACTCAAAGCTCGAAATAATGTTCAATCTTTTAAACAAATAAATTTTCGAAATTCAATCATATCCCAATTTTAAATTTCAAAGTCTCAACTTAAATTAATTAACAATTTCTTTTAACCAAAATTTATTTCAACATTCCAAACTCAATTTTTCGATAAATTCGATTTCTATAAATTGATTTTATTTATAACTTTTAAATCACAACATTTAAATGAATTTCAAATCAACGAATTATAATTTATTAATTTAGCCAATTCGGTGTCCGTATATAATTTTCTATCCTATGGCCAAGTGATTAGTTATTTCAATTAAATGTGAGGGATGAATATATATCACTTAAATCAAATCACAGTTTCATATGTATGCATAACAGGATATATATATATATATATATATATATAAGCAAATAAACATCCAAACATTTAAATATCAATCAATAGCATCCATCGAAATACATCATCCAATAGACAATACAATTCATGGCAATTTCATAGTTATCAATATCAGGTAATTTAATCGCAATTTAATTTTAATCTCAATTTGACTTCCAATTTAATTTTCAACGGTGAATTCGAATGACAATCTATATGACAATTAAATTTTATCAAACAACTACAAATAAAATTAATATCACTTCATAATATCAAATTTAATTACCATAAAGATATTCAGCACGTTGTGAGCGTTATAAAACACTCACCTTGATTTCAATGTAGTTCCAGCGTTTTATTTCGAATAAAATTAAACGAGCGTTTAATTTTACCCAAAATTTCAACTAGCTCCAAACGACTCCAATCCAGCTCCACTGCGTAGTATTCGTCAATACGGTTCAACCGCACTTCGTCTCATCAGTTTTCGACCTCGTACGGAAAAGTTATGCATTTTTAAAGTTTGTACATATTTTAATATAACTAATTTCACAATTTATTTCCATATTTTTAACCTAGATCAGAATCTGGCCGTTCATCTCCATCCCTTTACATCTGAGCCGCACCTCAAAGCTTCTTCCCCAACGTGAAAATTCACGTATGCAAACCCATTAGCCGTCGTTATTCCCGCAATTTTCACGACCAAACCGAGCAACTTGAAGACGATCGGAGAGTGCCACGTTTTCGCCACCACGAGCTCCACCATCGGCCAGAGTGCGGCCCAGCTCGACTCCCCCCTTGCCTAGATTTGCGTGAAAAACACAGCGGCTTCCATCTCGTTTTGCCGTCAATCTGTGGCTCCATTTCCGATCTCCACCGTTGGATAGCTAGATCTTGATGCCCTCTACAACTTCGTAGTTGACGACTTTTGCTAATTGTTTGTAGATTTGGAGATAATAGAGGAGGAAGTTTCGAAATTCTCAGCCATTAATATCTAGGGCCGGATGGAAGAAGAAGCATGGGTTTGAGTGCAAAATGAAATGTTGAGATCCTTTTATAGAAAATTGCAAAACACTATTCACCGAAAATTTTTCGAACTCCAAACGAAGCGTGTCGGCTGGCGTTTCTAGGGTTTACCCCATGTTCCAGACACAATGGAATAGGTTTCGGAAGCTAATTCAATCATATGTGCGAGTTACGGCAATAAACGATCAAATTTAAATTAAACCGATTAAACAAATTTCTATGCGTTTTGGCTTGCCCCGGACAAACGGTAAATCCGATGGACACGATATTTGAAATCTTACAATAATATCACGTTACGGATCCGATGAAACTGGTTTCGTTGAAATCCGAGACAGTTTGAAAAATGGCTATTTTAACTCGTCAATTTAATATTAAAATATTCATTTTCACAAATTTACTTTTAATTCAATTTTAAAAGTTGTACAACATCATTCTAACTTTAATATGATAAAATAAAATTTTACAAATAATTTTTAATCATATTAAACCCGTTATTCAATTATTCAATAAATTCCAAATATTAAATTTAAACAATTTTGATTATCCAATAATTCATTATCCTTTAAAATATTTGAAATTAAACTTATAAGATTCAACTTTTAAAACCAATTCACATCTTAGAACGCTATTTCCAATTTACAGTTATTCAATTATCCAATAAGTTTTAAATATTTACTTTAAACAATTTACCTGTTCAATATTCAATTATTTGATTTTAAATAGATTTTACTTATCAATCAATTACTCTATTATACCCATTGAATTCAACATTTATTATCCTATCCAACTATTGATTGCAAAGGCATTCACTAAGTAGTATTTATTTTTCAATACTTATTACTATTCAAATCTTCGAAACCAATCTATTAAAATTTGTATTACTACCTAAATAATTCACAATTATTATTCACTTATTTACATTTGTTTTTCCATATATTCCCTTATAACCAAGTTGTAACATTTGAGTCAATTCAATTAGATTGGAACTCCATTCAATCTATAAATAATTACTTGGATAATTATTGTTGTAATTCATTCCAGTTATTATTATTCCAACCGAATTACAATTTTTTTTTCTAACATTAAATCACGAATCTTATTAAATTAGCTATTTTAATTATCGAAAATTTACGGGTCGTTACATAAGATCACGCCCACACATAAACACGGACGGGTTTTTACCTTATGATAACCAAAACACATCATACCAAAATACACTCGATGTTATTTTTAATGACAATCTTTTGAAAACACTTTTCAAATAAACTTATTCAAATAAGATATCAATATCTGGACTAAGTCTAAGGTAATATATCCGGACTAGGTCAACGGAATATACCAACGGAATATATGATACCAGAAAGGGGTAGCTAAAATGTTTGCAAGTCATTACAGCTATTTTGGAAATACAATCGAAACCGTAAATCTCGTATTAGGATTGGATTTCCAACATGATAGGGAACTAGTGGAAAGATCAATCTGTATCCATGGCTTACGCCCATGACTCAGACGCCATTATACAACAACATAACTGGCTAAAAGTGGATACAATCTGCGAATAACATCCAAGGACTCGGACTTCGCGTATCCCTACCATGAGGCCCAAACATATCTGGTACCTGGGGCTCAGAACATTTGATAACCCAAATCACTACTATTTGAAATGCGAGCATACATCTGACCACATAGAATCCCATCATAATCGCAGTGTGAGGCTCGTGAGTCTAAGCTCAATTCCTTCAAAGCCACGCTTTTCATACAAAACCACGCTTTGATCATAACAATTTCCACTTTGAATGCCACATTGCCATTCCATGGCACACGACTGATTTTTAGAAAAGTATAACTTCCTGAGCTTATATGTCTCGGGAAAGGGTGTTAAGCTAAGAGAAGTTGCCTTCTCCCCCACCAACTGATATACGTTTATAGAAACCACTCAAATGAGATTTAGAATACAATGTCAGACAAACATCAATAGTAGTTCGTTCTAGGACTTAACGAAACCGAAGGTGCTTTCCTCAGTCATTACTAGGCTAGAAGCCCTTGCAATCCGAAAAATCTCCATCACGAGGAGACCACTGCTATAAATAACTCTATAATGGGGGCAAACCAGAGCATGTTCAACATGCAGTCTTCATGCTATGAAGATCCACGGTCTTCAATAACATCATCTTAAACATGTCTTCACTTTCGACGTATACATTGGTTCGAAGTGGGTTTCGGATAGGAATAATCCAAATCCGACTTTAGTTCCTTCGAAACCAACCATCGCTTTTTAAAAAGATGTTAAGTTCATATGTGGATATCAATCATCAATCAATCACTTCATCTTTTAAACCAAATATCTTTCTTAGATATAATCTTTTCAAGTTATTCCATTTTCTTTTCAAATGTATATGGAATCATTAAGCCTCATTTATCAAATCATCTGGTTTATTTAAACCTTTCTTAAATCTTGAAATAATTCCAAATCATTTTCTCTTTTACTTAGAAAAAACTTTCCAAATCATTCATTAAATCTTAATCAAAGATTTTCTTATATTCAAGTTATAAATTTTAAACTTAGGTAAAATATTCTCAAATCATTCAGTAAATCTAATCAAAGATTTTCTTTCTTGACTTCGAATCATTTTTTTGTAATCAAAGATTTTCATAACAGAGCACTACTGCCACTTTAAATATGGTAAACTTCACCTCTAGGGATTATTGGCAAGTTTCACCTCCAAGGACTAATGGCAAGTTTCACCTCTAGGGACTAATGGCAAGTTTCACCTCCAGGGACTAATAGCAATTTTCACCTCTAGGGACTAATGGCAAGTAATCATACATCATGAATATCTTTGTCTTTTAACTTGGAAAAACTTAAATATGATCTTTTAGAGCATTTGGGTTTTCCTTTCGATCTATTCCACCCCTCGCCTAAAAAGAGAAAACATATGCCAGGTAAGTTCAGGGCACTGGTTGCTCCATCCCTAACCTTAGTTAAACACCTTGTTTGCCTTCCCAGATCTCACAGGCGGGACAAATGTACTAGTCCTTTCCGCATACTCAGTTTGTTATTATATTCATTCTTATTCATTTTGTTTAAGTGGTATAAACAATTCGTCTTAATCATTTATTCAAACTCTTACTAAAACTTCCAAATAATCTTTATATTACTTACTTATTCCTTTAAAATCATTCAAAAAAGAGTCAGGAAATAATTGCTAAGTTTAAACTCATATTCAAAAGGTTATAGAATTCGCAGCATAAAAGTGCTGTAGAAAATGCTATATAAGCTTATTAGATTTAAACAACTTTTTAATATTTGAAAATTCATGTTTTGCATTCCAAATCTCTTTTAAACCATTTTAATAGATTTATCAAATTTATTTCATATTTTTAATCATTTAAAAATATCATTTATAAAGAAATCCCTTTTTGGATTCCGAACTGCAAAACCGCGATGTTTTTAGAAAATTGTTTTGGACATATTTCAAAATCTACTTGATGAAAAATTGATTTTCTTTCTTCATTGGAAAAGTATTATAATTGTGAATCAAAAAAAAATTATTTTGAAGAAATTCGACTTATAAATCATTCTCTACGTCAATTTGAAGTTACGGGTCGAAAGTTACGAATTGCCGCTACGCGACGAGCTCGATTTTAACCAACTTTGTGAATTGCTTCGAAACTTGTTCAAACCACTTCAAATTTGTTTTAAACCATATTTAAACTATTTTAACTTATTTAAAATCATTAAGAGGCTAAATAACTTCCATACACACATTTGTATGGATTTAATTTCCATTGAATTTACTATGGTTAATTCCTAATCATTTTTCTTATCATTTATCAAACCAAGTTATCATCCACATCACAAACATATAATCAACAATAATATCAACCAAGTTATCAAATATTTAATCATCCAACATATTTAAACTTTTAAATCATTATACTTGAAATAATTTATGGATTTATTAGTAAATATGAGCACTCACCTTTAACCAAATTGTTCACTTCCTACCAACATTCATATCATCCAACACTTCACTAAATCCTATATCTTCACCGAATCTTTTTCCTAGACTTTCCTTTGATCTCGGCAGCACTTCCTTCTCTTTTTCTCGCTTCGAAACTTCACGACTTGCTCCTTCTCTTACATATTTTCGGCCACATCTTGCTCTTCCCCTTCCTTCTTTGTTTCTTCACTTTTTAGATGCTAAACCATATTCTAATGGTATTCTAAGGTCTTTGGCAAAGTTTGGTGGTGTTTGAAGTTGATTTGATATCGTTTTGAAAAAGTTAGTAAGCATTTGGAAGAGAAGAAGAAGCCATTAAAGCTCTAAAGAAGAAGAAGAGAGCATAGAAAAGGAAGAAGAAGAATGAAAAGTGTGAAAAAAAGTAAGAAAATGGTTGGTATTTATAAAAAAGAAATGAAGTGGTAAATTACCAAAATATCCCTTTACCAAATTACCAAAATAACCTTACTTACTTCTAAAGTAATCTTATTTTTTTCAATACTTAACATCATATTTCAAATCATTATTTTATGTCATTTTTACTTATATATTAAGTAAAGTAAGTAATAATTATGTTTCTTTGATTTGATGTTTTACGTTTTGCTTTGAAATGACATTTTTGTCTTTTTGTGCTTACTTTTTCTTAATTGTTTTCTAAAAGTTTCTAACCTTATTTAGTAAAAGTAAACTTGATTAGTGAATTAATTAATACTTATACTATTTGAATATATGTTTCCATGTAAGAAAATAAAGGTGTGACGACATTGCAACAACTTTTAATCGACAAAACTGTTTTTCGACAAAATGTTTTACGGTCATATTTTGACGTTTTAGTTAAACTATTTATTTATGTAAACCAAATTTAAAAATGAACTTTTTACTTCTTTAAATAAATGAAAACATGTCTCTTTATATTTTAAAATCATATTTAAATAATATCAAAATCTCTAATTTTACGGTGTGTATAAAACTGAAAAAATGCAACAAAATTTAGTTATTTTTGTTAAACGATTATTAACATACTTTTAAATCTTTTATTATACTTTTATTATCTTTAATAAAAGTTTTCAATAAGATTTATCTTTTTAAATAAATATTTAAACCTATTTATTTAAGCATTTATTTATTTTTAACAAAACATAACTTTTGTTGGTTTGTTCTAAAAACCAAATTTATACTTTTTAAATTATCAACTATAAGAATAAATACTATTATTATCTATTATACTTAAGTTTTAAACCTTTTTAAATTTAAAACAAACAAAATCTCTCATTTTCAAAGTAGGGAAATTACGGGTCGGTACATTCTCCCCTACTTAAAAGAATTTCGTCCTCAAAATTACCCAAACAAAAGTTTGTCTAAAACATTTATCTTTAAACTTAAATCCTTATAATATACACAAATCATCAATATGAAATATCTTATTTGATCTCCTATTCGAATACACAACTTTATTTCTGAGCTAGTATCGATCCCCCAATCCTCTAGTGCGGACTTTAATCAGGCTCTTTGTTCAGAAACCTTTTCTTTCCTAGCATAATGCTCAACTATGATAGAAAACTCAACTACCTAATCAAAAATCCTCATCAATGTTCATCGTCAAGAATCGAGTGATAAATCCTTTTTCGAATCGGTGTAAACAGCTCAAAGTTCCGCTCGAATATTAGATTAATATTTGTGTGACGAAATTGTCTACATATAATATAATTGTTTATTAACTTTCAAAAACTTTTCATAAACTTTTATCTTAAGTCAAACACTTTATAAAGGTGCTTCTTTATATAATCCCTTTAATTATTTATTTCCAAATATTTTTGTTAAAGGAAAATATCCTAAAGAAACCATTTTCACTCAAAAGATAATTTATCTTTAAAAGAGTGTTTCCACGTCTTTTAACTCGGTATATTTCCTTTAACACTAATATTATTTACGAGTCATTTCGTAAAACTATTACTTAAGTTTATTACATCTTATAACTTATGTAAATCAACCACATTTTAAAGAATTAAGTCCAAATTCTTCATTAACGCTAGATTCATTAATACAACATTTTCTAGGTTATATTTTCCTTTTTTTATAATCACATTTACAAATTATACTTATCCAATTTCATATACTCAGAGTATTTCACAATCTTTTAGTTTTCATAAATTCCTTAGCTTCGAGTTAGGTATGATTCGGAAATTTTCGACTGTCCAAAATCGTCGAAAATCCTGCTTTATCTTATCAATTAGCAATCCCAATTTATATTTGGTTTAAACACTTTTATAAAGATTACTAATCAATGATTCACATTATTTCCTCAAGAAAATTATATAGATTGAGTAACTCCAAAACAATCCAAGGAACTGCGTACTACCAATAGTATCATATATCCTCTTAACAAGAAGTGTAATACTTAAGTGAAGTGCTTACCATCCGAACACATCACTTTCCTATTTTTTTAGTTTATTTTTGAGCCAATCAAATTGGTTATCATAAAATACCTTTTTTATTTGAAATAATACATTTTCAAAATCCTTTAGAGATTACTTTGTAAAACCTATCTTATAAATTCATTTTATCTTATATTAATTAACTTCATTTAAATTACAGTAATTGTTTTAAATTACTTGAATTTAAATTCTCATTCCTTTTATATATAATTTTTACAAAATCATTTTCTATTATTTAAATATATTTTCAGCTTATATGTTCATTTCTTAAACAGATCTTATTATCAAACACCTTATAGTCAAATCGTGAAACTTAATTCACAAGGTATTCGTACTTAAACTTTTAAATCAAACAATTTATCTATTTATGATAGTAACTTAACATTATCATTTCTTAATTTATTAATTTTGGAATAAGTATTAAAGATCTTAATTATCTTATAAGATATCTTATTTATCGATAATCTTTATGAAACATCTTTTAGTAAAACTATGAAATTCTAATCACAAGATGTTCAATTTAAATTTCATCAATCCAAATTTCTAAATATACAATTTTTCAAAACATATACTTTATATTCAAGATATAATCCTAGGTAAAATTATTTCATTTACCAATCTTTTCAAAATCAGTGTGTCGACTCGCCTTGTTCAAGTGTTTAGGAACCCTCATCGATAACGGTGATCAGGCGCTTCGATCAGAATCCATAAATCACTTAATAGATAAATCAACACAAAACATTTTATTAGTCGCTAATAAATACACGCTTATATATAATACACTCAAACTCATTCTAGGGTGTTACTAACCCTATCTCTAATGAGTCACTCATCCCAGGGTATTACTAATCCTATCTCTGATGAGTCTTTACCCCAACAAAGCCAAGGTTCTCGCTTAACCTTCAGCTCTGATACCAAATGTAACGATCTAGGCTTTTCAACCATCGACAACGGTCACTTTTCGTCGTAGCTTACATTGGTACCTTACGCTTTGCTTTTACAGCCAACCTCTCGACTGAAACCAACCCTTCGATACTCGATCTCAGGGACATGTAGGAGTAACAGTCATCCGTTCGCTACCTAACAAGAAGCGAGAACCCCTATCATGTACGAACCTCACTAAGCAAAGCGGATAATAGAATACGTACATACGATGATGAAGATCTCCAGTTCTCCTCTGGAAACTCCAACCATCTTCAACTAAACCAGAAACTACTCGGATCTGACCCGAGTATTGAAATTACCCGGATCAAGCTTGATAAAGCAGCGTGAGATACTCGAAATTTAAAATGACTATGTTATCAAAACCATTGAAAAGAAGGGTATCTCATAAGGCCACGCCCACACATAAACACAGACGGGGTTTTACCTTTGATAACCAAAACACTTCATAGCAAAATACACTTGATATTATTTTTAATGACATTCTTTTGAAAACACTTTTCAAATAAACTTATTCAAATAAGACATCAATTTCTAGACTAAGTCTAAGGTAATATATTCGGACTAGGTCAACGGAATATACCAACGGAATATATGATACCAGAAAGGGGTAGTTGAAATGTTTGCAAGTCATTATAGCTATTTTGGGAATACAATCAAAACCGTAAATCTCGTATTGGGATTGGATTTCCAACATGATAAGGAACTAGTGGAAAGATCAATCTGTATCCACGGCTTACGTCCATGACTCAGACGCCGTTATACAACAACACAAATGGCTAAAAGTGGATACAATCTGCAAATAACATCCAAGGACTCGGACTTCGCGTATCCCTGCCATGAGGCCCAAACGTATCTGGTACCTGGGGCTCAGAACATTTGATAACCCAAATCACTACTATCTGAAATGCGAGCATACATCTGACCACATAGAATCCCATTATATCCGGGGTGTGAGGCTCGTGAGGCTACGCTCAATTCCTTCAAAGCCACGCTTTTCATACAAAACCACGCTTTGATCATAACATGTTCCACTTTGAATGCCACACTGCCATTCCACGTCACACGACTGATTTCTAGAAAAGTATAACTTCCTGAGCTTGTATGTCTCGGGGAAGGGTGTTAAGCTAAGAGAAGTTGCCTTCTCCACCACCAACTGATATACGTTTATAGAAACCACTCAAATATGATTTAGAATACAATGTCATACAAACATCAATACAAGTTCGTTCTAGGACGAACGAAACCGAAATCACTTTCCTCGGCAATTACTAGGCGAGAAGCCCTTGCAATCCGAAAAATCTCCATCACGAGGAGACCACTGCTATAAATAACTCTATAATGGAGGACAACCAGAGCATGTTCAACAAGCAGTCTTCACGCTATGAAGATCCACGGTCTTCAATAATCATCATCTTCAACATGTCTTCACTTTCGAACGTATACATTGGTTCGAAGTGGTTTTCGGATAGGAATCATCCAAATCCGACTCTGTTTCCTTCGAAACCAATCATCGCTTTTTAAAAAGATGTTAAGTTCATACGTGGATATCAATCATCAATCAATTACTTCATCTTTTAAACCAAATATCTTTCTTAGATATAATCTTTTCAAGATATTCCATTTTCTTTTCAAATGTATATGGAATCATTAAGCCTCATTTATCAAATCATTTGGTTTATTTAAACCATTCTTAAAACTTGGAATAACTCCATATAATTTTCTCTTTTGCTTAGGAAAACCTTTCCAAATCATTCATTAAATCTGAATCAAAAATTTTCTTATATTCAAGTTATAACTTTTAAACGTAGGGAAAATATTCTCAATTCATTCATTAAATCTAAATCAAAGATTTTCTTTCTTAACTTCAAATCATTTTCTTGCAATTCAAAGATTTTCAAAACAGAGCACTACTGCCACTTTAAATATGGTAAATTTCACCACCATGGACTATTGGCAAGTTTCACCTCTAGGGACTAATGGCAAGTTTCACCTCCAAGGACTAATGGCAATTTCACCTCCAGGGACTAATGGCAAGTAATCATACATCATGAATATTTTTGTCTCTTAACTTGGAAAAACTTAAATATGATCTTTTAGAGCATTCGGGCTTTCCCTTCGATATATTCCACCCCTCGCCTAAAAAGAGAAAACATAGGCCAGGTAAGTTCAGGGCACTGGTTGCTCCATCCCTAACCTTAGTTAAACACCTTGTTTACCTTCCCAGATCTCACATGCGGGACAAACGTATTAGCCGTTTCCACATACTCAGTTTGTTATTATATTCAATAGTCTTCATTTTGTTTAAGTGGTATAAACAATTCGTCTTAACCATTTATTCAAACTCTTATTAAAATTTCCAAATCATCTTTACATTACTTAATTATTCTTTTAAAATCATTCACAAAAGATTTGGGAAATAATTGTTAAGTTTAAACTCATATTCAAAAGGTTATAGAATTCACAGCATAAAAGTGCTGTAGAAATTGCTATATAAGCTTATTTGATTTAAACAACTTTTTAATATTTGAAAATTCACATTTTCCATTCTAAATCTCTTTTAAACTATTTTAATAGATTTGTCAAATTTATTTCATATTTTTAGTCATTTAAAAATATCATTTATAAAGAAATCCCTTTTTGGATTCCGAACTGCAAAACCGCGATGTTTGTAGAAAATTGTTTTGGACATATTTGAAAATCTACTTGATGAAATCTTGATTTTCTTTCTTCATTGGAAAACTATTATCATTGTGAATCAAAGAATTTTTCATTTTGAAGAAACGACTTATAAATCATTCTCTACGTCAATTTGAAGTTACGGGTCGAAATTTACGAATTGCCGCTACGCGACGAGCTCGGTTTTGACCAATTTTGTGAATTGCTTCGGAACTTGTCTGAAACACTTCAAATTTGTTTTAAACCATATTTAAACTATTTTAACTTATTTAAAATTATTAAGAGGCTAAATAACTTCCATACACACATTTGTATGGATTTAATTTCCATTGAATTAACTATGGTTAATTCCTAATCATTTTTCTTATCATTTATCAAACCAAATTATCATCCATATCGCAAACATATAATCAACAATAATATCAACCAAGTTATCAAACATTTAATCATCCAACATATTTGAACTTTTAAATCATTATACTTGAAATAATTTATGAATTTATTAGTAAATATGAGTACTCACCTTTTACCAAATTGTTCACTTTCTACCAACATTCTATCATCCAACACTTCACTAAATCCTTTATCTTCACCAAATATTTTCCCTAGACTTTCCTTTTAATCTCGGCAGCACTTTCTTCTCTTTTCTCGCTTCGAAACTTCACGACTCGCTCCTTCTCTTACATATGTTCGGCCACACCTTGCTCTTCCCCTTCCTCCTTTGTTTCTTCACTTTTTAGATGCTAAACCATGTTCTAATAGTAATCTAAGGTCTTTGGAAAAGTTTGATGGTGTTTGGAGTTGATTTGATATGCTTTTGAAAAAGTTAGTAAGCATTTGGAAGAGAAGAAGAAGCCATTAAAGCTCTAAAGATGAAGAAGAAGAGAGCATAGAAAAGGAATAAGAAGAATGAAAAGTGTGAAAAAAGTGAGAAAGTGGTTGATATTTATAGAAAAAGCAACGAAGTGGTAAATTACCAAAATATCCCTTTACTAATTTACCAAGATAACCTTACTTACTTCTAAAGTAATATTATTTTTTTCAACACTTAACATCACATTTAAAATCATTATTTTATGTCATTTTCACTTAGATATTAAGTAAAGTAAGTAATAATTATGTTTCTTTTATTTGATGTTTTACCTTTTGCTTTGAAATGACATTTTTGTCTTTTTGTGCTTGCTTTTTCTTAATTGTTTTCTAAAAGTTTCTTACCATGTGTATAAAAGTAAAATTGATTAGTGAATTAATTAATACTTATACTATTTGAATATATGTTTCTATATAAGAAAATAAAAGTGTGACGACGTTGCAACAACTTTTAATCGACAAAACGTTGTTTTTCGACAAAATATTTTACGGTCATATTTTGACATTTTAGTTAAACTATTTATTTATGTAAACCAAATTTAAAAATGAAAATTTTAATTCTTTAAATAAATTAAAACATGTCTCTTTATATTTTAAAATCATATTTAAATAGTATCAAAATCTCTAATTTTACGGTGTATGTAAAACTGAAAAAATGCAACAAAATTTAGTTATTTTTGTTAAACGATTATTAACATATTTTTAAATCTTTTATTATACTTATATTATCTTTATTAAAAGTTTTCAATAAGATTTATCTTTTTAAAAATATATTTAAACCTATTTATTTAAGCATTTATTTATTTTTAACAAAATATAACTTTTGTTGATTTATTCTAAAAACCAAACTTATACTTTTTAAATTATCAACTATAAGAATAAATAATTTTTCTATTATTATCTATTATATTTATGTTTTAAACCTTTTTAAATTTAAAACAAATGAAATCTTTCATTTTCGAAGTAGCGAAATTACGGGTCCTTGCAGTTTCGCAACTCAATCATGTATGATGGAATCATCAAAAAAATTATATTTTATAACTCTATTTGTAACTCACTAAAGGCTCGAGAAAAAAGAGGAGATGGATACGAACGAGATATCCAGCAACAAAAAGAAGGAAATGGATTAAATAGAGGAAATCCCAAGCATTTCTTGATCTCAGATGTCCCCATATCAATGGAATGGGTGGCTCATTTTCTTGATGAATCATTTCTTCGGATATAAGAAGATTCTGTAAGCACTTATTCCAAATCTCACTTATCAGAGTTCATTGTGGAAGAATCCTATGAGGAATTGGCCATGATATATTTGATTCATATATAATATCATGCAAAATGTACACAAATTTTTGACTGCTACATATTATTGGCAATGGGTGTGAAAAAGTATCTATAATAGTGAAATTTAGGTATTTGCTCTTGTTGATGTAAGGAACCATGGCATATATGTTTGGAATAGATTCCATTTTGTGAGATTTGAAAAAGCACTATCTCATTGAAAGGTTCCATACATCTTCACTTTCTCAACGTATTTCTTTCGAGAAAGACTTCGTTTTTTCTTTTCGGATGATAAATATTTTTCGTAGCATGGAGTTTGAATCAAACCCATATTTGAATTGAAACTAAGATACTGATGCAAGTTCTTTCCTTCTAAATCAGACAGATTCATAAATGAAAGAGGGTGACAATAAGTTCTTTCAAAATTGACTATTCGTTCCTCACTTAGAAATGTTGCAGAAATGTATATGATTGAGTAAATAGCTCTACGAACGACGGTATCGGATCGATTTGGAAATGGAAAGATTTGTACAAGTTATATGTTTCATCGTCACTTTGTAGAAAATCGTTAGGTATGAATATATGAGATATCTGTGACTTGATTGGTGAAATAGTCTCTCTCTCCAAAAAAATATGTTTATTTTTACTAGCGCACAAAGAAAATATTTTTTTGTTCTAGGAGGTGCAAGTTGCAATTCCACTTTGTTAAGTTATTTTTTTGTGATTCAACAAAACAAGAACATAATCATGATTTATAGGATTTAAACCTACGACATCAGATTTTGGAGATCCACGTTCTACCGAACTGAACTAAGGGCACTTTCTTTGACAAGAACTCTGATTGCAAAGAAAAGTCTTTTTTCATATCCCAATTTTGCATACCAATGCATGTAAAATATGAAAGATACTGAATGATCGATTTCATTTTATTTTATATCTCTAGAATTTCTCGGGCCAGATAGAATAAAAAATCATGATTGGCCCTCACTCTACCATTGGAAAAGCTATTAGTATTTCTATTTTATATATCGGAATAATCCTGGTATTAATAAGGAGTTAAGAAGATGACTGAAAGAAAAGAAATTAATTAGTTATTCATTAAAATTTCAGTTGGTTCAATAGCCAGAGTTAGACGACGCACTAGTATATTAATTAGCACCTAGGATACTAAGTCTAGTATATTAATTAGCACTTGTTTATTTACTTCAACCAGGGCCCATTCAAAACTTACTGTTGCTACACAAAAGAAAACAAGAGCTTTGGTTTCTTCTCATTGGGATAGGTGCAGATAAAAGAGGGACTTTCGTCGTTTGTGGATCACTCGAATAAATGCAAAAGCTCTTGAGAATATTGTATTCTATAGTTATAGTAAATTCATACACAATTTGTACAAGAAGAAATTGCTTCTTTGTCGTAAATACTTGCACAAATAGCTATATCAAATAAGAATTGTCTTTACATGATTTCTAATAAGATTAGCAAATAAAAGAGACTCAAAAATAATATATAAGATTTATGAACAGCAAAAACAGAATAGAATTCCCCAAAGAATTGACTCCTGGAAGATATTTTCAAAATGCATTTTTGAAATTCAAATGAAATTAAGATAAGTGGTGGCGAACATCTTTCAAAAGATTTTTCTGTGTGCTGGAATTATGCTTTACTATTGTTTATGGGACACAATGCTCTTGTTATTATGGAGGCAACCAAAGGCCAATGTTTGTATTGGTCGAGCATGGTCAATGAGAGCATGGTCTATGAGAGCATGATTGCAAGAGGTGGCACGGTCATAGAGGTGACACGAGTCCAATAAGTGGACTGCAAGGAGTGGGGGAGATGCATTATGCTAGGATGCGTGCTACCCCTTTAGTCTAGCCTTTCGACTAGCCATCATGTAAGCGCCTAGCAACAAGGGTACTGTACTTACTGTAGGCCCCCTACCTTCCTTCGTTATCCAGACAGGAGCCTTTAACAAGGTATGCGAGGGGGAAAGGGTTTATGAGCACTACCAAAGGTGACCGACGGGAGTTGTTTTGCGTAAAACTATCTTTAGGGGGGACGGATTAATGTGACCGGCTCAAAGGGGGCCAGATTGCACATTTCAAGACTGCGGTACTAAAAGAACCGCACGCTAGGTTGTTGGCTTACTTTTCTTGCCCTTGGGAGTAGTGGTTTAGAGCGGTTTCTATTATTCCTCTACTAGGAGTGGGATCATGCCCAGTAGATGATGAAGAGTGGAATTAGATACATAACCTATTGTACTAACATATCCCCTCGTTCCCCACTCCTTCATCAACTACTATAAGTGCCTTGGTTATTCTTTAATTGATACTAGGAGTCTAGTAGAAAGGCAAGACAACTTGGTGTCTTCTTTATGGAACAAAAGTATACTGTTCATATTTGTGTATAAAAATCGATGCTAGCCCAAGGGTACTCTTGTTGCAATGGTACAGTCTTGTAGCTTTAGGAGCCTATGATTTCATGAATACTGATTAGTTCGCTCATATCAATGAATTAATGGAATGAATCTAAGATGAAATGTAGTAGCTTTGCCAATATTACTTACTCTCTTTCTGCCTAAGTCTGCAAAACGAATGTGAGTCTTATTTCTTTGGGCAAAGTAACATTTCAAACAACCCCGAAAACAACAATAACTCAGGTTCGGTCAAATAAGGTCTCAAAGACGCATCATTGGCAACAACAAAGACCTCGGCTTAGGGTAACCAAACAAGCATAACATGCATGCAATGATAGCTTCCCATCAACTCCTAAGGATCTATCTATCAGTCTATCTACCTAAATGCCCAGGAGCTTTTGTTCATGAGGAAAGATGTTCGATTATGGAAAGGGATATTATTACAAATGTGTGGGATGAGCGAAATTCCAGTTAGGTGAAATCAATCTTGTCTTAAATACCGGTACACAGAATAATAATGTCTTGGATTCGGACTTTAAGGGCTCTCGACTAGGATCTACTTTTCGATCATTCATGGATTTTCAACATAGTGTGGTGACTGAAACTTAGTTTGCTAAGTAATATTACTAATCTATTAGTTTAGATAGAGGAATTCTCTATCAAATTCTAGCCTAGGTACGACCATTCCTCTCACCCTTTAATTTATGGCAGAGTAAGCATTTCCGTTAACGTAGTGGCAAGAACAAGGCACCAATATATTAAATGGTAACCAACGAGACTAAGGACCGAAGGAAGGCCAGTATATGAATTGGGGCTAGGAAAGCTAGTTCCACCAAAGGTGCATAGCAGTAGGATAAATAGGCAACCGAAGAGAGATTTTAGGGAAAATATCGATAGGAAGCACAGCCAGAATAATAATTCTAGATAAGTATGCCTAGTTCTGTTAATTCCTTATTATCAGTCCCTCGATAAGCGATAGGAGGCGATAGCAAGCTCGGCCGAGGAATCAAAGTATGTCCTCGTAAGGAGTCCAAAAATGGATTATATCTAGGAAATAGGAGGTTTCATAAGTGGGGAGTTTACTCTGATCAACAAGCATATCTACTATGATTAGCTTTTCCTACCGACATGTGACAAGAATAGTAAAAATGAACTTGAATAAAAGGTGGATATGCAAGAAAACGTGTATTCCAAGTCCAGGGGAAACGATTTCAACTAGTCTGCATTCATGGTTATTAAGTATTTCCTTTCTATCTCTAATACAGACCAGGGCTGAAAGCCAAACCAAACCAAACCAAATAGTAGTAAAGAACATGTTCCCGTATCCTATTATAGCATAGCAGTTGTTATCAATAGTTTGGATCGATCACCTTGAGCTTAATTGTTTTATTCGGTAGTAAATGTAGCAAGAATTCAAGGGGTGTCTTATGTAGGATTTCTATGTCTGATATGATCAATGACCTTGGTTTTTAATAACAACTTCGAGCGAAGGAAGTGCATTATGATCTAGTGTCAAAAGTGATTAGGTAAATGTTTAGCAAGCGGATGTGAGGCACACCAAGGCGACCAGCGGAAGGGTGCAAGCAACGAGAGCTAAGGCACTTAAATGAAAGCGAGAGTAGGATTATAAAGGACAGGAGTGGGATTCCAACATTGTGCAATCCATCTTGGAGTTATGATACCTTTGGTCATGTTTGTTCATGCTAATTGCTTGTCCAGTACCATTGAGAGCGAATCAGTCTTCCAGTTGTCGTTTAAAGCACTCAACCAGTCTATATTATTCTTGGGTCGCACTATCTACCTTTGCTTCGACTAGCCCAGCCATAGGGTGCTTTCTTTGTTTATTAGCTAGTTACCTGTTATGCTCTACATCCATTAGTTTCGTTCCCAACGAACTACTCAAAGAGAGAATTCCCTTGTCCGAGGTGCGACGTCTCCTTTAATCAAAACCCTACCACTAGAAAGGTACCATAAGAAAGATAATCAACGATTGGGACCAAGCATTCTTTCAAAGGACTTCGCCCAATATGACAAGAAGAGGATTTCCAACGATAGCCATATTAATTGGAGGTAGGTAAAGCATCTCGTGAACACCTCCCAATATGGATTCATCAACAAACGAATGACCACTCATGGAACTCGTGCCTTTTCGTGGAACTCGTTATCTTATCCTTCCTTGTTCAACAAGTTCACCTTCCTCTGGGTTCACTTCTTTCTCCTTACCTAGAAGCGGCTAAGAAGAGGAAGCAAAGGACGAAGAAAGACTTTCCACATGACTACTCTTCTTTCCTGTTTGATGTAACTGTAAACAGCCAATTTGCTTATTTAACAATTCTTTAGGTGGTTTGGGCACTAGGCAATAATAACTGGTAAGGTTAGTATGGACCTTGTAACTAAAGTGGCTCCCTATCAATTTACTGTACTTGGTATCCTGTCATACTTAGGCCTCTCCTTTCTATATGCATAGATGAGATTATGTTCAGTTAGACCCTATACAAGTGAAAATAATAAGAAAGATGAGATCAATATTTGCTCTGTTGCCTTTCAGTCCACTAATGAACATTTTTCCAAGCTTTAAGTAGGTTATAACCTAGCTTGTATAAATGAAAGTACCTAACCCTAGGCTAGTGTATTAATTGGGGACTAGTATATTAATTGGGTGATCCTTAAGCATAGATGTTTTAACGTTTGAGGTATTAGTATAAATGGGCTATAGTAATAGGAGATTTTTGTCCCAAACAATCTAGTGTTATTTATACAAGACAGAGAGATAAATTGATTTATAAGGTATTTAATACCATAATAATTAACTCACAACCATAAATTATTGACTACTTTTCAAACTCTTCCATTGATTAGATTCCACATCATGTGTTTTGCATCTGGCTATCAGTTGATGCTTCCACTCAAAAACCTCCCTGAGCTATTCCCATTGCATGGACTACTCAAAGGACTCATAAAGAGTTGAACCATCAACTTAAGCCAATCAATGATTCAAACGTAGATTGACACTAGACCAGACAATTTAACCATCTTCACTAGACCTAAAAGTTGCGCTCATACATTGAGCTTTCAGGAAGAACCTAGTTTGCTAATTGTTCAAAACCACTCGTGAATCATGAATGAGCTTCGAACACAAACGAAGATGTGAAAGTTATGTCGGAGACTGTTAATTCGACTTGTAACCGATTAGTGAATTGGTCGTTCTGTTCTTAGTACTGGTTTGATAGAAAAGGTACCTCTCTTTAACTTAAATAAACCATACTACTAAACCATTCCCCAATTAATATACTGGCCTTCGAGTTGCTTATCTTAGCATAGTAGTTTCAGCACATCGTTCATGCATTGACCTAGCTACCTCCTCATCTATTTTCCCTTAATCTATCTAAGTCAGAAAGAAGCCGTTGGTTTATATACCTATTACCTTCTCGCCCTCTTTAGTATGAAGGTCTCTAATCAAATATGCTAGTATAGAATCCTCATACCAATAATATGTTCTCTTATCAACCAATTATGTTATGTTAGAAGCGAGTTAACCAATTAGCAGGAGGTAGAGAAGCAAAATGTACACTTGGGAATCATCTACCAGTCTATAACTTAGCAGGCCTGGTATCGAATCTCAGTAAGTTCCTAAAAAGTGGATTATCTTACTCATTACCATTTTTATCAATAACACGTAATCATAGCAGAGTAAGGTTCAGGTATCAAACCACATTAGTATATCAGAGTTCAAGCTCATGGAATGTTAAGAAAACCAGTCCATTTTATTTAGTATAGAAATAAGCACATTTCTTTGCTACGCATCTCTTTCATAGTTTGGATCGATATCAAGTTGTAAAAAACAAGAAAATAATTATCAACTAAATGATCATACCCCACTAGCTAATGATTCCCCAGTTTTAGTGACCAAGATAAGAAAAATGTTGTGTGATCCAACTCCAAAGAACAAAAAAAAAATCAATGCAATAGTTAGTGCCAGGTAAATCCATTGCCAATACCAATAGTCGTTCACTACTTGCTTTCTACAGGGAAATGAGCACGTTTTGTAGTAAGGTAACCCTCTTGTTCTCTGCATAATATCCTAGATAAGTTAGGTTAATATATCCTTGTTGCTTGGCTTGGAGTGAATAAAGAAAGGAGTAGGTGCATAGAAATTTCCCGATTGAGCGGTGTAAGAGAAGTGTAGTAGTACGGACCTGTTGTTCCTGTTAACCTTCAGCTCCTTGTGACTCTGGGCGTGTACTTTGTTAAAAAAGAAAGATGCCTTATATGAGTTGCGTAGCCAGTCCTGCCAGTTTCTCTGCTCGTTCCACTTCGTACCTTGGGTTGATAGTAATGTGGTTTTGTCTTAGAGGAAAGCAAGTGTCAAAGATAGATATTAATTAGAAGTTGAACTAATAAACGATGTTGGGTAAGATGGGCTAGAAAAGTCTCATTAGCGCTACTTGTTCCAGTTAGCTTCCTGACTATGCCTGTTTAATGGAATCTAGGTATGGGGTTTTTGAAGCCTTATAGTTTATTTACTTTCTCATTCCACTACCTTTACCTTATGTCTCTGCTGTGGTTGCCTTAGTTACTTGCTTGCTTTGGTAAGAGTAATGGCAGAGTGATGTCCAATACTTTTAACTGCCAATATTCAATCTGGTTTCCCCAAGTAATATAGGTGTTCTCGTTCGTCCCTTCTTGGTCTTCATGGGTTAAGTTAGCTCACTAGATATAATATTAGTTATGTTAATTTGATCCACTTCCCCCAATAGATCGGGGAGACCTCCCAATTAATATAATGGACTTGGTATATTGAGCTCTTTGTTATCTCTTTATATAAAATAGTTATGGTCAGTAAAATGGAACAAAATAGCAATAGAATGGATCAGTCTCCTCTTAATAACTTTAGTAATTGACTATAGTTACACCAAATTTCTATTGAGTTGTAGGCCATCTTAGTCATATCTTATTCTGACTTAATGTTTTGATTCTATCAATAGCAGTAATTTATTCACGTCTTAACACTTAGTATCAACATCTCCACCTTGTTCTAGTAGTTCGATATTCGGATGTGAAATATACTTGCATAAAACAATAACCAATCATTATATCTATGGGTTGAGCCGGTTCTCTCGTGAAGCAAGAGAGGTGCCTAGTATACCAAGTCCATCTTTACATCTAATTTGTTCTCATGAATAATTAATCTCACCTTCGTTGAATGGATTGAAACACCCCACACCCCTTAGTATACTCAAAAAGGGAAAACTAAAGAATATGGTGCATTATAGGTATGGCTAAAAACTTATAGAAACTAAGATTCACAAGACAAAATAAATAAAACAGCGAAAACATTTAAAATAATAACTTATTAAAAATCAAATTTCATAAAATAAGTCATAACCAAAATAAGTCTCAAAATACCAAATACACATGTCTTATGAAAAATACCTTCTCAGTCGTAATATCAGAGTTATACGTAAAATCATCCCTCTCAACAAGTGCCAGTACATGAAGATAAAACTGAAAAGAAGAAGAATGCATGAAGAAAAACTCCGTAGCTGAACCTCCAAGAAAATTCGAAATCTATTGTCCTTGCCTCTACTGGCCAAGGGGGGAGAAAAGAGGAAATAAAGGACTAGGTCAGATTGTAAGTCTGGTGAATTGAAGTAACTACTAGTATTTTTAAGCAAGATAAAGTTAATAGACTTAACAACAGTTCTAGTATAAAAGGAAGCGAAGGAAAATATAAAGCTGGAATAAAATACTGTTTAACTATTTTGCTTTGCTCAGATGGTTCTGATTATTTTTATTTTTTGCACTTGTCTTAGATAACTCTTTGATTAGGATGAATTCCTAATCGTACTTTAATTAGGCTAAAGTCTTAATTCAACCCTTTTATCGGCCTTCTACCTTTGTTGCGCCACTGTGAGCTAGTCCCATCCCGTGGTCCCATAGCAAAAGACACCTGTTTAACACTTCGAACTCAATAGCGACTTATCTCCCTGCATCGAGGCCGCACGCTGGACCATCGTTAGGCTCCCGCTACCTGTTGCTACCTTTTTGGACCTCTTATTTACGCTAAACCGCATAAGCATGCCCAACCTCACTTCCGCGTGTTGTGAGACCACCGGTCCTTGACTGAACGGAAATGATGCTGACATGGTTCCTAACAAACAAAATCTAGTTGTGCCCCTTGCCCAAATCCCCTAATTTGAGCATCCAATTATTGACCACTTATCTACCGTAAACATCATAAGCGTCTCCCAAGAGGAATGCTGTTGGTACGAGTCCTACTTCTTAATTATTGACCACTTATCTGCCCTAAACAGCATAAGCGTGTCCCAAGGGGAATGCTGACAGTATGGGTCCTCTTCTTTATTTTCTTATTAACTTAATGCAAGTTTTAGAATAAGCCTCTTCTATTATTTTTTCTCTGTTTGCTTATTAAGTTAACCTAAGTCTTAAAACAAGGCTCTTCCGTTATCTCCGATTATAATCTGATAATTTGCATGTTATGATTTTGCTTATTAACTTCACCCAAGGTCTAAGTTTGAAAATAATCTTCTTTTACTATTTCTTCTATTTTCTCTTTTTATTTATAACTACATGTTATAACTATGCTCGCAAATATCTTAAATTTTCCTATTTCAATCCACATCCAATTTATTACAGTTATTCTTATTTTACATCTAATTTTTTGTAAATTCAATGTTCTTATACTTTAGTCCATATTAGCGTATTATTCACTTTTAATTATTCCATTCGTGTAAGAAGGGAATTAAAAAGAACTAACATTTACAGAATAAATCTCAACGTAGAATAGATGTAAATAAAATATAAATAACAGTAAATAAATGTAAATACTGTAAATAACAATAAATAATTTGGAAAACTATAATTAATAGCAAATAATTGCAAATAATAGAAATAGAACAACTAAAATAAAATAGACTATAAAGCAAGCCTAAAATTTACTTAAAAGTAAACTTTAAATAAACTTGCATAAAGGTTATGTATGAATATGCGCTTATATGTTTTTGTTTGATGATAATAAACATATATATTCATTTAAATGTATTTGGTAATGTACTATTTTGTTTTTCATAGATTAAATAAATATTTGTTGAATAAAATAAATTACACAGAATTTGAACTCGAATTCAAACAGAACAAGTTACATAGAATTTGAATTCAAACAGAAATTTTATTCAAACAAATATTTATTACAATCTTGAATAGTACAAATTCAAGCTCTCACTATACATATACATTCTTGATTACATCACAATTACATCACAATTCAGTTTACATAATTTCCTCACTACATATCACTCACACTCGTATTTTATCTTTAACTGCATTCCAGTTTGAATCCAGCATCTGAGCAATCTGCAAAAATATTCACTAACGCAGTAAAATTGAAAAAGAAATGTTTCTACAATATAAAATGAAATATGATTTTTGAAAATATGGTTTGCCTCAATTATTTGGGTTGTTCGTCATCATTCAAACTTGAATTCATCACACACGAACAGTGTGACATGCACAGTGTATCACTGTACATGCCACAAGGCCGTGCACATCGGTATACACTTGATAATGCTACAGGGATAGGTGAGCACAGGTCAAACCCAAATTAAAAGCCGGGTTCAACTCACATGCAATATATTCAAAATCACGACACGAGCACAAGGTCAAACCCGAGTTTTGAAACTGGATTCAACAAAAGGCAACATGACATGAATGCAACGAAGACCAACAGAAAAATGGACTGCAACAATCATGTATGCAGACCAATCAAAAACACAGTCAATCTTAACGAAACATGCACAAGACAAGAAGTTCTGCTACTCATATGAAACAGGGCAGTTCACATATCAAAACAAGTCGATGCAACATGGACAAACCCAATTCAATATGACTGAGAGCAGTGCCACAAGATCACCAGGCAAATAGACCAGAAGTACAACATGACCAATGAACAAAGAACAGATGACACGGACTCAAGCAAGTTACAACAACAAACCCAAATGTCCAGCAAACATGAAGTGAATCAAGTCTCGACCAAAACCAGTGCATGCAACATGGTGTACAAGCTCAATGAAGATTGCAGCAAAATTCAGCAATCCAAATAACACAATGACCAGAACACAAGTAAAAGCAGCAGTGTGTAACTCGAGAGTGTACACAAGTGAAACCAGGAAAATCATGACATCAAGTATGATCAAGACCAAATGCAAACAGCAGTATACAAGTACAGGCCACAACATGTCAATGCAAGCACAGCCTCAAACATGAAACAAGACTAAAACCAGGCAACAGTGAATAAGAAGACTACTATGCAGTGTACTGTAATACAACAGTGACATGCACATCAACTACAAGCCCGAGTGAAACCAAACCGAACATGTCCAGTTACAAGCTACAAATACCAATGATACAAGAGAGGTAACAGCATAGTACAATGCATAAATGACTACAGAATATAAATGAGACTCGGTGGTGAATCAACAATCTCGGCAAACATCAACAAGTTAATGTATGCATCAGTGATCAAATATGAAGTACACAAATACAAGATCAACACAGCAGTCTCAAGTGACACAGTTGCAAACAACATGAATATCACAAGTAACAGTATGGTTAAATGTCACAAGCATGAACAATCCAATATGGAAAATGAATGGAGCAATAAGCAAGTGCAACAAAATGGATGCAGCGATATCAGATGTAAACAGTGAACAACAATGCAATGAAGACAATACTTGAAACCGAGTAAGTACAAGCTGATACATGATAAATCAGACAAGCTCGAAGTCAAAAACCAAGAAGTGTCGAAATCGTGAAAATATACAGAAGTCAAGTGATAAAAATTCAAGTGCGTATGCAGTATTGACGAAGTAAAAAATCAACACCATGATGAACATGAAATTGATTTAAAACCGTATCAATCAAGTAAGTATCGAACGCATCAAAATCAAAGTCGTGAGCATCAAGACAGAAAGTAAATCAGGAAAGCCGTGCGCATCAAGGAATGAAAAATTTGGAAAGTATCGAACTAATACGAATGAAATCAAGTGATTCGAATTCATATAAATACCAAACCCAAGTGATCATCATCGGCATCGAGTTTGAGTTCGAAAAATCACAAAAGCACAAACAAGCAAAGAGATTACATACCGCAACAGTGAACTCGATCAAAAGAAGCAGCTGCAAACAATTCGCAATCTCGAAGCCCACCAGAACCAATCATAAGCGAAGCGGTAAGCAAGGGCAACAATCGATCATCAGAAATCGAGGACGAGCAATAGCCGAAAGCCCTAATTCTAACAAGAGAAAAGGACCGAAGCCCTAATTCGAGAAAGAAGCCGAAGCCTTAATTCGACAGAGGGATCGACCGCAATTGTTATAGAAGGAAAAGCAAGAGGATCGGGTTAAAAAATAGTGGGCCGGCCTTTATTATCAAAAGGGGGTTTTAGTTTTTTATTAGGGTTTAATTTTAAAGGGGTTTTTAGTTTTATTTTGAGCAAACATTGTGGAGTCAAGGTTGTATTTTAATTTTTGCTCCTGTTTTATTTTTGAAGTTGTTTTTTCTTTTCAAGTCAAAGAATTTGTAAATCACCACCTAAGTTGTAGATAGTGTCAGATTGTCTAGTCAGAATTAGTTCAGTGAGCAGGGTGTGCGAGTTTGCAAAACTCTATAGGCGGAGTAGAGTTTGCGAGCAAGCGAAAATCTATAGGCGGAGCAGGGTGTGCGAGTCTAATAGAGTGTTTGTGAGAGGGAGCAAAGGTTTGCGAGTCTAGTAGAGTGTTTGTAAGCGGGATACTGTTTAATTCTAATAGAAATCTGGGAATGCAGCAGTAGGCAGGGGTTGCCGAAGCTGGGTAAATTTTGTGTGTGATTTACTTTTCAGCATATTTATTTCTGCAGTTTATTTCTGTGTTTAATTCGAGAAAATTTGCTATAACCCTATTCACTCCCCCCTCTAGGGTTAATCTAGATCCTACAAGTGGTATCAGAGCCTGATATTTTTCTTTAGCTCTAGAGTCATGAATTCATCAAATAATGCTTTTTCTGAGGGGCAATCTATTGTTAGGCCACCCATGTTTAACGGGAATGATTATGCTTATTGGAAAGTTAGGAAGAGTATTTATCTTAGTTCCGTTGATTATGATGTTTGGGATATTATTGAAACTGGCTATAAACCTCCCACTATAACTGTTGGTGGTATTGAGATTCCTAAACCTAAGGATAAGTGGGATGCTAACGATAAGAAATTAAAAACTACAAATGTCAAAGCAATGAACGCTTTGATTTGTGCTCTTGATAAAAATGAATTTAATAGAATTTCTCATTGTACAATAGCACAGGAAATTTGGCACACTCTGAAGGTGACACAACGAAGGAACTTCTCAAGTCAAGGAGTCTCGTCTAGCCCTGTTCAGCAATGAATACGAGAACTTTGTGATGGACAAAGGCGAGAGCATAAAGGACATGTTTGGACGCTTTTCAACTTTGGTATACAACGCTAGAGCACTTGGGAAGGTATTCACTGAGGTAGAGCTTGTGAGGAAGGTGCTACGAGTTTTACCAATGAACTTTGAGGCAAAAGTCATGGCAATCCAAGAATCAAAAGACTTGAGTAAACTAAGCATGGAGGAGTTGATCGGTAACTTGATGACATATGAGCTTGAGCTAAAAGCAAAGGAAGAACGCAACAACTCCATACCAAAGAAGAAGACGATTGCCTTAAAGAGCAGAGAAGAGAGCGATGAAGATGAAGAAGATCCGATTGAAGAGTTTGCAATGGCTGTCAATAATCTTAGAAAATGGTCAAGATTCAAGCCACGCAAGAAGAAAACAAAGGGTAATAGGTCAAAAGATTCTGACATTCCGATAATGAACTGACTTGCTATAACTGCAACAAGCCTGGACATTTTAAACAATAATGCCCACTTCTCAAATACAACAAAGGAAAGAAAAATAAGAAGAAGGCTTTTGCAGCGACTTGGGATGATGAAGAAGGAGAGGAAGTTTCGGATAGCAGCTCAGAGGAGGCTAACTTGTGTTGTATGGCAAAATCAGAATTAGAAGCAAGCTCCGAGGAATCTAGTAAGGCAGGTGAGTATTCCTATAGAGATCTTGTTTTTATGTGTCTTGATCTCACTAAAGTAGTTGATGCTCTTGAATCTAAAATTGAAAAACTGAAATCTGATAGGAGAGAACTTGCTCGTGAAAATTTTAGGTTAGAAACTGAACTTGAAAAGATTCAAAACCTAGAATGTAAAATGTGTAAAATTTTAGATTCAGAATTGACAAGACTTAAGAATAGCTTTGAGAATCTTGAAAAAGAAAACTTGAGTCTTAAGGAAATCATTGACACTAGGAAAAAGGATTTTATAAACCGATGCACCTCACTTGTAACTGAAAACACATCACTTAAAACCAAAGTCCAAAATCTTGAGAAATCTTTGAATAACATTTCAAGAGGTGAAAAATCTTTCAACATGCTATTGGGAAATCAACTCTTTGCTAACAACAGAAAAGGACTAGGTTTTAGGAAAACACAAGTTGAGGATAATGCAAAAGGTAAGAGTGTCTTTGATAGATGTGAAATAATTGGACATCGTGTTGAAAATTGTAGTCATAGGAACAAGAACACAAAATTTATATAAGTTTGGGTTCCTAAGAATTCTACAAACAAATTTCATGTCTATTGGAACAAGAATAAAAGGACTAAACAAGTTTGGGTTCCAAAGGGTTTGTTTATTCATAATGCTTCTGCCACTAACAATCATGGACCTATAAATAGGTCACAAAAATCTTTCATCGCGTAGGTATGGTGGCAGGCTAAGGAACAACAATAGTGTTCTCTGGATTTTGGCTGTTCCAAAAACACAACGGGCAACAAAGCAAAGTTTCTTAGCCTAGTATAAAGGTAACAGAATCACAATGGACAACAACGAAAAATTATCATAAAGGTAAAACAGGTAAATTTGTTTTGAACGATATATTAAATGTGATAATCTGCACCGTAATCTTAATCAGCCAGTAATGTGATGATGAAATGAATGATGTCTCTAATTCTGACTTATTCCTAATTGATATTTTTTTGACTTGTTCTTATTTATGACCTTGATTTGTGCTTAAATGATGACCAATCAGATTTTCAACTTTGAACTAATCCATATAAATTTATTCGATCAAATGATGGTATTTTATTGATCTTTGATTACTCATGCTACACGTAGATATATTTGTTTTGACATTTTGGTCATTGCTTGTAAATTTGCACGATTTCAAATTTCATGTGAAAGCTGTTAAAAAGGATTTTAAGAAATTGTTGAAACTTCAAGAAATTGTTTTTGAAATAATTATGATGTTGATTGACTGTTGATTACTCATGAATATAATGGTTTATCCTACGGTTTCTGAAATTAACACCATGATATTTGTTTGAGTGTGAACATGGCTTCATTTCAAATTTCATTCTGAGATAGTTTGTTGAAATTTCACAATCTGGTCTTTGACATCCAACGAGTGAATAATGAGTGAAATTTAAATTCAGATGCAGATTACACTGGTAATATAGTTGATAGAAAAATTACTAGTGGAACGTGATTAATATTTGAAACATTCATTTGGCGCATCGTTTTTCAAAGAAAATATCTGCATATTTTTCACTTAAAACAATTTTCAAAAAGCAGAAAATTTTCTCATATAACCCCTTCGAGAAAATCATGTTTGACCATATTTTCAGATTAATCATTTTTATTTGATTTTAAATGACAAATTTTGACTAATCCGACTCCCTACTAATTATCAAAAAGATAAATAGTGATTGAAAAGGTGATAAGTGTTGATATTTAACATACATTACTCAAGAGAGTATATTTGGAAAATTTCTTTAGGAATTCAAACAAGAATTATAAAACTTTTTGTTGGGTAAAATTCCATGACCATTTCTATATCTATCATTATTTCTATCGACCATGGTTTATCAAATATTCAATATAGTTTGTCGATATGTGGTACTATAATCAGGAATCATTTGTTTTTCATGTCACATTTTAAAAAAAAAATCCAAAGTATTCACTCTCATTTAAAAGTCCTCACGGTTATGCATGGGTGAATTACTTGGATTTTTGATTATGTGCTTCCATGCTCATTTAAAAGTCCTTACGGTTATGCATGTATGGAACGCATATCAAAATTAATTGCTTAAATAGACAAGTTGATTCTAATCCCATTTAAAAGTCCTCACGGTCATGTGTGATTAGAAGATACATGATTTCATTTTTTAAAACTAAAATTGGAATACTACTAATCTCATTTAAAAGTCCTAACGGTTATGCATGATTAGTAGATATTAAAATTTTTGATATAAATGTACCACAAGTTGATACAATTGTATGATTTTATATGAGAATATCATTACCATTCTTTCTAAAAGTGGAATATGCGCCTAACAAGGGTAGTTATGATTTTTGTTTGATTCTTATTGAAGTTTAATATTTATATTCAATTTGAGTTTAATGTTGGATCGATATTGATCACTCTATCTCTATTTTCTCTAACACTATTATTCTTTTGCTGATAACAAAAGGGGGAGAGAAAAGTTAAGATTTTGTCAAATAGAATCAAGCAAAGGTCAAATAATTTTATATTTGGTAAGATTTTGTCAAATAGAATCAAGCAAAGGTCAAATAATTTTCCATTTGCATCTAGGCTTATTTGAATATTTCTATTTGTATGCATATATGTAGGGGGAGCATCATGTAGAGAGGAAGCATTTAAATAGGGGGAGCAATTAGAGTATATCATTGATCAAATACATTTAACACAGTCAAAATCTTAAATATATGTTTGTTATCATCAAAAGGGGGAGATTGTATGAATATGCGCTTATATGTTTTTGTTTGATGATAATAAACATATATGTTCATTTAAATGTATTTGGTAATGTACTATTTTGTTTTTCATAGATTTAATAAATATTTGTTGAATATAATAAATTACACAGAATTTGAATTTGAATTCAAACAGAACAGGTTACATAGAATTTGAATTCAAACAGAAATTTTATTCAAACAAATGTTTATTACAATCTTGAATAGTACAAATTCAAGCTCTCACTATACATATACATTCTTGATTACATCACAATTACATCACAATTCAGTTTACATAATTTCCTCACTACATATCACTCACACTCGTATTTTTTCTTCAACTGCATTCCAGTTTGAATCCAGCATCTGAGCAATCTGCAAAAATATTCACTAACGCAGTAAAATTGAAAACGAAATCTTTCTGCAATATAAAATGAAATATGATTTTTGAAAATATGGTTTGCCTCAGTTTTTTTGGTTGTTCGTCATCATTCACACTTGAATTCATCACACACGAACAGTGTGACATGCACAGTGTATCACTGTACATGCCACAAGGCCGTGCACATCGGTATACACTTGATAATGCTATAGGGACAGGTGAGCACAGGTCAAACCCAAATTAAAAGCCGGGTTCAACTCACATGCAATATATTCAAAATCACGACACGAGCACAAGGTCAAACCCGAGTTTTGAAACTGGATTCAATACAAGGCAACATGACATGAATGCAACGAAGACCAACAGCAAAATGGACTGCAACAATCATGTATGCAGACCAATCAAAAACACAGTCAAGCTTAAGGAAACATGCACAAGACAAGAAGTTCTGCTACTCGTATGAAATAGGGCAGTTCACATGTCAAAACAAGTCGATGCAACATGAACAAACACAATTCAATATGACTGAGAGCAGTGCCACAAGATCACCAGGCAAATAGACCAGAAGTACAACATGACCAATGAACAAAGAACAGATGACACAGACTCAAGCAAATTACAACAACAAACCCAAATGTCCAGCAAACATGAAGTGAATCAAGTCTCGACCAAAACCAGTGCATGAAACATGGTGTACAAGCTCAATGAAGATTGCAGCAAAATTCAGCAATCCAAATAACACAATGACCAGAACACAAGTACAAGCAGCAGTGTGTAACTCGAGAGTGTACACAAGTGAAACCAGGAAAATCATGACAACAAGTATGATCAAGACCAAATGCAAACAACAGTATACAAGTACAGGCCACAACATGTCAATGCTAGCACAGCCTCAAACATGAAACAAGACTAAAACCAGGCAGCCGTGAATGAGAAGACTACTATGCAGTGTACTGTAATACAACAGTGACATGCACATCAACTACAAGCCCGAGTGAAACCAAACCGAACATGTCCAGTTACAAGCTACAAATACCAATGATACAAGAGAGGTAACAGCATGGTACAATGCATAAATGACTACAGAATATAAATGAGACTCGGTGATGAATCAACAATCTCGGCAAACATCAACAAGTTAATGTATGCATCAGTGATCAAATATGAAGTACACAAGTACAAGATCACCACAGCAGTCTCAAGTGACACAGTTGCAAACAACATGAATATCACAAGTAACAGTATGGTTAAATGTCACAAGCATGAACAATCCAGTATGGAAAATGAATGGAGCAATGAGCAAGTGCAACAAAATGGATGCAGCGATATCAAATATAAACAGTGAACAACAATGCAATGAAGACAATACTTGAAATCGAGTAAGTACAAGCTGATACATGATAAATCAGACAAGCTTGAAGTCAAAAACCAAGAAGTGTCGAAATCGTGAAAATATACAGAAGTCAAGTGATAAAAATTCAAGTGCGTATGCAGTATTGACGAAGTAAAAAATCAACACCGTGATGACCACGAAATTGATTTAAAACTGTATCAATCAAGTAAGTATCGAACGCATCGAAATCAAAGTCGTGAGCATCAAGACAGAAAGTAAATCTGGAAAGCCGTGCGCATCAAGGAATGAAAAATTTGGGAAGTATCGAACTAATACGAATGAAATCAAGTGATTCGAATTCATATAAATACCAAACCCAAGTGATCATCATCGGCATCGAGTTTGAGTTCGAAAAATCACAAAAGCACAAACAAGCAAAGAGATTACATACCGCAACAGTGAACTCGATCAAAAGAAGCAGCTGCAAACAATTCGCAATCTCGAAGCCCACCAGAACCAATCATAAGCGAAGCAGTAAGCAAGGGCAACAATCGATCATCAGAAATCGAGGACGAGCAAGAGCCGAAAGCCCTAATTCTAACAAGAGAAAAGGACCGAAGCCCTAATTCGAGAAAGAAGCCGAAGCCCTAATTCGACAAAGGGATCGGCCGCAATTGTTACAGAAGGAAAAGCAAGAGGATCGGGTTAAAAAATAGTGGGCCGGCCTTTATTATCAAAAGGGGGTTTTAGTTTTTAATTAGGGTTTAATTTTAAAGGGGTTTTTAGTTTTATTTTGAGCAAAAATTGTGGAGTCAAGGTTGTATTTTAATTTTTGCTCCTGTTTTATTTTTGAAGTTGTTTTTTCTTTTCAAGTCAAAGAATTTGTAAATCACCACCTAAGTTGTAGGTAGTGTCAGATTGTCTAGTCAGAATTAGTTCAGTGAGCAGGGTGTGCGAGTTTGCAAAACTCTATAGGCGGAGTAGAGTTTGCGAGTAAGCGAAACTCTATAGGCGGAGCAGGGTGTGCGAGTCTAATAGAGTGTTTGTGAGAGGGAGCAAAGGTTTGCGAGTCTAGTAGAGTGTTTGTAAGCGGGATACTGTTTAATTCTAATAGAAATCTAGGAATGCAGCAGTAGGCAAGGGTTGCCGAAGCTGGGTAAATTTTGTGTGTGATTTACTTTTCAGCATATTTATTTCTGCAGTTTATTTCTGTGTTTAATTCGAGAAAATTTGCTATAACCCTATTCACCCCCTCCCCCCTCTAGGATTAATCTAGATCCTACAGGTTATCCCAAAATTGTATAAAAACTATAACTATTGGAAACCCTACTATTTTAAATTACTTAAAAATATAAAATAATTCCTTAAACACTCACCAATGGTCCTCAGCTCTTTTCCTTGGCCATCCCTGATCAACTTGTTGGGTATAAAATATTTTAATTAAAAAGATCTTTTGCACAAAAAATATTCCTTTTGGGGTCCAACGTCAGGCAATGAACCCAGATGGAGAAAATATAAATGAGAAAAATAGTTAGACCTAGGGTCTAATTTATAGTGTCCCTTATGGAACTAAGACTGTTGGATTTGGAGATTAAATCTGGGGCAACCACGTCATAGGCTCAATGGGAACTGTTGAATGCAAGCACAGACGCGCAAGATGGAGCAAAAGTCGAAAAATACGTCATCGGTTCGAATTTGGAAAAGAATGCATTCTACAGCATGGGTGGGTCATCCTACCTGTCAACCATCAAAAGTTAAGGTCAAGCTTGGGTCGACCCTAGGGATGACCTAGCCCTTTTTATTTTTTATTTTTCCTTTTATTTTCTCATTTCTTGTTTATTCCGTAACTTTTTCGTCTTAGCTCGGATTTTGACAATCTATATATGGAAATTGACCATAAAATTACCACGGATACAATGGTGCAACTCTGTGCCTCAATTCTAATGATTTCACCAAGTTATTTTATTATTTAATTAATTCATTAATTAATTACTATTGCTTAAATTTTGGGTTGTTACATTCTCCCCTCCTTAAGGGATTTCGTCCTCGAAATCTCTAAAGGATAGAAGAATGAAATAAATATCTTCATCCAAGTTTTACAACCAACTACTCAACCATCATCCATTGTCCTTAAGTTTTCTAATGCGATTTATGGTGCATATCCAATAGTGTAGTGTCAATGTCCCTAACTAATGCAAAAGATTAGGTGGTCTACTGGTTTAGTCGACCTCCTTTTATGCAATCATATTCGTTCCATACATCCAAATGAATGCAGATTCCCTAATGGTAACTGATAGTTCTATATCTGTGCTATAATCATCATCCAAATGCAATAATCAAATGATAATCATCCATTTGCAGCAAGCATGGAAAATAGAATGAAAATGCTATTGCGCACGCATCCATATGCGTATGCTCTAGTGTCTTAGTTAGGCCGATTCCTAAGAGATAACAGTGCCTAGTGTAAGTATATGCTCCATTAGCATCCAATAGAACCCACTTGTAACCACTAGTATCCATCATACATAACATGTTCTAATAACATGTTTTCATCAAATCCTACCATCCATAGGTTAAATCCTAAGATCTACCCTCCAAATGGATAATAAAGGAAATAACCTATTCAATACTAAAGATGGAAATAGGAAATTAACTTATCATCAAAGAGATGTATGTATTCTCTCCTAATCAAATCAATCTTCCCCAAAGTCTCTTTAACCATGTCGAGACCAAGTGGTAATCTCTTTGTAGACTCCAACCAACACGAAGGTCGACTCGTATGGTCTTCCATAGATAGCTTCGAAAGGTGCCATTCCAATACCATCTTGAAAACATTATCATACGTGAATTCCACTAAAGGAAGATGCTCCTTCCAAGTTCCTTCAAAATCAAGAATACACATCCTTAACCACGTGCGTCTTACTATATTACTAACATCACCTTACTATTCTTCTACCATCCACACACATAAAGCAACAATCTTAGGTTCTCACTAGTGTCCTTTACACTTTACGGAAACTTCCATTATTACTTCTAGAAGTAATCACTGTTATCTCCTACATAGCCTTACACCGTTACACATAGAAAATGATTCCTATCTACTCCATATTTAAAAGTTTAGTTTGGTATTTATCATTTCATTTCACAAAGGTAAGCTTCCAAATTTTTGAAGTATTAGATCCCAAAAAAATTCTTTTAAAAGTGTTATTAACAAATTTCTGTTAAATTCAAAGGTATTTGGTTATTTAACATTTTATCTTTCTAGACTAGCATCCTTACAATTTTTTGAATTTACATTAATCCCCAAACCTAGAAGGGAAAACTTCAAAACTTATTCTTTTATAATTTGGATTCCTAAATTCAATTGTTACTGAGTTTTTCGCTTTCAAAAACTTATTTACTTTTTCACCAAACCATTTTTCTTTAATATATCTTTAAAATGTCTTCCTCACTTGTTTTCAAAACATCTTCTTTTCATAGATTTTCAATTTTGCAAAAACTGGAGTAGATAAGAATGATTATTTTATTAAAAATCTCTTATCCTTCCAATTACCTAACCTTGGAGGAGTTTCTAACTTACTACAAATTGGATCTTTGTGAAAAATCAATGGAAAAACATATGAATTTTCCATTGCTTAGATCTTTCTACTAAGGCTCTCTATAATATCACTCCTAACTAACACTATCTCTAATTATTACACTTCTTATTACACCTAATAGTTTTATACTCTAATATATTGGAACTACTTTCTTTTATAAGAAACTATTAATGTTAAAACCTTCTATAAAATCTTTTAAAAGAGGACTTCATGTTTATGTTAAATTACAAGGAACTTATTTTATATTTTTTGAAACGGACTATACAAAATATGGTTCTTCCCATACCTTGTATATCTCTTTCACGTATTTCTTATAACTTGCGCAAAACATCTTTAATTTTGATTGGTTTCATAGAAAATTTTATCATTATTAATTTCATTTAAAGTATGTTTAACTAAAAAACATTCCCTTATACTTATTTAAATGATAAGTGTACTTACAAACCACTTTTTCTATGCTTGGAAATTATTTTCAAAAAACTTTTTTTATTTGGGTCAAAACAGATGTTGCGTAAAACACCGTTACTACAACCTAATAATACTAGCATATAGATTCAATTAAAATAAATACTAATTAGTCTTATATACTATGAAAACATTTTCTTTGGGAGTCGCCTACTATGATAGTAGTGTTATAGTCTATGCTCCCTTATTTTTTATGAAAACAACTATTACTACAATAAATGTTGTAACCTACGTTTTCAATACTTAATACACTCTAGGTTTTTATATTTAAAATCTTTATTTACCTACAAAGAAACTATTGAGCTATATATGTTCTATAATTCTTCAAAAATAATTTTTCTTTTAACCAAATTTACATCATATAAAATCCAAATTGAATTTCATACCACTTTATTTCATTTTTTCAAAAACCTAATATTTTTTCCACAAAAATATTAACAATTATATTTTTAAAATTTTCAATTCTAACAATTTTATTTTATAGGGCTAGGCATAAAGTGGATTTTCTTCTTACTATCCTGGGAGTACACTTACTAAATCTTGGAAATCTTATTTTCTTACTAAGGTCTTTTATTCCTATTCCAAGGTGCTACCTTTAATCAACTTATCTAAAAAAATTATAATTTTTGCAATTATCTAAACATGGGCTTTCTTCTTTTCAACTAAATCTATTATACATCTCCAATCTTTTCTTACCTCTCTTTGGAGTTCCACAATCAGAAACTAAATCTACAAAACCGTTTCTCAAACTTCTACCATGCGTAGACCTTCTCTATTCCCTAAGAAATGCACTTCCTTATGCAAAAAGTGTCACTTCAAGAATTTTGCCTTCAATTTATGAACCTAAGTGTGCAAAGAATATCCTCTAGACAAATAGCATGTTCTTCCATATTTTGGAAAAACACGAAATGTCTCCCACAAATACTACTACAAACTTATTTAGGACATTTCCAAAAGCACGTCTTATCAAATCTGCAAAATATGTTGGGGTTTGGTTAGCCCAAATGGCATTACCAACCACGCAAAGAATCCATCTAGTGTCCTAAATGGTGTCTTATCAACGCTATCATCAACGAACCTAAGCCAGCTGAATCAAGATGATAAAATACTAAAGAGCCAACTAACTGATCGAAAAGATCATCTATTCTAGGAAGTGGGTAACGATTCTTCTTTGTGAGCTTATTCAACTCCTTACTCTCCCTAGGTTCCATATGTCTCACGGGCAATGCCGCTGGCTAAGCATTTTTATTCGTATAGATCCTAAATTTGATCTCTCTCCTAGGGGTAGTCTCTGAACCTCTTTAAAAATGTCTGGGAAACCTATAACAACTGGAACAGAATCTAGCTCTCCTAGTGATGAATAAAGAGAATAAAGGAAGTTGTACATGACTGACCGCTGTGGGTTGCAAGAGACCTCAAGAGCCCTACTGCAGCATATCTCTAGTCGAATGACACTCCTCTCATAGTCCTATATCGCTCCATAAATGGATACCCAGTCCATCCCAAAATCATCACATACCCTGAAAATCTCAATACATAGGCCATATATTCAAACTCTACACCTAATATAAATTTTTTCCAACCCCTACAAATCATGGATAAATATATCGATCCTTCTATGGGGTTTGAAACAACTATCGGGTTTACTACTAAAGAGATATCTAAGTGCAAACAATCAACCCAAGAATGGGAAATGAAAGAATGGGATGCTCAAGAATCAAAAAGATTCTGAATAGGAAAAATATGAAATAGAAACAAACCTCCTACAGAGATTTTCCTACCACTAATTGGTCCACTACTAGAAGGTGTTACATCCAAAGCCCATGCTTACGCTGTAGGAGCGCCTGCTCTCTGTCTCGTTCTCTGAGGACAAACTCTACTAAGGTGACTGGGCTACCCACAGTTGAAACATCTCCCCTTCATCATTTTATTCTTACATTCATTTAGAGGACCAAACGATCTCATATTGAGCTGAAAATTGGTATGCACATAGTAGAAAACATCAATTTTCAAACAAAAAAGAATCAATAAATTCTGATTGGAAATGAAAAAATTACGCTGTTTCAAACATGAACACAGGCCATGTTTGTAACAACTTAGAAAACAAAAATGTGCCTAGGCCCGAAAACCACCTTGGGTTCAACTTACAAGCCTAAAACAAAGGACCAAATATTTTCTGAAATCGATTTTAATAATAAAATTGCGTAATGACCAACCGGTCCACAGCTATTGCATTTTCCACTTTTCTTGATCCATTTTTGAGATCCTCTTTCTTTCCTCTTGTCTTTATCCTTCTTATTCTTCCTTCATGGCTTCTTAGAGCTTTTTTACTTAGGAACCTCTTTAAGCTCTCCCTTCAGCTGCCAAGATGTAGGCTGAAGTCTCTGTCAGTCCTCTAAATCTAACAGCCTAAACTTTTGCTCCATATCCTCAAACCTAACTCGTGCCTCCTCGAAATCCTCTGTGGCAAAAAAACGTCTTTCCACCTAGAATAGCAAAGTCCTTGCATAGGTTAGAAAAATTAGCTATCGTAGGTGGATTAAAAGAATCTCCACCTACCGGTGCTGTATTGGGTGCTTGCCCTTGCACCTCTGGTACCATAGCTCTAGTCAGCCATACTATGCAAAGAAAAGGAAACTTAGGCTTGAAAGAATCGTAAGAAGGTTGAACTGGACTTTGAGGGGACTTTTATAAAAACTCTCTTTTATACTTGAAAAACCATTTCTATAATAAGAGTTTCTTTCTAAAAAGTACTCTAATTTGAAGATATGCTACTTAAAAATAGGTTACTTTCTGAAAAATGCTTTATTTTTAATACAAGTTTTTTTAGGAATCCTGTAACCTTAGGCTCTGATACCAATTGAAATACCCCACAACCCTTAACATACCCAAAAAGGGCGCACTAAAGAATATGGTGCGTTATAGTTATGGCTAAAACCATACAACGACTAAGATTCACAAGATAAATAAATAAAATAGCGAAAACATTTAAAACAATAACTTATTAAATATCAAACTTCATAAAATAAGTCATAACCAAAATAAGTCTCAAAATACCAAATACATATGTCTTATGAAAAACACCATGTTAGTTATAAAATCAGAGTTCATACATAAAATCATCCCTCTCAACAAGTGCCAGTATATGGAGATAAAACTGAAAAGGAGAAGAAGAATACATGAAGAAAAATTCCACAACTGAACCTCTAAGAAAATCCAAAATCTACTATCCATGCCTCTGCTGGACTAAGGGAGAGAAAATGAGAAATAGAGGAGTGGGTCCGACTATAAGTTTGGTGAGTGGAAGTAATTACTAGTATTTTTAAGCAAGATAAAGATAATAAACTTAACAACAGTTCTAGTATAGAAGGAAGTAAAGGAAAAGATAAAGCTGGAATAAAATACTATTTAACTATTTTGCTTTGCTAAGAGGGCTCTGATATTTTGGTCGTTTGCACTTGTCTTAGATAATTCTTTAATTAGGATGAATTCCTAATCCTACTTTAATTAGGCGAAAGCCCTAATTCTACCCTTTGATCGGCATGCTATCTCTATTGTGCCACTATGAGCTAGTCCCATCGTGTGGGTCCCATAGAAAAAGACACATGTTTAGCGCTTGGAACTCAATAGCGATTTATCTCCATACACTGAGGCTACGCGCTCAACTGCCATTAGGCTCGTTCTACCTGTTGCTCCCTCTTTGGACCTCTTATTTACCCTAAACAGCACAAGTGTGCCAAACCTTACCTCCACGTGTTGTGAGACCGCCAGTTCCTAACTGATGGGGAATGCCACCGATATGGGTCCTAACAAACAAAATCTAGCTGTGCCACTTACCCAAATCCTCTGATTTAATTTTCTAATTATTGACCACTTATCTACCCTAAACAGCGTAAGCGAGTCCTAAGAGGAATGCTGCCGGTACAGGTCCTACTTAATTATCAACCATTTATCTACCCTAAACAGCATAAGTGTGTCCCAAGGGGAATGTTGTCGGTATGAGTCCTACTTCTTTCTCTGCTTATTAACTTAGTGTAAGTTTTAGAATAAGCCTCTTCTATTATATCTGCTTTGTTTGCTTATTAACTTAAACTAAGTCTTAAAATGAGCCTCTTCTATTATCTTTGATTATAATATGTGTGTTATAATTTTGCTTACTAACTTAACCCAAGGTTTAAGTTTAGAAATAAGCTTCTTTTGCTATTTTTCCTTTTTCTATTTTTAGTTATAATTACATGTTATAACTATGCTTGCAAATATCTTAAATTTTCCTATTTCAGTCTATATCCAATTTATTACAGTTCTTCTTATTTTACATCTAATTTTCTGTAATTCAGTGTCCTTAAATTTTAGTCCATATTAGCAAATTATTCTCTTTTAATTATTTCATTCGTGTAAAAAGGGAAAGAACTAACATTTACAGAATAAATCCCAACGTAGAATAAATGTAAATAAAATATAAATAATAGTAAACAACTGTAAATAACTATAAATAATTGGGAAAACTATAATTAACAGTAAATAATTGCAAATAACTGAAATAGAATAGCTAAAAGAAAATAGACTGGAAAGTGTGTCTAAAATTTACTTAATAATAAATTGTAAATAAACTTGCATAAATTTATCCCAAAATTGTAGAAAAACTACAACTATTGGAAATCTTATTATTTTAAATTACGTAAAAATTTAAAATAATTACTTAAACACTCAAATGTGGTCCTTAGCTCTTTTTCTTGGCCTTCTCGATCCACTTGAAAGGTGTAAAATATTTTAACTAAAAAGACATTCTTCTTCGAAAAATATACCTTTTAGAGTCCAGCTTCGGGCTACAAACCTAGACGGAGAAAATATGAATGAGAAACATGGGTAGGCCTAGTGTATTATTTATAGTGTCACTTGTGGATCTCAGAGCATTGGATATGGAGATTAAATCTTGTGTAACCACATCATAGGCTCGATGAGAATCGTCAGACAGAAGCACGGACGCACGAGATGGAGCATAAATCGAAAAATACTTTATCGGTTTGAATCTGGAAAAGAATACAATCTAGTACGTGGGCGGGTCAACCTAACTGTCGATCATAACAAGCTAGGCTCGACCTAGCCATTGTGAGGGTCGACCTTGCCCTTTTTATTTTTATTTTTCTCCTTTTTTTCTCGTTTCTTGCTTATTCCGTAACTTCTGCGTATTTGCTCGGATTTTGACAATCTATATATACAAATTGACCAGAAAATTACCACAGACAAAATGGTGCAACTCCAATGGCTCAATTCTGATAATTTCACCAAGATATTTTATTAATTAATTAATTAATTAATTAATTACTATAACTTAAATTTTGGGTTGTTACAATGACTGCTCTTGCTATGCTGTTCTTTCCTATTCAAATAAAATGCTTGTATAAGTATTCCCGAATATACTGCATGTTGGAGCCAGATTAATATACTTGGACCTCCTAATAAATATACTGGATGTTGAAGCCCGGATTAGTATACTTAGACCTCAAACCACTCGAGAATTAAGAACGGCGAGTGAACTGAGTCCTATGCTGCTTTTGTCTGTCATCGCTTGTTAGAGGTCACATATATTTCGCCGGTGAAATATTTTATCGATTGATTCTTCAATCGTTCGGAGTGTGAAGCTCAATTAGATTGATTTAGATTAAGGAGAAATATTTTTAATTAAAAGAATTTATGAGACTAAGAACATGAAGTATCCAGTCTCTGCTCATAAAATACCAAATTGGTAATAGTAATATATGTAGAATTATCGCTTATAGCTATGCATAGAAGATTTTTCCCAAACATCAAATCTAGGGGCTCCTCACCTTGGTTCAGATCCATCATGAATCGGTGGGTTAGCGAACCCCTTATTAGGAGGTTACCTCCTATTGCTATTCAAGGTTTTTCCTATTTTTCTTTGGAAGTGCTTTTGTATTGTTTATTTTATTTATTTTTATTTTCTTGCAACTTATTTTTTTTACCGGAAATTTCAAGAGGGTGTAAGGCGGGGCGCCAATGCTTCAATTCTCACTTTTGGTTAACACTTTCAAATGGTTCGATATTAAGGTAGCCTATTCAAACAACTTAGTTTCCATTGATGGATTTCTTGCGACCAAACTAATTGGAAAAGAGAAGACCCATCAATTCCAATTGAAGCACCTGCTAAGGCTATAGTTGTTATTCTAGCACCTAGAAGTTTTAATTCCATATTCTCAGAAATAGTTGGTCTTTCAACTACTTAGAGAAGAGCCTTATCCATGATAAATTATTTTATCTATTGCACTTAATCTAGTAAATATTCCTATGTTGGAAATAATATCCAAGGGAGAATTCACACCTAAACATAATAGACCAAAGCTAGCCAATTGGTTGATTTACCTGGCCATTGATAGGAGATCGAAAGATTGACTCCAAGCTGAAGTCACTTTGAGTACATTATGTCAAGCATATCAGTGGTGGCTTCTCATGGTAGATATTTCTTGTTTATTTTCTGCTTTTTTTGATAATATTTGTCCTAAATTTACTTAATTGAGATTCTCGGCTCTTATTGGAGAATCACGGGACGACCAGATTTCAGTGAAATTTTTTGTCCAACTATATGTAAAAGTTAGTCAATTGTTGAATCTCCTAAAGGGAAACCTTTTTTCAAAGAGATTAGGTTCTACAACTACGATGGATGCAAGTAGCCTACCATCTAAGTCCGTACTAACCGAAAGTCTTGAAGCAGCTAAATCCTCAAGGAGTCAAGGTGCCAGAACAACTATGAATTTGTCTCGATCTACCGAATTCCGATCCAGCAAAGTAATAAATTTGTGTGCATTAGTCCTAGTAGAGTCATTTATAAGGCTTTAAAATCCTAGTTTGAAGAGTTTTGAGGTCGAATAATGCATTCGACCTCATTTCCAGAGGTTTAAGATATAGGAACTTGATTGGGACCTCTTATTTCAATAGAAGAAGGAGTTACCGGTCGTCACACTAGCTACCTAGCTTAGTCCACCAAGGAAGTTTCATATCAATGATTAGTGACAGAATTCATTTCCAAATAGTGTGGGTGATCAGTGGAAGATTTCATTCATGAGCAGGTGAGGGGCTTTCTTTAATAGAAATGCGCAGAAAGAGCATCCATGTGTCAAAACAAAACACCAAACAAGAATGTGAGTACGATAAGTTTTCCAATAGATAAGTAGCACTCTAAGAGCGAAGTCTATGCATTGGTTCGCGTGCCCATTCACACGTGAATTTAGGAGCCATACCCCTATGCACATGCATACGCGGGACTATCGTCTAATTTGCCAGGTAGAAATTCATTTGGAAATCATGTCAAAAAATTAATTTCCACTTTTCTTTTTGAAATTATCCATTTTCCTGGCCTGGTAAAGATCGATTGGTGCAATCAGGGCGGAGTCTTTGGAATTAGAGTTTAGTTTGAAAGTGCCTAGAACAAGCTAGTAAGTATGTAGGTGTGCACACCCATGCATGTATGAGATGAAACATACCCCTCATTGTCCCATTGTTGCTCGGTTCTCTAATTGACTTGAGATGGCGAATAAGCCCCTATCCTAAAAACTCTTGATAAAGGTACTCAATGATAGATTGATCACCCGGTATTAAAAAGTAGCATTTTCGTTCATATTATATACATAGTATGTTTTCCACCTTAGGAAAGAGTACAAGTGAGTGCTAGTGTACTCAAGTTCTTCCTAGAATAAGCAAGAAAGTTCGCCTATATAAGAAAAAATGACATGGAGCTAGCTCATCCTTGGTATTAGTGAGGTATGCAGCCAACTTCTAGTAGTAAGAATGTATGAAAGTCCATGCCCGAATGAGAAGAAAAAGGGTGCTGCTAATTCCTAAGTCATAAAGTATGGCACTGAAAAAGAGTTACCAAGTCAAATCCCCGATTTCCTATAGGTCAATCTACGTAGCTACCTAAGTCCAAGTTTATCGAAACCTCGGTAGAGCGAAGTGGTAGATAACTCTAAGGGCTGCTAGCTTCGTATCCTTTGTAAAGGCATACAGATTAGTGAAGCTCAGTTTACATCCTTGTAGTGCATGGGTCATATAGTTCCCCTTGTAACCTTGGTACTGGTGAAGTGAGAGACAAAATATGAGTTCCCTAACTTGTTCCTCTCCCTTGTCGAGAAACGAGGGTTAGTTAGGTTAAATCTACCCTTTTCCCATTGTCCTATGATTCTAAATGATTATTGACCGGAGGGGAATTCAATTTCCTTTAAGAGAACTCTTCATTATAGGCCACTTTGATGATAGCTTGTACGTCTAGAGTGATTTTATGGGAAGGTGTGATTTCCTCGTCTTTTAAAGTTGGAGCTGCTAGGCGTGACTTCTTTAAAGAGTATGTTATGCACTGTGTACATCTGGGCAATGGAGTAAGATTGGAATTAGGATACTTTAGGTCTATCTGAGCTTGCAGCTTAAGAGCATAACTTCCTTAAATAAGTACTATGTGTGTGTATGAAGCAAAACCTTTCTTTGTTCGCTCATTGTTTCATGGTCAGTCAGGGAGCGATGAACAAATTCCTTTAACATAATTTTTGATAAGAATTTTCAGTGATGAATAAAATCACGCACACATCCAAGATGGAAAACTTGCATTGTAGCTCATTTTTTATGTATAAGTTGCTTTCAACTGAGTACAATTGAACTACCAAAAATAAAGGCTGCGATGCAGAACCTCGTATTAATTATAAGTACGTGTATGTGAGAGTTTATCTTCTATTGACAACTGCCCGATCGGTTTCCTATATAAGAAACCTTCGAAAATGATGTGGGATGCTATATTAGACCCGAAAAGGCTTGAAATGCAAAATTTCATATGGTAGGAAAAAGGGCCAAAATTTATTCCTTAGGAAGTACCTATAGGTGCACCTCTCATTGGTATTTGTAGTAGATCTAAACATCGAATCGATAACTTGCCCACATTACGTTTCTAATTATTCCTTAAGAGGCATGGATGAAGGAGGCAGTCGCTCAATCATATGTTATGGAACCCTTCTCCAATGAGCTTTAAGTATGCTCTTCTTTTTGACGAATGAAATCCAGATAGTATTTTGAGATGCGGGAAGCCAAGAGAGCCAGTTCTCTTGAGAGCAAAAGTGAGATGCCAAACCACCGCCCAAAGCTTACCCAGTCCTTTGTAATTCAGGTGTGAATCTTTATTAGCATAACCTTAAAGAATCGGTACAAACAAGAAAGACTCACAAGTAATATGATGAAAGATCTTGATCTTGATTCTACTTCTTGAATCTTGGAATCTTTAATCTTGATGGAATGCATGTTTATAGAATTAGATAGGATGGTCTCATGGATCATGCATGGAGAGGAGAGCCTCATCCAACATTGGGAGCTATTAGTCACGCTTAACCGTAATGCTAAGGTTCAGGTCCGTCACGCTAACTGGAAAGCGAATAGTGGCTATCCGGTAAGAGACGGGAAAATGAAGAGCAGTGATGAAATCTTAGGCTTAGTACTAGAAGCCAATGACAACTATTGATATTGCTTTTCACTTCAACCGTAGTTATTGAGTAAGCGATTTGGCTTTCACTTCTTTTTGCTTAACTTCATCTATAGCTTTCAGCACACTCATAAACGAACTCTTGCTATTGCATTGTCACTTTCAATATGAAATCAGTAACTTTCAATCTTCACTTTCACTTTGAAATCTGAATAGTTAAAAATACAAGGTTTCTTTAATTTTTCAGATTTGACACCAATCCTTCGTGCATCAATTTAAGACAAAATATGGTGTTTCTTGAATTGTTTAGATGTCGGAGCTTATAGGGACGAAAACGGGTTGAGGCTAAAAACATGGGGTTTCGTGATCTATTTCACATCCAGCAAGAAAACGTATGTGCATTAGCGCCCCTTATCAATCAAGTTTTGGATTTAGGCAAGCAATAGGTGCTTAGGAGTTCCTTATTCCTTCCGGCTGATTGGCCATGTCCCTTTCCCTCCGTCAGCTAACCGGCCTAAGTGGGCCTTCCTTACTGAATACTACTAGCAACTGACCTAGACCAATTCAAGAAAGAAAACGACCACGACCAAGAATAAGCAACCTAACAGAACCTAGCACTTCGACTTGAACTGGTTTGCAACCCTCATCACCGAGTCAACAGCCGGTCATTATTGATCAAAGGCAAGCGCTAACCTTCACCATTACTAGAAACCAATCTCGATTAAGCAAGAAAACAAGCTATGGCTTTCGTGCCCAACGTAAAGACAAAATTAATAAGCTTAGTTGTTGTTAGATCTATCAGGCCATGTCTCTCCCTATGTTGGCTCAACTTAATCCCTAGTCTGGTCTTGATCTACACATAAACCAATGAATTCTACCCTCCCTATTTCTTTCTTTCCCTATTGTTATTTTGTGCCCCTACTTGTTGAGTAGATTGGAAACATCAGCATGAGCCGACTCACCTGACCCCAATGAATTTCCTTTTAGGGCTAGCTCTCCTTCGAACCCTTGCTTTGAAAGAAGCTAGCCAGTAAAAGCCATCTATATCAAAGAGAATAGACAAAGCAATAAAAGCAGGATTGCTTGGTCACTGGGGAAGAAAGATAATATATATTATCACTCCAAAACAAATAAAGTACCTTGAAAGTAACTAGAAATAAATGGATAAAACGTAAATATTGGTACAAAAAGATACAAGACCTCTCAATCTGATAATTCACTATGATGAAATTGACTCTTATTTATGTTATGTCAGGTTGGGCGAAGCAAGTAGGTAAATAGTAGAAAAAGATTATCAATAAAACTAGAGACATAGCATCTCAGGTTCTCTATAAAGAGAGACTATCACAGAAACCAGAGGCCTTATAGAGAGAAAACTCTTCTTCAAAAAAGGAGAGACCATACAAAAACCGAAGACTTTATAGAGAATAAAATGGGAGACGTTGTATCTCCGGTTTTATTAATAGCACCCACTCCAATTTGGTGGATGCTTCCTTCTCTGCCTTGAAGTAATTGCTTGCCATTGAGCTTGAGCATAACTTCATCTATTTCCTTTCCTTCGAATGCCCTTATCAATCAAATTCATGTTTGTTGCAGCTCGATCTTTGATGTGAGAGATGAATTTATCTACTGTAAAATGAAGATTCTCCCTGATGTTTGTCTAGGCAACAAGCATTGATTCGATGGGGTTAAGCTGACAAGAGACCAATTGCTATGCATAAGTTATAAAAGCGACTAGTCATAAAGTAATTTATGGATAAATGTGCCTTTCTTCCTATATAGGTCATAGTTATGCTATGTTGGGTTAAATTGCTAGTTCAAAGTCTAAAAAAGAAATCAAAATAAAAAGGAAATGCTCAAACTATATACCCCTCTTTATCTTGTTATGGATCCTAGAAAAGTATATGGTACCAAAGGTATCCTAAGTTCTGGGGGATTAGCTAGGCGGTCATATTTCCATTCTGAATCAGTATTCTCTAAGATGAGTCAATTTGAGTTTTCTACTTTATATGACAGTATGCTTTCTACTATTGAAGAAGGTTATCGTACTAATCCATATCCATAGTGTAAAAGAGGTATAGTCCATCTTTATGAGGATGTTAGTTGCAAGGACGAGGAAGTTATTACTTTTATAATAATGCGACTATTGATTAAGTATGCATATCCACTATCTTCAGTGAAGAAGTCTCATTTTACGACAGGTTATACATGGGAAGAGGTAAAGAAAGGTTGTAGGCGGAAAGAGGAATCCCAACACCTTTCACATATTATAACCACCAAAGTTCATGGAGGTTCAATCTCTCTGAATAACAACTTGTTTGATATTTATGAATTCATCAAAATGTTGGTTCACATTCAAGCTAAGATATATGATGATGCTCTACTTCTCTTTACCTCTATGAATGTCTATGTGGTGGGTTGTTCCACTATAGAGTTGAGAATTTACCCTGACTTAGAAATAAGAAATAAACTGTAGGAAGCCGTCATTTCTCCTCCTACCAGTCAAGTGAAACCCATTACTCATCGTAAGAATAAAAATCCTGTTATCATACCAACCCTAAAAGCTTCCACTAATAAGTGTAGTTCATTTATTGTAGTTGATACAGAAACACTTATGGCCTCTATAGGTAACGCAGCTCTTGAACATGTACCTTTTGTAATTGGTTTCTCTGTGGTGAAACAAGAGAAAGGTCTTCTTTCGCATGGTCCTATAGAAATTTATTACGTGAGTCTGATATGCTCTCGCTGGAGTCGGACTTAGTTGCAAAAAGCAATATCATGTTGGAGAACTTTATTTTTTTGTTTAGCGATGAAAGATAAAGAAGAGAAAATAACAAAGGTTTACTTCCATTACTTTTCTTAATTCGGTGGTTTTTATTAAGCTATTTTGCTAGAAAAGATAAGGGATACACAATGAAACCTCTATACGAAATAATGTGCTTTATGAGATAGTTATCTATGAGCGCCTATTTCAAGGTGTTAGTACATTTATCTTACATTTTCAAGGTTCATTAACTCTTCTACTCGGCAGCCTTGCTTTTTTAGGTCATACTGTCTGCTAGGCTCTAAAGGTCATGGGATCATAAGTCGGTTAATAACCATAATGTGATGGAAAAGAGAAATGAGGTGATTCGATATATGAAATATGATATTTAATTTTAGTAGGTATATTGCTCTATGCACAAGATCTGTATTTGAGTAATTGTAAAGTGGATGTCACAACTTGCTTGGCGCTATCATCACTTGCCATGACTATTTTTCATGGTAGTTTTTATGATCCTAAGACTTTCCTTATCAATATCCCTAGCGGAAATGATGATATGTTTATTCAAAGTGGTTACTATGGAGGTCACTTCGATGTTTATAAGCCTTATGGTGATGATCTGTACTTTCAAGACGTCAACTCACTCTACCAACACACTTGAAAAACTACCCATTGCTAGTTGGAAAACCTATATAACATTGTGTTTTATCAGGAAAAGAGCTTAATAGCCTATTTGGCTTTATCATGGCATATGTAGAGTGTCCTTAGACTATAAATCATCATTTCTTACCATATAGGGAACCCAAGTGTAAAACTTTAATCTTCCCAACCAGTAAATTTGTAAGGGTATTCTTTAGCGATGTGTTGATTTACGCTAAAACCATAGGGTATGACATTCGTCCACTTTGCAAACACTTGTTCACTAAGAAAGAAAAAAAATCTCTTTGATTCTTCTATCACCGAAACCTACGAGAAAAGGGTAGAGGCAAAGAAAAAGGGAAATAATGCATTGGTCTTTATCCATAAAATGTTGATGAATTCGCTATATGAAAGATTTGGTATCAATCCTCGAAGAACCGTTATAGTGGTATGTGAGCAAACACGATATGATAACCTACTAGATAAAGGAAATATTCAACTTTCAACTAAGTTATGTGATAAATACTATATGGTTTTCTATATTTTCAATCCAACAGATGTTCATGATGAATATTAGCCTTGCTTATCGGTTGTGCAAATCTCCATTGCTACTACTGCCTGCGCTAGTATCCATATAGAAATACATCTCCTTAGATTATTGTTACTATACCGATAAAGACTTTATAATTCTAGGAATCCCACTGCCAGATGATGAAGTTTCCTCCAGTATCCTAGGTAAATGAAAATGGAAGATAAAATCAAAAAAGGATACTTCTTAACACCAAAGAGCTATAACTGTATGAATGATAAAGCTAAGGAAGTCCACCAAGCATAAAGGGAGAACATGTAACAGCCCGCAAATCCGTACCCCTTGAATCAACACTATTCTACCTCTATTAACTCAAGTGGCACAGAATTACGAACCATTAGGGATAAAGAAGAAGAGATAGAAGAAGAAGAAACTAAACTATATCAGAATCTCACAGTCGCAGCAGAATAAAATATAATAGTAAATATAGAACTTTACACAAAATGAAATCTATTACTGTTTAAACATCATATCATCAGAGTATCTCGTACATCAACAATCACAAATCAGAACTACCACACAATCACAGCAGCGGATATATATATAGGTACATATAATACGTCTCGGACTCCTGCTCCTTTCCTGCTCCATAGCAACCTATCCTGAACATATAATACTCGGTCTGACCCGAGCATTATAATGGAATAACACCCGAGTCAGTCTGGAATACCAGCTGATATTAATGCATCCAAATTGATTATTAAAGTTTCAAAAATCCTTTGAAAACAAAAGCATCTCGTAAGACCACGCCACAAATAAACATGTCGGGTTTTTACCTTACGATAGCTAAAACACTTTTTATAGAAATCCTCTGATATTATAATAGGGTCTGTTTACAAATACTTATAAAATAGCCGAAATTGTTACATTCATTAAATTCCAGCTACTAGCCACCGAAGTGGGTAATACAAACAAAACTCGTAAAAGGCTCGTAGGGAGAATGGATTTCCAACAACGACTAGGCACTGGGGTACCACCTGTCACAGTACGGGGCCTAGATCACCGTACCGAGGATTACTCCCTTCATCCCCTGCAACACAAGGCCGGAACCATTCCTTACTGAACAGTCCCGAACAAGATAAACCCCGTGGTTGGCGCGACCAACCACCCACTAAGCCGAAATATATAAGGGACATCTAGACAGGGGAAATATCTTGTCCTACTTGGGCATGACCCACCTAACCTTGCTGCATATCCCCTGATTTTCAGTCATTCCCGGTTGATGAGGCTTGAGGCTAAGAGTTCCCTTTAGAACGTTTTCACTTAGAATGCCCATCGTCCACCTGACAATGTTTCGCAAGCATTCGTCCATACAAGTCCGTCCAAGTTCGAACGGAACCGAAGGCACTACTCCTACTACATCCATTTTGGAAATATCCTCAGGATTAGTAGCGATTAGCCCTTGCACTTCACTGCTCCATCTTTGACTCCGAACACGTTTTTCGCATGAAACGTACAAATCGGATCGAAGTGGTTTTCGAGAAATAAATCTCGATCTCGGCCTCTTCGAAACGATCAACGCATTGTCCAATATTGATAGTCGGTGATTTAACTATCAATTTATATTCATAAACATCCATAAACATCCATCACACCATAAATAATTCCCATATTATTTATTTACCCAAATATCTTTACAAGATATATTTCCAAAGTTTCAAAACTCATTTGAAAACAATTTCCCAAAACTCTTCCTTTACAAGGTAAATCCTTTACCATATATTTCCATTGGAAATAACCAAGTTCAAAACAACTTAGTTTGAAAACAGTTAAAAACATTTTATATTGAAATATACTTTAAAATACGTAAATTCACTTCTAGTTACTTACCCAAAATATAATTTCAAAATATGTACATTAAGACCATTTATTATGATATAAACTTTGATTTTAAATAAGGTTTTTAATAAACTAAAATTTAAGAGTAGTGTTTTTGATAAGATAAATACTCATTTCAAATGACTTAAGTCCAAAACTAGTCTTTTAAACAAATCCATCTGTAAAAATAATTATTAAGGTATTTATAAAATTTACTAATGCTAATTATTAATAATTATTTTAAAATAATAATTTCCAAACACACTTTTAAACGAGTTTGAATTTTTAAAACTTTCCTTTTATAAAATCAGTTTAAACTCGAACTTGGTTATCCCAAGGAATCTCATTTCCACTTAAACATCACAGAAATCCTTCTCACGATTTCTGTCGATTTATTTCAATTTAGCTTTATGGTTTAATAACATAAATTTACTTTCACATTTATCAATTGATAACATTTCTCTTTGTTTATCATTCCAGATTTTACAAATTTTCAATTTCCATTCTAAATAAATTTCAAATTTTAATTCTTTAAAATTCATTATTTAACAATATCTTTTATTTCTCTAGAATTCAATTCCTCCATTTATAATTAATTATGGGTTTATAATTTACTCAACAATATTCCAATACAAATTTCATTCCAGTTTTCCACCCAAACAGATTCTAATTTTTATATTCCTTTAAATTCCTTATTTATAAATTTTCTTAAATTCCTTTGAAAATCCAATTTAATTTCTTTAAAATTAAAACTCCAAATTTCTTTATAATTTAACATCCTGGGCTTATAGTCTGTCCCACAATTTTACAGTACAATTTAATCCCAAATTTATCAATCACAATATATAACAGGCATCATCATCAACTATAAAAATATTACTACATTGTGAGGAATCCAGTTGGATCCCTCCAACCTGTTTTCCCTGCATCCACAAATATTAGCACATCACATATATAAATATCAATCCAGGTTGATAATAACAATAATATGCAACCAATCACATAGATATTTAAATATTTATTATTTAAATCAGCCAATATCCAGATGTGAGTGAGAATAACTCACCTTGAGTTTCGGCGAGCGTTCGAAATTTAAATTAAACCGAACGATGTCCGATTTAACCTAAATTTCTACTTGCCCGGAATGGATCCGGAACTGTTCCACTGCGAAGTACTCTTTTTTGCGATTCCGGCGCTATTAAATTCGTACAAATCTGACTACGTATGAATTAGTTAGGATTTTATAAAGTTTTGAATCGAATTTTAAAACAAATTTCTTTTATTTTATTTACCATAAGAAATCCTGGCTGCTAGAGCTATAATCTAACTCAAGGCCGCACAGTACACCTTCCCCACGCAAGCATCGGGACAATTTCGAACGGAACAACCCATCACGCCCTCAATTCGCGACCACCCACGCTCGCTGCAAAGTCGATCCAAGGCCACCCTCTCGAACGTCGAGACAAGCTCTACCTATAGCCGAAACCACCCCGAACTCGGTCGCCTTAGGCTCCTTGAAATCGAGCACGAACGAAAGCATATCGCGACCTTCAAAATGCGATTTCCCACAAACCACACAGCAATAGACGATCATACCCGTTGGTATGGAAGAGCTTCTCGAGAGCTTCAACTTCCATGTTGAAGATTTTTGCAAATAATCGCTGGATTTAACAGAAACGGAGGCGAAACATGGAAGGAACGTCGGCCATTGAACAAATATAAGCGGCGGCAACGAAGATACTAGGGTTTTGAATAAAATATTGAGATATATAATGGTTTTAATATTATTTAATTAATAAAATTACTCAATTTAACCGTTTACGCAAACGACCTCCAAACTTCGCGATCCGACAGGCGATTTTAGGGTTTTTCCGCGTTCCGGACACAATGGAACAAGTCTCGTAAGCTAATTCAGTCGTATATACGAGTTACGGAATTAAACGATCAATTCTAAATTAAATCGATTAAAACGATTTCGATGCGTTTCGAGCTGCCGGGGTCAAATGACAACTCCGATTGCTACGAAAATTGAAATCCGATAATAACTAACTATTACGGATCCAATGAAACTGGTTTCGTCGAATTCCGAGAGTGTGCCCCGGAAGGTTATTTTAACTCGTCTATTAAATCAAGCGATCATCCAAATTGTCGAAAACGCTTAAAATCTTACTATTAAATTTTTTATTAACTTTACAATAAAACATATATCATTTAAAAACACATTAACAATCATTTTGACTCATTTCGAATCAAAATCCGATTAATTGCATTTTTATATTATTAAATCCAATTATTAAATTAATATAAAATCCCAAATTCAATCTATTAACTTTTAATTTCTTCCAATGGTCCAATATTAAAAATCAAACCCAATTAGACCTAAATTAAATTTTAGAATCTAATTTTATCTCCATTTACACTCGAAATTACCAATTACCCAAATTTTAATATTGAATTAGTATTATTCAGTTACCAATTAAATTCCCGATTCAATATTTAATTATTGTTCTCAATTATTTGAAATTGAATAGAATTACTATAACTAAAAATTATAGCTTATTTTATTTCAAGATTCAATTTATAATCCATATTCAACATTTAAAATGAATTAAATGTTCAAATTCAATGGCTTAAAAATACGGGATGTTACATTCCTCCCCGCTTATAAAAATTTCGTCCCCGAAATTTGCTAGGGTAGACAATACTCTCAAACTCACTTACTTACCCAATTTGCTTAGTTAAAAGCTTATATTTACTTTCTCAAAATCCTTTAGCTTAATCCCAAACTCATTTGCTTTACTTATTCTAAAGCTTTAATTTTAACTTGTAACTTTCAAAGTTAATTACAAATTTTCAAAATTCCCAAAAATTTTCTAACTCCCAAAATTTTCGGAAAATTTTGGCAGAGTCTCCCCTGTACGGAGGAGCTTTCGCGATATCGCGATACAAACAAATATATGTACATCGACCCACACGGTCGGAAACCAAAATATATCACAATATATATATATCATTTTCCCAATTTTATTTACGTAGGCGTACCTTTTTAGCAAATTTTAATAGTAAGTAGCTAATATACCGCATATACGCGCTCCAACTCTCTCGAACGCCTTCTATACCTGTACTTACTCAACAAACATATCAGATTTCAAAGATATGAACATATTACAACATTTCCAATATAAATGCAAGCTAAACATGTCCATTTCATAATCCAATCAACAATTTGCATGATTCCATAAGTAAACTATATTTTATAACATTCACAAGTTCCTTTCCTAATACCAAATTCCATTTTATTTCACACCAATGATTTTCATACAGGTTTTCCATTCTCAATTTATAATTACTACCACCAAACCATATTCACTTCGATATTATGAATATGTGCCTTTAATCCATTTACTTCCCCTTTTTAATTAACCTGCCTTTACAAACAAACATACTAAATAGTTCCAAACCATTTATTAAGATTATAGCCCATTCTATTTTCATCCAAACTAACTTCATTTTACTTTACTCGAATGATTTACATTCAAGTTCACTATATACCATTTATATTAATAACAACCAATTCATTTCTATTTCAATATGATTAATATATGCTTCACTAACATCAATCTATATCAATTCAATTCCAAATTGATTTACAAACCAATTTTATTTTAAATTTTAAAGCATTTTCATTTCTGTCATAATTCATTTTCATTCTGATGCAAAAATTACTTAATAACATTTCAATCCATTCCAATTTATTCAAAACCAATTCATTTGTTGTTTAAACAACCAAATTCTAAATACATGCAAATATTCATATGATATCACAATATTTAATTTACAACCATTTTACTTGCCATTCAACTTTATTTCCCAACCAAAATTTATCTAAGACAAAATTATAAAACTTAATCACACCTATTATTCAACTTGCTTAAGTTCTTTCGCAATATTTTCATTATCTTCTTATAAATCAATTTTCATCCAAATCAATTCAAATCCATTTACAAATTTGAATGCTCTTTGTTATTTATGCAATCCATTTACAACTTTATTTTATTAACAAAGAGACCATTTAAATTATTTCACTCCTTGGAACCTACTTACAATTCAAACCATCATTATTATAATTCAATCCCATTTTCATTCACATTTCAATATTTGTTACCTCAATTAAATCCCAACCCAAATCAGGATTCTTATTTACCTTCAAATTTTGACTAACTATCAAATTCTATCAATTACAATACAAATCCTAATTAATTATAATTCAATTTAGTCACTAACCTAATCCATATTAGGTGTTAATTCACTTTCCCAATTCATACTGAACTTATTTACAATACGACCATTTTCTAATGTTCAAAACAAGAACTGGGTTTCATCTTACCTTTCAATTTATTAACAAGCTTCCAAAATTGTATCCATTCCAGTATTATTTTCATTTAATTTAGCTTATACTAAATTCGTCTTCAAGCTTCTCTTTATTTAATTCAACTTATACTAAATTCTTTCTCAAATAATCCCTTTGAATTTAGTTGAGTCAAAAAATTTAATTCATACAATATCCTTTCAGCACAATTAGATTTCTTCCAATTCAATTCTTTCCAAATTTAGATTCAAGTTTTAACTAAATTCATTTAGCCATCTTGAATTCATTTCATTTTCCTTTACCATTTTAAATAAGAATTTAATTCCATTCACCTTATTCACAACACAATTGAATCTTGATTTTAATTAATCTAAATTCGACTCAAGTCCATTTAGTCAAAGTGAAATCCAATCAAATCCAAATTTTAATTCTCTGTATACAAGCTCAAAACTTGTTTACTAATTTAAGTTCATTCATTTCCTTTATATCTCACATTACCTTATTTCAATTCACATTTCATTAGAGATTAAGTTTGAATCCACCATACCATTCAACTATTCTCCAATTGTGATTATAATTTCATTTCTATTTTATAAGTTCACCAACTTATTTATTTCAAAGCTCATATTGCTCATTTCAGTATATCTACATCTTATAATCACAATTTTATTTTTCTATATATATGCATCACTAAAGTTTTAAGGATACAAATCCTCTTTCAATTTAATTCCTTACACAATTTTAAATCCTCAATCTCAATTTATAAGTATACAACTTAATAACTTATGGGTACAATCCATTTCATAATGACCCACACTTTCAGACCAACTTACTTTTTCACTTAACCCCAAATCCATTTAATTCTAAGTCCCAATTTTTTTTTTAACTTATCCATGTTAAATTCAAATTTCCTACTTACTTCAATATATTTTATTCACTTCCAATTATTCAAATTAAATTTTTAATTCCAAGATTAAAATTTTCATTTCTTCCTTCTTATTAATGTCTACTCCACTTAATAAGTTCAATAGTTAATTCATTTCAACTTTACACGTTATTTAATTAGAATTTTCCCAGAATTCATTTTACCCGGTTTTTATTTCAAACCATTTTGAAATACATCAAATACATACCTATTTGATATATCAATCAAATCTCTAGATTTTTTTATTTTTTTCCAAAACAATTTGTTTATTCCAAAACAAATTTAACATTTTTGAAATGTCCAAAACAACTGTTATACCCAACTAGTCCAAACAATACCATAACCAAATATTTAGGAAAGCAATCCATCACTTTAGAAACTCGAAAATAAATTCTAATGATGTGGCCAGCATCATCAGGATTATTTTCCAGCGACTGAAGTGAGTTCAATGCTTTCTTACTTTCCCAAATTCATTTCAAAGCAGTTTCCATTAAAAATATTTCCCAAAACAATATTCCAATATACCCTTTAACACTTTAGCAAACATTTCAAACTTTCCCAAGAATTTAAATTTCCAAACTTTTATTTCCATTACATTTAAAATTCTTTCCAAGACTTCCGGAATTTAAATTCTGGTTTAATTCTAATTTAGTTATCCTTCCCTTTATATAATTTTATACTCATAGAACTTTATTAGATTATAACCATTCCAACTTAGATTCTTATATTCATATTATATCACCATCCAACAAATTCATCATTCCATTATAATTATTAAGTTCAAGCCAAACATTTACTTCAGATTCATTACCTACCTGAAGTTTATATTATTATTGTCATTCTATTCTGAATAATTTACAATTCTTATTTGATTTAGATATCCACACCCAAACAATCAAACATATAATAATTTCAGACAATTATTTCTCTTATATCAAAATATAATTTTGGGTAAAATTATTTCATTTACCCTCCTTAAAAACAATACTATGTCGGTTTATCTTGTTTAAGAGTTTAGTAATCCCTATCGATACGGTTGTACTTCCCGCACCGACCAGAATTCATAAACACTCAACCGATAAGTCAACACAATATATACATAAAAACAATTTTATATCCACTAACAAGTATGCTCTCATATCTATTAATACGCTCAACTCATTATAGAGTACTATTGACTCTATTTAATGACTAATTTCCCCACCAAAGCCTAGGTTGTCGTCAACCTAAGCTCTGATACCAAGTGTAACAGCCCGCAAATCCGTACCCCTTGAATCAAAACTATTCTACCTCTATTAACTCAAGTGGCACAGAATTACGAACCATTAGGGTTAAAGAAGAAGAGATAGAAGAAGAAGAAACTAAACTATATCAGAATCTCACAGTCGCAGCAGAATAAAATATAATAGTAAATATAGAACTTTACACAAAATGAAATCTATTACTGTTTAAACATCATATCATCAGAGTATCTCGTACATCAACAATCACAAATCAGACCTACCATACAATCACAGCAGCGGATATATATATAGGTACATATAATACGTCTCGGACTCCTGCTCCTTTCCTGCTCCATAGCAACCTATCCTGAACATATAATACTCGGTCTGACCCGAGCATTATAATGGAATAACACCCGAATCAGTCTGGAATACCAGCTAATAATAATGCATCCAAATTGATTATTAAAGTTTCAAAAATCCTTTGAAAACAAAAGCATCTCGTAAGACCACGCCACAAATAAACATGTCGGGTTTTTACCTTACGATAGCTAAAACACTTTTTATAGAAATCCTCTGATATTATAATAGGGTCTGTTTACAAATACTTATAAAATAGCCGAAATTGTTACATTCATTAAATTCCAGCTACTAGCCACCGAAGTGGGTAATACAAACAAAACTCGTAAAAGGCTCGTAGGGAGAATGGATTTCCAACAATGACTAGGCACTGGTGTACCACCTGTCACAGTACGGGGCCTAGATCACCGTACCGAGGATTACTCCCTTCATCCCCTGCAACACAAGGCCGGAACCATTCCTTACTGAACAGTCCCGAACAAGATAAACCCCGTGGTTGGCGCGACCAACCACCCACTAAGCCGAAATATATAAGGGACATCTAGACAGGGGAAATATCTTGTCCTGCTTGGGCATGACCCACCTAATCTTGCTGCATATCCCCTGATTTTCAGCCATTCCCGGTTGATGAGGCTTGAGGCTAAGCGTTACCTTTAGAACGTTTTCACTTAGAATGCCCATCGTCCACCTGACAATGTTTCGTAAGCATTCGTCCATACAAGTCCGTCCCGGGTTCGAACGGAACCGAAGGCACTACTCCTACTACATCCATTTTGGAAATATCCTCAGGATTAGTAGCGATTAGCCCTTGCACTTCACTGCTCCATCTTCGACTTCGAACACGTTTTTCGCACGAAACGTACAAATCGGATCGAAGTGGTTTTCGAGAAATAAATCTCGATCCCGGTCTCTTCGAAACGATCAACGCATTGTCCAATATTGATAGTCGGTGATTTAACTATCAATTTATATTCATAAACATCCATAAACATCCATCACACCATAAATAATTCCTATATTATTTATTTACCCAAATATCTTTACAAGATATATTTCCAAAGTTTCAAAACTCATTTGAAAACAATTTCCCAAAACTCTTCCTTTACAAGGTAAATCTTTTACCATATATTTCCATTGGAAATAACCAAGTTCAAAACAACTTAGTTTGAAAACAGTTAAAAACATTTTATATTGAAATATACTTTAAAATACGTAAATTCACTTCTAGTTACTTACCCAAAATATAATTTCAAAATATGTACAGTAAGACCATTTATTAAGATATAAACTTTGATTTTAAATAAGGTTTTTAATAAACTAAAATTTAAAAGTAGTGTTTTTGATAAGATAAATACTCATTTCAAATGACTTAAGTCCAAAACTAGTCTTTTAAATAAATCCATCTGTAAAAATAATTACTAAGGTATTTATAAAATTTACTAATGCTAATTATTAATAATTATTTTAAAATAATAATTTCCAAACACACTTTTAAACAAGTTTGAATTTTTAAAACTTTCTTTTTATAAAATCAGTTTAAACTCGAACTTGGTTATCCCAAGGAATCTCATTTCCACTTAAACATCACAGAAATCCTTCTCACGATTTCTGTCAATTTATTTCAATTTAGTTTTATGGTTTAATAACATAAATTTACTTTCACATTTATCAATTGATAACATTTCTCTTTGTTTATCATTCCAGATTTTACAAATTTTCAATTTCCATTCTAAATAAATTTCAAATTTTAATTCTTTAAAATTCATTATTTAACAATATCTTTTATTTCTCTAGAATTCAATTCCTCCATTTATAATTAATTATGGATTTATAATTTACTCAGCAATATTCCAATACAAATTTCATTCCAGTTTTCCACCCAAACAGATTCTAATTTTTATATTCCTTTAAATTCCTTATTTATAAATTTTCTTAAATTCCTTTGAAAATCCAATTTAATTTCTTTAAAATCAAATTTCTTTATAATTTAACATCCTGGGCTTATAGTTTGTCCCATAATTTCACAGTACAATTTAATCCCAAATTTATCAATCACAATATATAACAGGCATCATCATCAACTATAAAAATATTACTACATTGTGAGGAATCCAGTTGGATCCCTCTAACCTGTTTTCCCTGCATCCACAAATATTAGCACATCATATATATAAATATCAATCCAGACTGATGATAACAATAATATGCAACCAATCACACAGATATTTAAATATTTATTATTTAAATCAGCCAATATCCAGATGTGAGTGAGAATAACTCACCTTGAGTTTCGGCGAGCGTTCGAAATTTAAATTAAACCGAACGATGTCCGATTTAACCTAAATTTCTACTTGCCCGGAATGGATCCAGAACTGTTCCACTGCGAAGTACTCTTTTCTGCGATTCCGGCGCTATCAAATTAGTACATATCCGACTACGTATGAATTAGTTAGGATTTTATAAAGTTTTGAATCGAATTTTAAAACAAATTTCTTTTATTTTATTTACCATAAGAAATCCTGGCCGCTAGATCTATAATCTAACTCAAGGCCGCACGGTACACCTTCCTCACGCAAGCATCAGGACAATTTCGAACGGAACAACCCATCACGCCCTCAATTCGCGACCACCCACGCTCGCTGCAAAGTCGATCCAAGGCCACCCTCGCGAACGTCGAGACAAGCTCTACCCATAGCCGAAACCACCTCGAACTCGGTCGCCTCAGGCTCCTTGAAATCGAGCACGAACGAAAGCATATCGCGACCTTCAAAACGCGATTTCCCACAAACCACACAGCAATAGACGATCATACCCGTTGGTATGGAAGAGCTTCTCGAGAGCTTCAACTTCCTTGTTGAAGATTTTTGCAAATAATCGCTGGATTTAACAGAAACGGAGGCGAAACATGGAGGAACGTCGGCCATTGAACAAATATAAGCGGGGGCAACGAAGATACTAGGGTTTTGAATAAAATATTGAGATATATAATGGTTTTAATATTATTTAATTAATAAAATTTCTCAATTTAACCGTTTACGCAAACGACCTCCAAACTTCGCGATCCGACAGGCGATTCTAGGGTTTTTCCGCGTTCCGGACACAATGGAACAAGTCTCGTAAGCTAATTCGGTCGTATATACGAGTTACGGAATTAAACGATCAATTCTAAATTAAATCGATTAAAACGATTTCGATGCGTTTCGAGCTGCCGGGGTCAAACGACAACTCCGATTGCTACGAAAATTGAAATCCGATAATAACTAACTATTACGCATCCAATGAAACTGGTTTCATCGAATTCCGAGACTGTGCCCCGGAAGGTTATTTTAACTCGTCTATTAAATCAAGCGATTATCCAAATTGTCGAAAACGCTTAAAATCTTACTATTAAAATTTTTATTAACTTTACAATAAAACATATATCATTTAAAAACACATTAACAATTATTTTGACTCATTTCGAATCAAAAACCGATTAATTGCATTTTTATATTATTAAATCCTATTATTAAATTAATATAAAATCCCAAATTCAATCTATTAACTTTTAATTTCTTCCAATGGTCCAATATTAAAACTCAAACCCAAGTAGACCTAAATTAAATTTTAGAATCTAATTTTATCTCCATTTACACTCGAAATTACCAATTACCCAAATTTTAATATTGAATTAGTATTATTCAGTTACCAATTAAATTCCCGATTCAATATTTAATTATTGTTCTCAATTATTTGAAATTGAATAGAATTACTATAACTAAAAATTATAGCTTATTTTATTTCAAGATTCAATTTATAATTCATTTCAATATTTAAAATGAATTAAATGTTCAAATTCAATGGCTTAAAAATACGGGATGTTACAGAACACATGATCTAACTGATGAGAAATGGTTTGAGAATCAATATATAGATGATGATAAGAGTGAAATCAAAATATAATTTTCGTTTTGTTAGTGAAACATAGGCAAAGAGAGACCAAATAAACTCCTATAGGTATGTACCATATTAATAGGATCGTAACTATTACTTACCCTCTATCAAAAGAAAAAGGAAATCTTTTTCTAAATATTCTAAATGTAAACTTTTCTTCATTTTCTACTTTTAAGTTGGATCAAGACTTTTAGCTATTATAGCTAGCCAATAAAGAAAGATAGGGTATTACTACCAGTCATAGGAGAATGGATCTAATTCAGGGACATCCTTTTAAACTCTTACTCACACTAAAGCTTATCCATTGAGGAATAGCTTCATCAGCATGTTCTAATTCCTGATAGTGAATGTTCTGATTTAATATATAAACTATAAGTCATTTTTCCCGATTCAGAAGGTAGGTCAGCCATGGCAGGAGGTGCTGGTGGTCTGGTTGTTTGTTCTCAAATCAGTTATCGGGACCAGGAGTGGGAAAGACTAGAGTGCTGATTGAGTAATACCATGTCTAAAGAATTTTTTTTACTTCAATCTTCCTTTTATTTTTTGATGAGACCAAGTGGCCAGTAACGAGTATAGATCATAGGCCGACAGCCCGTTGCTTATTGCTAGGGTACTTCACCGATGTAGTATATTAATAGGCCGAGGCCAATATATTAATTGGTTAGTTGAAGCTGACATTGATTCGCGCACTTCCTAGGGTAGGGAGTAAATTCATGCGTATCTCAATGCATGGACTGAATTAGCTCATCTTGAGTTACGTGATTGAACTGTCACTTCTTCTTACTTTGGTCACCTCGCATCACTCACCTGCCTCGGTATATTAACTTGTGGGTTTTTGTCCAACAATAAGATCTGGACTTGGACCATAGCTTTTGAATTGTGATTGGATTGATGCCAATTAATATACTCTGCCCTAGTAGAACGGGAAAATCAACTCTCCCCTTGCCTTTTCTCTTTCTCTATCTCTAGGCTTCTATGTTGTGTTTCATCCATTTAATGAAAAACATTACATTGTTGTTACCATTCTAGTCCTATTTAGTTGAATACGGTACTAATCCATTCTGGTTATGGAAAAAAAGACTTCCACCTAGAGAATCATACCTTTTATTACGAAAAGAAATTCTGAAAGAAAAATCATGGACCCATAATGTTTATACTGCATTTGGTATATCCTAGTTGATCAGGGTCACCTCATGTATTAAACTGGGAGAATGAATGAAAGTGATACTTTGATGCGAGTGAAGTGATAGAGTAAGATAAGCTAGAGTCGGCCTGCTTGACTTCTATGATAGTAGGTATCAATGGTGTAACTGATGGATCTGTCTCGTCCCAGCACATTTTGGCTCTTTCGTGCACTTTATTTCTTACTGGCAAGAAGAACAACTTTACTTATACCTGAAAAAGAAATTGATGCTAGTTACATGCTCACCAACTCATTTGATTGCCTTTATTTATTATTAGGATAGTCATTTCATTCGATAAAGAACAATACTCGATACTTGGGGCAAAGTACAGTAAAGCTAGCAATAGAAAGAGTTTCAGTCGTATTATGAATGATTGAATCAAGTGAAACCCCCTATTACCAACTACGAGTCAAAATCTTGAAGTAAAACTTTCTTGCTATATAATCGTAGGATAGAAAAGGTAGCAAAGGAAGGAACTAGCCATAGATACGGGAGATTCAAGCAAGTCATGGGTCGAGATTAGCTAAAACATTCGAGAGAGCAAAGCATGATTCAAATTTCTCTTGCTCATAAGAATAGCTACATTGATTTGAGTCTCGAAAAAAGAAGAGTTTAGGCTAGCAACTACATTTATCACAGCCTTTGGGGTGACTGCTACTGCTCCTAGGCTGAACTCGCATACGATCTCATTTCGTTGTGCACCTGTCTTTCTGCTTGTCTTTGTGTGATAGCTACCCTGGTTTGATACCTTCTGCTAAGATAGGTGCTTGCCCTAGTATATTAATTGCGAACTCCTTCCTTAATCTCCAGTATTGCAATAAAGAGAGATAGGGCTTGGAAAAGAATAGGCACTTCAATTGACAATAGAAGGATCATTTGCTTATCTTTTCGTACAGATTGAAAAGGAGACAACCGCGAGGTGCGACTAAAAGGAGCGGAGTTTATTCTAAAATTCCCAGGTTTTATCAAACTTTGGAGATTGTGATGTCCGCCCAATGGTCCGGTAAGAGGGTAAGTTATTGGTATTGGTTTCTTCTACAAATCTTTTTACAAGGCATCAACAAACCAAACCTCTTGGAGACAAGAGGAATTCCTTCTTCTTGTTGGAATTCATCATGCCCATGGGATATGTAGTCATCGGACAACACTATTTCCAGATCAGTATGACAAGGGCCATACCTATTTTATCCTTAATGTCCTACTTATCACTTTTCTCTATCACTCTATTTGAAATCAGTAGGACACCCAGAATCCTTTCCCAATTAATATGCCGGTGAGACCGGATACATAACAACTAGAAAGAGTAGCTCAACTACGGTTCTCGATACTATACTATCTATCCATGGTATTAGAAAGACAACTCGATAGTGGAGTTGCTTCCAAATGAGCATCAAGGAAAGGCTCCCCCGGATTCTTATTCACCGGAATCGGGCATTTTATTGAAAATAACAATAGGAATAGTAAAACCCAACTGGTGGAGCAAACTCCACATGTAGTTTCTAGTCCATATTATTATGAAGAGGACTTAGCTTATTAGGATATTCGCTTCAAAATCAATAGTAGTGATCGTTATAGGGCTAGCAACATCCATCTCATAGAGATCAAAGCCGGGTCATTGGCATGAGTCAACTATTAGATGCTGCTTAGGCTGAGTAACCTATTGGAATATGGAGTGTTGGTTTGTTTTTTCAATAGTGATGGAATATACAGGTCTTTTGCTAGGTTCCTAATGTGCTCAACCGAAAAAGGGCAGGATCAATGCGACAACTAACAATGCTACCCAAAATAGCAGGTGAAGGAATTAAGTTGAGGTGTGAAAGGTAAATAGCGCACCAGAGAAATCAATAAGATGAGTAGTGATCCAGGAGGAACGCCAACCCATTCCCCGAAGTGGCGAAAAGTATCAGATCACTCTATTGCAGAGAGTAGGTCAAATTGATGTGAAAGAAAGCCTGAAGGAAGACCAAACTCTTCTTTTAAGTATGTTCCCTAGATCTGAGTTCTTCACTTCCTTTGCTCAGTCCAAGTTTGCTGCAATCAGCAATTTCATTGAATAAGTATTAGTTGTCAAGGTAGACTAAGAAGAGGAAGATCCATTATTGTCCTTAACCATTTCCCTACTCTCCCTATAGATGACTAATGGGCGGACTTTAGTCAATATACTGGGGTCTCTAACTAGAAAGTAAATGCACCGGTAGTCAGATATCAATAATCACTTACCCCATATTAGTAGAGTGAGGAGTGAATGGAAAAAAATATAGTTGTCAGGAGGGACCTCCGGCTTAGACATTAGGCATGAGAGTTGGCTAATGCTCAAATCTGTTGATTGTGGTGCACCGTATACCAAGCTTGTTTCAGAGCGGATGTCAGGAATGGAAAGAAAGAGTTGTACCGAAGACTTAGTCAAATAATAAACTGAAAAATGAAGCAGCATCGCATACTGAATCCGTAGTTTTAATATCTCTTGGAAAGAAAGCCAAAAGAATCTCAGTCAAGCCCTCATACCCCTACTAGGGTAGGTTAAAAACCCCATTTTCCAAAACCTCCACTCTAATGGGGCATCCTCTTATATTGTTCATATTCTTGTTAAAGCCTATTTTTATAGGTAGGTTACTATCCTTTATCTATTAGCAAATGGATGAAATTCACTTGTTAGAATCCATATACGAAACTATAAAAAATCAGGCCATGGTCGCAGCATCTGAAATCGTTTGTTCATCCGAAAGTAAGTCCGCTCTCCATGCTAAAACGCTAAATCATTTTGGCTTTTTCATATAGCATCGAGGGCTTTTTCAAAAGATGCAGCACTATATTTTCCACTTTGATAGCTTTCTGGAGTATCTTTTATACCCAAGCTCTCCAACCCCCTCTTTTTGGCAGGCCTTCTTTCATCTGCTTTTATATGCTTCTAATAGCAATTTTCCATTGACTAATTCACTAAACCAAGCATTGAAGAAAGCTAGGAAGATGGCTTTTTCCATCATCTAAGTCCATCTCCACCCCCTTCTTCCTAAAGCCCCACTCCGGCCCGCTACTTTATTTGACTTATAGTCGGCTCCCCATTCATCTTCTCTCTCCGGTGCCTTTTGAGAATGTCTCTCCACTGCTCCTTTTTTGCTCAGAAGTAAGCAAGCTCTTCTCCATGACATATTTTGACTATTACCTTTGCTTCCTTCATTCGATTTCTTGTTCTTGGCTGAACCAACCAGTAGGTCCTTCGATCCTCAAAGCAATACGGTATCTTCTACGCTGTGCAACAAACGAAATGCAATTCGTGCTCAGAAAAGTCAGCTCAAATATTGCCTCTTGTCTCCCTCCTTCACTCTAGATATAATAGGTTAAACTCCTCTATGTACTCTCTTATATGGATTTCAAAATAAAAACAACTGAGTCTAAAACTTATTTAACAAGTCTGCTTCCCGGTAGAAATGAATCCTTAAACTTAAGAACTTCATGTTCTCCATAGCACTTCTCCTCCTACACCCTCTTCTATTGCACATGTTCTCACCATAAGCCTCAACATCTACTTTTACCTCGATGTTAGAAACAGTGGCTCTAGAGGAAGATCAAAAGCCTGTCGCCTTCACTTGAAGACGAAAGATCAAATTCGATTCAAAGATCGCCTTCAGTAGGGGATTAAGAATTGGAAGTTGTGAGATGGAAAGAAGACGCAGAAAAAATAATAGAATCAAGGATGAATCCATATGCAACTTGCTTTTGACCACACATTATCAGTCCTTCCTCTTCTCGTAGGTCACCTTTGGTCCCTAATTAATATATTGGCACCTTCCTTCTAGCTATATACACTAAATCACAATGACTTCTATCTAAGTATTATTCTAACTCAACTGCTACACACTTATAATCCTCTATCTCGGATGATCATGAGAAAGATAATGAAATGGGGACCTAAGTTAAGTATCAAACCTTGAGTCTGCATCTCCCACCTTCCCCCAATGCATAAGAAACAAAGCTTCGCACCTCTGATGGGTCGGAGTGTAATAGGATTCCCCTTCTTGAGTAGGCCGTCGTAGCCCTTATTTGTACCATCTCCTGTGATACTACCTCAAGTCCCTCCTTTGGTCTACCTCAAGTCAATACACATACAGCTATATAGTAGTTAATTAGTTCGCTACACACAAGTTGATTTGTTCAAGTTTCTTCCCCATCCCAATTTATATATGCTTCGCACTTTGCCTTATTATTAATATCGGATACCTACAGAAGTAAGTAAACAATCTCCTTGTCGGGATTGGTCTACCACCTCTGAACTGTTGAGTACAGAATAAGCTTAGGTTTGATTGGAGGTCTCTTGTAAAAGCCAAGTATTGGCTTCTAAATGGAATAAGGCATGATAAGTGGGCATTCCTATTCTCTTACTTAAGACTAAAGCTCTCGCACCTCTGAACAACAACGGCTTCGCACCTCCAACTTTGCCAAAACACTGGTGCATATGTTTCGAGGAGGGATTTTACCAATGTTAAGGATAGACAACTAGCCAGAGTAAGTGTCGCATTTAGGTAACTTAATTGTTGCTATGATTCTCTTGCTCTCGGCCTTGGCTCAATGGCTTTGGAGATTAATCTCATCATAATTTCGAAAGTCTATGATATAGCTAAGAGCTCCTGCATAATGACTCCCGTTGGTAGCTCCTTAAAAGTCGCACGTCACTTCTCTCCCCTCCTTGTTAACTCACTTCTCTATGCATAAGGGTCTCCCGGAGGTATGGATGAGAATGCCAGAATGATCTAGAATGCTTGTCTAGATTCACAAGCCATCAATACTAGGATGAGGGGAGGAGTGACCTGGAATAAGCTCACAGTAGGGATAGGGCACACCCTTACTTTTTGGGATATACCCTAGCTTGGCCAGTTTGGGGGCTTATATAGCAGACATGGCATCAGAATGGATTAGGTCGGTTCAAAAGAGAAGCAAGGGCTCTTTCACATCCTCCTTCATGCATAACTACTGGCTTGAATTTGGCCTATGATTCTAGGGATGCCCCAAGTAGAGCTTTTTCATTTGGTTTTGTAAGGGCTTCCCTAAGTCGAGTTAAGGTTGACTCTTAAGCTTATCGTCACTCCTACTAAGTGTTTTTCAACAAGACCTCCTAGACCAGATTTGCTTATTCATTGCGTTGTTTCCCTAGATTGTAGCGAGATTGGGAGTCTTCATCTTTAAGATAGACATCTTATATATATATATATATATATATATATAAGTAACCATTTCATTATGTAGTCCAAACTATTGCCCAGCTCCTTATAGATTATTATGGAATAGCTATAGCCTACTTTAGCAATTTGCCATTCAGTTGCTTGGATTAGGGGGAGTACCCAAATTCTTAGCAACTCACTAAGCTAGCTCTATTTACTCCTTAGTTAAATAGTTCCCTATATATAAAGGGACTTGACTTTGCTTCACCATGCTTGCGTGGAGCTAATGCTGACGTTTCTCCATAGTTGCTTCCTCCCTACCCTAACTACTATACTAACTACACAAGGCGTATTCATGCGCCTCTGACTTGGAGAAACGCTTTGGCTCCCTATTATTTTTTATAAGCTACATAGATAGCCTAGAGAAGGTTGATTTGGAACGACACAACCATATTTCCTCATACCTATCCATTAAGGGAGGAAGTTTGTCTATCTTCGACCCTCCTTTGATTCTACGTCCCCTAGGCTCCTAAGCTCGAGCAAGGGATGGGGAAGGGGCAAAGATATCTTGACCACAGGAGCATAGTGGCTTGCTCGAGGGTGAAAGTCAATGTTTTGAACTTCGATATCATAGAATCAGGATTGATTTCTTTCTATTCGACAAGTGATCAGCATGAGATAGATTTGCACTCAAACCAACCGTAGAGTTCTTAACTCCTAGCTCAAATTTTGGGTTGTTATCAAGGGCTAGCCCTTTTGCCTGGGTAGACCCTAAATGAAGTGGAGTGTTGACTCCTAGACTCATCGCAAGGAAGTGCTAAGTGCCTTCGCTCCCCTCGACTGTTCAGTTACCTACGCTTGGGGAAGGGCTATCCTCTTCTTCTATCTTTAATAGTTTGGATCGGTCACCTCGATCTACACTTTGAGTTGACTTCTCTAGGATATAGCTAGTTCGAGGCTCTTTGAGTCCCCTCCTTATGAACCCACTCCTTAGCAGACCGAAGGCAAAGCCCTAGGTTAATCATAAGGCAACAGACAGAAGGAAAAGATGAAACCCTAACCCTTCTTTATCAACTAGTTCTCCCCATAACGAGTCATAGAGCCCAACTCTTCCCAGCTTTATGTGCCATGGATGATAATCTCAGTTGACCAGGCATATATGTAAGACCACTTCGATTCACTTACTAAACAGAGTTAGATAATGAATATACTATCATGGTGAACGAAAAGGACATGTGGCTTCTTCTTCAATGAAAGTCGCAGCCTAACAACAAGGTCCTTAGGTGAAGAAAGGAAGCAGGGGAATCTTCTACTAAGGGTCTTCTTCCCTAAGACCGGAGGGAGAGTCTTGAAAGTGAAAGTCTTCAACCCTTAGACCGGAGGAAGTAGGGGAATCATTCAACCATGAAGAGCCAACTAGAGAGAAAGAAAGCTTCTTTCTCAATGGAAGGATTGCAACCCTCTTCTTGTTTTCCTTCAGGACTGGTAGACTTTTATCAATGCTTCCTCTATTCTTTGAGTTCAGGGAGTCCCTAACTAAGTGAATGAATTCCCGTCCCTCCAATTCGAATGAACTCTTAGGCAACCTTAACTCATCTAAGTGCTAATTGACCCTCTATCATATTCTCACTGCATCTACGTAGATGGAATGAGGAAGGAAGCAAGAAGCTGGAAGTAGGAGCCCGAAGCTAGCGATTGAGGTAAGGAAGCCAAATAATCCATATGATGGAGAGGCAAAATAGGAGGTGGGGCTTTCTTTCCATTCGTCCGAGCTTCGGAGCATGTACTAATCGAGATTAGTGCCCTTTAGTGGACTAATGGCATCACAGGACTCAGTTCAAGTCGTAGGGAATCTTGATGAGCGAGGGAATCTTGCACTGAAACTAGATATGGGTGCTTTAATCTAGTTGTTTATACCAAAGAATGCAAACCCCCAACTCATCTAGGCTCAAAGTCGAGGAGCTTGGATCCAGTTCGTTGGTATCAAGCAAGTCGGCCTAGAGAACTCAAAAAAAGTGCAAGTTCAAAGTTATGAATGGGAATTTCCATTCATGGATCAGCATAGATTTCTTTCTTTGCATGCAAATTAGCCTTAAATAACAGAACTAGTGGCTTAGAAAGGGCTTTCTTTATTGATTAGGACTAGGACAAGGATCTCGCATAGCTTGACCCCTTGGTTACCTAGGCTCCTAGGCTTGTGGAAGATGCAAAACCATCAAGGAGGAAAGAGATATCCAAAGGCAGAAGACGGAAGTAATTGGATAGTGGGGATGGATGCCAACCCTTCTTTATCTACTAAGGTCTTCTTCTCCTAAGACCGAAAGGAAGAGTTTCTATGCGCCCCAACCATTCTCTCTCATTGCTTATGCTTGGTTTCCCATGCTGATAAATGAATATTACATCAAGGCAAGCAGATAATCATGAGTGTAGAAGAAGAGGTGATATATCTATAAGCCTAACTAAACTAAGGGGTGGATGGACATAGAAAGGTAAGAGGTGCATATCATTCATTCACTGACAAAGTAAAAGGACCGGTCCAAATACCTTAGGTAGTTTTGTTAAAGGTAGAAGAAAGATCAAGACATGTATTTATTCATAGTGTTAAGGTTCTGATTCCAGATTGAACCTTCCTTAGCGAGTCCAGTGTATTAATTGGGAGGAGTAAGCAATTGGTAGTTACGCTTAATGGACGGAAGCAGGCTACCGATACAATATACTTCGAGAGAAGTAAGCAGGAGGTGGTGCATACTGATTCTTCTTCAGACAATTCATTTAAAAAAAGCAAGCAGACGTTAGGTCTCCCAATTCTATGATAATCGAAATAACATCGGGTAAGTTAGCATATCTCTTGACAGTTCAAGATCTTGGAGAAAAAGGCAACAGAGCAAGTGATGTTGCTACATACAGCTCTCAAATGGATTGTTGTTTCAAACAAAATAACTAAAGCCTAGTTCGATCAAGCCTCAAGCCCTTTCATTTCCGTAACCTTTCCCCAAAGAACCAACGGTGTAGCTGATACAAATATCTTTCTAAAGCTGTTACCTACAACCCCTTACCACTTTCCAACTTGAAATCCTGAGTCTTCTATGAATCAACCCCCGAAAAGACCAAAAGTATGCTTACATAATCACCTTTGAAACAGGAGCTTATCCATGATCAGGAGCCAGCGCTAAGGCATCTTCAACTGAAGCATCCCCATTGGCCAAATGCTCTAAAGATGGAAGATGTGGATGAGCGGATTCTTGCCCGAAACGAGTTTCTTCTTCTATTGAGTACATGTGAGAAGTTTGTGAGGGCTATCAGCGGTACGAAGAGATCGACTGGAAATAAAACAAGCAGTACAAGATCTAATCTTTCTCCAAGGCAACTCACTTTCTCTATGCACCTATGGACCCATGGGACTACTTAGGCATTTTAGGGTCTTACCATCCTGCTCATTAAAGTCGTTCTCGAATCTATGAGTTAATATATTGGATTTCCGCCGATCTACCAGTTTGTTTTTTTAGTAGCATAATTTTTTTAATAGTGACTTGGGTCTTTAACAATTACCCTAGGACCTAGGATTCCCGGTATATTAATTGGGTGCAAGAGCCCTCAATCATACATGCATTTCATATTTGTGGAGGTCTTTGCCAGAAATTTAATTCGGGCCCATGTTCGCTCAGTATAAACATTGGCCTTTGAATGACACTGAGCGAGAAGCAAGCATAGGTAATAGTGTCACTATGGGTAGGATGCGCTAGCTAGCAAGCATTTTCAGGCTCTGCTAGTTAGCTAGCGTACTCTGCTATCAATGAAACCGAAAGGGAAACCTGTACCCTTCGTATAGATTGAGACTGTATAGCCCTTATTCCATACTAGGAAGAATGGAAGGAAACCGTTAGATAGCACTTCTTTTTTATATCCAATGCCCCTTGTATAACTTACTCTCTCTTTTATTTCATAGTTGTCAAAAAGAGAACTATAAGAAAATAACATTTTCTATTGATTTGTCCCCTAGACTAGACCTATCCTATGTTGATTCTGAATTATCCATTGCCCCTATTAATATCGAAGTTCCCAAGGACTAGCAGAATCAAAATAGTGAAATTCTTGGGTCATCTCAATGGGTTCGGAAACCAAACATTTCTTTGAATCATCATAGCGTACTTCCATATATCCGCATATAGGAAAGTCTTTGCGTAATGGATGAACCTCGAAACCATGATCTGTTGATATATGACGTAAATTCGGATGATTGATAGAAGAAACACCAAGCATATCCCGTACTTCTCGCTCCCACCGACTACTGATGGAAATAGATTGACTGCTAGAGACATTCATCTTACTTCATCTGCACTTGTTTGTACAAAAATGTGTGAGTTATACCGAGTACTCTGTAAATTATGAACAACTTCAAATCTTCATTCTCGAGAGGGATGATCAACCTGCAAATATCTATCGAAACTTGATCTTGTGTATAGGTATGAAACTTTAGAAACACAACATTGGAAATGGTGTTCGGACAGCTAAATGTTTATCAAGTTAGAAAATAGCCGAACGAATTTCGAAATAAAAATAACCACAAGTGCACGGCGTACACCGGTAGTACGTGGAAAATACGGGTCGATTCGCAAGGATTTGTTGATTTTAAATTTCTACTTAATCAAATTAACCAAAGTTGAGAAGTTTTTAAGCTAGAAAATGAGAAAAGTAACAGAAGAAAATTGATAAAAATATGAGATTTTGAGGGCAATTTAGAGATATATCAACTCTCTAGATCACATAAATCAACAAAATGAAGCTATGATCTCTCTTTTCTAGTCATTAGTGTAATTAGTTGATTTTTTATCATAGGTATGGTATATTTGTGCAATTAATTAACACAATATAATCCGTCAAACTATAACACAACAACTAATACACATTTAACTCTTAGGAAATATGACAACAAAGTTGAAAGCAAAATCTATTTAAGAATGGCCTGTTAACTATTGTCTAGAAATATAGGCTATCAAGTTCACATCAAAACAACAAGTTAAACCACTTCATATTAAACACAAAAAGAGAGCATAAACCTCATAATTTTGCATCTATATACTAGAGAGCTTCATTACCCTTAAATTATAGGGATTAGCCTCTCATATTTGTTATCAAATCAACAAATGTAGATTGCATCATAAAAAAAAGGAAAAAGAGAGCAAATGAAAAGAAGAACTAATCTACTTGCATAAAATAAAATCTACTCTACTTGCATGAATAATAAATCTACACTAGTAACATGAAAGGAAATAAACAAAAAGAAGAAAAAAGCATGTATTTAAAGTTGCATAAAAATAAATTACATGAAATAAAAATGGCTAAGTATCCATGAAAAGAAAAGTGAAGCTTTCATTGAGTCTAAACTAATCTAAAGAGAGACTAAGTAAGAAACTAGGTAAGAAGAGGGTTACATGAAACATAAGGGGTATATATACATTTGTTAAACCTTAATTCATATTTTTGGAGAATGCCTAAAATACTCTTGAGAAAGTGTCGAGGCCAAGTAATCATTAGCTTCTACTAATCATCATTAAGGTGTACGTGAAGCCATTAATTCCATTAACATGTGCATTAGCCTCTAATTTTTACATTAAGATATGGGTAGGTGGGGTCCTCCATGTTCTTCACTTTGAATTATTTCCATCTTCATTCCTTTGTATTCACTTTGTGCATGCATGTGTCTTCATGAAACCACTTCTATTTGAGATCAAATTCCTGCCCATATATATATATATATATATATCCAATTAATTTTTCTCAAAGAAATATATGCATACAAATGACGGTTTTACCCCTATATAAAGATGAATATGTGATAATTTGAAAATAATTTGAATTTGGTTTAAACAAGTTAAAATAACCAATATGATCATTTATTCAATTTAAATAGATTAAATATGGTGGTAAGAATATGCACATTTACGTGCACAACAAATACCCTCACACTTATCTTTTTATTCGTCCCCGAATAAAGAAAAACTAAGATAAATCTGTTTTCGTAGGGAGCACGATTGCATTGAGCGTACACAATAAGCTGTTAAACCTCTGGGTGTCCCTAGTAGGACGAGTGTTGTCTCGTGAGGGTTTTCAACGAATACTACCCACAAAATCCGAATGCATGATGAAAATATTTACAAAATTAAAAATTTCTAAATGCAAGATTTATTTACAATGATATGAATGAAAGTTTTTAAAAATATTTACAAATGAAGGATTTACTTTTAAATCGATACTAATAAGTTAAATATAGGTTTTGGTCATTTTCTTGAGATTTAAGTCATTTGCTCACCAAAATTTCCAATAAAAACAAAGTTATCATAACAAATAGACTATTGTTTAACTTGTTGTTTCGGTTGATAACAAAGTGTAATCATGAAATCCTTAGTTGATTATCAAAGTTTATCAAAGTGGTATTTTCATTTCTTTTCAATAACAAATCAAATCAAATAAGTAAAAATAGTGCTAGGATTTCAATTGCATACTCTCTCATTATTTGCAACAAAAATTACACACCTAGCTCGGGTAAATTGAGGCCAGATATACCACCCATGCACTGCCTTTCGGGCTTATGTGAGGGGAGTACAGAGCATGCGAGTGCACAAACTTTCGTGCATATACCTATCGACCGTAGGCGGCTTCTATTAAGTCTATTCTTTTTTCTTTTTTACATGTGTTTCCATACATGCATAACTGTGAGGACTTTTAAACGAGTATGAAAGCACATAATCAAATATTCCAAGTAATTCACCCATACAAAACCGTAAGGACTTTTGAATGAGAGTGAATACTTTGGATGTTATTAATTTTTTATTTTTTTATTTTTTAAGAGAAAGAGTTTTGCAAAATCATCTTAGCACCATTTAACTTCGAAGACAAAAAAATGTTATATCTTTACTTTAAATCAACCACTTTTTAAAACAAAGATTTTCGATCAGGATGTATTTCATAATTAACACGTATGAATCTTCCTATATACTAGTTAAACCATTATTATTCGTCATCAAACGTCATTTTTATTTTTGTTAAGATAAGTAAACTCTCAAAAATTTCAATTTAATAAGCCAAAACCATATATTGATCCTATAGCGTTTCTTTAAAAATAAAACAAAAATGATTAAATAATATATATTTTTGTTGTTTTTTGTTTTTGAGATTTTTTTGCAAAAAAAAGTAGAAGTAAATCATGAAAAATCGAAAAATGAAGATGAATCTCCCCCCACACTTGATTTTGACTGTGTCCCCACAGTCAACCCAAGTGGAAGGAGAAAAATAAAAGCATAACTTTTATTTAAATGAAAATGAAAAGATGATTATTTACGAGGCATAAGAAAGTATGCCGTTAAAGAGTAAATGAACCGGTCTTCCAAAAACCGATTCATTTGTCTCGCCGAGTATGCAAAACACAACTTAAGCGTAGAAAACCAATCCTAAAAGATTTCAAAATTGAACGTTGATTTGAAAAAACAAATGTCATTTTATTAAAAATCGTATGAGTTGTTTTATTTTCGATGATTTTTAGGGTTGATAAAACAATTGATTGAAGTTCAAGTTTATTTTCACTAATTTGAAATTCAAGCTTATCATTGAAAACATTTTCAAAGTTATTGATGTCAAAATCAAAATGGTGATCTTCATCTTTCCCGTTGGAATTTAACAACTCGTCATCCAAAAATCCAAAGAAATCGTGTTCATTGAATTCGTCTTCCGTTATTGATTTATCAACTTTATTACATGTCTCAAGTTCAAAAATCCAAAGTTGTTGTATTTAAATTTTTAAAATCGAGAAAAGGAAGATAGAATTTTAAATTTAGTTCCACACCCTCAAAAGATTGGAAATCCAAGTCAATTACCGTGGTTTCAACAACTTAATTAAGATCATCATTTTCAGTCTTAAAAGTTATTGTTTGAAAATCATCGATTGTGGTAAAAGATGGATTATCGTTTGACTCGTTACACGTTGGGATTTGATTTTGTTGTTCACGTTGTCTCATATAAGTTTCAAACAACGAATCCGTGTGATCATCATAAACTTCGTTCATTTGCTCAACAAAGTCAAATTTGTAGTTATTAACTTGAAAATTTTCGCTTTGAAGTTGTTGAGGACAAAAGTTTTCAATCATATCGTGGTTAAGATTATTCCAATTGCCAAATTCATTTGAAATGTTATTTCCATTTTCACTTTGACTTTGAAACTCATTTTGAAGTTCGAAATTGAATTGACATGGGTAATTCTCAAAATCGTTTGCATTTTGAAGTGAACTCAAATTTTGAAATCCTTGAAAACTTTGACTAGAGTTATCGTAGAAATACGAATTACACAAATCATTTATCATTTAATTTTGTTGTGTAGAGATTTCAAGTAAAGACGAAATGCTATTTTTAAGATTTAAGGGTTGCTCGTTATTTTGAAAACTTTGTGGTTCGAATTTGAAGCGTTTAAATAATAGTTGGTGTGAAAATATCCATACGAATTTAGAGCGAATATATTGATTTTCACAACTATTATAAAATTCACGTACGTGGGGAAACTCGAACATTTTTAAGATTTTTTTTTTTTGCTTTTTTTTATAAAGGAAAAATAGTTACAAATAAAATTTATTTTTCAAAAGGGAAATTGGTTTTTTTTTCAAATTTTTTCTTTGTTTTTTAAAAGGTTTTATAATTTTTTTTGAATGTTGGTTTTTCCAGATTTTTTTTTTGGATTTTAGAAATTTCAAAGAAAAAGGATTTAAAAATTTCAAAGGAAAAAGAACATATACAAATTTTTTTAGTTTTGGATTTTGAATTTTTTTAAAATATGCATGTACTAATGCAACTAAATGAATGCAAGGGCCTAATTACGAATTATTTATCCTAAGTTAACCTAAAATTGAATAATCACACATTGTCTTAATTCAACAAGATAGTTCTCAGCCAGGTAACAAGCATAATTTATCGGTGCACCACAAATCACCGTAGCAATGCAGCCGAAGGTTTAAGTACCTTCAGAAAAACAATTTAGTATAATATTTACGAACCACCGTAATATTTATAACTGATTATTGCTCTGTCGTAGCCTAGACACCAAGAAATTAAATTATTCAAAGAAGACAACTTGTTAATATACAATTAAGTGTTATCAATGTCTAACCGTTATTATTAATCAAAATTCTAGTATGAAATGCAAAGCAGAAATTAAACGTGAATTAACAATGCAACTGCAATGAAATTTGTTTTTGTTTTTGAATCTTTTTAATAAAATGCAAATGTAAGAAATCAATAATGCAAGACAAACAAAAACAATAGATATATACAATGCAAGACAAATAAAAGGAAAATTATAAATAAGCAAGCAGTTATATTTTTTTTTGGCAAGCTCAGCAAAGTAAGTAATTTATTTTAGCAAGCACTTCTGCTCCTTCTGCAATTCTGTTTTGGCAATCTGAAAAGTAATCGAACAAGGTATATACAATATTTTATTTTATCAAAGAAGAAACTGAAACAAATAAAAACAAAACAAGTTAAACTAAAATAAGTAAAAAAAAAGAACTTGTTTATTTTTTATTTAAGAAAAACAAAGAGCAATCACTAGCAACACAAAAACAAAGACAACCCAAAACAGTATATTTTTTTTTTCTTTTTTTCGAAAGAAACTTAAGACTAAAACAATATAAAACAAAGAGGAAATAACCCTGCCCATTTAGAAACCATATCTCTATGTAAAGAGAAATCAATTAACAGTCGAACTCTAATAAAAAATTTGGTCACTCAAGTTATATGAAGTCGAAATCAACTGAACTGACCACCAGAGATTAAAAATTTAAAATCTCGCCTAGGTACAATACATTCTTCTGAACACAAAACAAGTCCACCACCAGAAATCAACAACTTGTTTAACCGAGGTTACTCAAATTGCAGAAATCGAAACCAAAAGCACCTCGCGATCGACTCAAAAGCAGTTTTTTTTTTGGTTCGCGAAATCGATGAATGTTGTTGCGATTTCTTGGGTTCGCGAAATCGAATTCAGTTGTTCAGGTTTGTTCTCGATTCAGGTTAGTTCTCGATTCAGGTTAGTTCTCGATTCAGACATCAGGGGTTATGGTGTGGTTGTGTGATTTGTGGCAATTTGTCGCGGTTGCTGATGCTGAAGTAGTGATGTTTGTGCTGGTTTCTTGTGGTCGATGGAGGTCGCGGATTGTTCGAATGTAATCGATGGAGTTGCGGTGAAATGATGGCAGGGGTGGCTCGGTTGATAGAGGCGAATGATGACTGGAGTTTTGTGATGGCTCGGTTGGTAAGTATGAAAAGGAGTGTGGGATGGTGTGGAGGCTAATGTGCAATCAGAGGTGTGCCGGCAAATTTGAGAAGGTGGTTGTGTGCCAGTAAGAAGGAGGTAGATAGTGAACAGTTTGCACTGATAGTGACAGAGGTGAATGTAGTGTTTTGTGATGATGCAGCAGTTGCAAGAAGTGAATGTTTAATGTGGATATGAACTGTTTATGTAGAGACAGGCAGGCAAGAGGAATGTAGGCAATTGGGTATGAATTGATGTTGGTTGTTAGCTGCAATTGCTTTGTGACTGTATGATGGGGTGTGATGTTTGAAGGAGAAATTGAACAAATGGTCAGTCTTTTTTTCGATGATTGGGGGTTTGAATTCAGGGTGGAGTGAGGATGTATGGTTGTATTGTAGTTTTGGTAGTGATGACAAGGGGTGGTTGAGAGATGGTTCAGTGGGTTAGACAGTTTTGGAGCAGTGATTCGAGCAGCAGTGGTTTGGTTCAAGAGCAGCACTGTATGTTGCAAGCTTGGAAACTCAGTGGTGGATGATAGAAGCGGGTTGTGCACAATGGAAAAATTAAAAGCAGTGTGGTGGAGACTTGTTAATGGAGTGTAGTGATGAACGAGGAAGGCTATGTAGTCGTAGTTGTAGCAGTGGTTAGTTGCAAGGATGTGGAGTGATGTCATGATGTTAAAGCAGCTGGTGGTGATGGTATATTGTCGAGGCAGTTCTGGAAGTTTGGGCAGTGAGTTGTTGTATGGCAAGTGTCGAGGAAATGCAGAATTTTAGGTATGTGTGTAGTGATATAGAGTTGTTATTGTGTGATGTCTGCAATAGGTTGGTACTGAGGGTAATGAGTTTGGTCAAAATGATGTGAATAGTTGGTGATGTGAATAGCTAGTGTTGAGAGGGGGTAGCAGGGTAATAGGTAGTTTGTAATGTGGGCAAGTTTGGAGGTGGGTGTTTTTGTGGTAGCCTGAAGTGTGGATGGCCAGAGGAGGCACGGTATGGCAGTGTAATGTGGAAGCTGGAGGTTGATGGCTGTGGTCCGGAAGTGATGATGTGGGGCAGAAATGTATGGGTATGCGACACAGTTTGATGATGGCAGTACTGAAATGGTAGGTTGTGAAGTAGAAGTTATGGTTATTGTAGACTTCAGGGCTGGCCTAGGGGGAAGCCCATTAAGTCCATGGGCTGGGGCAAACCCCAGGCTTAGGGCAAAAAAAAAAATTACAGTACAATAGAAATAAAAATAAAAATAGATGCAGCTCAAGAAACTGGGCCTGCTCCAAAAAAAAAAAACAAGCAAGCACAAGCGATCGACCGGCGCCAGCCTCCTGCCTCCACTGATTGCTGCTTCTAAGCTCCAAAATTCCGACGCCAGCCTCCAATCAGGGCAGCGGTGCTCCATCTCCCCTTGCAAGGCAGCAAGTGCAGAGGTAACTAAAAGGTCAAAACTGATTTCTGAAATAAATTGGTTGCTTAAAACTTAGAATTGGTTGTTAGTGGATGATATGACAGGTTTCGTTGGATGATGTCCCATTGAAGGCATGTGGACTGGACAGTAGTAAGCCTTTCTTTTTGTCCATTGTTTTAAACCAGTAATGTGCTTTTGTTACCTGCAATTAATAATGCCAATGACGGTTCTGTAGCTAAAAGAACAAATAGGCCTTGTTTAAGATGTCCAGTTCAAGAATTCCATTGTTGTTGCTGTTATTGAGTTAAATTTTTTGGCTGAGTGAAATGAGCATTTTTATTAGCAGAAGAGGTATTTGAGTCTACACTTGTTGGTTAGAAGTGTACTATATTAGTGGGTGAGGTTTTATTTGTTAAGGATGGATACAATTAACAAGATAATAACATACTCCTTTTTGGTTTATTAAGTATTGTTTTATCCCCTTTCTTTTCTTTTCATTTTCTACGGTAGCTGCTAATTATATATTTTTAGATTAAAAGGAGTAACATAATTTAATTTAATTATGTTATTAGATAGTGCATAGTATGACAAAAGAAGAAGACGATAAGAAACGGGTGAGAAATAGAAAGCAAAACTCCAGAAGACTGAAACAACGTCAAGATGCAATATCTACATCATTAGTCGGTTCAATTTCTAAACTATTCAATGCAAAAGCACAACATTCAATTGTTTCAAATCAAGTCGGAGAAACAAGTGAAGCTATTGATGAAAATGTTGACGATGTTATAGAAACATATAAAGATCATGAAATTCGTATCAATGAAGATGTTTATGTGAATGTAATTGTTGATAAAGAAACAAACAATGATAATCGTGAACATGTGAACGAAAAAAGCATGCTTGATTTGAATAAAGATGTTGATGTAGACCATGATCCGGGGTTTATGGGGACCTATTAATGATGCTAAAAGAATAATAATAGTTCAAAGGGGCCCAATCGAAATTCTTAAAAAAATGACAAATTTCCAAGCGTCATAAAGTTTGGGAAAAGTAGAAGTTTTTCATCTAAGCATTATATTCGTCGTTTTTCAAATGGTGAGGAACACAAAAGGAAGTGGCTTATTTTTTTTTTTTTTTTTTTTAACAACAAATTCAACCTTTTATAACCTCAATCAAAAGCTGTCAACATGCCTGACAGATAACCCAAAACAAAAGGCCAAAAGGAAAAGCCACCAAAAACCCAGAACAAAGGAGAAAACAAAACAACCAATAAGGAACCAAATATAGGAACGAGGAGAAGCGGCACAATCTCTGACCAATCCACTTCGCACACCCAAATAGCTACTGGAAACCACCGCCCAGCCAACATCGTACTCGAGCTCCGGCAAGGCCACCGGCCTACCACGATGTTGAGGTTCCAACCATCAATGAAAAACAAGGACGTCCCCCGCCCAACCAAGATAACCGGAAGCAATGGCCAAAACCATCAACGCCGACAGACCGACAGAATGAAGATGATAAAGACTTCCGATAAGCCAACTCCAAACAGCAGAAAAATACCAAGAAAAGAAACTCCCATAAAATCAAGAGCCTAAAAGCACTAAACACAGAGTTACACACCCAAAAAAAAAAAAAAAAAAAAAAAAAAAAAAGAGGGGGTGTTGGTGGATCGGGGGGGGGGGGGGGGGGGAGAGGAGATGACGGATGACAGACCGAGGGGAACAACCAAGCCAGAATTTGCAGTCCCCGGATAGGCAGTCATCCAATACCTGCTCTATTAGAAGAGAGAGAGCAGTTTATTGATAACAGGTTTACTAAATGACGAGAGCGAGCACTGGCCGAACCCCGGAAGGGTCGGCCCCGAAAAGCTAAGAAAACATCATCTCTTACCCGCCGAACAACGGAAAGAGGATCCATTGGAACCTCTTCAAAGATAGCCTTATTCCTCGCACACCAGACATGCCAGCAGATTAGATAAGGAATCAATCGAAAGATGATCGAGCGAAGAGATTTCCCAGTGCAAACAAACCACCAAGAAGTCAGCAAATCATTTGGCGAATAGATGGTGCCACGAACACCCAAAAAATTACCGAAAAAATTCCAGGTGGATCTAGCACACCAACCACCGAAAAACAAATGATTAATAGATTCTGAATCCCCGTTGCCACAGCACCTGCATCGGGAAACAAAAGGAATGCCAATTTGCTGGAGGTTCTCATCAACCGGTAGCCCAGAGTGAAAAATTCGCCACATCAAGAGAGAGACTTTCGGAGGGATTCGAGCATCCCAAATGTAGGCGAAAAGGGGGAGGACCGGAGAAGGTGTACGAGAAGATCTCCAGGCTTTCGGAATAGAGAAAGGGCCACCATCCCAACCGGAGAGGCCACTATGAGAATCAACGAGCAATTTAACCGATTGCATATGCTTCCAGGTCTCACTCGCATAACAAGGAGATCCTGCATAATCAGAGGACGCCAGTCTCCGATACTTAGCATGGAGGAACTTGGCCCACAAGGAATCGTTAGACCCAAACCTGGACCATAACTTACAAGCGAAAGCCGAGCAAATGTCTTTCGGATGACGCAAACCTAATCCACCCTCTGTCTTAGGACGGCAGAGAACAGACCAAGACACCCAGTGATGTCTGCGATTGTCCCCCTTCGAACCCCAAAAGAAGGATGATGCCAAAGATTGGAACGAACGAAAGAAAGAGACAGTAGGTGTCATAGCGGCGAAGATATGAGTACCCATAGAGCTCAGAACCGATTGAATAAGAACTAATCTTCCAGCTTGAGAAAGAAGGGACGCATTCCAACGGATAATCTTACCCCTCACCTTATCCGTAAGAGGATCGAAAATGGCGTTAAGTTTCCTACCTCGGTAAAGAACAATACCTAAGTAAGGAAGAGGAAGGGAAGCGGCCTTGAAGCCAGTAAAAGATTCGACCCAATAAACTCGAACTTGGTCCATATCCTTCGCGTGAACGAAGCAACTCTTGTCAGAGTTGACCAATTGTCCCGAGCACCTCTCGTACAGCTTAATGAAACGAATAAGACGCCGAACAGAAGTCCGAGATCCGTTAGAGAAAATAACAATGTCATCCGCAAATGACAAAGAGGAGACGAGCGGACATCCGCTAGGAATACCGAATCGCTGAATTTGACCAAAAATCGTCAAAGTGTGAATGCCACGAATGAAGGCCTCGGCCGCGATAACAAAAAGAGAAGGAGATAGAGGATCTCCTTGACGGATCCCTCTACCAGCCTTGAAAAACCCATTGGCCGATCCGTTTATGAGCACAGAGAACCAACAGTTGGAAATGAGTCTCCAGACCAAATCAATAAGGGTTTCCGGAAAACCGAAAGCACGAAGAACCTTAATGATGAAAAACCAGGACATACGGTCGTATGCCTTTTCCATATCAAGTTTGAATATGATGTTAGAACCCCTGACCTTACGGTCAATCTGAGAAACAAGTTCTTGGGCTAAAAGGACGTTATCAGTGATCAACCGGCCTTTTACAAATCCTGCTTGGGAAGTAGATATAATGCGGTCAAGGTAAGGAGCCAAACGAGTGGCCAAAACCTTGGAAATTACTTTGTTAGCAAAATTACAAAGGCTGATAGGGCGAAACTCTGAACACGCCCTAGGGTTATCACACTTAGGAATCAGGACCAAATTAGTGGAAGACCAACTAATCGGAAGAGCAGCCCCGGAAAAGAAATGCTGAATCGCCAGGCAGAAATCAGCTTGGATGATATTCCAAGTAGCTCGAAAGAAGGAGCCATTAAAGCCATCCGGCCCACTGGCACTATCCTTACTAAGAGCAAAGACACAAGCACGAACCTCATCTGACGATGGCGGTTCTGCCAAATCTTCACTACCCACTGCAGTAACAAGCCGAGGAATGAAAGACAGGATGTCCGCAGCCGGTTCGGACACCGACGGGGATCCCAGGTACGAATGAAAATGGGAGACTAAAACCTCCTTGACTGCAGATGGAGTCGAAGCCACAGATTGGTCCGACCTCACAATCTCGCGAATAGAAAGCAGATTTGCTTTCTTTCGAATAGAAGAGTGAAAGAATTTGGAATTCGTATCACCTTCGACCACCCACTTGATTCTCGCCTTCTGACGAAGATAGGAGTTCTCTAAACGAAGTTCCGAAGAGAAGGCCAATTGAGCGCAAGCCCATAGCTCCTTGTTTTCGGAAGATGGACTCTCGTCGAATAAAGCTTCGGCAAGAATCAGAGACTCTTCTGCCGCTCTCACCCGATCGAATATATTCCGAAAAACAAGGGAATTCCACGTCTTAAGACAAGCCTTAAGACGCTTCAGTTTCCCAGCAAAAGCCCCCATGGGTGCAGCCACAAAGGGAATGGACCACGACTCCTCTAACACCTGAAGAAAACTATGATGGGAACTCCACATGCTAAGATAACGAAAAGAAGAAGGCCCCGATAAAGAGCGCGAAGCGCACCGTAAAACAAGAGGAGCATGATCAGAGCAAGACCGATGAAGATGAGATATAGAAAAAGAATAAGGTAGGTTGAACCAATCAGCAGATCCAAAGATCCTATCCAACCTAGAGAGGATCCGATTCGGACCTGCCTGATTGTTAGACCAAGTAAAAGCTGAACCAACGAAAGGAATCTCAGATAACCCAGATCTCGCAACGAATGAATTGAAATCTGAAACCGAGAGACGGTTGACGGCTACCCCTCCCAATTTTTCAGCCTGACTGGCGACAACATTGAAATCGCCACCCACTACTGAAAGCGAGCAACCGAAATCAGCAAGAGACAGAATGTCATTCCAGAGGGATAATCTATCTAACCGGTCACACTTGGCGTATACCGCCGAAAAAATGAACGGTTGCGGGGAGAATGAAGAAAAACACAAGACAGATAGAAGTTGAGACGAGTCAAAAATTGGCCTAATAATGCAATCTTTGGACCAAAGAATCCAAATTTTACCCGAAACATTAGATAAAGCACCACCGAAGCCTAACGACAACACGGCCTTTGTGACCTCCCCGGGACCCACAATAGGCTCTAAAATTGCCACTAAACCGATGGAATGCTTTCGGACAATCCTCTTTAGCCTAGCAGAAGAAGCTTCGTTACCTATACCACGAATATTCCAATAAAGAAAATTCGACATGGAGCCAACAGCTGAAAGAGACAAGAAGAAAAGCAACAGAAAATAAATTATTTAAAAATACATTGATATATTCTAATACATTGAATAAAGTATTTTGTTTTTGTTGCAAGCTATTTAAAAATAAATTAATGGCAAGCAAATTGTCAGAAGATGGAATTGATGATTGGCATAACCTTCCACACAAACTTAGAGAGCATGAAACTAATTCGGAACATTGTGAAAATGTTGTGAAGTGGGTTGATTTGCAAAAGGGACTAAACTTGAAAGCAACGGTTGATAAAAAATGGAAGCTCAAATTGAGAAGGAGAAAGTTCATTGGAAGATGATATTAGTTCGGATAATCGAAGTTGTGAAAACACTTTGTAGGAATAGTTTGCCATTTCGTGGAAGTAATGAGAAGATATATGAAAAAAATAATGGACCTTTCTGCCAATTTATTGAGTGTCTTGCAAAATTTGATCCGATTATGCAAGATCATCTTCGTCATGTGGTAGATAAAGAAATTCAACATCATTATCTTAGTCATAAGATTCAAAATGAGAATACTTCTATTATCGAATGAGATCAAAATCAAAATAATAACCAAGATCTTAAAAGCAAAATATTTTTCGGTTATTCTTGATTGCACACCGAATTAAGTCATGAAGAACAAATGTCGATTATTATAAGATGTGTGGATATTGAAGATACTAATGAAGTGAAGGTAGAAAAGTTTTTTCTTGGATTTATAGTAGTTGATGATACATCGGGGTTTGGCCTTTTCAAACAACTTGAAAATGTTTTGCATGAGCTTAAACTTAACATTGATGATATAAGAGGTCAAGGTTATGACAATGGATCCAATATGAAAGGTAAGCATCAAGGTGTACAAAAAAGACTTCTTGATATAAATCCTCGAGCATTTTATATGCCATGTGGTTGTCATAGTTTAAATCTTACTTTATGTGATATGGTTAAATCTTGTGTTAAAGCGAGAAGCTTTTTTGCATTCGTATAAAAGATTTATACATTATTTTCGGGATCTACTCATCGGTGGGATGTTCTTAAAAAATATGTGAGGTTTAACACCAAAATCATTATCCGCTGCTCGATGGGTAAGTCATGTTGAAAGTGTAAGAGCTATTCGATTTCAACCATCGATGTTAAGAGATGCTTTAATTGAAACTGCAAACAATTCTAAAGAGGATATTGTGATGGCGGAAGCTAGAGGCTTATGTGTTAATGTTTTGGAGAATTTTGAATTTTTAGTAAGCCTTTGTATTTGGTACAAGTTGTTAAATAAAGTGAATCAAGTAAGCAAAGCACTTCAACATGAGGATATGAATTTAGAGGACGCAATCACAAGATTAAAACAACTTATTGATTTTTTTCAAAGCTTTAGAGAACATGGGTTTGAAGAAATGATGAATGAAGCAAATGAACTTGCTATCGATGTTGGTATTGAACCAAAATTTGAGGTGAAAAGAGTTATTCGTAGAAAAAAACTATTAGGTGAGGATATTGGAATTAGTAATGAAGAAAGTCGTTCATCGGAAGAAATTTTTAGAGTCTCGTATTTCATTCATATCATAGACCAAGCTCTTACATCATTCAAAGATCGATTTGAACAAATTGAACTTTATGACAATATCTTTGGATTTTTGTTGAAAGCAAAGTTTATGAATCTTGGTAAAGAAGAGTTAATGGAACATTGTACTCATTTAGAAAGTTACTTGAAATACAATGAACAATATGATATATATGGAAAAGATTTATTTCAAGATTTAAAAGCTTTGCAAACTATGTTACCTAAAATAGTTAAAACGATCGAAATTCTTCACTTCATAAGTTCTTATGTAGAAGAAGGTGGTTTTCAATGTGCATGGGTTTCTTATCGGATTTTGTTAACTATTCTGGCTACGGTTGCTTCCGCGAAGAGAAGTTTTTCTAAATTGAAATTGATTAAAAACTATCTTCGAACTAGCATGTCACAAGAACGACTGAATGTGCTAGCAATGATTTCAACAGAAAGTGAATTTTTAGAGAAGCTTAATTATGACAATTTGATCGAAGAATTTGCAACAAAAAATGCAATAAGAAGCATTTTTCTTTGAGCTTTTTGAAGAAAGTTGGTCGTTATTTTGTATGAAAAGTTGATGTTTAGTTTATTTAGTTTTTGAATTGAATGTTGTAACCTTTCTCATGTAGTGTATTTTGAATGGAAAGTGAACATTTTGTATGCTATAATCTTGTATGTTATCTTATGCTTAAATATTCAAAAAAATATTGAAATTTTATGTAGCAGTGGGCAACAAAATTCCAGTGTGGCTTGGGCAATAAATTCTTTAGGACGGCACTGATTGTAGTGGAGATGAAATGCACAGAGGGCGTAAGTGTGTATGTATCGGTTGGATGTTGTGAAGAATGGAGTTGATGTGACTGACTGGAAGTGGAGTGAAGGTTTGTTAGTGAATTGAATTAATGGGAGGCAGGCAAGGTAGTTAAGTGGTTAATGGTGGTTTGAGAAATGATTGTAATGAGAGTGGAAGATAGAGTTGAACAGAGGGGATGTGGGGGCAAGGGCTAAAACAGTGAACAATGCATAATGTCAATTTTTTTTGTATTGAAAGCAATGTAAATGCAAATGTAAAAACGCGATGTAAAAGCAAATGCAAAGAATAATAATTTGTTTTTGTTTTTGAAATGTATATGTGTTTTTTTTGAATAGAAATAGAAATGCAAATGCAAATTGAAACTAGAAAACAAACAAACAATGCAAACAAAAATCAAACAACAATCACACAACACAACACTTTTTTTAAATTCACTCAACACACAAAATAAAAACACACAAAAATCAAACAAAAATAATTTGAAAAATAGAAAACCAAAATCAAAAAAAATCTCCGGCAACGGCGCCAGAAACTTATTCGGACGGCTAAATGTCTATCGAGTTAGAAAATAACCGAACAAATTTCGAAATAAAAAAACCGCAAGCGCACGCCGTACATTTGTAGTACGTGTCGAATACAGGTCGATCCGCAGGAAATTGTTGATTTTAAATTTCTATTCAATCAAATTAACTAAAGTTGAGAAGTGTTTAAGCTAGAAAATGAGAAAAATGACAAAAGAAAATTGGTAAAAATATGAGAGTTTGAGGGCAATTTGAAGATAAATTAACCCTCTAGATCACATAAATCAACAAAATGAAGTTATGATCTCTCTTTTCTTGTCATTAGTGTAATTATTTGATGTGTTTATCATAAGTATGGTATATTTATGCTATTAATTTGCACAATATAAACCATCAAACTATAATACAACCACTAATACACATTTAACTCTCATGAAATATGACAACAAAGTTGAAAGAAAAATCTATTTTAAGCATGGCCTATTAACTATTGTTTAGAAATATAGGCCATCAAATTTTAATTTCAACAATCACTTCATTACCATCATTATATGTAGATGAAGAGGTAATTATTGTTTGTGATTGTTTAAGCATACCCTATTTGGTGTCAGCAATATAGGCAATCAAATTCACATCAAAATAACAAGTTAAACCACTTCATATTAAACAAAAAAAGAGAGCATAAACCTCATAATGTTGCATCTACATACTAGAGAGCTTCATTACCTCTAAATTGTAGGTATTATCCTCTCATATTTGTTATCAAATCAAAAAATGTAGATTGTATCATGAAATAAAAAGAGAAGGAAAAAGAGAGCAAATGAAAAGAAGAACTAATCTACTTGTATACAATAAAATCTACTCTACTTGCATGAATAATAAATCTATACTACTAACATGAAAGGAAATAAATAAAAAGAAGAAAAGAGCATATATTTAAAGCTGCATAAAAAGAAATTACATGAAATAAAAATGGTTAAGTAGCCATGAAAATAAAAGAGAAGCTTTTTTTATTTTAATCCTAAACTAATCTAAAGAGAGACTAAGTAAGAAACTAAGTAAGAAGAGAGTTACATGAAACATAAGGGATATATATACATGTGTTAAACCCTAATTCATATTTTTATGGAATGCCCAATACCTTTGAGAAAGTGTGGAGGCCAAGTAATCATTAGCTTCTACTAATCATCATTTAAGTGTACATGAAGCCATTAATTTCATAAGCATGTGCTTAGCCTCTAATTTGTACATTAAGGTGGTAGGTAGGTGGGGTCCTCCATGTTCTTCGCTTTGAATTATTTCCATCTTCATCCCTTTGTATTCATTTTGTGCATGCATGTGTCTTCATGAAACCACTCCTATTTGAGATCAAATTCCTACACAAATATATATAGATTTTCAATTAATTTTTCTCAAAGAAATATATGCACACAAATGACCGTTTTGTCCCTATATGAAGATGAATTGTGACAATTTTAAAACAATTTGAATTTGGTTTAAACAAGTTAAAATACCAAATATGATCATTTATTCAATTTAAATAGATTAAATATGATGGTAAAAATATGCACTTTTACGTGCACAACAAATGGGTAGTCGATATAGGTATAAGATCTATTCCCATATTCCTATCTTTCCATTTTACATACCCATTTCTTAGGGAAAGTCTCCCAACTATATTTGAAAATGGATTCGTTATTCAAAATTATGAAGAAAACATCGATTTTGGCTTTTTTACTCTAGTAGAAAAACTTGTTGAAAATCATCGGTTGGGTTGGTCCAACCAAGAAATGCATGGGATTAGAGAGGTTTGCTTGGGTTAAGTAAAGCTTGGCAAGTAACCCAATGGTGTTGTAAATACTAGGCTGGGCATGTTTGATTTGAGTAAGGTGCGGAGCATATCGATTGTTTTTTCAATGATGGATTTCTACCCATGGAATGGACCAGAGAACTGAACACGTTTCCAATACTGTGATTCAAGACAAGTAAATGCCCTTAGATCTATTTCTGTTTATATTAGCGACAGGCTCTATTGTTCTCTTATAGTCACTCTTGCAAAGTGCTCCATTATCTACCATTTACGTATTGATCTTTACATATGCCATCTCGAACCATCCTACCAAAACCTATACTATTCCATAGCTATAGGTGTAATCCATTCCACATAGTGCAAGGCTCAACCAAAGGTAGCGAAGCTCTGCTCCAAAGAGCGCGTAGGAAGGAGTACTCCAAAGAGTACTTCGAGGGAGAACAGCGGTGGTGCCGTAAAGGCGCGAGACCTGGATTTTGTCGTACTATTCTGATCTATCAAAGCTTCCTCATCCATAAGATGTGATTGAGATACCAGTGGCTTCTCCTGCTGCTAGCTAGCAACCTCTAAACCGAAGTAAGACCCACCGGTATTTCACACTAGGGGAAAAATGACTATTCACCATAGATATACGAAGCCGAAATAATATACTGCTTGGTCTTATGGATGATAGAGTGTGGAATGAGTCTTCTGCTTATAGAGCATATGATAAAGCTACCTATGAGACATATTTGATAGTTATGACTAGGCGCCTAGTATACCAAGTCAAGTATATTAATTCGGTGGGGTGTATTAGGCTTGAGAGAGAAAATAGTTGTGTAGCCCTGGAACCACTCAACCTGCTTCGACCGCCTGCGAATCTTATTACCAACAAGCATGCTGAACCGTGCTTTGAATTACGAGTTGACGACCAAGTTTCTTTTAAACAAAGCAATCTAGATGGAATGATGAGTGGATAAGAAAGCTGTAATGAATAAGAGTCCGCTTTTATTTATTCCACGTTCATTGATCTGGAACAAAGGTATGTGACCTACTACCTCACATATGCGATGAATCATTAATCACCGCCCATGGTCACTTGCTCCTGTGTGGCTATCGAGGTTCAAGTATATTAAGTTGGGTTCCAATATCCAGTATATTAATTGGATCTCTTGCAAGAAGGAGTTCACTTCCACACCTGCGGTTAGCCCTGTTCTTTCTTAGCTCATAACAGCTCAATTAGGTTAACTCATTACGGTGTAAACTTCTTCTGATACTAATTTGCCCCAACTCTCTATATGTTCGCAATACTAAAAATCTTACATCATCTTTCCCCTATTGAATGAGTGCTAGTGTACAAGGGGTGCGGCTAAGCACTATAACAACTGATGTTAAGTCAGCAATAACAAAAACTGGCAATAACCAGCCCCCTATTGGTGAATTCACGAACTCATGAGTCTGATAAGACATCATAGCCAAGTCATCGGGCCGTAGATTGATTGCCGTAGGTTTTCCAATCATCATTCATTGATTATGCCATCTCCATTTACTTTTAAGGTTTCCAGTTCATCATTTTCATTGCATTTAAGGAAGATTGGAGCTGGTTTGATTTAACAAGAGGTAGTCCGCGTAAAGTCCAGACCACCAATAGGAGCATTTCCAATTTTTTCTGGCTCATTAAGTAGAAATTTATAGAACTGAACTCGCAATGCGAAAAACATGGGGTTAGGCCCAATAGTTATTTCCGGTTATTGCACATATGTGGAAGCTAGTAAGATTAGGGGTGGACGTGGGTTGGTTTGGTGTGGTTTGGAGTTCAAACCGCTTCCGCACCGCATCAAACGGTTAATCAAAAATACAAACCATTATATCAATCATTTAAACGGTTCGGTTTTGGTCTGGTTTGAATGTAAAACGGTTAGGTTTTGGTCGGGTCCGGTTTGAACCCGTATTAAATATGAAATAAAAGAATTACTTCCATCAGCAATCAATTTACAAAGGCAACTGTATGAAACTTTTACATTTAAAGGTTAAAACACACAATGTTATACTAAAATGAATGATTAGTTCTTAATTGTATGAATATTTCAATTTGACATTTGCCTACAAGTGAGATTTTTTGGTAGATTAACCAAACATTAACATTAATCAATATATAATCATTAAGGAAAATGACTAGAATAAGATTATAATTATCATTTATTCACACACAAAATGAGATGAAAAATATTATACCAAACTATAACTTCTTCCTTTATGTTAACGATTATTATTAATATAACAACAACATATGCTAAAAATAGAATGTACATCGATAGAATCTAAAATAAGATAGAAATTGCTTATATTTTTATCACAAGATTACTAATATAAATTTTCAGTTCGGTCCAGTTTAATATGGTTGGTTCAATCGTCCAAACCGCAACCGAACCGTATCGATGCGGGTTGGTCCGGTTTGGGGCATCGACTTTGGTTAGAATATTCGGTGCGGGTTTCCGCACCGCTTTTGCGGTCCGATGTGGGCGGTTTCCGTATAGCGGTGCGGTTTATGCCCACTCCTAAGTAAGATACGCTATGGAGGTTATGATTTGCGAATATGCAGATATTCCGATCATGAATTGCTATATGATTACCATATGAAATGAGTCAATATGGTTTCGACACTGAAGAATGACCCCTAATTGCGTTATTTCATGTTGTTATGGGTGATCTGCTGAATATAAATCAAACAACGAATCTGCTATCACTCAGCAAGATATTTGTTTTGTACGTGCCGATTTTTTAGTCAATTTGCTAATGCGTTATGTTCGTTTCTTATAGCCTTCTGCCAATTGCTTTTTGCTATTTGTTTATTCGATTAAGGAAATAGCCACCTAACCCATACATTTATACTTAATGTTCCAATTTAGGAGGAATAGCAATAGTGGGTTTCCATCATCAGCGTATTCGCCTGACTTTGTTTATTGTTGAACCAACATACCCCACCTCAATCCTTAATCCATTCAAAATGAGTTTGCAAATTCACCATTATTTCATTCTTGAGCTAGGATATGACCTTTGACTATCCTTTTCATCTTGCTCCTCCCCAGTTAATCAGGGTCACCTTAGTCGCACAAAGCAAACTGTGCAGGTTTTCAAACATAGAATAAAGAGAGGATGATTGAAGCTCGAACATGGAGAGAGGTAAATTGGTATAGAGTTTGGAGGATTGAATCTAACATTCTTTTGACTAGAAGGAATAAGTAGGGTAGCGTGATCTTGGAATATAGCTTACTGACTACGTGCGTACTAGAAAGAAAAGGCATGTAAGTAGTTTAGGTTGAACCACTAGCTATGCACCTTTATTCTTGCAGTCTTATGGGACAAATCTTGCTTCTTTTACTGTTTCACTGCGGATAGGCCGGGAGTATGAGTTCTTGATCCATAAACTAATTGTTCTCACTTCTTAGGGCAATGTTCATAGAAGATAGTACTTGTTTAGCAACCCTGGCAGCCTTACCGAAGTTCTAAGAGAGTGAAAGACCAGATCCATCCATTTTTGTGGGTACCAGATAAGGCATCTTTGAAAATTTAGTCCAAATAGTCAGTTGCTTGGTCCCTTATTAGTTGTCATCTTCCTCACTGTTAGTCGCGTTAGTCATCCGAGTATAAACGAAGGTGCCTGGTTCAACCTGTTCAACTAATAACCATTCTGGGCTAGATATGAGTCAAGAACAACTTCCTATGGAAGAAATAAAAAGTAAACAGAGCTTAGGTTGACTCAATAGATACGTCTCTTATTGGAACCAATACCTGAATCCTAGTAATCCTAGTTTTTATCAAGCTCTTTGACTCAGGCAAGTTCCGACATAAGACTAGTGATTTTCTTCACATATTCAGGATCAATATTCTTTCCGCGGACTAGTAAGACAATGCTTATATTCTTGACTTGATCTTTCTTGCCCTCCCGTTAGTCGCCTTCATCATCAACAATTCTATTAATTAATTGCTTCCAAGTTCGCCTGCCACTACAATAGATATGTCTTCTAGAACATCATTTTTGGAGTCATATTAATAAGAACCCAAACTTGCACACCAACTTACTCACATAGGGCATGAGTCTATCCTGCCTAGCCAACAAGCTGATAACCTTCCCAAAGACATTTCACTAAGCAAAAGTATATTAATTAGGGCCACTTGTATCTTCATTATTGTAGTTCATTTAGCATTTAGCCCGAAGGCTAGTCAGCAATCCGAAAGCAAGTCCGACTACAACGACTTACTGACATGTCACCCCTATCTCTTAAAGGCTTCCCCTCATCAATAAAAGAAACTCCTAGTATATTCATTGGGCGAGCTCAATAAATATTCTTCCTGAGTCTAAATTTGCTAAGCTATTTGACTTTGAACGGGCAGACAGGCTTGAATCATTGATTGGACAGTTGGCACTAAAATGATGCCAGCTTCCCCTACTAAAGTACATCCAGCTAATAAAAAGAAGGAGCTAGGATCAATCTCCTTATTACAAGCACTAAGTTGGATAAACATTGTTTAAAGTAACAAGCAAAGCATTACATCCTCTAATCTGATTGCTTCCGTCCATGCTATGGACAAAATAAAACATTTTTCCTTACGACATGGGATAATTATCTACACCATGATGGTCACCTTTGCCCCTGATATACTAGGTCGCTGACATTAGAACCTTTTTCCCAATATTGATAGGTGAAAGCCTTTTTCCAATCTATAAACTGAAAGGGCATCTGTCTAATGATCCAACATCACAGCAAATCTTGCATATAAAGAGCACAACGATGACCTCTCATCTATCGCCTTTGTTTGATCGATCTTTAGGACCTCTTTTTTGCATCTTACATAGCGAAGTAGAATAGTTGTGATAAATAGTTATCCTTTCACCTTGAGTATCTAGCAAGCTATTTTCTGATGTTTTCCTCCAAACCCTCTCTTGGCTCTTATAGTCTTCTATATTAGGGCAGATTCATTCTGTCTTTACTTGTAAAGAGAAGTATCCATAGTGAAACTAGCATCAATCAATATGTCAGAAAGCAACAACAGCTAGCTTAGCAATAACAACATCCTACATGCCACAATTAATATACTGGCTCCTCTTGCGTCCACACACTTTCCTTCCTTTAGGTGCCTATTACCCGTTTTCTTCTCAAGTGCCATTATATTAATATACTAGATCACGTCTCCCCAATTAATATACTTTCTCTTCCGAATGAATATCTAGGGCTCTCGGGCTTCTTATTATCCATATCCCTCGTTCTCCACTATATCCTTGTAGTTCTCACTTCACTAGCTTTGCATGTTCAGATGCAATCTAACCATAGGTTCCCCTACGGCTACCTTGTTACGACTTCACCTCAGTCGAAGAACGCACCATGGTATGCACCAATAAGACCACTAAAAGCTTTTGTGGCACTAGTGGTACACATAGTCATAGGTTACCATTGGTCCGACACTTTGGGCAAAACCCATTTCCAAGGAGTGACGGGCGGTGTGTACAGGGCCAAGATATATATTCACCGCAGCATGCTGATCCGCAGTTACTAGCATTTCCAACTTCATGCTCTCGAGCTGCAGAGAACAATCCGAACTGAGGCATTCTTTTTGGATTTGCTCCGCCTTACAGCCTTGCTTCCCATTATCATTGCGATTGTAGCACATGTGTGCCCATCCCATAAGGTCCATGCAGACTTAATATCATCCCCACCTTCCCCCAGCATCTTACTGGTAGTCCTTTATGAGTATGGCATGCACCTTTTTCTTTGTTTCGGAGTAGGGCACATACTATTACCACTACGTACCACATCATTAGGCGGCTCGCCTGAATACTAAGTCTTATTCCGCCACTAACTCGACATTATCATAACCAAGCCTGAAAATTTTTCATGGTCACTGGTATTTTGATGTCACTATAGGTAGGTCTCCATGGGGAATAAGAAAAACGATTTTGGTTCGCACATGAAAGTGCTTTGAAAGACTCCCTGAAATTCTGGCAAGCACTCAAGTCAAGTAGTGGCGCGTCACTTGGCTCCTGGCTAACTTTGCATTGCTCCTTAGGTGCATGTCTCATCAACGTAAAATAAGAGTTTCACTCGTTATAGGACTGGACCAAGCACCTCACGACACAAGCTAATGATAACCACGCATCACCTATATGAAAGTCAGTACCATCCCGTTAAGGATAGGTTTTGTTGTCCATATGTCAAGGGCTGTTACGGTTTTACGTGTTGTATCGAATGAAACCACGTGCTCCACTACTTGTGCAGGCCCTAATAAATTCCTTAGAGTTTTGGTCTTGCGACTGCAGTCCCTAGATGGAGTGTTTCATGCGTTAGTTGGGCCACTGATTCATGTAGACCAAGGGCAAACACTTATCGTTTACGGCATGAACACCATGGTATCTACTCATGTTTGGTCCCCATGCTTTTGTACCCCTGCATCGGTAGGGACCTAGAGAGCTGCCTTTGCTTTTGATGTTCCATCGTAGATCTACGGATTTCACCCTTACACACGAAATTCCACTCTCCTCGGTCCTATTCATTGAATTGGTTTTGAAAGCATTTCTCCAGTTTTTGGAGATTTTCACTTTCAACTCGAGTGTCCACCTACTTGCCCGTTATGCCTAGTCATTCCAAAGAACACTTGTACCTCCCCCCTTCATCTTACCACGGTTGTTGGCATGGAGTTAGTCGGGGCTTCTTCCTCGGGTCCTGTCATGATCACTGTAACACCCCATATTATTGGTAACGTTATTTATGATATTTAATTAGTTAAATTAAATAAAATAATGTGTTGATTGGGGGATTGAGAATTGATTTTTATTAAGGGGTAGCCATGCCATTTAACCAATGAATTAAAATAAGAGTTAAAGTGAAATAGAGGAGGGGTAAAATAGGTAGGAGGCCATTCTTATACCCTAAACCTTGGCCATATATCCCATACACATTCATTTTCATTTATCAAAATTTTTAAACATAAGGCCAGCTACCATTAACGAGAGAGAGAGAGAGAGAGCGAGAGGAAAAAGATTAAAAAAGCTAAGGAAGAAGCTGAATCAAATCCATTAAAATCTCAAGCTCCTTAATCTCTAAAGCTAAGGTGAATAATCACTACATCTCAAATTTCTTATTGTTTTTGGTTTTAAGTTAAATTCGAACTTATTTGCAAGATTTTCCATGTTTTTGAATGATTGAATGATTATATATACTTTTTGATGCTTTATAGTTGTTCATATAGGTTTTATGACATGTGTTGGTATGAAAACCCTAGTAAGTGACATCAAAATGCCTTGTGAATTTTTATATAGGTCGGAAATGATATTTTAGAGATGGGTTTAAATTTTTAGAATTTTTAGAATTTATGTCGATTTTATATGAATTTTCTAACGAAGAAAATGTTATTTTGGGTCAAAATTATTTACGGTTAAATACTTAATGGTTTGGATTTGAAAATAATATATGTTAGAAAACATATTAAAAGTGATTTTCTGGTATTTTTGTCGAATTTTCCTAAGTTTTTTAATGGGTATATAAAACTACTTAAGGTATGAGACCTAAATGTTTTATATACTTATAAAAAGGATAAGGGGTATTTTGTAAATAATTTAAAATTGTTAGTTCTGGAAATTGGTAGTGCTTTTAGAAAAGAGAAACTTTCAACCAATTACAGTTTAACAAATAAGGCAAGCTAGTTACAAAGAAATAGTTAAAAAGGACTAATGTACATGGTTTTTAAAGTTTCGAAGCTTTTAGCACCAGGCTTTCACCTCCTTACCTTCGCCTCTGACTCTATCAAAACTAATGCACATGGTATGAGAAAACTGGTATGTAGTGAATTGGATATAGGCAGAAGGTATAGGGTCGAAACCATGGGTTCTAAAGAGGTTGAAGTAATACTTTACTTTTAAATGAAAATGCACCTGCTTGGTTTTGACTGAATAGCTTTCGACTTGGTTGGCTTTTCACCAGGTCAAATTCTTTTAAAGAAATGGTTTTGATTGGGTTGCACCTTTATTTTTAAATAAATGCTTTCGATTGGGTCGAGAACCCTGACTGCCTCTTTCTACCTTTCGATCCATATTGGTTTTGAAAGGGTTGCTTTGCTTTGTTTTGCTTTTAAACTTGACCTTTCTCCAATGCTTCCGAAGGGATTGTTTCAACACCATCACTTCTTTACTTAAGAATGATTTCGAAAGGAATAATTTCGACTTTAATGGGCTTCTGATCCTTTTGCTCTACTCGAAGGCATAATCCAAATGGTTTTAACCGAAACGGTTTTCAAAGGTTTTGAAGGATTAAATTTTTGAATGCTTTCGAAAGGTTTTCACATGTTTTAAAATTGAACCCAAGTGCTATCAAAAGGTTTATGTTTCAAAGGTTTGATGCTTTTGAAAGGTCTTAAAGAAAGGTTTCGAAGGGGTAGTTCCCCAATGGTTTCGAAGGAGTCGAAAGGGAAGGTTTTATGATTGTTTCGAAAGGGTTGAAAGGAAAGGTTTTCCAATATTTTCAAAATGTATAATTTAAAGGTTATAAAGAAGGATGTCTAATGTTTTAAATCTTTCGAAGGGAAGGTTTTTCAATGGTTTCGAAAGGGTTTTGAGAATGGCTTCGAAGGAAGGTTTTGGCCTTTCAACCTAGACTAAATAGGGTTTTACTTGGTTTCGAAAGGAGTACTTTCAATAGATTCAAAAGGGATACTTTCAAACGTTTATATGTTTTCATCAACTAAGATTTGGGTAAACTACATATAACATGGCAAAGTGATCTTGAGTAAAGCATAGAGTGTATGTATTTTCCTTATGTAAGTTTGATTTAAAGATTTTAAATCGTTTCAAAATGGTTTTCAAGGAAAATTTAAGGGAATATTTCCTAAGTAACATTACTCAGATATTAAACTAACAGAAGGGATCGGTATAGGGTCGTGCCCTATACATTTGCTATTTTCTCCAACCAATTTAGTCCAAAATTCTAGTGTGTAGGGCTTTGTTATAGGTAAGACTGAAATTATGATTATAAACAGAAGGAGTATCTGTTTGTATACAAATAGGTTATTCATGAGCCTGCAAAACCATTAGGATCAGGTGCCCCTAAGAGAAGATATTCAGGGATAGACTATATAGAAGAGAAGTATTTCACAGATAGTAAGGACAGATCGTCCAAAAGATGAGTTTCTAACAGATGTTAGATAAATTTGGTTTATATGTCTGGCTGGCCTGAGTCAGCCAAAGGTTAGTAGTTAGCCAAATAAAACTACAGTTTTTGAACAGATTGTCAATTTATTACCCGATACATTTGTTTATATGATAATGGTTTACAGTTCTAACCAGTTTTGGTTGTTGGAAAAAGTTAGCAAAAGACACGTTTTAAAAGGATATAAGTGTAGGGAAACCCGTTTCGTTAAGTGGTGTGGTCTCACTTAATATCAATAAGCGAGATGTATAGTATTATTCACACCAGGCTTTATGTCTGACCCGAAGTTTTTGTTTCCCTTCAAATTCTAGAGTGCTCAAAACTTATTTGAGTAGACCGAGGGTTAAGGTTTTCAGGTTTTAGTAATGTTGGCGAATAAAGCTTCCAGAGACAAGCAAGTGGCTGACAAATAGCAAATTAAGAGTTATAGTTTATTCTGTTTATTTCCTCTGTGTGTATTAAGTCAAATATGACAACATTGACTCTGGTCAACCATAGGGGCATCATCATATGTCGTTCTTGTTGTATTTTGCAATTGATCTATTTGATCATTGCCTAGGAAACGTTAAGGGATTATGTAACTTGGATATGAATTATTGTTTTGAAATGTAATCAATAAAATTTTGGTTTTTGAAATCTATGTTTTTGTTCATATTCAGGTGCTTATGATATTATGGATACCATGACCATTACTGTATTTTGTCACCAGAAGTTAATACTATAGATGACTACAATATTTGCAGAGCTTAGCTTTTGGCCTCCAGATACGGGATGTTACAACTTGGTATTAAAGCATAGGTTTATGAATAACTTTAAACTAAAAATGGCTTTTAAAACATAACCTTAAGGAATTAGAGTAAGATTGGAGTATGGGATAATGCAATAGTAACATACTTGTATTTTATGTATATAATTATATGCTTTATCTCTAGTCTCCTATCTTTGTTAGGTTATTTTCCTGTATCCCATGAGGTTTGAATACATATATAGATGGTAGAAGTGGAAGAGTTAACCAAGAAGGGGAGGGCACTGATTGGAATGCTAGACCAAATACGAGGAGGACATAAGGTCAGGCACAAGTAAAATATGTAGGTGTTGGAGTCATGCAAGTGGACATGAGAGCTTTGTATCAGTTTTTTATGAATATGACGCAAGCTAGAATTACAGCTAGAGTGGTAGAAGGAGATGTTGTAGGAGCAGGAGTTCTGGAAGTTCTGGTAGTTAACAATTATTCAAAGTTGTGTGGAGATTATACTAAGCTTAGAGGGAAGCCATTTATTGGAATACAGGATGCTATAAAGGTGGAGAATTGGTTGCTGCGCTATGAGAGAATATATGTAGACTTGGGGATCAATAATGAGCAGAAGAGGAGGCTTGCTTCTAGACAGCTTCAAGGAGCTTCTTTGTTTTGATGGAATGGTGTGATTGTTTGTGTAGATGAGGAGGCGATGACATAGGAAGAGTTTAAATGGAGGCTCTAGGAGAGGTTCAAGTCGGTGATGATGCAGTCTACTCTGATCCGAAAGTTTGCTAAATTAAAATAGGAATAAATGATTATTTTGGAGCATGCCAGTAGTTTTGAAGAGCTATGTAGATATGGGTATGCTTCAGTGGACACATTGATGAAGAAGAATGAAAATTCTATCCGAGGATTGAAGCCTGAGTTGGCCAGGGCTACCTTACGCATATTAAACATCCCTATAATATGATTATGGAGATGGATTTGAGGCACGAGGAGATGCTTGCTTTTAAGGGGAAGAGTAAGGTGAAGGAGGTCCAGGTTTGGCAAGGCCAAAAGAGGAAGTTCTTCCACAAGAAGGGTGCTTAGAAGTGTGGAGCAGCTAAGAAAGGAAAGTCTGAGATGATTTGTTTTAAGTGCAATAAGAAGGGTCATTTCACCAATGAGTGTCGTACCGGGAAGACGAAAGAAGTGCTCTGGAAGAAGAACATCAGGTGCTTCAACTACAATCAGATAGGCCACTATAAGAATCAATGCAAAGGGCCCGCTAAGGATGGAAAGGGCAAGGTGTATGCATTAGATCCTGCAAGTTTGAAGTCAACGGCTCAGAAGAAGGGAAAGGCAATTTTGGGTGGTATGCTTCAGATACATGGTATGTCTGTTAGCATTCATTCTATCTGATACTAGTGCATCGCATTCTTTTATATCTATATGTTTGATAGATAAACTTAACCTAGAACCCACATATTTAGTTACTGTCTTATGGGTTGCGAATCCAATAGGAGGGTATGCAACTCCAGGATTGAGATGCGACCGTTAGAGTTTGACTTGTTATCTCATGCTTTTGTTTGCAGTTTGTATGTGTTTGATTTTGTGGGGTTCAAAATTATTCTTGGGATGGATTGGTAAAGCGAGTATGATGCTAGGATATTTTGCCATGATAGAAAAATATCGCTTTGGCACCTCAATTGTAGCGACATGATTGTTTATACGTAGAAAACCTTAGTAGTGAGGTGAATGCTGCTTACACCAAAATTAGTCACAAACACCCAAATGCCATTGAAAGCACCCATTTACAATCACAGATCACAGATTGCAAGTATGTAGAGAATATAAACATGAAGAACACACAAATTTTTTAAAAGGAAAGTGGTAGAAAGACAAGATTTATAGTGGTTTGGCATTGTAGCCTACGTCCACTTTGAAGAGTTTCTATTTTATTGATGATTCTCTACTGATTTACAAGAGTTTAATTGATAGTATCCGAATTACAATGGAGTTCAGCAGAGTAACGGCATAAAAGAGCCAAAATGAAGATCCCTTTTCTGAAGCTTCTAGACTGCTATTTATAGGTGTAGGCTACAAATACCTCGCCCGGATCTTGGGAGACTCCTTCTCTTGCATGGGTGGGCCTACGGGATCAAGTTTAGGTGATTTCAACTCGATATAAGAGTGATACAATGGAACTCGTATTGATCAAGATTTGATCATTTTTGGCTGAAATTGATCAGGAATATTCTTGAGGTCGTAAGCAAGCTCTGTGAAAATTTGGTGGCATTTGGACTTGTAGATTTTGAGATATGATCGATGCAAGTTTGGATTTGCAAGACATTGTCGAGCTCGTATCGATGTCGTTTGTATCATATCTTCGTATCCATGCTAGCACGTGTTGACTAGATGACGTGGCACTATCTTCTAGGATCGACCCTCTTTTTATGTCGAGTGACGAGTCTTATTGGTATTGATCGTATCCTCCAGTGTACACTCATTCATATCCATCTATGGCACTGTATTTCGTATCAATTGTGATGACGCATTTCGTGTCGATACGAACGCATGTCTTTCGTATCGATGCATGCCTACATCCTTTGTATTAATCTAATTATTCCATTCGTATCGCTCCCCTAAAATTACTTCGTATTGATTGGAGAACCTTTTGTGGCACGTTTCCTATCGATCGTTTACCGATCGATACGAATTATGCAAACGGTGATCGATACAAAACATGTTTCAAGTGATGGATATGAAATGTGGCAGGTGGGATGGATACGAAGTGGTGCTTTTCCATGAATACGAACTAGTGCCGACCCGAGACTTGTTCGATCCCTTGACTCAAAGTAGCTATCTCCTTGGCTCGAAGCAGACCTTCAAGTGACCCGAAGCAGCTTGTAATCATGTCACTCTATACAAGACTTGAAGCAGACCCTCCTCCGACTTGAAGCAAGCTGTTTAGAAACCCGAAGCAAACAGCAAATTGACTCGGAGTAGATGCCAAGCAGTTTGAAATGACTCGATCTTTATTGAAACCATATTTTAAACATATTGTGCTGTTTGTTTGTCAACTATGTTGTATCTTGTGTAGTTGATTAGGTTAAATCCACTATTGTGTTGTCTTACCAAAAGGCAGTCAACAAATGCTTTGTTTGGTGTTATGGAGTAGGAAGATAAGCTGATTCACGTTTTCTTAGTTAGAGAATTTGTGGGTGTTTTTGAGCTTGTAGTTGGATGCCATCGAAACGAGCCATTGAGTTTTAGATAGATTAGGTTCAAAGAATATAACCAGTGAGTAGGCGGCCGAGCAGGTTGATTCCTATAGAGATGAGGGAGTTGAAGGTGCAATTAGTGGATCTAGAAGGCAAGAGTTTTATTAAACAGAGTACTTCACCTTAAGGAGCAGCCGAAGTGTTTACTAAGAAGCCAGATGGATCGTTAAGGCTATGTATCGATTATCATATGTTGAATGAGAAGACGATAAGGAATAGATATCCATTGTCGACGATTAACGATTTATTCGATCATTTAAGTGGAGCAAAGATATTTTCCCAGTAGGATTTGGGGACGGGTTTTTACCACCTCAAAGTAGCAGAGGATAGTATATCATTGATGACATTTAGGATCATATATGGATCGTATGAACGGTAGGTTATACCGTTCGGACTGACTAATGCATCCGCATTCCTTGTAGATTTGATGAACCGAGTTTTCCGAGAGCACTTGGATAGGTTTGTATTGGTTTTCATTGATGATATCTTCATATACTCTAAGGATGAGAAGGAGTGTGAAGTTCAACTTAGAGTGGTGCTTGAGACGCTGAGGCAGCATCAGCTAAAGGCGAAGTTTTTGAAATGTCATTTATGGAAGAAGGAAGTGATGTTTCTTGGTCACGTAGTCTTGGAGAAAGGGTTGTCAGTAGATCCAACTAAGATTGAAGCGGTGAATGGTTGGAAGACACCCAAGACAGTAGCTGAGATTAAAAAATTTCTTGAGTTAGCTGGCTATTATAAGAGATTCATTAAGGATTTCTCACGGATAGCAGCACCGATGTCCAAGTTAACGAGGAGGGATGTGAAGTTTGTGTGGACTATAAGTGTGATGAAGCGTTCCAGAGATTGAAGCACTTATTGATCCATGCACTAGTTTTGGTTGTTCCATAAGGGAATCAGGATTTGGTGGTTTATACTGATGCATGTGGAACAGGGTTAGGAGTTGTGCTAATGCAAAGAGGTAAGGTGATTGCTTATGCTTCTAGACATCATAGACCGCATGAGGTCAGATATCCAACGCATGATTTGGAATTGGCTTCAGTTATTTTTGCATTGAAGGTGTAGAGAAATTACATTTTGGGAGAGAGGTTCAAGCTTATACAAACCATAACTTGCTAAAGTAATTGTTCTCTCAAAAAGAGCTGAACATGAGACAGTGGAGATGGTCAGAGTTTATTGCTGCTTATGATTTCGAAATTGAGTACTCACCGAGGAAAGACAACAAAGTTTCAAATGCACTAAGCAGAAATCATCAGAATGCAATGTTAGCAATGATTGCTAAGTGGAAGGATTTGGAAACCTCGATAGCTTATAGATTTCAGCGGAGATCCGAGGTTGGGTCAAGTGGAAAGGCTGTTATATTATCTTATTTGGAAGTTTGACCAGTGATGATCGAAAGGATTGCTTCTAAACAAGAGGAGGATCTAGTGTTAGCTGAGAAGATTAGGTGGTTATGAGGTGGAACCGAGGGCGACGACTTAAAGGATTTCAGTCTTGACCAGAATGGGTGGTTGAGAAAGAAAGGGATATTATGTGTTCCGAGTGTAGGAAACATAAGGAAAGAAGTTATGGAGGAATGCCATCGTTCAAAATCTACTATTCATCCAAGACTAACTAAGATGTATTAGAATATGAAAATAAGTTTCTTCTGGGAAGGTATGAAGCGAGATATTGGCTTATGGGTAAAGCAGTGCTTGAATTGCCAAAGGCAAAGGCTAAACACCAAAAGCCAAGTGGATTGCTTCAGCGATTAGATAACCCAGTTTGGAAATGGGATTCTATTTCTATGAATTTTTTTAATGGGTTGCTAAGATCTACTAGAGGAAATGAAAGAATATGGGTCATAGTGGACAGGCTGAACAAGAGTGATCATTTCATTCCAGTTACTTAACTAGAATGGCACCTGTTTTGGCGAAGTTATTTATGAAGAATGTAGTTAGACTGCATGGAATTCCTAGTGGTATAGTTAGTGATAAAGATTCCTTATTCACTAGCGAGTTCTAGAAGAGTCTACAAGAAGTTTTAGGAACCAAGCTCAAGATAATATCGCTTACCATTCATAGACAGATGGAAAAACGAAAAGGTTTAACAAAATCTTGGAAGATTTGTTAAGAGCTTGTATATTATATTTTGGGGGATCATGGGAAGACCATCTGCATTTAGTCGAGTTTTTTATAACAACAGTTGTCGTACTAGTATTAGGATGGCACCGTTTGAAGCTTTGTATGGAAGGCCATGCAAAAATCCCATTTGTTGGTTAAAGACCGGTGATAGGCTAGTTATTGGTCCAGATTTGGTTAGAAAAGCTGCAGAAATGATTGAAATCATACGAGCTAGGATGAAGGAGGCTCAGTCTAGGAAGAAGAGTTATGCAGATAAAAGATAAAAAATTTATAATTCTTTGTTGGAGATCAAGTGTTCATTAAGGTGTCATCAATGAAGTGTGTGATCAGATTCGGAACATCTGGAAAGTTGGCACCGAGATTCGTTGGACCTTTCCGTATTGTTGAGAGGATCGGGAAACTCGCATATAAAGTCGACTTACCAAACAATTTAGCAGGAGTCGACAATGTTCTCCATGTTTCTCATCTCAAAAAGTGTGTTAGAGAACTGGAGACTACTATTGCACCAACTGTAGTAGATGACTTAGTGGTAGAACCCGACTTGACTATAGTGAGAAAGCCGATTCATATTGTTGTGAGAGATGAGAAGAGGCGTAGAAACAAGATAGTTAGATTAGCGAAAATCTGGTAGAGTGACGATGAGAGAGACTGTACTTGGAAGACTAAAAGCAAGATTAGTGATATTTATCCTGCCATGTTTGATGGAATGTTTTACCTCTTTAATTGAAGTGTTGTGTATCTCATCGTAATTTCGAGGACAAAATTCATTAAGGAGGGGAGTTTGTAACACCCCATATTTTTGGTAACGTTATTTAGTATACTTAATTAGTTAATAAAATAAAATAAAATAATGTGTTAATTAGGAGATTGAGATTTGATTTTTATTAAGGGGTAGTTGTGCCATTTAACCAATGAATTAAAATAAGAGATAAAATGAAATAGAGGAGGGGTTAAATAGGAAAGAGGCCATTCTTATACCCTAAACCCTTGGCCATGTATCCATACACGTTAATTTTCATTTATCAAAATTTAAAACTTGAGGCCAGCGACCATTAACAAGGGAGAGGAAGAAGATTAAGATTTGCTAAGGAAGAAGCTAAATCAAACCAAGTCCATTCGAATCTCAAGCTCCTTAATCTCTAAAGCTAAGGTGAATAATAACTACTTCGTAAATTTCTTATTGATTTCAATTCTAAGTTAAATATAAACATATTTGCAATACTTTGCCATGTTTTTGAATGATGGAATGATTATATATACTTGTTGTCAGTTTATGGTTATTCACTATAGATTTTATAACATGTTTTGATATGAAAAACCTATTAAATAACATCCAAATGCCTTGGAAATTTTTATATAGATCAGAAATGATATTTTAGCGATGGTTTTCAATTTCAAAATTTTCAGAATTTGTGTGGATTTTATATGAATTTTCCAGTGAAGAAATTGTTATTTTGGGTTAAAAATTATTTACAAGTTAAATAATTAACGGTTTAGGTCTGAAATTAATATATGTCAGAAAACATATTAAAAGTGATTTTCTAGAATTTTTGTAGAGTTATCCTAAGTGTTTTAATGGATATATAAAACTATTTTAGGTATGGGCCACAAATAATTAATGCTTTGGGTCCGAAATTAATATATGTTAGAAAACACATTAAAAATGATTTTCTGGAATTCTTGGTGAATTTTCCTGAGTGTTTTAATGGATATACAAAACTATTTGAGGTTTGGGGTTTAAATGTTTTATTTTTTAAAAAAAAGGAGAAAGGGTATGTTGTAAATAATTTAAAATTGTTAACTTTGCAAATTGGCAGTACTTTTAGAAAAAAGAAACTAGCAACCAATCATAATTTGACAAACAAGACAGGTTAGGTATAAAGAAATAATTAAAAAGGACAAATCTACATGATTTTTACCTTTTCGATGCTTTCGGCACCAGGCTTTCGCCTACTTACCTTCGCCTCTAACTCTATTGAAATCATTGCACGTGGTATCAGGTAACTGGTACATGGTGAATTGGATATAGGCGGAAGGTATAAGGTCGAAACCATGGGTTTGAAGCAATACTTTACTATTAAATGCAAATGCGCCTGCTTGCTTTCGATTGAATGGATTTCGACTTGGTTAGCTTTCGACCATGTCAAATGGTTGTAAAGAAATGGTTTCGACTAGGTTGCGCATTTGTTTTTAAAGAAATGCTTTCGACTGGGTCGAAACCCCTGACCGCCTCTTTCTACCTTTCAACCTATATTAGTTTCAAAAGGGTTGCTTTGCTTTGATTTTCTTTTTAAACTTGAACACTTCTCTGATGCTTTCGAAGGGATGGTTTCGACACCATCACTTCTTTACTTAGGAATGATTTGGAAAGGAATGCTTTCGACTTTAATGGGATTCTGATCCTTTTTCTCTACTTGAAGGCATGATCCAAATGTTTTCGCCTGAAACGGTTTTCATAGGTTTTGAAGGAGTAAATTTTTGAATGCTTTTGAAAGGTTTCCACATGTTTTAAAATTAAACTCAAGTGCTTTTGAAAGGTTTATGTTTTAAAGGTTTGATGCTTTCGAAAGGTCTTAAAGAAAGGTTTCGAAGGGGTGGTTCTCCAATGGTTTCGAAGGAGTCGAATGGATAGGTTTTCTGATTGTTTCGAAAAGGAAAGGTTTTTTTCACTATTTACGGAAGGCATGGTTCAAAGGTTTTAATGAAGGATGTCTAGTGTTTTAAAGCTTTCGAAGGGAAGGTTTTTCAATGGTTTCGAAAGTGTTTTGAGAATGGTTTCGAAGGAAGATTTTGGCCTTTCAGCCTAGGTTAAATAAAGGATTTTACTTGGTTTCGAAAGGTACTTTAAATAGATTCTAAAGGGGTACTTTCAAAGGTTTATATGTTTTCATCAACTAAGATTTGGGCAAACTATATATAACATGACAAAGTGATTTTAAATAAAGCATAGAATGTATGTATTTTCCTTGTGTAAGTTTGATTTAAATATTTTAAATCATTTCGAAAAGGTTTTCAAGGAAAATTTAAGGGAAGATTCCATAAGTAAAATGACTCAGATATTAGAACATCAGATGGGATCAGTATAGGGTTGTGCCATATACATTAGCTATTAGCCCAAGCCAATTTAGTTCAAAATTCCAGTGTGTAGGGCTTTGTTATAGGTAAGACTAAAATTATGACTACATACAGAAGGAATGTATGTTTGTATACAGATAGGTTATTTGTGAGCCCGCAAAACCATTAAGATCAGGTGACCCTAGGAGAAGATAAGTTTGGGACAGACCGTCCAGAAGAGAAGTATTTAACAGATAGTTAAGGATAGATCATCCTCAAGATGAGTGTCTAATGGATGTTAGATAAATTTGGTTTAAATTGTCTGGTAGGCCCGAGTCACCCAAGGATTAGTAGTTAGCCAAACAAAATAATAACTTTTGGACAGATAGTCCATTTATTACCTGATATGTTTGTTTATATGATAATGCTTTATAGTTTTAACCAGTTTTGGTTGCAGGAAAAGGTTTGCGAAAGATAGGTTTTAAAAGGATATATGTAAGGGGAAACCCATTCCACTAAACAGAGTGGTCTCACTTAATATCAATAACCGAGATGTATAATATTATTCACACCAAGCTTTATGTCTGGCACGAAGTTTCTATTTCCCCTTAAACTCTCGGGTTCTCAAACCTGATTTGTGTAGGCTAAGGGTTGAGATTTTCAGGTTTTAGTAATTTTGGTGAATAAAGCTTCCAAAGACGAGCAGGTTGCTGACGGATAGCTAATTAAGAGTTAGAGTTTATTCTATTTATATTCGTTGTGTGTATTAAGTCAAATATGACTATATTGACTGTGGTCAACCAAGTGGGCATGGTCATATGTCACTTATGGTGTATTTTGTAATTGGTATATTTGATCATTGCCTGGGAAACGTCAAGGGATTATATAACTTGGATATGAATTATTGTTCTGAAATTTAATCGGTAAATTGTTGTTTTTTGAAATCTGTGATTTTTTTCATATTCAAGTGCTTTTAATATTATGGATACCATTAGCATTACCGTATTTTGCCACCAGAAGTTAATACCATAGATGACTGCGGCATCTGTAGCGCTTAGCTTTTGGCATTCAGATATGGGATGTTACAATCATGCACTCGATGAAAGAGCTTTACAAGTGGCATTACCCTTTTTCACTCATGTAATATTGCTAGATTAGTTTTTCATACATTGTCCATGATTCACCACTGTTGCACCATATGGGAGTCCGGGCCGTGTCCCAGTCCTAATGTGGCTAATCATTCGAAAAGACCAGCTAAGCATCCTTAACCCAGTCATCTTGTACTTGACCAACTACCTAATACTGTGCAGGATCATTAAATAACACTTTGAGCTTTCTTCGGGATTTGGCCCAAATTGTTTGACAGATTTCCACATGTTACGCATTCGTTTGCCCCTTTGTTCTTAACGAATCCAATTCTAGCAAACTACGGCTGAAAATCAAGTAGCTAGCCAATGTTTATACTGGGGATCAAACTGAAAACAACGTTCGACTTGCATATGTTAATCATAATGCAGCATTCTTCTAAGCCAGGATAAAACTCAAAGGTCGGACTATGATTGGGCCTAGTATATTAATTGCGCCTGTGATCGCCCCTAGTGAATTGGGCCTTCCTTTGGTCCTCCCTGTATTGGAGCGACCAATAGGAAGGAACTGGACCTCTAAGTTGGTATATTAATTGTGGAACTGGACCTCGAGTTAAGATATTGGGGTCGCCTCTCCTATCTCTTTTATCTATATCATTACCAAACTAGCAAAAAAGAAGGATCGAATATCCACCACCTGGGTAGGCGTCAACGATAGAAATGGGGATCGATAATGCTAATCCTCAACGTAATGATTACCTTAGAGGATAGTAAGAGTTTGGGAATGGTTTGAGCCATGGGGAAACGATGTAGACCGTTGAAATTGGAAAGAAAAAGAAATTGTTTGTGCCCTTCTTTTCTTTTTCCCATTTTCTGCTTGCCTAGTATGTTAATTCGGGCATAATGTTGTTCCTAGTAGCTTTTCCTTTTCTTCTTTTGAGTACAAAAAGAGAAAGATAGTGGGGTGGTTCTTTGGTGAAACTGGAATTAACCAAATTGGAATATGAAAATCGTTCGAATATATTTGGTCGAAGAATAGGAAAAGTCCCTGTATCTTCTACTTCTAGCTACTCACCAAGAACTCCAAGTGTGACCGCACACTATAGACGGACTTGTTCAAATAAGAGAGTTATTAGGGAGTGAGTCTGCATCACGTCTAAATGTGGTGGCTCAGGATGAATATGTAGCAGCTAGCTGCTAGCTTGCACTAGAACACGTGTGATGTATTATGCATGTGAGTCATATTCATATTAAGTACAGGCATCGCATATTCAAGTAGGATTAGTAGCATAATGCTGCTACTCTCATCACCCTAAGTGTAAAAAAATTCCACCAAATTCTCAAGAGTAAGCTATGCTTGCTTTATTGAATAGTTGGGTCCTAGGCCAAGATATGGTGACTATCCGCAGTTATGTCGGACCTCAATGAGCAGATTGTTAATTTGAGCCACTCACCCAATCTTTTGCTGAATAAATAACTTGTTCTTATTTTTTGTTAAAGGCAGACTATTATACCAGTTGAGGTTTTGGCCATGAATCTTTTTCCATGGTTGGCATGAAGATGGTGGACAGAACAAAATAGATCGCACCCCGATTTAAGTTTTTATGAGGTCTGATGATCCTAATATAAGCAACATCTCAGAACAATGCTCTATGCAGTTATCTTCTTCTTATCTAGTACTTTCTTCTACTGCAAGCAACATTAAATGCTTAGGGTGAAGTGACCAGGATTCTTTTGTTTTATTGTGTTATTTTGCCTGTATATTCTATTCTCTTACTCCTTTCTATACTAGAATTCGATGTTCAAAGTATTCAATCTTGGGGCCTTACTAGTGCTTGGTGAATGTGAGATATCTTCTACGCCATTTACCAGTTGATGACGAGCTTCACTGCCTCGTCCTCTTCTTTCGCTCCCTTCCTCCCTCATCTACATTCCATCAATGAGCCAAGGTAACTTATTGGGTGCCTTGGAACTAATCGATAGATTGGTGGGTTTTGAGTATAATTAATCCGTGGGGGTGACTTTGGTCCTCTTGGAGATTTACGACAACTTGGATTCATTTAATAATGTGAGACTCAAACTAATATACTGAGGCTTAGTTGTCCGCATTTTAGATTGGAAATGTAATCAAAACCCATTATATTAATTAAGAGTTTTCTTACGCATCCATGTCTTTCTTGTCCCTCTCTAAAGAGAAAAGAAGTTGTTGCATGCCCATTTCGTTATTACAATCTTCTTTCTTTATGTCGAAGATAAGAAGCTACGCGATAATTCTCATTGGACCTAGGTTGTTCTTAACAATGATGGCTATCATCATTTCCTTTTGGTAGCACCATAGGATCTTCAACGTGTCAATTCTCATATTCCATATGTACATGTTCTTGCGGCTCGGATGAGTATAGTAGTTTATATCGCAATGGCTATAAATAGTTTCTTTTTCCCATTAACAAAGCATCTCTTTTTTCTTCGCTGCTTCGGAATCAGTATAAAAATTGGTGCTTTTTCTATTTTGTTTACCTAAGTGACTGGTGGGTTTTGAGGAAGGCCTATGTGGGGTACCTTTCAGGTATACGATGCTCGTTTCATATCTGTATTCGTCTTGTACTTATTTACCTTGGCTCCCTTCATTTTCAAAAGCTTCCTGTCGAACCGTCTTATATTTCAATCCATGCTGGACCGATTGATATGCCAATAATTAAGTATCCAGACATTTAGTGGCATACATCGCATCAACCTAGGAGCATTGTCCAATCCAGTACATCCATACATGTTTCTTTACTCATTCCAATCTTGTCTAACTTTGCTAACTCTCCCTTCTCGACCCGTACATTGTTCGTTTTTGAAACACGTCTTGTTCTTCGATCTTTTCTTGAATCTCCCTTAATAGAGCAAATTAAAGCACAAGAAAGAACACCAAAAAAACTAGCTCACTCGCCATGGATGAATAGAGAAAGCGTCCATCGTAGGTGAACAAGTGGGGAAGTTACATGTTTGAATCCTATTAGATGCTGAATCTTAGCCTGAAGCTCAATTGCTACGTCCTGAATGTTTATACTAAACCGATTGACCCTAATATATGAGGTTATGGCCTTTGCTACCTCGAGGAATTAGAAAACATTGCACTTTGCTTGTTGTACAAGAACAATGCTACAACATAACAGTTTCTACTGGCGAAGTGATATCATCCAATAGTGATCATGTTGATTGATCTACGTTACCAGAAGAAAGTCGTGGTTGAGTTTTCTATCGAATGAGTGAATGCTGTCTATTTGGCTAGTATAAACCCGGCCTCATATGCAATATGCCTTCCTTATTAAAGAAAAAGTCCTGATGTATCAAATGAATGGTTTAACTTATGCGAACAAGTCCCTGCACTCCCAAATTTTCTAGTTACTAGATGAAGATCAGTTCACTTGCTTTCCTCTTGCATCTTTCCCCTGCTGTGGATCGGTTCAATCTCTGGATTGATGGAGCATGCTTACTTATCGGCACCACCTATTATATCTGTTATTTATAAGGAAACAATGAAGAAAGATTCGCAAAAGGCCTTGGATCGAGCTAATGAGAAGAATTCCCCGTTATATTAATTGTAGACTATTGCTAAAAGAAAGGAAGTCGGCTCTCACTCAGCAATGGATATTTCTCTTTCATGAAGAGCCTACCCTATATAAGGTACTGTAGGCCTAAGATGTTTGGGTAGTTGCTCCCATAAAACAAGCATTTGCTTCGCTACCCTAGTAGCGAACAACCATAAACCATGGAATTAATACACTGGGGTAATATTTCTCTCTTTGTCTACTTGTTTAACTAGCTATTCATCATATCCAAATAAGGAGAAGGTGCATAGCGAATGGAGAAGAGACTAATTTGGCACCCAAAAGAGATTGAAAATACATAGCATAGCTAAGTTTGATTACGTGCTCTAGTTTCCAGTTGAGATGAATTACATCTGATGATCTAAGCCTTTCTCTTTGTCGACGATTATGGATTGCTCTTGCTTTTTATCGAGGTATACTATCTTCCACTTACTTGGATTGCTCCTCCTTTGGGGCAGTGGAAATCCTGGTCTCAGAGCAACTAGTCGTACTTGTGGGTCTCCAGAATAGACCTCCAACCTAGACTCAACTACCTAGGGCAATAGCACCCATCATAGATTTCACCCTGCTACACTATAGCATGGTCGAAAGATAGAATCAATCTCAAAGGAAGGCTACACGTTTGAAGGGACATCACAATGATATGAAAGATCAAAGTTGAGTTATATACTCAATCGAGCTAGCGGAGAGGTAGCGAAGCCGGCCAATCCGTTCTTATAGTTCATTTTACCTCACTCGCTCTTTAAGACCGACAATGGAGCATTGCGAGATGACTATTTGGAAGTAGGGTCCTATGATTCACACAAGCACCTCAGGGATTCTTAACCCCTAAAGCTCAGATGTTTTTCTTTTATTTATTATGTAAAGCTGTTTGCAAATAATCTATTTTGACTTCCCTATTTATTCCAAGGGAGGAGAAATTATTTAAATAAGACTATCCACCTATGTATCTAAGAAATTCATTTACCAGAGCAATGGATTGTCTTATGAGATGGAGAAGTTATATATCGAAGGTGCTATGAGTTCGGAAAGAAGGAGGAGTGTAATGAATCTATCCTAGGTCCTACTGATTCGGAACAAATAAAGGCCAATTTTTATACTAGGCGCCAAAGAACCTCTCTTTCAAGTGAAAGGAGCCTCTCCTATTTACCAGGTCCCTTCTATTACCTAGGGGATGCAAGAGTATAAACATTGGGCGTAGCTAGTTTCAACTATTCATGAACCGGAGGTAGCATAGCTGACATTTGAGTATTACAGCTAGCATACTAATTATCTAATATAAACGTTGGGAAACGATCTTTCAAATAACCTATAAAAATAGGAAAGACTAAACAAGCTTAGCGATAAGAGTGGAAATTGTTTAGCCACCACCTGTATAATAATTGTAAGGCCAAGTATATTAATCCTGGTGATGGTATGGGCATGTAGAGACAAGAGCCGAACCTTTCCCTCGAAAAATGACTTGGCCATCTCACCTAGCTCCATGAGTATCAAGTTTCCTAGGGATGGCGAGACAAGGCCCCAGTTTTCTAGAGTTTGGGACATATCGATTGTGGTAATGGAGGTGGTTTTCGTGATTCTACTTGCTCTTGCCAGTGCTACATCCGAACCAAATGGGAATTCATTCTCGACTTTCGGCTTCCTTTGGTGACAACCTTTTCAATGTTTATACCAGACTTGGTATCCCGGTGTACTTAGGCAATTGCAATACTGGTAATTAAGATACTGGGTTCCGTAGACCAAAGTTGCTTCGCTACCTTTATTCCCCCTATTTTAGAAATGGTAATAGACCGGCCAACCTATTCCACATCATTTTATTTCTTGTTAGACCATTCCCCATGTGCACCTTACCTATAAGATGGAGAAAAGGAAGGAGACGAGTGAATGTAGTCAGTTATGGGAAATTGCACAGGTGGTATTAGCTTTCCTTTGAGGCTGTTGTGGATCGAAGACTAGTTGTCATAAGACTTACCGATGGTATGAATTCTGGTACTCTTTCCCTACCTCATCCATTAGTTCAACTACTGAGATCTGAAATTAATATACCAATCATGAGGTGCCCACTGGATGTGCAATCTTAGAGTCTGTTTCATTTTTAGTCTAAATCGCAAGTACCTATAGGTTTTTGGGTGAGGAGCAAGTATAAACATTAGGGAAATGACTAGTAAAATTTATTGTGTAATCTTCGATATGACGCTAAAAATGTATTAGATAAGCAACGACATTCACATAATTTATGGGAGGCAAACGAGAATGAGAAAGAATATGTTTACTACATTTATAATCCTTCAAATTAAGCTTCAAGAATACCATTATACTTTCGTTATATCCAGAAATAGGGAATTCTGATACTTGACCAACCTTACTCATTTTTGAGTAAATACTATCTATAATAGAGGAAGCTCCTTCTCTAATAAACTATGGTCTATGATTGGTTTTGAGGATGATTGACTGATTAGTATTAAGTTATTAGATGATGACCATTCATTAGAGGAAGAAGACTAATATGCATAAGCATGACCACTATAATATCTATCATGTTTAGGGGTTGACTTTCTAGCTGGTGCTAATTTTCTCTCACTTTTTGGATCATAAGATAGTGATTGATTCAATGATTCATCTGACGAGTGATTACAAACACTACCATCCTCTTCTGATGATGAATCACTGGCCACGAGCATTTGACTTTGATAAGCTTTTAGGATGAAACATATAATGCATCATAGCGATCACATAAATGAATGACTTCAGAAAAACCACCCACTATTATCATCTTCATCATATATTCTCTTGCAAATTTGAAACTTGAATGAAGGGTTCCAAATTTCACCCATTCCAGGCCATAACTAAGAAAACTCATATAATAAGGCCCGGGTACTGACAAATTACATGACCCTAACTAGACTGGCCTATTACCCTCATCATTGGACGAATAAACCCTGATTAACCTATTACTTGGGGGATGTGTATCCTTTGAGATATGGCACTCCTGCATCTTATCAGCATCCTTGATAACAAATAGTGATTGACATAGATAATAGGAAGCATATCGATTACTACCAATTTTGATAAACTCAATTAGATAAAAATCATAGAATGGATACTGAGCATGTATGTCTGCTATATGCTTCCAATCAGGACTAGTGGACAAATGATAATTGCAGCCGCATCTTAGAAAATTCAAATGTTAAAAGTCTTAAATGAACAAATTCATTCACAGCTCTTTGGAAGCACGATAAAGTCTTATATGCCTCAAGATAAATAACGACCAGCCAATATTTAAAAATGACTAACCTATCTATTTGTATAGGATGAGAGCCATCCCTTAGGCTTTCAATGAATCAAGGATGGCCTCTTTGAGGCACCTGTGCTAATGCCCAGAAGAACCACTACGACTACACATATCAGCGGAATAATCTTATTGCATAAGAACGGAAAAGGAGTGATTTCCATAAGTGAGACAGGCGACTATTTTCATAGAGAGAGCACTAGACCAGACTAAACATCATCGGCAAGGAGTCACGTCTTGCTTCTTAACATGATATCTTAACTTTAGTAAATGGTAACTTCACTATATTCATTTGCCTTGACCAGATCGCAGCATTAGCAGAGTCTGTAACCATCCGGCCTTTCATTTGATTTTCTTCCATACATGATTCCAAAAGGACGGATCCTATTAGTTTGTAATGGAGCAAACGCGCACCACTTTAGTCAACTCAAAGAAGAGGAAAAAAAAGCAAGCTTTCCAAAAGATTACCAGGCAAAGGGTTAGGACTGCCTTATACCAATCCTTACTTTACCTGATTGTGTAAGAGACTAGGTCCTTCTAGCATAACAGGCAGGGAAGATAACTCAATTTAAGAGCTGAGTTACTAGTCACCTAAGGGATCCCGCTTTTTGGCAATAAAAATAGTGACTGAGGAAGCAGGCCTTATTATACTATGGACTGGCCTGTGAATTCCTACTTCCTAAAAGGGGGAATATTGGCTAGCCAAGATGAAGCCACTAGTATTGCGAGTTCGGCAAGAAGAAGTAGATGATAGAACTGGAGTAGAGTCCGATGGTTCTTTTCCATACGGCTAGACGCCCTTTCCTCCTACTAGCGCTACTAGGCTTGAAAGCCAAACCACTTTGAGAGCTAGTCGCTTTAGTCTCTTTAGAGGAGCTTACCAGCCAGAAAGTGGTCGGAGGTTTCATTATAGGCAAAAGTTTTGGATCTTTCTTATAGGATCGTCAGGCCTAGATTAACTAAACACTCGCATCCCTCAGGAATTTTTATTAGTAAGGTCGACCTTCTTCTCCTTAGAATTAGGAAGGAAAGGGTGGATAAAACTTTGAATGTTTTCATCGGTGCATATGAATAGGATTACCTAACTCTTGAGGTCGGAGAAAGGATTGACGGCCAATCGATCAAGGAAAGCCAAAACGAAGTCTTACTTCTCTAGCTTGGGTTATCTTCCCAAATCCCTATTTCTGCTTTTGGTTATGGGTATGCTTTTCCTGTAACGGGCGAGAGAGCTTAGCGAACACTGCACATCTCGTCTTATCCACTTTTGAATCTTCAGAAAAGAATCACTAAAAACAACTTGCTAAGAGTGGCAAGAAAGAGAGAGAAATCCTTATTTTTAGGGGTCTAGAGGAAGAAGAAGCCATTATGCAATAATCCCCTGCATTTACCTATGGGATTGGGATATGTAAGAGTTTGATTGGTTGGGGGGTGTCATTACATACTCTCATTACCCTTATCCTACCCTTTACCTATCTATTTTGCCTAATGAGCGTACAACAAACATACATACATAGGTTCATTCGCTGAGTCGTCAATGAAGAGTGAGAGTAATGCAATGCCATAGTCAACAATCAATAAGGTAAAAAAAATCATTCAATGCTTCCACTGTTCTTTAATATCCACATATGAACTCCGTAAGAAGTCCTACAAAAGTATATTATTTTAGATAGGATAGTACACAATGAATAGGGTCCCGGATCATCTTCCTTCTTTGAGTAAGGGACATTCCATAGTATAAGTAATATGCGATTAGCAACTGAATCAGAATAGGCTACATAATTAATCCGATAGTTAAGGTATCCATTGTTAGCCTTTCGTAATAGAAGGAACTCTTTGTAGGAATAATTATCCAAAAAGGAAGGTCATAAAGTTGCAAAACAGGAACTCTTACAGGGTAAGTTTAAGTACTCCGATTAATATACTCATTAACAACTATATTGTGTCGATGAGCCTCATGGCCTAGATGTTCCATCCATTTCAATGCTATTTTTTCCATTTGGGTGACTAAAAGAATGTGGTCCCTACTATGCTACTGCCTTGACCTAGGATTCTTTTCCTCACATTGGATTCTAAACCGAAAAACGGAAGATTGCAAGATTGCTTGGTATCCTTTGCACTATTTGCATTCCTTTTCCCCATGGATAGATAGCGTTAGGAAGGAAGGAATTTATACTGGCTACTATCTATAAAGAAAGGGAAGACTAGCATAGAGACCTTAGAAAGCACAGACTACCACTGCTTCTTTGCTTGCTTGCATGTAATGAATAAGCTTGCTGACTGGCTTACCTACCTGAACTAAAAAACATAAAGTGAAAACCAAATACAGCTTTGCATATCCCAATGAGATTGGAAAAGAAGAGTGAGAGGACATATTAGTTTACTGGCTATGTACCCTTTTTGAGCCTTGGACAGCTATTGGAATGATACCAATTGGCACCTTTGCTACTAGTTGAATCAAAGCATTATTATTTGTGGGCTTGAATATTGGGGCAAGAGCCCCCACTTTATGATCCAATGTGTCCATTGTAGAGAGAGGGGAATTTTCATTAGCAAAGGAATGTCCGGTGGTCTCAAAAGTAAGCATGATAGAAAGCTAGCCCAGGTGAGATCGCATCCATTTTGATAGAGGTTCTTTATCTCCCGGTCGTAAGAAAGAAGTCGAATTTCAATCCACTAGTCTGTAGCTGCAGTAGTAAGCCTGTCGGGAAGGTTCTACTAAGAAAACCAAAAAGTTAGCGATTCAAAGTATAAACCTGGCGCTGATGTATGAGATATTGAAATCTCAATGAAAGCAGGCTCAAAATCCTAAGTAAGCCTGTCCTGTAGCTACGAATTTCATAAATTAAACAAAGAGCAAGCATTTGCAAATGAGAATTGACATATATGTGAGTCAAGCGGCTTTGCAAGGTCTAGTTAAAGACAACATCTAACCAATTCTTTATTTTCCTCTATAGGATTATGTGGATTGTTTATCCAATCCAACCGACCCTCTCGCTCCCAATTAATATATAGAGCAAGATATGCTCCTTGAAATATGGATAAGCCTGGAAATCAAATCCAAACAGGGCTTGAATTGATAGACGCCATGGATGGTCTAAACTCTATTCTTCACTTGTTTACTCTAATATAGATCCCCCCATCCTGGATGTGTAGATAATACTTTTTAGCATAGAAGGCAATAGGAAGAACTATATCTAAATCGAGCATTTCAAAATCATGCTCAAACTTCGAAAGGCGCTAACGAATACATAGTGAGATGATTTTTGTTGAATAGAATGGATGCTTAAATGATTAACTGATCCCTAATTAATATAGTTGTCTTACTTGCTAATTAGTAGAAACTTCGGAAGAAGGAGTTGGATTAACTAGTTGGATTTGGTTTCAATATGCTTGGGGCCTAAAGAAGGAGTTGGATTATGGAGGAGCATTCTTCAGTGAGTGTGAATTAGGTTGGCTACTAGGTTCTCCTCTCACTTCACTACGTTTCCTAGAACTACTTGGCTCCCTGTCGGTTGTTGGTTTCTCTCCCTAGTTGCTTTCTGCTGGTTGGTAGTGGGAGGACTCTTAGTATCGAGGCGCTGGTGAAAAAACAATTAAATCATTTGATTATGTTTCTTGTCTCCCTTAGCAGTGGGAAAGGAGTCTATCTATCTACTCATCTTTGATAGATTCCCCCGAACGTAATTCAAAAATGGAAATTCCACGAATCCTTGAGGCGGATAAGTCCGACGATTCGGCAGCAGTGCAGAATTGAGTTTTTTGTCCAAAAAATCTAATCTATCGTTGGGGGCAATACAAACCAAAATGCCAATATATTAATTAGGGGAAGGAAGGTGCAGTACATAACCAACCCACCATTCTGTATAACCTATTCACATTAGTGAAGCGGCTGCGTGCATAAGGGAAATGCACTTTTGTGATACCGAAATGCATAGGGCCTACAAGCATGAAAGAATGTGGGTACCACTGCCCACTCATTAGTTTCAGGGTCAGATTCTAAGCCCTTTTTCTTACCTCCCATCCTCTTGTGAATGAAAGATCATTTTACTGTAAGAGTCAAATACTAAAAATGGGCGTTTTAGACCCTGTCCAAGTGTCTTGCTTCTTTCGCTATGCAGCTATTGTAACATCCACTATCAAGAGGCTTAAAGCAAAGCGCTACAGATACTGCAGTCATCCATATTATTATCTTCCGGCGAATAAATATGGCTATGTTAATGGTATCCATAATATCAGAAGCATTTGAATATGAAACAAAATCACAAATTTTGAAAACATCTTTTCACATTCCATTTTCAAAACACACGTTTCGCATTCAAATTGCATAATCCCATAATCGTTTCCTAGGTTAAGATAAAATATAATTATTACATAAATATGCCAAGAGCGCCATAAGATGATGCCCCTTTGATTGACAAGAGTATTATATAGACGTAACTGTCTTAAATACAGCAAAGTGGAATAAAATAGAATAAAACAAAAAAAACATCAACTCCTAAATGGCTATCCGTTCTCAGCTGCTCGTCTTTGGAAGCTTCATTCGTCAACCTAGTAAAACTTGTAAAACCTCAACACTCAACCCTCAGCCCACTCAAACTAATTTTGAGCAACCAAGATTTTAAGGTGAAAACATAAACCTTGAGTTAAACATAAAGCCTAGTGTAAATAATACTATACATCTTGGATATACGATATTAAGTGAAACCACAACACTTAGCGAAATGGGTTTTCCCTCGCTAATATCCTTTTAAAACATATATTTTGCAAATCATAATCCTAGAACTAAAATTGGTTAAAACTGTAAAGCATTTAATGTAAACTTACATATCAAGTAACAAATGGACTATCTATCCGAACGCTATAGTTTGTTTGGCTAACTACTAACCTTTGGCTGACTTGGACCTACCAGACAATATAATAAAATAATCTAGCATTGTTTAGATACACCTCTATTGAAACCAAGTAAAACCCTTCTTCTAACTTAGATTGAAAGGCCAAAACCTTCCTTTTAAATTCATTCTTAGAAACCTTTCAAAACTATTGAAAAACCTTCCTTTAGAAAGCTTTAAAACCTTAGACATCTTTCTTTTAAAACCTTTAAACTTTGTCTTTCGAAACCTTTGGAAAACCTTTCCTTTCAACTTTTTGGAATCATTAGGGAACCAACCCTTTGAAACCTTTCTTCAAACCTTTCGAAAGCATTGGGGAAATGCCACTTCGAAACCATTATTTAAAACCTTTCGAAAGCATCAACCTTTGCAAATGGCAAACCTTTCGAAAGCATTTGGGTTGAATTTAAAGCATGTGGAATACATCTTTCGAAACCAATTAAAATCATTTCCTTCGAAACCATTTGGGTTATACTTCAATCAATGAAAAAGGGTCATTAAAACTATTTAAGTTGAAAGCATATCTTTTAAAAGCATTGCTAAACAAAGAAGTGATAGTGTCGAAACCACCCTTCTGAAAGCATTGGAGAAATGGCTAAGTTTAAAAACAAAGAACACCTTCCGACACCATTGACTTCGAAAGGTAAGAAAAAGCAGAAGCTAGGGGTTTAACCGCTTCAAAAGCATTACGTAAAATAAAAAGTGCGCAACCCCTTCGAAATCATTTCTTTAAAACAATTTGACCTGGTCGAAAGCTAATCAAGTTGAAAGCAAAGCAAGCGCAACTTCATTTTAAAACAAAGGCATGCTTCAACCTTGTCGGAACCATACGTTTCGACCCTATACCTTCGCCTCCATCCAATTCGCTATGTACCAAGTATATTGATACCATGCACATTGGTTTCGAAAGCAATGACGGCTAAATGTCTATGTCAGAACCCTTAGTGCTAAAAGTGGCGAATAAGCTAAAAACAAGTAAATTATGTCTTTTACTTAAAAGAGAAATACCTTTTGATTTACCTGCTATGTTTGTCAAAATCTTATTGGTTGCTAATTTTTATTTTCTAAAAGCACTGCCATAATTTTAGAAATAACGATTAAATTAATTTTGTAAAATACCCCTTCTCCTTTTATAAATATGTAACACATTTTAAGTCCCAAACGTCAATATATTCATTAAAATACTTAGGATATTTCTGCAAATATTCTAGAAAATCATTTTCAATATGTTTTCTAACATATATAAATTTCGGATTCAAATAAATAATTATTTAGTCGTAAATAATTTATAACCCAATAAATCATTTTCTTCACTAGAAAATTAATATAAAATCCACATTAATTCAGAAAATTATGAAAACTGAAAATCATCTCTAAAATATCATTTCTGATATAAATCTAAAACATCAAGGCATTTGGATGTCATTAATAGGGTTTTCTTATCAAAACATGTCATAAAATTTATACGAACAAGCATAAATCATCAACAAGCACATATACACATTTAATCATGCGAAAACATGGCATAAACTTGCAAAACACTTCGGATTTAAGTCAAACCGAAAACATTTAAGAGAATAAGATGTAGTCATTATTAACCTTAGCTTGAGATTAAGGATTTGAGATTTGACTAGCTTTTGATTTGATTAACCTTCTTCCTTAGCTTTTTCTTCCTCTAGTTCTCTAAAATGGCGGTCGACCTCTATGTTTTTAATATGAAAATGAGAGTGAATAAGGGAATACATGGCTAAGAGGTTTAAGGTTTAGAGTATAAAGATTTTCCTTGTTCCCATTTTGTCCCTGCTTACTTCCTATCCGTTTATCTATTTTATTTCATGTTATCTCATTTTGATTTACTCACTAACATGGCACGACTATCACTGTTAATCACAAATCTCAATCCATTAATCACCTTACATTATTTTGTTTAATTTAGCTATTTAAATATCCTAAATGATGTTACTATAAAATATAGAGGGTTACAATCTCCCCTCCTTAAAGAATCTTGTCCTTGAAATTACGATAAGATACACAACAAAACAATCAAAGGTAAAACATACCATCAAATAAATCAAGATAAGCGTCTCTAATCCTGCTCTCAATCTTTCTAGTACAGTCCTTATCATCATCACTCCACTAGACCTTCAATAATCTGATGGTCTTGTTCCTCAACTTCTTCTCATCTCTTGCGACTATCAGGACTGGCTTACTAACTATAGTCAAGTCTAATTCCACTAGTAAATCTTCTAACACAGTCGGTGCTACAGTAGTGTATGGATCCCTAACACACTTCCTCAGATGAGATATATGGAAAACATCCTATACTCCTACCAAACTATTCGGTGACTCTACTCTATATGCGAGTTTCTTGATCCTCTCTAAAATAAAGGAAAAGCAATAAAGGAAAGAGCACACCGAATTTTATACCGGTTCGGAGTTACCCTACATCCAGTCCTACAATACAAGTACAGATTTCCTTTCAAAATCGATTCTTACAATTACATCCTCGATTTCAAGGTCATGAGGTACACCGCACTAGATTCATAATCCTCTGGGTAGAGATACTTGATTTTACGGGCAAGAAGTTCACCCAATTGGTTTTCCAAGCTACAATCACACCTTTTCTCGCTTGATTGATTTTCTAGTCTACAATCACACCTTTTCTTACTCGATTAATTACAAAGAAGTCTATAACTCTGAATAGCAATGGGATCTTGTTGAGACAGTGATAGAGAATTAAACCAGAGATGATCCAGTTAGATTCAATGGTGATTTCAGCAGAGTAATGGTAAAAATGTGTATAAAGAAATATGGAAGAAGAAGAGGAGTGAAATCAGAGAATCTATGAATGTAAATTCGTTTAAAACATCCCCTATTTATAATAGAACAACAGCCATGTCCATTCATGAAAGTATATGATGAATAGACACTTCCTTTGAAATTCAAACTTTTGAAATAAACTGTCACCTTGTCGACAAGGCTTCCTTGGGGTTGTCGACATGCCTAAGTTATTTTTGGTAAAATTTTTTCTTTGAAAATAAGTTTTATCTTGTATTAAAACTATTTTAAACTTTATAAATATACTTAACTATAGTTAAAATACATAAATAAGTATAGAGAATAATATTTTGGTATATATAAAATTTTACTATAATTTTATATCTAAATCTAAGTACAAATATTAAAAGTTAAATATATTATAATTCAAAAGATAGTTTAAAACCAAGGATAATTTGATTTTGAAAACAAAGATTATTTTGAGACTAAAGTATTTTAAAACCAGGATAGATGTTTTTGATTTTTAAAAGGAGATTTTGAAATCATTTTGAAAACAAGATATAATTTTGTAAAATATTTGAATAAAAGTTAGTGGATACAAAACAATGTTCCACTAGATTTTTCGTACATTCCATCCTACTTAGGGTTCCATCCCTTTAACGGGCTCGAAGTGGATTCCATTCCACGAATAAAATGGATTTTAAGATGTTAGTGCTTTTCTAGGAGTTTTAACAAAATTCCTAACCGGATTACTTATATTGAAACCTTGAAATCTTGATACTCATGAGTCTTGAATCTTGATATCTTCGATCTTGAGTTTATCAGTTCTTGAATCTCTACAATGTACAGGCTTCATTCTTTGGTACCTGTATATATATCCTACATATACATATATATCTTAAACAATAATGTTAGTATTTATATTTTATAATCTTGTTCTAAGGTTGTTGTCATCAAAACCAACTTCTCAGGGACTAACAATCTCCCCCTTTTTGATGATGACAACCTTTCTTTATAAAATATTACTTCTATCCTAATAACTCCACCTAAAACTAATAATTTCCCCTTAATCTATGTCTAACTATCCTATTTTATACTTCTCCCCCTTTGTCATCTACAAAAACTAACTCCAAACTATATAACTCCCCCTTAATCTAATACTATAAGACATGTGATTATAATGATAGTGTTGTCATAAATAATCAACACTCAATTCTGAAACTAAAACTTAGTCCTTAATTACTAACTATTCTAACTAAGAATCCATATATGATAATAGTTATAATAGTGATAATGTGAGAATTCAAATATTAGAACACAGATCATTTATTATTATATATTGTTATATTTACATTTGCGTAGAAAACGTAAAAGATCATATAATGGTAAGAAAGAGAGAAAAGAAACTAATTTGTATCCTTGAAAATGGGAGATCTGCGAACCGAGCAATTTGGGTAGTGGAAACATAAATTTCCACATTGTTCGACAGATTTCCATCCTTGTCAAAGCACACTTTGCCAATGCAAACAACTTTGTCGTCATCTTCAGCATGCACTTCTTCCATGAGGGCTTCTTCTTCTTTTTCGTCGCTATCCTCTTGCACTTGATCATCTGAAGATTCTTCATCAATCAAGATGGGATTGGCGTGATTGTCCATTAGAAACTTTTGCAAGTTTCTAAGGATTTTGCCTTGCCATTCTTGTTCTTTGGCCATTCTGAGTTGCATTACTTGAATTTTAGTCATAAGTTGCAGTGCATCCTTCAAGGAAACCTCCATTTTTATCACACGTGCAAGCATAGTTCGATGAAATGGTCCAGTAGAAGGAGAAGGGAATGAAAAGGTGAATTTTTATTTGATTTGGAGGAGGAGGCCATTATTTTAATGTTTTCAGAAGTTAGATTTGAAGAAGGACAGAAAGAATGAACAAAATTTCGAAATAAGAAGAATATATATAACCACCCATTTGAATTTTGGAGGAAAAATTTCAAAAGAAGAAATTCGTTATATGTCGATAGGGGTAAAGGAAGGTAGTCGACAAGGTACTTATATTTTAGCTATTTGATTAATTTAGTTTTAATTTTTAATTATACTTCTTTATTTATATTCTATATTTCAGTTATTGAACAAATACCTAATTCTCTTCTTAATTTAGTAAATATAGATTCATTTAACGGTTTTGTTAAGATATCAGCAATTTGATTCTCGAAACCGATATAATCGAGAGTAATTACTTCCTTACTTATATTATCTTTGAGAAAAAGATGTCTGATATCAGTATGTTTAGTTCGAGTATCATGAGTAGGATTTTTGGGTAAATTTATTACACTAGTATTATCACAATAAATTGCTGATTTTGAGATATTTTGTAACAACCCGATTTTTCGACTTTCGAAAGTCAACATTAATACGTCCACTGTATAAAATGCCGCAAAATCGAATGCTGGAAAACCGAACCGTTACGGTTTAAGAAGATGAAGATAGAAGAAGAACAGAAACAATAAACAAAATCTCACATTTCATAGCAGAACAATATATAATAGATAAAGAATAATCTTTAAAACAAAATCACAATATCAATTTATATTATCACATTATCAGAGTTTACAACAACAAACAACGAAAAAGAAATATTACATATATAAGTGATACGCCTCGCCATCCAGCTTCAACTCCTAATCTCCACAGCAACTTCTTTTCTGACTTCGCTCCAGAATAATGTCAACCTGACTCTAGGCTGCCGGTGTGGAAAATTATGGGCACCCAGGGTTTAGAAAGGGAACAATAAACTCCAGGTTAGTCATGGGACTGGTGTGAGATCTTAAATCGGTTATTCTTTTACCAAAGAATTTTTTTTTTAAAAGAAATCCACAATGCTTTTTGTAAAATGAAACTTCCATAAGGCCTCCCGGCAGACACACAATGCAATCGCACACTTAGGGGAGATTTCTCCTTATGATAATCAAACATGCTTAATACGCAAAATCTCCTTCAATATTATCATTAGTGCATAGTGCAGAAAACATTTGCAAGTATAATATTAATCTTATCCAGCATACGTACCATTACGGTATCCCTACTATAGCTACCATATTAGACGGCAGGTTCTACAACTAAAACCATACAAGGCACGTATTGGTGATTGGATTTCCAACAAATGGTCAGGCTAAGGAACTTCATAGGCCACATGGGTACGCCTCTGGAGGGACGCCCCGAGAACTAACCGGATCTCTGCCAACACAAGGCCAGGTTACCTCTGCAAAAACAGGTGACTACTACACGAGTATGCCATCTCCCGGTTGTAAACAACCTTTATCCGAGGATTCTCAATACCAACAACCACAGAGTAATAAATTTGCAGCAACCACATACGTTAAGTATCTGGGTACATACCATGATATCACCTCTATCCAGAAGGAAATGAACATACCCTAAGGGGCTCTACCCCCTAAAACCTTGCTGCATCCTTCCTGTTTCGACCATTCCGGGGTGTGAGGTCCGACGAAGTCTCGTCCACAAAGCTACGCTTTTCACAAAAGCCATGCTTCGATCAACAAATGATCAGCAGTACTTCGTATGCCACATTACCAAATTGGGAATGTATAACTAGTAACCATCAACTACGTAACGGCTGTACGTCTCAGAGAAGGGTGTTGAGCTAAGAGAATAAATTCTCCGCCACCAATAGAAATGTATTTGATAGAATCAAGCTTTACATCTCAAAGTGTAACGTCAGACACACATCCATACAAGTCCGTTCCGGGATCGAACAGAACCCAAGACACTTCCAAAGAAGCCCTTGCGATCCGGATATTCACCAATCACGTTCGGAATCCCCATCACAAAGGGTGATAAAATCTCTATACCGAAGCAACCCGGTGCAGAGACATTCGACAGGTAATCCTTTCGCTTTCGAAAATACCCGATCTTCAACACCATCTTCAAATGCAATCTCATTTCGTCGTACCGTTATTCGGAATAGGTTTTATGACACAAGATCCTCTCCCGGCTAATCCGAATAACGAGCGCTTATTTTAAAAATAAGTGTTACATTCAAATTTCAAACAAATCACAACAAATTCCACTTTGATCTTTTAAATAAAAGATCCATCACAATCACAAAGGTTCGATGTGGGTTTTGTATATCCATTTTGAATTTGACCCCCGGTCGCATCGAAAATCAAATGCCATTTAAAGGCCAATGTTGATAGTCGATTATTTAACTATCAATCATCATTCACAAAAATAACTGGATTTCAAATAATTTTCTCCAATTATTATTTTCAACACATCTTCCCAAGATATATTTTCATTTTTTAACACTTTGAAAACAAATTTCAAACCAATTTCCATATTTCAATCCTTTGACAACAAATTTCAAATAATTTTCCTTACGCGGAATATATTTTCAAATTTATTCATTTTCACTGAAAATATGCCGATTTCAAACATCTTAAAATAATATAAAATATTTAATCAAAATATACTTCGAAACATTTAAAATAAACTATTTTAGAATATTTGCTTACATATTTGTTATGAAAAATATATACTAATATCTAATATAAAATTCAAGTCCAAAACTAATTTTAAAATAAAATTAGCAGATAGAATACAAATATTTAGATATCCAATTTCTAAAACAAATATCAATTTAAAATTTTAAATAATCACTTCCATAATGGTTTAAAATATATTTTAACTTTAAAGATTTTCAAAATATCTTAATAAATAATTTTTCCAAAACATTCTTTCCTTAAAACCATCTTTACAACTTCAATCTATATTTATAAACTATATTGAAATCATTCTCGGCTTTCAGGGAAAGTACACATTCCATTCTAAAATGGTTCATTCAAATCAATTAATAAATCTTTCTGGATTTATTTTAATTTACATTCCAAATTTGTAAATTTCTTTCCACATTTTTAAAAATAAACTGTTATTTATTTTTAAAACAAAATTCCCTTCCCTTTATAAAATTTTCATTGTGAATTTTAAACTTTCAAATATCCACTGATATACGATTTTCAAATCGTTTTCTAAATATTCACCTTCAATACCCAAATCATTTTTTTTAATTGATTTCCAAATTTATTTCAATCACCAAATCAAATTCCAAATTGATTTCTAGATTTGTTTCAATCAACAAATCAATTTTCATATTGATTTCCCAAGGGTTTTATTTTTAAAACACCAAATTAATTCTCAAAATTAATTTCTAAATTTATTTCAACACCAAATCGATTTTCATTCAAACACTACATCAATTTTCATATTGATTTCCCGAAGATTTATTCTTTTAACACCAACTCAATTTCCGATTTTTTTTTTTAAAATCAATTCCTTTATCTTCCAAAATTATTTAAAAAACCATATTTTTTTTAAATATATTCCTCACCTTTTGAATATTATTACTTGAAATCCATTTATTAACCTTTTTCCCATATTTTGGAATTTTATTCGATAAGATTTCACTATAGATTTTCTACCTAAATTTAAAGATCTAATTTTATTTATTTCTGGTATCCTACGATACCGAAAATATATTCGGCTAATTTTTAGCCTTTAATGGTTTCAATCACAAATAATCACACATAGATTATAAATAATCAACACAAAATTTTGAAAACAAATCAAAAATGTTTTGAGGAATCCAGTTGGATCCCTCCAACTTGTTTCCCTGCATCCAGAGATGTTAGCACAACAATTAAATACCAATTCCACTTCAAGGTGGAATATCGCGGTTATGGGCTTAATATAATATCATCCTCTATTATGCGGCGCATAGGGTGTAAACTAATATAACGGATTATAAATCAATCATCCAAGCACAACCAATTTTAAATCTAACTATTCAGAATTTAAATTAGAAAAATATTTAATTGAGCGAGAAGATCTCGCCTTTGCTTTTATTTTGCAATCCATTTCCAATTCCGACTTGATTTCACAGTTTCAGACCTTGTATCAAACAATTATATCATTTATTAATATTCGAACCAATCGAATAATCAAATTTCTATTTGATAATTTAATTAACCGATGACTTTATCTTAAACTAATAATTTTATTTTAAACTAATTTGCTTTTTAAATAATCTTTGGTAAAAATAATTAAATAAATAAATTAAAACAGTTAAATCATCAAATCCATTCTTTGCAAAATAAACTAGTAGAATAAAAATATTTATATATGTATATTTATTTATTTTCTTCTTTGAAATTATTTATACCCAAAATCATCATATACATATTTATTGAATTAAAACAGGATTGTCTTAAATCTCTTACTGTAATATTTTTTTCTGCATGTATATTATTATATATTTATAAATTTAAAATACAATAATACCTTCACTACACAAATCTTGAACGAATCGAACCACCCTCGATTACAACTTTGACCAGATAAAACCCTAGCCTTTCACTGCACCACTTCACGCCGGCCTCACCCACCTAGTTGCGTCGCCGAGCCATGCCGCGGAGTTGATCATGCTCGAGTGCGATTTGAATCACGACAACACCGCAATGCCAACCCCACATGAACACGTCGCCACCCACCTGTCGCCACGCAAGCTTAAAGACTTAATCGCAAACCCTAAAAATGCCGCACCCCTCCTCCAGCCTTCGAGCACGCATTTCGATTCCACAATTAGATTGTAATCGGATCGATTTCGTTGATTTAGTATTTTTTTATTTGAAACTGAGGATCTGCAATATAAAGAGAATGAGGAGGCGGCTATGAAATTGAATTCAAATGTTATCGAACTGAATTCAATTTTATTTCATTTTTTTATTTGAAAAGAGGGATGAAACTGAAGGCTTCGGCCATTGATCTTTTATTTTTGAATGAAAGAAGAAAGAAATAAAAATTATAGTTTTCGTTTCCTTTTGATTTTTGAATGAGACATGTACATTGTTTTCTTTTAATTTTAAACGAATGCGTGTAAGAAAAAATGACGCGTGCTTGAAAAAGGCAGCCACGTGTTGACTTTGTCGATTGAATATTATAGAGATTTATATATTTAATTTAAATTCAAATCATCTCAAAAATGCAACTTAAATTTTCAACCTCCTATCGGGACGTGCCGCTAGGTGTTTATAATGTTAAACGCCTATTCGAAACGCAATGGAAAAGGTTCCGAGTCCAAATTCGGTCGTATGGAGAAGACAACTTTTTGGACCCAGCTATTAAATTAAATTTTTGATTTTATTTCAACGCGTTTGCTTATCGTACGATCACACAACAACTCTGAATGCTACAGAAATAGAAATCCGATAATAATACACTATTTTGGATCCAATGGAACTTGTTTCGTCGAATTTCGAGATTGTGCCTTGTAAGACTATTTTTAAATATTGATTTAAACGATATATTTTCAAAACTGATTAAATCGCTTTCAAATTCAATTCTGAAGCTTACATTATCTTCAGTATTGTCAATATGAATCTCCTAAGCCATCAAATTATTTTTAACAGGCTCAAAATTGAATATTTATAATTTTACCCAAATTTCTATAATTAAATTTGACAATTAAATTGCTAAATTCATTCTGATATTTGTAATCCAATTTAAATCAATCTCTTAATATTAAAATTCATTCAAATATTTAAATTTTAAAATGTCAAAATTTTCGGGTCATCACATCCTTCTCCCCTTAAAAGAATTTCGTCCCAAAATTACTATTTAAGAAGAATGGACCTTAACCCATTTATCTTTTTCGCAAAACCAAACAGTTTTAAACAACTTTTCAAAACAAATCTTTTGTTTAACAACCTATTATCACTTCAATTAATCTTTCCAAAATCTTCCATAGCTTTAAACAACATTGTTTACTCCACAATTCAAATTTAAATTCAAATTTCAAATTTCCAAATTTTTCTCAAAATTTTTCTAACTCCCTAAATTTCTGAAATTTTTTGCCAGCGTCTCCTTTGCGCGGCTACCTCGGTACGACTACAAAATGCCTCTACATGCCCCTAGATTTCAAAAGAAAACAAAACGCCAAGCGGCTGGACAAGAAAATTATCAAATTTCATACTGAAATTCAAATACATACCTTTTTGTCAAGCAATTCAAATTTTATCTTCGAAATCAAAATCCCAATTCCATTTCCTTTAATATACCTGTATATCCTGCTAGCCATAATATCCGGTTACAACTTTCAAATATGATTTTGCTCATTTTATTACAAAATTTTCAAAATATACTTCTTATACCATTATTACTTTACTATTGAAGTTATATATCCATTTTCATTCGATCTTACATTTTCAATTTCAGTTGAATTAAATTTACAATTTCAATTTATTTGGATTCGGTTTAACTTCTGAATATTGAATTTTATCAATTATCTTTCATTCATAACTGATTCATCTTACTATTTTAAATAGTTTCTTTTACTAATTCATTACAAGTTCTAATTCATTTTATCTCAAACCATTTTTTCCATTTCCACCTTTATTATCTTTATTTCACTTCGAACTAATTTTTACAACTTCATTTTATTTCACACAATTCAAATTGGTTTCAATATTCGGTTCCAATTCTATTCTTTTGTTCGTTCCCAAACACAATTCAATTCACTATTTTGGTTTATACCTACTTATATTTAAACTGAATTTCAAATACCATATGAATTTAATTTATCTTTTATTTATAAATATGGAATTCAATTTATTTCAAACCATGTCAAATTTATCATTCCTTCAATTAGCTTGACTCACTAATTTTATTTCAATACTTTGCTTTGTTTATCACAAATCAAATTCAATTCCAACTCCAGTTCTATTTACTTATAAATTCGAAAGAATTTCAACATTCAATTCACTTTCATTTACTTGCAACTGCACATTTATTTATTCATTTATAATTTATTTTCCACCTTAATAGATTTTATTCCAAACATTTAGTCTATAAGACTTCTCAAATTCACATTTATTCAAATTAACTCAAGTTAATTTTAGTTTAAATCTTAATTTTCTAAGTTTTCAAATTTATTTATTATTCCACAACTATTTTTAATAAAATTCCAGAGTCTTTTCAACCTTTCAAAATTCATTTTTGAAATCAGTTCAAATTATCTTTTGAATTTCCAAAACCAAACCCAGTTTTCCAAACAACCTCAAATTTTAAATAATTTGGCAGCAATTCCCCTCTTGGAAACTCGAAAATGAACATCGATGATGCTGCAGTCATCACTGAATTTATTTTCCAGCGATCGAAAAGAGTTTAGTGCTTTCATCCCTTCAAAAACATTTTTTTCAAATTTTCCAAATTTCAAAAAATTTTCAAACCCTTTCAATTCTTTTCAAAAATCATTTTCAAATCAAAAGAGATTTAAAATTTTCACCAAAATTTCCAATTTCCAATCTTTTCAATCCACTTTCAAATATTTCTCTGGAATCTATTTCAAATTATAAATTACATTTACAATTTATATTTGCAAATCTCATTTGTATATGGATTTTATTTCTCAATTTTTGATTATGATTTCAATTTCTTATTCAATTTCAATAATAATAATTTAATATTATCACTTTCTAACAAACAAGCAACCATATACTATAATAATTTACAAAAAATTATTTCCTTTTATATACAAAATCGATTTGGGTAAAATTATTTCATTTACCCTAATTTAAAACAATATCGTGTCGAATTGCTCTATACAGTGTTTAGAGATCCATATCGATAGAGTTGTACGGACTATACCGACCAGAATCCATATACCACTCAACAAACCAATCATCACAATATAAAACAATTTTATGTTCACTAACAAATACGCGCTCATATCTATTATTATACTCAACTCATTCTAGAGTACTACTGACTCTATCTCTAATGATTAACACCCAACAAAGCCAAGGTTGTCGCTTAACCAAATGCTCTGACGCCAATTTGTAACGGTCTAGGCTTTTCAACCATCGAATGCCGCACAATCGAATGCCGGAAAACCGAACCGTTAGGGTTTAAGAAGAAGAAGATAGAAGAAGAACAGAAACAATAAACAGAATCTCACATTTCACAGTGGAACAATATATAATAGATAAAGAATAATCTTTAAAACAAAATCACTATATCAGTTTATACATCACATTATCAGAGTTTACAACAACAAACAGCGGAAAAGAAATATTACATATATAAGTGATACGCCTCGCCATCCAGCTTCAACTCCTGATCTCCACAGCAACTTCATTTCGGACTTTGCTCCCGAATAATGCCAACCTGACCCTAGGCTGCCCGTGTGGAAAATTATGGGCACCTAGAGTTTAGAAAGGCAACAATAAACTCCAGGTCAGTCATGAGACTGGTGTAAGATCTTAAAACTGTTATTGTTTTAACAAAGAAAAAAAAGAATTTGAAAGAAATTTGCAATGCTTTTTGGAAAATGAAACTACCATAAGGCCTCCGGGCACACACACAATGCAATCGCATACTTGGGGGAGATTTCTCCATATGATAGTCAAACATGCTTAATACACCAAATCACCTTTAATATTATCATTATTGCATAGTGCAGAAAACAATTGCAAGTATAATAAATCTTAGTCAGCATACGTACCATTAAAGTATGCCTACTATAGCTACCATATTAGATGGCAGGTTCTACAACTAAAACTGTACAAGGCGCATATTGGTGATTGGATTTCCAACAAATGGTCAGGCTAAGGAACTTCTTGGGCCACATGGGTACGCCTATGGAGGGACGCCCCGAGAACCTATCCGGATCTCTGCCAACACAAGGCTAGGATACCTCTGCAAAAATAGGTAACTACTACACGAGTATGCCATCCCCCGGTTGTAAACAACCTTTATCCGAGGATCCTCTATACCAACAACTACAAAGTAATAAATTTGCAGCAACCACATACGTTAAGTATCTGAGCTTCATACCATGATACCACCTCTATCCAGAAGGAAATGAACATACCCTAAGGGGCGCTAACCCCTAAAACCTTGCTGGATCCTTCTTGTTTCGACCAATCCGGGGTGTGAGGTCCAACGAAGTATCGTCCACAAAGCTACGCTTTTCACAAAATCCATGCTTCAATAAACAAATGATCAGCAGCACTTCGTATGCCACATTACCAAATTGAAAATGTATCACTAGTAACCATCAACTACATAACCTCTGAGCTCGTACGTCTCAGAGAAGGGTGTTAAGCTAAGAGAATAAATTCTCCGCCACCAACAGAAATGTATTTGATAGAAACTAGTTTTACATCTCAAAGTGTAACGTCAGACACACATCCGTACAAGTCCGTTCCGGGATCGAACGGAACCGAAGGCACTTTCAAAGAAGCCCTTGCAATCTGGATATTCACTAATCACGTCTGGAATCCCCATCATAAAGGGTGATAAAATCTCTATACCGGAGCAACCCGGTGCAGAGACATTCGACGGGTAATCTTTTTGCTTTCGAAAATATCCGGTCTTCAACACCAGCTTCAAATGCAGTCTCATTTCGTCGTATCGTTATTCTGAATGGGTTTTATGACACAAGGTCCTCTCCCGGATAATCCGAATAACGAGCGCTTATTTTAAAAATAAGTGTTACATTCAAATTTCAAACAAATCACAATAAATTCCACTTTGATCTTTTAAATAAAAGATCCATCACAATCACAAAGGTTCGATGTCGGTTTCGAATAACCATTTGGAATTCAACCTCAAGTCGCATCGAAATTCAAATGTCATTTAAATGCCAGTATTGATAGTCGGTTATTTAACTATCAATCATCATTCACAAGAATCACTGGATTTCAAATAATTTTCTCCCAATTATTATTTTCAACATATCTTCCCAAGACATATTTTCATTTTTAACACTTTAAAAACAAATTTCAAATCAATTTCCATATTTTAATCCTTTGACAACAAATTTCAAATCATTTTACTTACGCGGAATATATTTCCAAATTTATTCATTTCCAATGAAAATCTGCCGATTTCAAATATTTTAAAATAATATAAAATATTTATTCAAAATATACTTGGAAATATTTAAAATAAACTATTTTAGAATATTTGCTTAAATATTAGTTATGAAAATATTATACTAATATCACATATAAAAATTCAAGTCTAAAACTAATTTTAAAATAAAATTAATTGATAGAGTATAAATAATTAAATACCCAATTTCTAAAAAAAATATTAATTTAAAACTTTAAATAATCACTTCCATAATAGTTTAAAATATATTTTAACTTTAAAGATTTTCAAATTATCTTAAGTAAATATTTTTTCCGAAACATTCTTTCCTTAAAACCATCTTTACAACTTCAATCTATAATTATAAACTATATTGAAATCATTGTCGGCTTTAAGGGAAAGTACACATTCCATTCTAAAATGGTTCATTCAAATCAATTAATAAATCTTTCTAGATTTATTTTAATTTACATTCCAGATTTGTAAATTTCTTTCCACATTTTTAAAAATAAACCAATATTTATTTTTAAAACAAAATTCCCTTCCCTTTCTAAAATTTCCATTGTGAATTTTAAACTTTCAAATATCCACTGATATACGATTTTCAAATCATTTTCTAAATATTCACCTTCAATACCCAAATCAATTTTTTTATAATTGGTTTCTAAATTTATTTCAATCACCAAATCAAATTCCAAATTGATTTCAAAATTTGTTTCAATCAACAAATCAATTTTCATATTGATTTCCCAAGGGTTTAATTTTTAAGACTCCAAATTAATTTTCAAATTTAATTTCTAAATTTATTTCAACACCAAATCGATTTTCATTCAAACACTAAATTGATTTTCATATTAATTTCCCAAAGATTTATTCTTTTAACACCAAATCAATTTTCGAATTTTTTTAAAATGAATTCCTTTATCTTCTAAAATTATTTAAAAAACCATATTTTTTTTAAATATATTCTTCACCTTTTGAATATTATTACTTGAAATCCATTTATTAACCTTTTTCCCATATTTTGGAATTTTATTCAATAAGATTTCACTATAGATTTTCTACCTAAATTTAAAGATCTAATTTTATTTATTTCTGGTATCCTACGATACCAAAAATATATTCGGCTCAATTTTAGCCTTCAATGGTTTCAATCACAAATAATCACACACAGATTATAAATAATCAACACAAAATTTTGAAAACAAATCAAAAATGTTTTGGGGAATCCAGTTGATCCCTCCAACTTGTTTCCCTACATCCACAGATTTTAGCACAACAATTAAATACTAATTCCACTTCGAGGTGAAATATTGCGATATATGGGTTTGATATAATATCATCCGCTATTATGCGGCGCATAGGGCCTAAACTAATATAACGTATTATAAATCAATCATCCAAGCATAATCAATTTTAAATCTAACTATTCAAAATTTAAATCAGAAAAATATTTAATTGAGTGAGAAGATCTCATCTTTGCTTTTATTTTGCAATCCATTACCAATTCCGACTTGATTTCATGGTTTCATACCTTGTATCAAACAATTATATCATTTATTAATATTCGAACCAATCGAATAATCAAATTTCTATTTGATAATTTAATTAACCGATGAATTTCTCTTAAACTAATAATTTAATTTTAAAATAATTTCCCTTTTTAATAATCTTTGGTAAAAATAATTAAATAAAGTAATTAAAACAGTTAAATCATCATATCCATTCTTTTCAAAATAAACTAGTAGAATAAAAATATTTATATATGTATATTTATTTATTTTCTTCTTTGAAATTATTTATACCCAAAATCATCATATACATATTTATTAAATTAAAGCAGGATTGTCTTAAATCTCTTGCTGTAAATATTTTTTTCTTTTCTCTACATGTATATAATTATATATTTATAAATTTAAAATAAAATAATACCTTCACTGCACAAATCTTGAACGAATCGAACCACCCTCGATTGCAACTTTGACTAGATAAAACCCTAGCCTTTCACTGCACCACTTCGCGCCGACCTCACCCACCTAATCGCGTCGCCGAGCCATGCCGCGGAGTTGATCATGCTCGAGTGCGATTTGAATCACGACAACACCGCGATGCCGACCCCACATGAACGCGTCGCCACCCACCTGTCGCCACGCAAGCTTAAAGACTTAATCGCAAACCCTAAAATTGCCGCACCCCTCCTCCAGCCTTCGAGCGCGCGACTCGATTCCACGATTAGATTGCAATCGAATCGATTTCATTGATTTAATATATTTTTTATTTGAAACCGAGGATCTGCAGTATAAAGAGAATGAGGAGGCGGCTATGAAATTGTATTCAAATGATATCGAACTAAATTCAATTTTATTTCATTTTTTTTATTTGAAAAGAGGGATGAAACTGAAGGCTTCGACCATTGATCTTTTATTTTTGAATGAAAGAAGAAAGAAATAAAAATTATAGTTTTCGTTTCCTTTTGATTTTTGAACAAGACATGCACATTGTTTTCTTTTAATTTTAAATGAACGCGTGTAAGAAAAAATGACGCGTGCTTGAAAAAGGCAGCCACATGTTGACTTTGTCGATTGAATATTATAGAGATTGATATATTTAATTTAAATTCAAATTCCAATCATCTCAAAAATGCAACTTAAATTTTCGAACTCCTATCGAGGCGTGCTGCTAGGCGTTTATAATGTTAAACGCCTATTCCGAATGTAATGGAAAAGGTTCCGAGTCCAAATTCGGTCGTATGGAGAAGATAGCTTTTTGGACCCCGCTATTAAATTAAGTTTTCGATTTTATTTCAGCACGTTTGCTTATCATACGATCACACGACAACTCTGAATGCTACGGAAATCGAAATCCAAAAATAATACACTATTTCGGATCCAATGGAATTAGTTTCGTCGAATTCCGAGACTCTGACTCGGAAGACTATTTTAAATATCCATTTAAATGATATATTTTCAAAACTGATTAAATCACTTTCAAATTTAATTCCGAAGCTTCCATTATCTTCAGTATTGTCAATATGAATCTCATAAGCCATCAAATTATTTTTAACAGGCTCAAAATTGAAGACTTACAATTTTACCCAAATTTCTATAATTAAATTTGATAATTAAATTGCTAAATTCATTCTGATGTTTGAAATCCAAGTTAAAACAATCTCTAAATATTAAAATTCATTCAAATATTTAAATTTTAAAATGTTAAAATTTTCGGATCGTCACATATTTAAACCAAAATCTTTTAAAATTTGTTGCATATATATTATTTGAGAACAAGCCAAAGCAGCAGAAATTACTCTGTTTCGGTTGTTGATAAAGAAACCATGTTTTGCTTTTTACCAAACCAGGAAATCAAAGAATGCTCCAAAAAGTGACAAGTTCCACTTGTACTTTATCGGTCTGATTTACAACCAGCATAATCTGCATCACAATAAGATATTAATTCAAAAGAATCATTTTTAGGATAAAATAAGTCATAATCAAAGGTGTGTTTAACATATCTTATGATACGTTTTACAGCTTTTAAGTGGGTCTCTTTAGGTTGAGATTGATATCTTGCACAGAGATAAACACTATGCATGATATCAGGTCTACTAGCAGTGATATAAAGTAGTGATCCAATCATTCCTCTATGTAATTTTTGATCTATATCTTTCGAGAGATCTTCTTTACTTAGGCACTCATTGGTTGCCATGGGAGTGGATTTTCCACTTGCAGTAGTCAAACCAAATTTACTAACTAGGTCTTTAACATATTTTTCTTGATTGATAAAGATACCATTATCTAATTGTTTTATTTGCAATCCTAGAAAGAAGTTTAATTCACCCATATGACTCATCTCAAACTCTTTTGTCATTATTTCAGAAAACTCTTTATTCATTTCAAAATTAGTAAATCCGAAAATGATATTATCTATGCAAACTTGTACTAGTTGAATAACATTTTTATTTCTTTTAGTAAAAAGAGTATTATCTACTTTACCAATTTCAAAGTTTGATTATAATAAGTAAGATCTTAGTCTATCATACCAGGCTCTAGGAGCTTGTTTTAGACCATATAGAGCTTTCTTAAGTTTGTAAACATGATTTGGTAATTTTTCATTTTCAAAAAGTGGTGGTTGTTCAACGTATACTTCCACTTTTACAAATCCATTTAAAAAGGCACTTTTAACATCCATTTAAAATAATTTGAAATAGTTATGATTTGCAAAAGCAAGTAGAACCCTAATGCCTTCTAATCTTGCTATGGGAGCAAAGGTTTCATCACAATCTATTCCTTCTTCATGACAATAACCTTGAGCGACTAACCGGGCTTTATTTCTAACAACCTCACCTTGTTCATTCATTTTATTTTTATAAACCCATTTAGTTCCAATTATAGTTTTATTTTTAGGTCTAGGAACAAGTTTCCAAACATTATTTCTAGTGAATTGATTTAGTTCTTCTTGCATAGCCAAAATCCATGAATCATCAGTTGATGCTTCTTTTGGATTTTTGGGTTCAATAGTTGATATAAAGGCTACATTGCTCATTTTACTTGGTTGATTTCTATAACAACAGATTGCATATCTCCTAATATATTTTCTATAGGAAGATCTTTTAGGGTTTTAATCTTTTTATTAGGATGATTAATTTTATTATTAGTTTCAGTTGACTCTTGATTTTGAGTGATTAAATCCTCTTCATCATTTGTATCTTTAAAATTTTTGAGACTTTCATCGAATGAAACATGCATTGTTTCTTCGATGGTGTTAGTTCTTAAATTAAACACTCTGTATGCTTTACTTCTATTAGAATATCCGATAAAGATACCTTTATCTGATTTAGGATCAAATTTATCTAAGTTATCTTTTGTATTTAAAATAAAACATTTACTTCCAAAAATTCTAAAATAAGATACCTTAGGTTTCTTTTTGTGATGAAGTTCTTAAGATGTCTTATCAGTTAAAGATCTAATTAAAATTCTATTCAAAATATAACAGGCGGTAGCAACTGCTTTTGCTCAAAAATATTTTGGTAATTTACTATCTGAAAGCATAGTTCTCGTACACTCTTGAATCATCCCATTTTTACGCTCTACTATTCCATTTTGTTGTGGAGTTCTTGAAAATGAAAAAATTGTGAGTTATTCCCTTTTTATTGCAGAATTCCTCAAACTTTTCATTTTCAAAGTCACCATCGTGATCACTATGGATGGTTATAATTTTTACAGAAAGTTGATTTTGAATCCTTTTTGTAAAGTTCTTAAAATATTCAAAAGTATCACATTTATGTTTAAAAAATATTGTCCATGTAAATCTAGAATAATCATCTACAACTTCAAAAACATATTTATTATGATTTACTAACTGAATTTGAGATGGACCAAATAAATCAAGATGAAGTAATTCAACAGGTTTTGAAGTTGAAATCATATCTTTTAATTTAAAGGAACTTTTTCTAAGTTTTCCTAATCGACATGCATCGCATAAACTATATATTTTAAAATTCATTTTAAGGAGACCTCTTACTAGATCATGTTTTGACAGTCTAGATAAGAGTTTGAAATTCAAATGCTCAAATCTCTTATGCCAAATCCAAGGGTCACTTGTATTTTCCAAAAGACAGAGGTTATCATTTGAAATTTTTATACCAAGAATATAAATATTCTTTTTCCTAATTCCCTCAAATATTATGGTTGAATTATTATCTTCAATGTGACTCTTATCTTTTTCAAATTTAATTTTATATCCTTTATCGCAAAGATGACTAATACTTAGCAGATTATTTTTTAGATTCTCAACTAGCAAAATATTAGTAATAATAGGAGTTTCAAAGTTACCGACTTTGCCGATGCCAATCACATATCCTTTTGAGTTGTCTCCAAAGTTAACTAGTCCTCCATCTTTGTATATTATATCATTCAACATATCCAGATTACCAGTCATGTGTCTAGAGCATCCACTATGGAGTATCCATTTATTCTTTTTGATCTGCACAATTTGTCCATTGTGGATTGATTCCTCAACACCCATAAAACATGTTTCCTACGCATCATACAATTTTGGTTGACAACTTGAATTTGAATATTGATTATATGCAGATTTATGAGACAATTATGATCTGAATATTTCTAAACTAGTATTAACAAGTTTTTTAAACATAGCCAATTTAAAAGATTTTTCAAAATTCATATTATGAAACTTTGAAAACCTTGCCCCGATGCCAAATGTGAGAAATGCGGATTACGAATCTTAAGGCTAGAATTAACACTAAAGGCGGGGTGAATAGTGTTTAAAGGAATTACTAATTATTTTTGAGTTTATATTAATTTAAACACAAATGTGTGTAATATTCAGACACTGATATGATTACAGAATCAAATATAGATGCAGATATAAAGTAAAAGCAAAAAAGGAAAAAGCATACCGAATTTTATACTGGTTCGGAGTTACCCTACATCCAGTCCCGCAACACAAGCACGTATTTCCTTTCAAAATCAATTCTTACAATTACACCCTCAATTTCTAGGCCACGAGGTACACCGCTCCAGATTCACAATCCACTGGGTAGCGATACTTGATTTTACGGGCAACAAGTTCACCCGGTTGATTTTCCAGGCTACAATCACACCTTTTCTCACTCGATTGATTACAAAGAAGTCTATAACTCTAAATAGCATGGGGATCTTATTGAGATAGTGATACAGAATCAAACCAGAGATGACCTAGTTAGACTCAATAGTGATTTCGGCAGAGTGATGGTAAAAATGTATATAAAGAAATGTGGAAGAAGAAGAAGAGGAGCGAAATCAGAGAATCTATGAATGTAAATTCGTTTAATACATCCCCTATTTGTAGTAGAACAACAGCCATGTCCATTCGTGAAAGGATATGACGAATAGACACTTCCTTTAAAATTAAGACTTTTGAAATAAACTGTCACCTTGTTGATAAGGCTTCCTTAGGGTTTTCGACAGGCCTAAGTTATTTTTGGCAATTGTTTTTTCTTTGAAAATAACTTCTATCTTGTATTAAAACTATTTTAAACTTTATAAATATATTTAACTTTAGTTAAAATACACAAATAAGCATAGAGAATAATATTTTGGTATATATAAATTTTTACTATAATTTTATATTTAAATCTAAGTATAAATATTAAAAGTAAAATATTTTATAATTCAAAAGATAGTTTAAAACCAAGGATATTTGATTTTGAAAATAAAGATTATTTTGAGGCTAAAGTATTTTAAAACCAGGATAGATGTTTTTTATTTTTAAAAGGAGATTTTGAAATCATTTTGAAAACAAGATATAATTTTGTAAAACATTTGAATAAAAATTAGTGGATACAAAACAATGTTCCATTAGATTTTTCGTATGTTCCATCCAACTTAGGGTTCCATCCCTTTAACGGGCTCGAAGTTGATTCCATTCCACGAATAAAATGGATTTTAAGATGTCAGTGCTTTTCTAGGAGTTTTAACAAAATTCCTAACTAAATTACTTATATTGAAATCTTGAACTCTTGATAATCTTGATACTCATGAGTCTTGAATCTTGATATCTTCGATCTTGAGTTTATCGGTTCTTGAATCTCTATACTGTACAGTCTTCATTCTTTGCTACCTACATATATATCCTGCATATACATATATATCTTAAACAATAATGTTAGTATTTATATTTTGTAATCTTATTCTATGGTTGTTGTCATCAAAACTAACTTCTTAGGGACTAACAGGTAAGTGGTACTCGTCTTGAGCTTGGTTCCTAAACTTTCTTTAGACTTTTTTAGAATTCGCAATTGAATAAAGAATCTCTACCACTAATAGTATTACTAGGAATTTTGTGAAGTCTAACCACATTCTTTATAAATTAACTTAGCCAATACAGGTGCCTTCCTATTTGACTTAACTGGAATGAAATAGGCACTCTTGGTCAATTTTCCACTATTACCCATATACTTTCATTTCCCTATTAGATCTCGGCAACCTTTTATGAAATCCATAAAAAAAGAATCTCATTTCCAAACTGGAATATCTAATGGCTAAAGCAACCCACTTGGCTTTTGATGCTCGGCTTTCACCTGCTGACAGTTCAAACATTGTTTTACCCATAAGCCAACATCCTTCTTCATTCCTTCCCAAAAGAAACTTCTCTTCATATCCTGATACATATTCGTCAATCCTAGATGAATAGTAAACTTCGAATGATGGCATTCCGCCAAAACTTCCTTCCTTATGTCCCATATATTTGAAATACATAATCTACCCTTTCTTTTTCAACCACCCACTTTGGTCAAGACTAAAATCCTTCAAGTCATCGCTCTCCGTTCCACCCTTTAATTTCCTGATCCTTTCATCTAACATTCGATCCTCCTCTTGTTTAGAAGCAATCTTCTCAATTAATACCAGTCGGACTTCTAAACAAGATAACATAGCAGATTCTCCACCAGATCCAGCTTCAGATCTCCACTGCACTCTGTAAGTCGACAACACTTCCAAGTCTTTCCATTCTGCTATCTTAGCAAACACTGCATTCTAATGCTTTCTACTAAGCGCATCTGCAACCTTATTATTACTTTTCCCTGGTTTTTTGACAATTCCAAAATCAAAAGCGGCTAAAAACTTTAACCATCTCTGTCATCTCATGTTCAGCTCCTTCTAAGAGAACAATTACTTCGACGACTTATGATCCGTATAAATCTCAAATCACTATCCTTGAAAGTAATCCCTCCACACCTTCAATGCAAATATCACCGCAGCGAACTCCAAGTCATGCATTGGATATCTAACTTCATGCGGTCTAAGATATGTAGAAGCGTAGGCAATCACTTTACATTTCTGCATCAACACAGCTCCTAATCCAGTTCCACATGCATCCGTATAAACCACCAAGTCCTGATTCCCCTCTAAAACCAATAACACAAGTGCATGGGTTAACAAGTGTTTCAAACTTTGGAATGCTTCCTCAGACCTATCGATCTATACAAACTTTACATCTTTTTACGTTAGCTTGGCCATCGGCAGTGCTATCCATGAAAAATCCTTTATAAACCTTCGATGATATCCAACCAATCAAAGATAACTTCTTATCTAAGTCACTGTTTCTGGTCTCTTCCAATTATTAACTACTTCGGTCTTAGTTGGATCTATTGCCAATCCTCTTTCTGAAACTACATGACCAAGAAATTTCACTTCCTTCTTCCAAAAATGGCACTTCGAAATTTTTTCCTTTAGTTGATGCTTCCTCAGCATCTCAAGCACAACTCTAAGATGAACTTCAACTCCATCTCATCCTTAGAGTATATCATAATATCATCTATGAAAACCAACACGAACTTATCCAAGTGCTCTCGAGAAATCCATTTCATCAAATCCACAAAGAATGTCGGCGCATTAATGAGTCCGAATGGCATAATTAACCATTTGTATGACCCATACCTTGTTCCAAACGCCGTAAAAAGTATATTATCTTCTGCTACTCTAAGCTGATGGAAACCTTTTGCTAAGTTTAACTAAGAAAATACCTTGGCTCCACCCAGCTGATCAAGTAAATCGTTAATCCTAGGTAACGGATATCGATTCTTTATCATTCTCTCAATCAACTTATGATAATCAATATATAGCCTTAACAATCCATCAGGTTTCTTAGCAAATATTAAGGCTGCTTCCCAAGGTGAACTACTCGGTCTAATAAAATTCTTGCTTTCCAAATCTACCAACTGTACCTTCAACTCCTTTATTTCTGTAGGTATCATCCTGCTTGGTGGTCTACTCACCAATTGTGCTCTAGACACAAATTTTTTCTAAAACTCAATGGCTCATTTCGATGGCAATCCAACCGCCGGCTCAAAAATATCTGTGAATTCTCTAACCATGAAAACGCGATTTAGCTCATCTCCAACTCCACAACACCCAAAAAAGCATTCACCTCACAGCTAGGGTTTTCTACGGTATAAACTATCTTATCAGTATAGTCCGGGTATCTAAATGATATTTTCCTATCGTGGCAAAATATCCTAGCATCATACTCACTTAACCAATCCATGCCCAATATAATTCCGAACCCTACAAAGTCAAATATATGCAAACTGCAAACAAAGGTGTAACCTAGCAAGTCAAATTCTAAGTGCTCACACTTCATCCCAAGTGTCGCATAGCCTCCTTTCGTATTTACAACTCTTAAGGAAGTAACCAAATATGTGGGTTTTAGGTTAAGCTTATCTAGCAAACATCGAGATATAAAGGAATGTGATGCACCAGGAGCAAACAAAATGCTAATAGATATATCATAGATCTGAAGCATACCTTCCAATACTAATTACTCTTCCTCTTAGGCCATTGGCTTAGAAATAGTACGCTCCAATGCATACACTTGGCCCTTATCTCTTTTAGTCGACTATTTGTACTGGTTTTTGTAGTGCCCAACTTGATCACGGTTAAAACATCTAACTCTTTTCTTCTCAGCAGTGTTCTTTCCTTTGCATGTCCTTCACACATGAGCATAATGGCCTTTCTTATCACACTTGTAACATGCCACTTCAGACTTCCCTTTCTTTGCTGCTCCACCTTTCTGAGCACCCATCTTGTGAAAGAACTTTCTCTTTTGACCTTGCCAAACCTAGACCGCCTTCTCCTTCTTCTTCTCCAAACAAGCAATCATCTCTTCATGTCTTAACGCCATCTCCCCTACCATATTACAGGGATCTATGATATGCGGTAAAGAAGCTCTCGCCAACTCAGGCTTCAATCCTATAATGAACTTCTCATTACTCTTCATCGCTGTATCAACAGTGGCATACCTATATCTAGCCAACTCTTCAAACCTACTACCATACTCCAAAACAGACATCTCTCCTTACTTTAACTCAGCAAACTTTCTGATCAAAACCGACTATGTGATTACCGATATGAACCTCTTCTGAAACCTTCTCTTAAACTCTGCCTATGTCATTGTCTCCTCATCCACAACAGCTATTACACTATTCCACCAAAATAAAGCCGCTCCTTGAAGCTGCCTCAAAGCAAATCTCCTCTTCTTCTCCTTGTTGAGCCCTAAGTCAGCAAATATTTTTCACAGTGCAGCAACCAATTCTCCACTTCTATAGCATCCTCAATTCCAATGAATAGCTTTCCTCCAAGCCTAGCATATTCTATACTCAAGTTGGCATAATGATTGACCAACGGAGCTTCCTGAACTCCTCCTCTAGCATTTCCTCCAACAACCAACATCCCCAACAGTAGTCCTAACTTACATTATGTTCACGAAAAACTGATACATAGCCCCATATCTACTTGTGGGACTCCAGCACCAACATTTTCAACATTAGCCTGACTTTGGGTCCTCTTTGTATTGGATCGGGCATCTCCATTGGTGGTGGTGTTGTCCCCTCTTAGGGTAACTCTGCCTCTTCTAGCGTCCATATCTGTATTCAAGCCTCACGAGATACATAAGAATGGCTTAATAGAGATAGGAGCATAGAGATATAGCTTATACTTGTATATAGCAGATACAAGTACGTTACTATAGCATTATCCCATATCCCGATCTTACTCTAAGTCTAAGGATTATGTTTTTCAAAAATCATTTTTTAGTTAAAGTATTTCGTAAACCTATGCCCTAATACCAAGTTGTAACATCCCCTATCTAGAGGTCCAAAGCTAGGCGTTATAGATGTTGCAATCATCCATAGTATTGACTTCCAGCGATTAAATACAGCGATGTTAATGGTATCCATAATATCAAAAGCATTTGAATATGAAATAAAATCATAGATTTTAAAAATATCTTTTCAAATTATATTTTCAAAACACATGTTTCACATTTAAATTATGTAATCCCATAATCGTTCCAGGTTAAGATAATTTTGGTACATAAATACGTTAAGAGCGACATATGATGATGCCCCTTGGTTGACCTGAGTACTATATAGACATAACTGTCTTAAATACAACATAATGTAATAAAACTAAACAAAACAACAACTCCTAAATAGCTATCCGTCAACCACCTGCTCATCTCTAAAAAATTTATTTGTTAATCTACTAAAACTTGTAAAACCTTAACCCTCAACCCTTAGCCTACTTAAATCAATTTTGAGCACCCGAGAGTTTAAGAGGAAAAACATAAACTTCGAGTCAGACATAAAGCCTGGTGTGAATAATACTATACATCTCAGATATACGATATTAAGTAAGACTACGCCGCTTAGCGGAATGGGTTTCCCCTCACTAATACCTTTTTAAAACATATCTTTTGAAAATCATAATCCTGCAACCAAAAGCAGTTAAAACTCTAAAACATTTAACGTAAACTTACATATCGGGTAACAAATTGACAAGTTGTCCAAACACTATAGTTTTGTTTGGCTAACTACTTACCTTTGGCTTACTCGGGCCTTCCAGACAGTATAACAAAATAATATAACATATGTTAGACACACCTCTTCTGGATGGTCTGTCTTTAGCTATCTGTTAAATACTTCTCTTCTGATAGTCTGTCCCTAACTTAACATCTCCCAGGATCATTTGGTCCTAATAGTTTTGCGGGCTCACTAATAACCTATCTGTATACAAACAAATATTCCCTTCTATGAGTCTTACCTTTAACATCCTTACACGCTGGAATTTTGGACTAAATTTGCAGGGGCTAATAGCTAATGTATAGGGAGCGACCCTATGCCAGTCCTATTTGGTATTCCAATATTTGAGACATTATACTTAGGGATACCTTCCCAAAATTTTCCTTGAAAACTTTTCATCTGAAATTGATTTAAAACCTTTTAAACCAAACTTAAACAAGGAAAATATATAGTCTCTATGCTTTACTCAAAATCATCTTGCCATGTTATATATACACACACTCCACTCAAACCTTTTTTATGAAAACATTTAACTTCTAAAAGTCCCGCTTTCGCATCCATTGAAAGTGCCCCTTTCTAAACCATTGAAAGCACCTCTTCCGACACCAAGTGAAACACTTTTTCTAACCTAGGTCGAAATGCCAAAACCTACCTTCCGAACCTATTCCTAGAAACCTTTTGAAACCGTTGAAAAACATTTTTTCGAATGATTTAAAACCTTAATATCTTTGTTCTAAAACCTTTAAACATTTCCTTTCAAAACCTTTAGAAAACCTTTCCTTTCAGCCTTTTGAAATCATTATGGAATCACCCATTTGAAATCTATCTTTAAATCCTTTGAAAGCATCGGGAAATACACATTCGAAAGCATCCTTTAAAACCGTTCAAAAGCATTAATCCTTTGTAAATAGAAAATCTTTCGAAAGAATTTGGGTTCAATTTAAAACATGTGGAATACACCTTTTAAAACCAAATAAAACCTTCACCTATGAAACCATTTGGGTTATGCTTCAATCAAAGCAAAAGGGTCATTAAAACTATTTAAGTCAAAAGCCAATCTTTCAAATGCATTCCTAAGCAAAGAAGTGATGATGTCGAAACCATCCTTCCAAAAGCATTAGAGAAGTGGCCAAGTTTAAAAACAAAGTACACCTTCCGACACTATTAACTATGAAAGGTAAGAAAAAGCGGCAGCTAAGAGTTTCGACCCCTTCGAAAGCATTAATTAAAATAAAAGAGCGCATCCCATTTGAAACCATTTCTTTAAAACAACTTGACCCGGTTGGATCCTAACAAGTCGAAAGCACAGCAGGCGCAACTTCATTTTAAAACAAAGGCATGCTTCAACCCTATAAGAACCATACTTTTCGACCCTGTACCTTCTATCTTCATCCAATTCATTATGTACTAAGTATATTGATACCATGTGCATTGGTTTCAAAAGCAATAATGGCGAAACGTCAAGGTCGGAACCCTTGGTGCTGGAAGTAGTGAAACGGGACAAAAACAAGTAAAATTTGTCTTTAATTTAAATGAGAAATACCTTTTGACTAACCTGCTATGTTTGTCAAAACCTTATTGGTTGCTAATTTTTCTTTTCTAAAAGCACTTCCATAATTTCAAAAATAACAATTATATTTATTTTTTTAAATACCCCTTCTCCTTTTATAAATATATAAAACATTTAAGTCTCATGCCTAAAATAATTTTATTCATTAAAATACTTAGGAAAATTCTACAAAAATTCCAAAAAATCTTTTTCAATATGTTTTCTAACATATATAAATTTCAAACCCAAATAAATAATTATTTACCATAAAAAATTTATAACCTAATAAATCATTTTTTCACTAGAAAATAATATAAAATCCACATTAATTAAGAAAACTATGAAAATTGATACCATCTCTAAAATATCATTTATAATCTAAATCTGAAATTGTTAGGTATTTGGATGTCATTTAATAGGGTTTTCTTATTAAAAGATATCATAAAATCTATATGAACAGGCATAAATCAAAACCAAGCACATATACACATTTAATCATTCAAAAACATGGCATAAACTTGCAAAACAGTTCGGATTTAACTTAAAATAGAATTTTTTTAAGAGAATGAGATGTAGTCATTATTCACTTTAGCTTGAGATTTGAATAGTTTTTTAGTTTGATTAACCTTCTTTCTTAGCTTTTTATTCCTCTAGTTCTCTAATATTCTAGGAAATGACTCCTACGTACTTCATCCATGGTTTTTGGTGAATATATATGCGACCATTTTAATCCTGTAAATCTTGAATGGAATATAACTTTTGATAAGAGCCGTATTAGGGTCTTAAGCCACTCTCACTAAATCTGGATGATGGTTTACCTTTCCATAGAATGGTCAAATTAAGAAAATTGAATCGCCTTTTTTGATTTAGGGTTGGACTTTCTTATGATTTTGAGCAGCTTAAGTGTGTAATTAGTGTCATTAGTAACATGGCCTATGATCCACTTTGGGTTGATTATGTGGGAGCTAATGGGACCTCATCCCCATCATTTCAATATTTCCAAAAATAATTAGAAACCTCATTAACCCTAATTAACTTAAAAAGCAACCTAAAACCTCACTTCAATTAGTCCAAACTCATAGCTGAGAAGAGATTAGTAAGATTTCTTATTGGAACCATGTAACGACCCGTAATTTCACTACTTCGAAAATGAAAGATTTCGTTTGTTTAAAATTTAAAAAGGTTTAAAATTTAAATAAATAAGTTATATATAGTGGATAATAATAGAGAAATTATTTATTTTTATAGTTATAATTTAAAAAGTATAAATTTGGATTTTAGAACAAATCAACAAAAGTTAAGTTTTGTTAAAATTAAATAAATGCTTAAATAAATAGATTTAAATATATATTTAAAAAGATAAATCTTATTGAAAACATTTAAAAAATATAATAAAAGTATATTAAAATATTTAAAAGTATGTTAATAATCGTTTTACAAAAATAACCAAATTTTGCCGCATTTTGTCACTTTGCATACACTGTAAAATTAGGGATTTTGATATTATTTAAATATGATTTTAACATATAAAGAGACATGTTTTAATTTATTTAAAGAAGTAAAAAGTTCATTTTTAAATTTCGTCTACATAAATAAAAGTTTAACTATAACGTCAAAATATGACCGTAAAATATTTTGTCGAAATCAACGTTTTGTCAATTAAAAGTTGCCACAACGTCGTCGCACATTTATTTTCTTATATAGAAACCTATATTCAAATAATATAAGTATTAATTAATTCACTAATCAAGTTTACTTTTACTAAACATACTTAGAAAATTCTAGAATATAATTAACAATAAGTAAGCCTTAAAAGACAAAAAAGTACAAAAGTGAAAAAGTATAACATCAAATCAAAGAAACATAATTATTACTTTCTTTACTTAATATGTAAGTGAAAATGACATAAATTAATGATTTGAAATGTGATATTAAGTGTTAAAAAAATAAAGTTACTCAAGAAGTAAGTAAGATTATTTTGGTAATTTGGTAAAGGAATATTTTGGTAACTTACCACTTCATTTTTTTCCTATGAATACCAACCACTTTCTCACTTTTTTCACACTATTTCTACCTTCTTCTTCTTCCACCTTGAAGCTCTCTTTAGTGGCTTCTCCTTCTCTCTTTTCCTGACAAACTTTTCAAAATCATATCAAATCAACTCCAAGTACCACCAAACTTTGCCAAAGACTTTAAAAAACCATTAAAACATGGTTTATCATCTATGAAGTGAAGAAACGATGGAGGAAGGAGTGGAATAGGAGGAGGCTGAACCATTTAGAAGGAAGGAGCAAGTCGTAAAGCACCGGAGCAAGAAAAAGAGAAGGAAGTACCGCTGATTTCATTCCAAGGAGCTAGGATCAAATTCAAGGTGCTGTAGAAGCTCTATTGGATTTTCGAGAGTTTGGAAGAAGAGGTCGATAGCATAAAGCAAAAAAATGGCATAGAAGTTGAAGTTTAAGGGAAGAGTTGTTAGTAAGAATGTTAGTAGGAAGTTATTCGATATGGTTAAATGTGAGTAATCATATTTACTAACTAATCCATAAATTATTTCAAGTATAATGATTGAAAAGTTTAAATACGTTGAAAGATTAAATGTTTGATAACTTGGTTGCAAAATTCGTTGATTATATGACTGTTTATGTGATTGATAACTTGTTTGATAAATGATAAGAAAAAAGATTAGAAATTAACCATGGTTAATTCAATGGAAATTAAATCCATACAAATGTATGTATGAAAATTATTTAGCCTCTTAATGATTTTAAAATATCTAAAAAGATTGAAAATGATATTACAATTATATAATATTATAATATGAAATGAAATGAAAAATGAGTTTGTAATGATGAAAATATTGTTGAAATAAGTTAAATAGTTAAAATATGGTTTAAAATAAATTTGAAGTATTTCGGATAAGTTCCGAAGCAATTCACAAAATTGGCCAAAATCGAGCTCATCGCGCAGCGGCGGTTCGTATATTTTGAACCGTAACTTTAAATTGATGTAGAGAATGATTTATAAGTCAGATTTCTTTGAAATAAAAATTACTTGATTCATAATGATAATAATTTTCCAACGAAGGAATAAAATCAAGATTTGATTAAGTATATTTTGAAATATATCCAAAACAATTTTCTAAAAATATTGCTGTTTTGCAGATCAAAATCCGAAAAGGGATTTATTTACAAATGATACTTTTAATTGATTGAAAATTTGAAATAAATTTTATTAATCTATTAAAATGGTTTAAAAGAGATTTGAAATTGAAAATATGAATTTTAAAATATTAAAAATTTGTTTAAATCAAATAAACTTATATAGCACTTTCCACAGCACTTTTCTGCTGCCGTTCTACAACTTTTTCAAAGAAGGTTTAAACTTAACAGTTTTTCCTAGAATCAATTATGAATGTTTTTAAAAGAATAATTAAGTGTTTTAAATGATGATTTAGAATTTTAATAAATCATTTCTAAAATTAAGATTAACAACCGGGTATGTGGAAACGACTAATACATTTGTCCCGCTTGTGAGGTCTGGGAAGATAAAACAAGGTGTTAGGGATGGAGCAACCAGTGCCCTGAACTTATCTTGCCTATGTTTTCTCTTTTTATGTTGGGGTGGAATAGATGGAAAGGAAAGCCGGAATGCTGTAAAAGATCACATTTAAGTTTTTCCAAAATAAAAGAAAAGAAACAATTCTTTGAATATTAATTAAACCCTTAACACTTTTTATCGATGATTAGCACGAAGGAATCGGGATCGGAGTTGGATGATTTCTATTTGGAAAATCGAGATCGGATTTGGGTGATTCCTATCCGAAAACCACTTCGAACCAATGTATACGTTCGAAAGTGAAGACATATTGATGATTATTGAAGGTTGTGGATCTTTATAGCATGGGGAATGCTTGTTGAACATGCTCTGGGTAGCTCACATTATAGAGTTATTTAGGCAGTGGTCTCCACATTACGGAGATTTTTCAGATTGCAAGGACTACTCGCTACTAGTGGTAGTTGGAGAGTACCTTCGAATTCGTTCAGTCCCAGTATGAACTAGTATGAACGAATGTTTAACATTGCATTTCTAAGACACAACGTTTGACTTTTACAAATGTACATTTGCTTGGTGGTAGAGAAGAGAACTTCTCTTAGCTTAACATTCTTCTATGAGACATACAAGCTCAGAGGTTATATGCTTATGGGAGTTAAATAGTGATCAAAGGAATGGCAGTGTGGCATCCAAAGTGGAACCTGTTATGATCAAAGCGTAGTTTTGTATGTAAAGCATGGCTTTGAAGAAACCGATCGTAGCCTCGCGATCCCCCACACCCCGATTATGATAGGATTCTATGTGGTCAGATGTATGCGCACATTTCGAATAGTAGTGATTTTGGTTATCAGATGTTCTGAGCCCCAGGTACAATATACTTCTGGGCCTCATGGTAGGGATGCGTGAATAGGAGTCCTTGGATGTTATTCGTAGATTGTATATACTTTTAGTCATTTGCGTTGTTGTATAACGGGTTTGAGTCTTGAACGTAAGCCATGGATACAGATTGATCATGTTGGATATCCAATCCTAATACGAGATCTATGGTATTGATTATATTCCCAAAATAGCTGTAATGACTTGCGAACATTTCAACTACCCCTTTTTTGATATCATATACCCCGTGTGGTACATTCCGTTGACCTAGTCCGGTTATCTTAGACTTAGTCTAGATATTGATACCTTATTTGAATAAGTTTATTTGAAAAATAATTTCAAAAGAATGTCATTAAAAATAATATCAAGTGTACTTTGGTGTAAGAAGTGTTTTGGTTATCATAAGGTAAAACCTATTCGTATTTATGTATGGGCATGGTCTTATGAGATACCCTTCTTTCAAAGGTTTTGATAATATAGTCATTTTAAATTTCGAGTATCTCACGCTGTTTACCAAGCCTGATCCGGGTATTTTTAATACTCGGATCAGATCCGACTAGTTTCAGTTTAGTTGAAGACGTTTGGAGTTTCCAGAGGAGAGCTGGAGATCTTCATCATCGTATGGACGTATTCTATTTATCCACTGCATTTATTGTATTTGTTTTGTTGTTTGCCAGTATTTGATAAGGGCAGATGTTATAACTTTCCACACTGAATCTAGGTTAGACTCTGATATTGTATTTAAAATTTTCCGCTGTAAATATTATTATTGAAATACTATATGTTATTCCATTCGTGTGAGATTTTATTCTATCTTTATTTTTCTTTCTACCCTTAGTGATCCGTCTTTTCATGCAATTTGAATTGGACATGTATGGTTTATTGTCGGTTCAAAGGGTATGGACAATGGGCCATTACATTTGGTATCACTGTTGAAGGTTAAGCGAGAACCTTGGCTTTGTTGGGGTAAAGAGTCACAAGAGATAGGGTTAGCAATACCCTAGGATGAGTAACTCATTAGAGATAGGGTTAGTAACACCCTAGAATGAGTTTGATGTATTATATATGAGTGCGTATTTGTTAGTGGCTAATAAATTGTTTTGTGTTAATTAATCTGTTGAGTGATTTATGGATTATGATCCATGTGCCTAATTACCTTTACCGACATACCGATTTTGAAAAAATTGGTAAATGAAATAATTTTACCTAGGCTTATTGTTTGAACATAAAGTATATATTTTGGAAAGTTATACAATTAGAAATCAGGATTAGTGAAATTTAAATATGAACATCTTATGGTTATAATTTCACAGTTTGACTATAAGATGTTTCATAAAGATAATCGATAAGTAAGAAATCCGATACGGTAATTAAGATCTTTAATACTTGTTCCAAAATAATAAATTAAGAAATGGTAATGTTAAGTTACTATCATAAAGTGATCAATTGTTTGATTTAAAAGTTTAAGTACGAATACCTTGTGAATTAAGTTTCACGATTCGACTATAAGGTGTTTGATAATAAGATTTGTTTAAAGAATAAACACACAAGACAAAAATGTATTTGAATGATTGTTAAAAGGATAAGTATGAAGGAAATGACAATTTAAATTCGAGTAATTTAAAGAATTGAGGAAATTTTAAATGAAGTTAATTAATATAAGATAAAATGAATTTATAAAAAAGGTTTTATAAAGTAATCTCTAAAGAATTTTGAAAATGGTATTATTTCAAATAAAAAGAGGTATTTTATGATAACCAATTCGATTGGGCCGAAAAAACTAAAAATGGGCTAGAGATGTGTTCGGATGGTAAACACTTCTATTAAGTATTACTATTCTTGTCAAGAGGATATATGATACTATTGGTAGTACCCAGTTCCTTGGATTGTTTTGGAGTTACTCGATCTATATAATCTTCTTAAGTTAAAGATATAATGTGAATCATTGATTAGTAATCTTTATATAAGTTTTTAAACCAAAGATAAATTGGGATCGCTAATTAGATAAAGCGGCATTCTCGATGATTTTGGACAGTCAAATTTTTTTGAATTATACCTAACTCAGAGCTAAGAAATTTACGAAAACTTATGGTAAAAGATTGTGAAATACTTTGAGTAAATGAAAAAAGACAAGGATAATTTATAAATCTGATTTATAAAGGAAAAAAAGATTAAGATTTTCAAAGCTAGAAAACTAGTAATAGTATTAAATAAGAAATAAATTTTATAACTTATGAATTTGAGATATAGTAAATTACAACAAAGTCTAAATTTGTTAGACAGACGGATTTAAGTAAAATCAAATTAGAATTTGGGACTATTATATACTCTTAGGATGTAAAGGGATATCATACAACTATAGATTTAAGTCGTGAACTATTAAGTAAAAAAATTAATGACTCCTCAAAAAGGTAATTATAACCTGGAAAATGTTTTTATTAATGAATTCTAGCATAAATTAAGGATTTGGACTTAAGTCTTTAAAATGTGATTGATTTATATAAGTTATAAGATGAAATAAACTTAAGATAATAGTTTTGTGAAAAAAGTTTATTAAAGTTAACAAATGCATATATTATATGAAGATCATTTCGTCACACAAATTTTGATCTAAGATTCGAGTACGGAACTTTGAGGGTTTACATTGGTCCCAAAAAGGAGTTATCACTCAATTCTTGATGAAGAACATTTATGAGGGTTTGTGGTTGGATAATTGAGTTTTTTTTATCATAATTGAGAAATATGTAAGGAAAGCAAAGGTTTCTGAATAAAGAGTTTGATCATAGTCCGTACTAGAAGATCGGGGGATCGATACTAGTTCGGAAATAAAGTTGTGTATTCGAATAGAAGATCAAATCAGATATTACAAACAGATGATTTGGGTATATCTTACGGGTTTAAGTTTGTGAAATAATGATTTAGGTAAAATATTGTGGGTTTAGGTTTTTGGTAATTTCGAGGACGGTATTCTTTTAAGTAGTGGATAATGTAACAACCCATAATTTCGCTACTTCGAAAATGAGAGATTTCGTTGGTTTTAAATTTAAAAAGGTTTAAAACTTAAATAAATAAGTTACACAACATATTATAATAGAGAAATTATTTATTCTTATAGTTGATAATTTAAAAAGTATAAATTTGGATTTTAGAACAAATCAACAAAAGTTAAGTTAAAAATAAATAAATACCTAAATAAATTGGTTTAAATATTTATTTAAAAATATAAATCTTATTGAAATGTATATTAAAATATTTAAAAGTATGTTAATAATCGTCTTACAAAAATAACCAAATTTTGTCGTATTTTGTCACTTTTACATACACTGTAAAATTGGAAATTTTGATATTATTTAAATATGATTTTAAAATATAAAGAGACATGTTTTAATTTGTTTAAAGAAGTAAAAGTTCATTTTTAAATTTGGTTTACATAAATAAATAGTTTAACTAAAATGTTAAAATATGACCGTAAAACATTTTATCGAAAATCAATATTTTGTCAATTAAAGGTTGTCGCAACGTTGTCACACTTTTATTTTCTTATATAGGAACATATATCCAAATAGTATAAGTATTAGTTAGTTCACTAACTAAGTTTACTTTTACTAAACATACTTAGAAATTCTAGATTATAATTAATAAAAATTAAGCATAAAAAGACAAAAAAGGTATAAAAGTCAAAAGCTAAAACATCAAATCAAAGAAAAATAATTATTACTTTCTTTACTTAATATCTAAGTGAAAATGACATAAAGTAATGTTTTGAAATTTCATGTTAAGTATTGAAAAAAAGGCTACCTAAGAAGTAAGTAAGGTTATTTTTGTAATTTGGTAAAGGGATATTTTGGTAACTTACCACTTTATTTTTTCTATAAATACCAACCACTTTCTTACTTGTTTTCACACTATTTCTACCTTCTTCTTCTTCCTCCTTGAAGCCCTCTTTAATGGCTTTTCCTTCTCTCTTTTCCTTACTAACTTTTTCGAAATAATATCAAATCAACTCCAAACACAACCAAACTTTGCCAATGACCTTAGAATACCACTAAAAATTGATTTAGCATCTAAAAAGTGAAGAAACTATGGAGGAAGTAGTGGAATAGGAGAAGGCCGAACCATTTGAAAGGAAGGAGCAAGTCGTGATGCTCCGGAGCAAGAAAAAAATAAGGAAGTGTCGTTGATTTCATTCGAAGAAATTAGGAGCAAATTCATGATGATGTGGAAGCTTTGTCGAATTTTCAAGAGTTTGGAAGAAGAGGTCATTAGCATGAAGCAGAAGAAATGGAGTAGAAGTTGATTAGTTGAAGTTTAAGTGAAGAGTTGTTAGTAAGAATGTTAGTAGTAAGTTAATCGATTTGGTTAAAGGTGGGTACTCATATTTACTAATTAATCCAAAAATTATTTTAAGTATGATGCTTGAAAAGTTTAAACGTGTTGAACGATTAAATGTTTGGTAACTTGGTTGCAAAATTGGTTGATTATATGATTATTTATGTGATTGATAACTTATTTAATAAATGATAAGAGAAATGATTAGAAATTAACCATAGTTAATTCAATGGAAATTAAATCCATATAAATGTATGTATGGAAATTATTTAAGCTCTTAATGATTCGAAATATCCAAATAGATTGAAAATGATATTATAATTATATAATATTATAATATGAAATGAAATGAAAAATGAGTTTGTAATGATGAAAATATTGTTTTAGATAAGTTAAAATAGTTTAAATATGGTTTAAAACAAATTTAAAGTGTTACGGATAAGTTCCGAAGCAATTCACAAAATTGGTCAAAATCGAGCTCGTCGCGTAGCGGCGGTTCGTAAATTTCGACCCATAACTTCAAATTGACATAGAGAATGATTTATAAGTTGGATTTCTTCAAAATAAAAATTCTTTGGTTCATAATGATAATAGTTTTCTGAAGAAATAAAATCAAGATTTCATTGAATAGATTTTGAAATATGTCCAAAACAATTTTTTTTAAAACATTGCGGTTTTACAGTTCGGAATCCAAAAGGAGATTTATTTATAAATGATTAAAAATATGAAATAAATTTGATAAATCTATTAAAATGGTTAAAAAGAGATATGGAATGGAAAATATGAATTTTCAAAGATTAGAAAGTTGTTTAAATCAAATAAGCTTACACACCACTTTTCAACTTCCGCTACTACAACTTTTTAAAAGAAGGTTTGAACTTAACGGTTTTTCCTAGAATCAATTACGAATGTTTTTAAAAGAATAATTAAGTGTGTTAAAATTATGATTTATAATTTTAATAAATTATTTATAAAATGAAGATTAACAACTGGATATGCGGAAACGACTAGTACTTTGTCCCGCCTGTGAAATCTGGAAAGATAAAACAAGGTTTTTAACTAAGGTTAGGGATGGAGCAACCAGTGCCTTGAACTAACCTGGCCTATGTATTCTTTTTTTAGGCGAGGGGTGTAATAGATCGAAAGGAAAGCCCGGATGCTCTAAAAGATCATATTTAAGTTTTTCCAAAATAGAGGAAAAGATACAATTCTTTGAATGTTAATTAAATCCTTAACACTTTTTATCGATGATTAGCACGAAGGAACCGAGATCGAATTTAGGTGATTTCTATCTGAAAAAAGGAATCGAATTTGGGTGATTCCTACCCGAAAACCCCTTCAAACTAATTTTCGAAATAAAACATATTGAAGAAAAGATCATTGAAAACAATGATATTCATGATATAGGATTACTTATCATTATCTGGAGGTGAAATTTACCATATTTAAAGTGGCGATAGAACTCTATTTAAAAAATCTTCGATTTGCAAGAATATGTTTTGAAGTTAAGAAAGAAATCTTTGATTAAGATTTAATGAATTATTTGGAAAGGTTTTCCTAAGTAAAAGAGAAAATGATTTGGAATTATTCCAGGATTTAAGAAAGGTTTAAATAAATCAAATGATTTGATAAATGAGGCTTAATGATTCGATATACTCTTGAAAAAAATTGAATAAACTAAAATGAGTATATCTAAGAAAGATATTTGGTTTAAATAAAAGATGAAGTAATTGATTGATGATTGACATCCATATATAAACTTAACATCTTTTGAAGCGATGATTGGCTTCAAAGAAACCGGAGTCAGATTTGGGTGATTCCTATCCGAAAACCACTTCGAACCAATATATACATTCGAAAGTGAAGACATATTGAAGATGATGATTATTGAAGACCGTGGATCTTAATAGCTTGAGGACTGCTTATTGAACATGCTCTGGGTAGCTCCCATTATAGAGGTATTTTATAGTAGTGGTCTCCTCGTTGTGGAGATTTTTTAGATTGCAAGGACTACTCGCTACTTGTGGTAGTAGGAGTGTGCCATCGGTTTCATTCAGCCCCAGAACGAGCTTGTATGGACGAATGTCTGACATTACATTTCTAAGAAACAACGTTTGACTTTTGCAAATGTACATCTACTTGGTGGCAGAGAAGGAAACTTCTCTTAGCTTAACACCCTTCTTTGAGACATACAAGCTTAGAGGTTGTATGCTTGTGGGGGTCAAATAGTGATCAAAGGAATGGCAGTGTGGCATTCAAAGTGGAACTTGTTATGATCAAAGCGTAGTTTTGTATGAAAAGCGTGGCTTTGAAGAAACTCATAGTAGCCTCGCGAGCCTCACACATCGGTTATGATGGGATTCTATATGGTCAGATGTATGCTCGCATTTCGGATAGTAGTGATTTGTGTTATCAGATGTTCTGAGCCCCAAGTTCAAAATACGTTTGGGCCTCATGGCAGGGATGCGTGAATCCGAGTACTTGGACGTTACTCACAGATTGTATCCACTTTTAGCCACTTGTGTTGTTATATAATGGCGTTTGAGTCTTGGACGTAAGCCATGGACACAGATTGATCTTTTCACTAGTTTCCTATCATGTTCGAAATCCAATCCCAATATGAGATTTACGGTTTTGATTGTATTTCCAAAATAGCTGTAATGACTTGCAAACTTTCTACTACCCCCTTTCTAATATCATATATTCCGTTCGGTATATTCCGTTGACCTAGTCCGGATATATTACCTTAGACTTAGTCCAGATAACTTATTTGAATAAGTTTATTTGAAAAATAGTTTCAAAAGAATGTCATTAAAAATAATATCAAGCGTATTTTGGTATACGAAGTGTTTTGGTTATCATAAGGTAAAAACTTGTCCGTGTTTGTGTGTAGGCAGATACCCTTCTTTTCAAAGGTTTTGATAATATAGTCATTTTCAATTTCGAATATCTCATGCTGGTTTATCAAGCCCAGTCCGAGCATTTTTAATACTCGGTTCAGATTCGAGTAGTTTCATGTTTAGTTGAAAACAGTTGGAGTTTCCAAAGGAAAGTTGGAGATCTTCATCATCGTGTGGACGTATTCTATTTATCCGCTGCATTTATTGTATTTGTTTAGTTGTTTGTGAGCATTTGTTAAGTACGGATGTTTTAACTTTCCAAGCTGAATCTAGGTTAGACTCTGATATTATATTTAAAATTCTCCGTTGTAAAAATTATTATTGAAATAATATATGTTATTCCATTCGTGTGAGATTCTATTCTGCCTTTATTTTTCTTTCTACCCTTTATGATACGTCTTTTTGTTCAATTTGAGTTGGACATGTGTGGTTTATTGTCAATTCAAAGGGTATGGAAAAATGGGTCATTACAATCCAAGACTTGCTGCTATTGTTTATTGGGAGTTGCTACTCTACTCAAAATCCATGCAATTAGGTGCTTGATTTGGATCATTTGGATCAATGGAGAGTGATTAGATCTCTCACTTGCCGATTAGGTCATTAAACACCTTAAAAAATTCTTTATAAATTATTCAAAAATCCTATAATTTTTTTAGGCATAGTAAGCTATATATGTGAGTTTAAGATGATATGGATCTAATTTGCAAAAGCATGTTTTATGGGTTCTTAACCCGTTCTTATAGATATTTCAACTTTTACCTTAGATTTCTTTGAAATTTATATATTTAGAAGTTTGGCTGTTGCATTTATTTCTATATGATGTTAATATGCTGGTTTAATGTTTGAATGGCTGAAAACGATGATCAAATGATGATTTGAACTTAGGATTGGATTCGTGGTTCATCGATGACCCTTACATCCAAAGTTTCCAATTGGGATGAGACTGATATAGAATGACAAGGAAAGCCACATAAGGTTGCAAACTAAGTTTTAGGTCATTTGGAGTTGGTATGACCAGTTATGGTCGTTTTAAGTATGGTTCGATGGGGATCGTTCGTTAGTGATGATGTCATGGATGGTTCCGTATTAGCTGAAACTTGATGATTTAGTGGAGGCTCATGATCTATGGTTCGGTGGAGACCCATACTCTATGGTCCGATAAGAGATCGAATAAATTGGTTCAGTGGAGACCCATACTCTATGGTACGATGAGAGATTGAACAAATTGGTTCGGTGGAGACCCATACTCTATGGTTTGATGGGAGATTGAACAACTTGGATCGAAGGAGCCAAATCAAACCAAAATTTGGCTAAGTCTATGGATCTTCGCCGATCTATATGTGATTTTATCTAATTGGAGAGCGATACATAGGGGAGACTTAGGAGATGTGCAAGAACCCATATGTGAATTTTGTGGTCGGTAATGATCGTTCAGTGACCGTGGGCCAGTGGGTTCGTTCGATGGTCATGGGTCGGTGATGATCCATGAATTCTATTTCAAACATAGTGCTATCATTATGAAGTGGCAAGGAAGGCCCCATAAGGCTACATTTAAAATTTCAAGCCATTTAGATTCCTTATGCTCAAGATATTGATGGATCAATGACCTTAGAAGCATGGGTCGGTAGCGATGGCTTCAGGTCATTTGGGAAAGAACATGGATCTGAATTGGGACATTTTTAAATGAAGAAAAATGGGCTAAAGTAGGGACCGGTACTGATCCTGAGCCCATTTGGAGAAAATTCTGATTTTACTCGGGTCTGACTTGGGACAAGAATTTAGAGGGTCCACTTTAAGAAAAAATGATGATTACTTGGGACTTCGGGCCAACATTGAAGTGAGTTTTTTAACATCCGATTTGGCGATTTTCGACGACAATGACTCATGACCCGACGATTTTGATTCCATTACGAGAAGTAATGGCTTTGATGATGAATAGCCATACTTCGGATGTAGATTAGTAGGATTAAAGGAACAGTTGGAGGAAGGCCATGGGACAAACGATGATATTCTACAACTAATAATGGCTGCCTATAATAGTTCTTAACCACGATGTCATTATGTGGGAGTTGTAAGGATAGTTCCAGGATGAGCTCTGCTTTGGATGACATATGCGAAGGGATCATAGATATTCATAGGTTTCTATGTGCACTCATGAAGCGAGGGTATGAGCGGTGAGATCCATTGTACCCTACTGATGTGATGATAGTCTTGTTCCTGGCCTACTAAGTTGCACATATTCGAGTATTGTGAAACCAATATGTTGAGTAGTCTCTAAGGAGGTCATACGAGTATCAATTATCCAACTCATTGAGTGAGTGAATGTGAGAGTGTATGATAGATGCTATGTTTTCTATGATTGTTTTTATAAGTTTAGGGATGTCACATGATGTAGATATTACAGATGCTGATATCTAAACACCCTTAATACCTTGACATGTAGTAAACCCATGACAATTGCCATGGAGTGGCATATATCTTTTATATGTGCTAACTCTATAGATGCATGGATAGGTCATGTCTGATTCTCATACCATTTGTCCTAATTTATTGCCTTTATAGTATTTGAGATTTCTTCCGCTCACATCAGACTGTTATTTGAACTGGGGTTTTATGTTTTGCTTCCTATTACTCTAGGTACGCTTAAATGAGTATATTAGGGATATTAGGTCATGTGAGCACATGGAGCTTGACAAGTGGCGAGAAAGAGGCTATTTTCATATTATTATATGTACTCATTTGCCATTCCACTACACAACATTATGGAACATGCTAGTGCCTTACTATTTAGAGAGTTTTTATGAGTTATTATTTGATGTATAACTCTATAACTTATGCAGTTTACTGTATGGATCTATATACTCTTATGTTATGATTCATTCAGTTATTTAATGTCTTTTCTGTTTTATATTTGAGATGTTTATTATTATCTTTTATATGATGCACTATGTGATATACAACCAGTTCTGTGTTGTTTATTTACTTTGCAACCATTGATGTCCTATGTCGATAGAGCACCACTACAGCGCACTATGCAATTATGTTGGGTTTCGACGGTGTAGGGCGATCGTCTTCATGACTGACAAAGGGGCGAAGAATGGAAAACATTTAAAGGAAGTATAGGAAGAAGAGTTATGCAGATCCATGGCGTAAAGATTTAGAATTTTTAGTTGGAGACTTTGCGTTTATAAAGTTTTCTCCGATGAAGAATGTTGCTCGATTTTGGATGGCAAGGAAGTTACCTCGTCCCTTTGTAAGATCATTTCCGATATTGGAGAGGATTGGTACACTTTCTTATAGAGTCAAGTTACTAACTAGGCTATCGGGCATGCATAAGTATGTGCATGATCCTACTTTCATAGTGGAGTCATCACAACAAGAAGACTTGGAGGTAAAGCCTAACTTGTCTATACCGAGGCAACTCAACATCATTCACATTGTTGATCGTGATACAAAACAATTAGGGATGAACGCTGTGAAGTAAGTCAAAGTGTAGTCGAGCAATGGTGCTAGAGATTGCATTTGAAAACTAAGGATAGTGTGAGGGAGTCCTACCTTGAGTTGCTATTAGGCTTGCGGTTTCTTATTATTACATGATAGATTTTGTATTGTGCTCACCACCTCAGTTAGTATGCATTTTAGTTTGTATTTTGTTTCAACAGTGCTCTATACATGCATTTTTTTCTTCTGTTCAATTTTATGTTGTTCTTATTTGAATTTTAAGGATGAAATGTCTTAATTGAGGGAGAGTGTAGCGATCTGTAACTCCGAACACTTTCGTCTTTGAATGTTGGAACATTTGAAATGTGGTTAACTGTCATAAAATGGGTTTAGTAACCTTGTTAAACTCCTCTTAATTAATAAAACATGATGAGAAACTTGCTTTTTGGTTTCCAAAAATGAATACTTTAAAGAAATATCGATAATGTGACCAAAAACATTACATCGATAATCGGCTTTTTACTCGGTGGAAGTTTTTCAAACTTTTTAGGCTTGCTTAGGATATTAATAGGTAATTAGTTATCAACTACGAATATTTTGTGTGTTTTAGCTAATTAAACACTTTAATGCTGTCGTGGATGATGTCAAGTTAAGATATTTCATTCAAGGGGTATTTTAGGAAGGATTAAGGGCTAAGTAAAGAAGGAAAAAGGTGTAAAGAAAATCACATGGTGAGATAGTAGGCTTTTGTTGGTCATAGAGGGTAGGAGGCAGCAAGTGACCTCTTATTGAAGCTTATATATTCACCCTTAAGGCTTATAAAATAGGTTTTATAATTCATTAAACATAGAAACAATTCTCTTCATCTTTACACATAAAAAATTTGAAATCTCAAAGGAACCTCACCAAACTCAAGCTATAGGCCTAACAAAACATATCAATGAGCATTAGCAACTCAAATCTCAAAGAAAAGGAGCACCTACCCCACCTCGATGGCCGTGAGCAATGGAAGGAAATTCCTTGCCTGGGCTTATCCATTTGTGAAGGTAGGTTTGATATGGGAGCTTGCTTTGGTTGAGGTAGGAAGTGGTATTGAGGTAAAGTCTTATGCTTGGTTGTACACTTGAAAAGAAATGAATTAACTCACCATTTTATTGCATATGAAGTTGTATAATATTTCTTGTTGATTATATTAAAGTTCACCAACTAACTAAAGTTTATATTTGGACTATACTTGCTTTTGAAAGTGAATGACAACTATTTATGGCATACCATCACTTTTATGACCTTCTATAACATGTGTTATGCCTTCAGTTGTGCATATATGGTTGATTGGATTGTCTTTGGTATGGACTTGAATATGAAATGATTTTAGAGCGATTAACCGTTATAAGAGCACTTTGAAATGGCTTATGTTTAATAATTTCTATTATACTTTATGAAGACATACTTAGGGGTTTCTAATTATTTTTATGATGAATTATGAATATACTTCTTACTATATAACAATTGGATCTTAAATAAATTCATAACATGTCGACAAAAAATCGAGCATTAAAGGGTTTAAAACTAGTTTCGTGGCATAAACAAGAATCTGCAATACTTTGAATCTGAAACACTTTCGAGGTGTTTCAAAACTTTACAACGGTTATAAAATTGTTGTCGTTTATAACATGCTTTTGGAAGTTTTTAAATAATTAAGTAGTAGTTATTTTTTAGTAATATTTCAAATATATATTTAAAACATATCTATAAGTATTTTAAAAGTGTTTTTATGTATACATAGTTTTAAAAAAAGTTAAATATTTTACTAAAGCATTAAAAGGTTTATATAACATTTTGTCTTTTAAATTGTTTTGGAATTTTATTAAGTATATTAGCTTTATAAATAAATTTTATACATACGTGCGTACGTAATACGTACATACACACACTCTATATATATATAGCATTTTTAAAAGGTTTTTTAATATATATATATACAAGTAATTATGAAGTTGTATTATTAATAAAAAGGGGATTAAGAGTCGCTTATGTGAATTGATCATACTTTGTGTGTTTACTGCTTTATGGAAAGTATTTAATCCTATGCTTAACACTAAAATCTGACAAAGTAGACTTGTTCTATATATAAGAGTTAAGAATGATGTTCGAGTGGGGTTTAGAAGATCCAATGCTCTAACCGAACGGCTTCACTATTGATCAAGGGATAGAATAAGTTGATGTAATGACCCTAAATTTAAAATTAATCAAATTAATTAATTAAAAGAGCTAGGCGGCCTAAATAAGAGAAGCAAGGGAAAATAAATAAATAAAAAGGGAATATGATGGTCTATGCCAAAATTATTGTGGGACAATAAACATCACTCTTTTTTATTCATTCATTTCTTCCAACTTAAAATAAAATAAACACTAAAGAAGAACTTTAATGGTGGTGGCTCAAAGAGAGCGAAGAGAAAGTAGATAAGCAAAACACATGCTAAAAGGTATTAAGAAGACTAAAGAAAGACATCTTAAAGATCTAAGTGATTAATACTTAAACTGTCTATATTGATCCCTAATATATGGTCTGATTTAGATTTGTGCGTTTTAAGTATGACAGGGTTCATATAGATTTCTATAAACAAATTAAAAGTTTAAGGAAATTTATAGGGGAAGAATGGACAAACATGGGATGCTTAGTTGTGTTTCCTCTACCGTAATTATTTTGAAATATAATAAAATTTTATATGATGTTCGAATCATGATTTTAGAGATGGATTTCTTGTTTGAGAAATTTCTTAAACCTGTATATGATTTATTGAAGGCGCATAACTAGAAAATAAATAAATAAAAGACCCTTAAAAATCCAAACGAAGATTAAAGTATGTTAGAACAAGTGTGCATAAATTTTTTGTGAATTTATCAAGATTTTCTATAAGGAAAATAAACCAATATGTGCTAAGTACTACACTAGGGCAGGTGGAAACTACAAGGACGCATGAAAATTAAATTATATAGGAAAAATATATTAATATGCGTTGGGTAAATAGGAACTAGATTCAAATCATTTGTTGAAAAGAAATAAAAAGGTCACTGCAAATAACAGAAAGTAAACTAAGGGTGAATAAGATAATAACACGTGTGAAGATGTTGTCAAACATGTCAAAATTTATCTGAAATGGCATTGGGTGGGGGGCCTACATTTATGAGTAAGAACTGCATGCAACATGAAGGGGACAGACCGCGTCAAAATTGGGAAGCAATCAATTAATAAGGAAAGTGGGAAGCAATCACCAATAGGGAAGGATGGTACCGCGCCAAGAAAAGTAGTAAACGAAACTTAATAGAAGAAAAGTGGTAGGACTTGTGGAGAGGTGGGGTCAGTATGGGGAAGAGATCCTACACTAGAAATAAGGTTGGAAGGGTTATTGACGTCAGGTGGGGATGCTCACTCGAATGCACATCTTGGAAAGACAAGGAGAGGCAGTCAACTTCCACGGACTATGGGGGCAGTTTAATGAATTAAGCAAGCATTTAATTAAATGCATGCCTTGAGAAGGAGAGGAGAGGCATTCACGAATTCACATCTGGGGAAGGTAAACAAAGGCATTCAAGTACGTGCGGCGTAGTACTAAATTGATAAAGGGAAATGAATAAAAACTGTGCGAGGGAGCGGTATTAAATCGTTAAAGAAAAATCAGTAAGACTTGGGAGGGGCGCATGACTTAATAGTCAAATAAGGAAATAAAGGGCCTGCACCGGGCGCAGTTTTTAACAATAAAGGAATAAGTACGAAGATGCACGAGGCACGGTATCAAGCAATATTTAGTCATAATATAGATTAAATAGTAATCTAAATTAGAAACCAAGTGAGGACTGTGTAGGGTGCTAAGCTTTGAGTATCATAATGAATTAGAAGGATGAACTAAATTGGGAATTCAGTGGGGACTGCACCAGGGGTGCAGCGGTAAAGGGGGACCTCTTAGGGAAAAGTAAAATGTAGACATAGATAAGAACCAATTGCGTCAGTATTTTGAATGTTCCACACTTGATGACTGAATAATGAGGTGGAAACCCAACATATGTAGTATGGTTTGGTCTGGCTATATGATGTTTTGGGTTTGTATTATTCACATTAGACTTTATGTCTAATCCTTGTTTATATTACTAGTTTCCCTATAAACTCATAAGAGCTGATTTGAATATGTTGACTTTATGGGATTAGAGAGGTATGAAATAAATGCCACGGTAAGAAGATCGAAGACAGAACGTAAGGTTTGTAGCTAAAATTTTTTTTGTTTCTGTTGTACCAAATAGTGCAAGCGACATCATCATATGACGCAACTCTTTACTATGTTATTTTCTATTATATATATCCACTATATGGGCGCGTCTTTGGGTTTAATTATGACAGAAGCATATGTAAAGAATGCTAAAAATTTTGATGCAGAGAAAGTATTTAGATGCTTTGTTTACTTTATTTGCGTTTACTTAATAAACTAAACTCACTTTCATCGTTGGAAGATAATTCAGATGATGACTGCAGTATCATCGACATTCATCTTTGAGTCTCGGGTGGGAGATGTTACAGTTTGGTATCAGAGCATAGTTTTGAGACACTTAAGCAAAACAAAGCTAAAAAATAGGTATAATACTTAGAATAACATGCACTCCCAAAGGAGGGGATGCACTAATACACACATAGAAAGGCATACATATATTTGTATATTGCTATAAAGATATATAGAATGATATATCTATCCTTATATTATTCTTCCATTTCCTTTATTTCCATTTCTTATGTAGATTTGCTTAATAGAATAGGCGAGATGGATCTAAGGAGTAGGTCTATTATGCGAGGATGATCAATTGTAAGAAGGGAGGCTGAAATTATAGAGACCAATGAATGGAATGCAGAAAGAATTCCGTTGGCGGTAGTAGGAGGAAGTTGCATGGCTAGAAAATAAGCCAGGCATGGATGTAAATGTCTTATTTAGAGAGTTCATGGGTCAGATGATGAGGAAAGCTGCACTGGATGTAATTCAGCCGAGATCCGCGGTTGTGCGAGTGGATTTCCTAAAGGTGAATAAAGATGATAGAAATCTGGAAGGGAAGGCATTTACAAGGAAGGAGCCTGTAGTAGAAGTATTAAATTAGCAAGATGTTGTAAGTGCATATTTGGAGACTTAAAATTAAATGATGCCTAGAAAAGAAGGCGGGCATCAAGACAGCTGTGGGAAGATGCATTGGACTGGTGAGAGGCAATAGTTGCTGGGACCGTAGAGGCCAAGATCACTTAGGAGTAGTTTAAGGAGAGGTCCGAAGTGCTTTTTATATCAGAATCTCTACCAAGTGTGCCACAGAGAGAGTCATCGATCTGAAGCACGGTGACCTTATGGTGGAGGGGTAATCCATAAGTTCAACTTTTATTCTTACCACAAATTGATTGTTTCTATCTTTCTAATCTATATGCACTTGTGAGTTGCAAATATTCTCAATAATTTACTTCCTAAAATTATGTGTTCAAATCATCACTTGAAGAAGATTATAGGAAGGTTGTACTTAACAGACTTATCTGTGTAATCTAGAACACAATCAGTCGAAATACTTAATATCATTCGTAGTCGATGTCCTATTCTACTGCTCAGGCAAAATTATTGAATTTCTATTTAGTTGTTCGAGCAAGCGTATCAAAATCATGTTCTATTGCTCAGGTGTCTATTCCTTTGGGTTAAGTGAGTATGTTGCTTAAAACTAGAAGAAGTTTAGGGCTGGACGTAGAATGGGAAGTTCAAACCAGTACAAAAATCTCTGGTGTAATTGCTCCTTGCTTTACTTTACTCTTTAATCCTATAGCTATTATATACAGGTTTAATTTAGTAAATATATCATATTACTCGACCTGCATAGACCTTCATTTTGTATCAAAGCTTGGCATTCTACTAATCGTAACAACGTCCTAGATCAATGGCAGAAAAAGAAGGTCTAGTTAGAGCTTAAAGATAACCGAAAAAAGAAAATTTCTGAAAGCAAGCAACTAGAAACTGAATCTCGATACATACGCAATGTTGCTACACAAGGATTAAAATTGGTACACAATGATTCAATTTATAACGACCATTGGCATCACATGATAGTTTATTTAAAAAAATTAAATTGTTAAAAAGGTCAATAATGTTGCTTTACAGATTTTAAAGGATTGTGAATTTAAATATGATAAATTAAAGGAAAAAATGATTTCATAATAAAACAAACTACAATTTTTGAAACTACCATTGAAGAACTTGTTTCTCAAAATAATTCCCTTTTCAAAGTAAATGAGCTTTTGACTAATAATAATGCTATTCTTTTAAAGAAAAACGAATCTTTTCAAAGCAAAATTATATTTTTTTAGAAAATTCTTTAAATGAATCTAATTCTAAATTTTTGTTTCTTGAAAAAAAGAATAGTGCTTTGAATGCTAGAAATTTAGATTTAATTAAAAAATGCAAGAATATAAAAAAATTGTAAAAGAAATTTCGTAACTCTAAAGTGAATTTTGACAAACTAAATGGGAAAATTACAAAATTCAATAAAGGATAAGATGATTTATCTTCCTTAATGATAAATGCTAAAGTTTATAATAAATAGTGTTGGATATGCATTCATGTATACATGTTTTAATTCTAGTATTAAAAATAGATAGTTCTAAAACCACATCGTGTCATGATAGTATTTTACTTAGAAATAGAGAACATTCTTTGAATACTAAACCAATGACAATTAATGTTGATATATGGGTTCCCACCAATATAACCAATCATTAAAGATAATTATACGTCAGTAATTTATTATGAAACTATGATTAAAATGAAAATTATGTTTTTACGTAATCAACCACATCCAATTGGATATGGTTTCCTAAGTCGTAAACCCTATATTTGTCTTGTAAAATGAGTATCATTGTGCTTACATTTGACACATCTATTAGATACTCATTAAATTGCATTAGTATTAGATTGTTTTATTCACTTAATTATGATACTTATCTCCTTTATATATAAAGGGGGTTTACATATATATAAAAAGTACATTGATATATTTCTTAAGAGAAATATTATATTTAGTGGGAGTTATTGAAATATAATATGCATAAGCTTTTTGTCCATTTTGATAATGACAAAAGGGAAAAAATTCATATGCATATTGATAGGGGGAGATATTATACTTAGGTGGAGCTTTAATCATATTATAATATAATTTTATATTTTTCAAAAGTTGTATAGTTCTTATCATCGATAAGGAGAAGAATGTTAGAACCTCTCTTGCTGGATGTTAATGACAACAGCTATACAATTGTGCCAAAAGAACCTCTAATCTTACTTGCAGGTACATAAGCGTCAAAAATAGACAAACAAATAAGTTCAGTATGAAGATACACAATACAAAAGAGGATAAAAACATATACAAGAAGATAATAATGATCGTTATCCAAACCAAGTTGAAATTGAAAAAAATAAATAGGTTTTATATCTTCATTTTTGTCGGTCAAGGTTTTATATACAATCTCCAGTTTGATGATTGCATACACGCACATAGATGTCCATGTACATTTAAATGGAAAAAGAAGTTTTTTGTTCGAATCTAGATGTTCGAATTTTTCATAATAAACATCTACATTGAAATCTAAGCATTTGAACTAAATATGCAGACATTTGGATTCCTGTAGCTGGGTTTTTTATTTGAATTTCCAAAAAGACATGTCCTCTCTTCTACAATAGTTGCATTCCCCCACTTTGAATAGTTCTCTCCAATGGTTACTACTATTCAATTAGAACTTTTCAAATCTGTAAATAGAGTTAAGAATTAACTTTTATTCTTACAAAAAATTAATTGTTTCTATCATTCTAATCTATATGCACTTGTGAAATACAAATATTCTCAACAATTTAATTCCAACAATTACTCATTCAAATCATCATCTCAAGGAGATTATGGGAATGTTGTGCTTAATAGACATATATGTGTTATACATAACACAATTAGTCAACAAAATTACTACCATTCGTAGTTGAACTCTTGTTCTACTACTTAGGCAAAAGTATTGAAATCATGTTCGGCTGCTCGGGTAAGTGTATTGAAATCCTATTCTGCTACTCAGGTGTTTATTTTTTTGGATTAAGTGAGGGTGTTGTCTAAATCCAGAAGAAGTCGAGGACTGGAAGTATAACAAGAAGTTCGAACCGGTATAAAAATCTCTGGTGTGATTGCTTCTTGCTTTGCCATACTCTTTCATTCTACTGCTTATATTTACAATTTTTAATTTAGTAAATTAAATCATATTACTCGATCCGCGTATACTTTCAAGGATAACAGAAGAGCTAAGCAAGTTAAGAGGGGAGAAAGATTAAGAAATGTTTGAGGAAGAAGTTGACATTCTGCAGAACACTTGTTGTGTAGATGCATGAAGTATTCACAATGCAAAACTGATGGGTGAAATTAATGGAGATAAGAGTTACGTTTGACTCAGTTAGCAATCCGCGTATATATCAATTTGGATAAGCAATCAGCACCGTGCATTGTTTAAAGCTCATCTACACCATTGATGTATTAACATGGGCCGGTTCAATGTTAAAGCCCATCTTCTCCAATTTGTATATAAAAGCTTCTATTGCATACATTGTATTGTAACACTTTTTGCAATCAATAAAAGATATCAGTTCCATTTCAATTCAATACACAATTGTACAAAGTACTCTGAATCAAAACTAAGTTGAAATAATTCAAATATTTCAACATGGTATCAGAGCTAATAAAGGCTTAACAGCCATCTGCTCATTCGATCAGTTCCTCCATTTATACCACCACTTCAAGAAACAGATCCCAAAGCAACAACAAGACAGATCAAAACAGTCAAAGAAGAGGAACACAGAGAGGAGAATCTTCCAACAGATCAAGAGGAAGGAGCAGATACAACAACAATAATAGACCAAAATGTCAAATTGTGAAAAAATTGGACACACTGCCATAAAATGCTATCTGAGATACTCTAATCAGAACAACAATCAAAAAAGTGGAAATTATAGTGCCAATATAGCTCAAGCAAGTTTCAGTAATCAATCTGAAAACAGGGAGCACGGTTCTAGTGAAAATAATCAATCAACAAATGATGACTGCTGGTATCCAGATTTAGGGGCTACTAATCATATAACCAACAATCTTGAAAATTTAAACCTTGGCAATAGAGAATACAAAGGTAAAAAATCCATTTGTATGGGTAATGGTAAGTGCATCAATATTTCACACATAGGAAATGCTGTTATTAAAGGGAAGAAACAGTTATTTTTACATAATCTACAAAGAGTTCCAAAGATCAAAAAGAATCTCATGAGTGTGTCTCAATTTGCTAGCGATAATAAAGTCTACTTTGAATTCTTTCCTAAGCATTGTGTTGTTAGAGTATATTAACTAGAGAAATTTTATTGCAGGGTGATGCTGAAGGTGGACTGTACAGATTTAAATCTGTGAACTGTGCATATCAGAAAGATGATGAAAACTGTTGTAATCATTGTGAAATTGAAAACAATGACAATGTATTTGACTTATGGCATTACAGACTTGGTCATCCCAATGTTAAAATAGTTAAGCAAATTCTCAATGAGAATAATATAGTTTGTAATAGCATATCTGTTCCATATGTATGCACTCACTGCCAAATGGGAAAAAGCCACAAACTACCATTTGGCAATTCAACAACTAAATACACTAAACCATTTGAACTTATTGCTACTGACCTCTGGAGACCTGCCCCAATATATTCAGACTATGGGTATAAATATTATATATCATTTGTAGATGCTCACACAAGACACACTTGGATATACTTTCTGAAAAATAAATCTGACACACATGATATTGTAATAAACTTCATCACAATGATTGAAAAACAGTTTGACACTTATGTCAAGACTATTCAATCAGATGGAGGAACTGAGTATAAGTCTCTTAAGGAGTATTTTAGAGAAAAAGGCATAGTTCATCGATCCACTTGTCCCTACACCTCAGAACAAAACGGCTTAGCAGAGAGAAAACACAGGCACGTGGTTGAATCAGGACTCAGTCTACTGAGTCATGCAAATCTACCACTAAAGTTTTGGCCAGAGGCTTTTAGCACTGCTGTCTATCTTATTAATAGACTACCAACCAAAACTTTAGATGGTATAACCCCCATTGAAAAATTACAAGGGGTGAAACCAGATTACCACAGCTTACAAGCATTTGGGTGCTTATGTTTTCCATGTTTAAGACCTTACAACAATAATAAATTAAATTTCAGGTCAAAACAATGCACATTTCTGGGGTATACCTCTAATCAAAAAGGGTACAAGTGTCTTGATGATAATGGAAAAATCTTTATCAGCAGACATGTTGCTTTTAATGAAAAAGTTTTTCCCTTCAAAAATGCTGAAGTAAAAACAACAGCAAAAGTGTTAAACCCAAACATATCTATACCTGAGTTACCACTAATATCTGAAGACAGGAGCACAGCAGAAATAAGAAGGACTACTGATGATCATCAAACACATTCATCTGCATCTGCTCAACACAATACAGAATGTGAAGATGATCACAGTCATGCCATTAACTCACCTGCACACTCAACAAATGAGGAAGATCAACATACAGAAAGCAACACTAATCAAAGTAAGAGCTCAGAATTACCTCAAGCTGAAACTCCTGTCAGACCCATCCATCACATGATCACGAGAGCTAAAAGTGGGATATTTAAACCCAAGGCATACATGGTCAATACAAACTCCAGTGAACCATTCACCTTTGATCAGGCTGCAAAGAATAAAAACTGGAAAGCAGCAATGGATGAAGAGTACAATGCTCTTATGAAAAATAAAACATGGAATCTTGTATGTCCACCTGCACACAAAAATGTTATAGGCTGCAGATGGACATATAAGATAAAAAGGAATCCTGATGGATCCATCAATAAATATAAAGTAAGACTAGTAGCCAAGGGATATACCCAACAGTATGAGTTTGACTTTACAGAAACATTTAGTCCAGTAGTCAAACCCGCCACTATAAGGCTCATCATCACAATTGCCTTACATAAAGGATGGAATATAAGGAAATTGGATGTTAACAATGCCTTCCTAAATGGCAAATTAAAGGAAGAAATTTACATGAAACAACCACCAGGATATGAACAAGATTCAAGTCTTGTATGCAAATTAAACAAGGCCATATATGGGCTAAAACAAGCACCAAGGGTTTGGTTTGATAGGCTGAAATCAACTCTAATGTCAATAGGATATCAATCTATCAAATCAGACACCTCATTATTTATCAAAAGCAATTCATTCTCAATTATTTACATATTAATCTATGTTGATGATTTAATTGTCACAGGTAACAATCAGGATGAGATCAACAAAGTCATATGTTATCTGAATAAAGAATTCTCAATTAAGGATCTTGGATATCTCAATTATTTTCTGGGAATTGAAGTACATAAGATATCAAACTCAGAGATTATCTTGTGTCAGAAAAAATATATATCATAATTACTAGCAAAGACAAAAATGGAAGATGCAAAATCTATGGCTACTCCCATGATCAGTCATCAAAATTTCTCTAAAAATAAGGGAGAAGTCATAGATAATATCAAACAATACAGAAGTGTTATAAGGGCATTACAGTATGTCAATATAACACGACCAGACATTGCTTTTAGTGTTAACAAACTTTCTCAATTTATGCAGAACCCACTAAATGAACGCTGGAAGGGAATAAAAAGGATTCTACGATATCTAAAAGGCACAATTAATCATGGACTAATGTTCAAAGCCAGCAGAAATCTCAACATCACAGGATATTCAGATTCGGACTGGGCTACAGACCCAGATGACAGGAAATCTATTACAGGATATTGCATATTTATTGGAGGCAACTTAATATCATGGAGCTTAAAAAAGCAAACAACCATTTCTCGATCTAGTACTGAAGCCGAGTACAGAAGCATAGCTAGTGCAACAGCAGAAGTAATATGGCTTCAATCAATCATGAAAGAGCTAAAACTAGATGCAAACATCAAAGCAACACTATGGTGTGACAATCAAAGTGCAGTCTACATGACAGCAAACCCCATAATGCATTCTAGAACCAAACACATCGAAATAGACTTGCATTTCGTTCGGGATCAAGTTGCTAAGGGAAATCTACAAATAAACCATTTACCTGCAACTTACCAAATAGCCGATACTCTAACCAAGTCATTATCGAAGAAAAGCTTCCTGCAGTTTAAAAGAGATCTCAGAGTCATAGAGAACAAGAATCCTGCTGAGCAAAGTCAAGCAAATTTTCGTCACTTCAAACAACCAGAGAAAGTTCAAACTTCTCTCTGCCACGGCATAGCTAAAATCAGATCTGAACAAATCGAAGCTCAAATCGCGACATACTCCAGAAATAAAGAGCTAGAAGAAGAAGATATCAGATCGACATCAAATCTTCCTCCCAACAGCCGCATAAATTTGTTTCAAACCCTAACCCTAAATCCAGAGCTAGGGTTCGAGAGGGGGAATTAATGGAGATAAGAGTTACGTTTGACTCAGTTAGCAATCCGCTTATATATCAATTTGGATAAGCAATCAGCACCGTGCATTGTTTAAAGCTCATCTGCACCATTGATGTATTAACATGGGCCGGTTCAATGTTAAAGCCCATCTGCTCCAATTTGTATATAAAAGCTTCTATTGCATACATTGTATTGTAACACTTTTTGCAATCAATAAAAGATATCTGTTCCATTTCAATTCAATACACAATTGTACAAAGTACTCTGAATCAAAACTAAGTTGAAATAATTCAAATATTTCAACAGGTGAGTATGTAGAGAATAACACATCAGATAATACAAGAGAAGAAAATATTGATCAAGTTATCGAAGCAGCGAAATAGGAAGAGAAGATAGAGTAAGAAGGATCAAATTTGAAGAAGTAAATAAAAGTAGAAGAGAGTGTGTAGTATAACGTAACCATTGCATGTAATACAGTAAATAATGGATGACATGGACTATAAGCTATGTGTGTGCGTATGAGAGGAGATTGTTGATTGTTCTAATATAACGTCGTAACTAAATGACATCTTGAAATTATGAAAGAGTAATCAATTCCCTCCACTTTTCTTCTTTTAAGCTTAGTCTCTCATTTTCAACTCCAATCCATTTTCTGCTCACTCTTCTTCCCATTACCATGTCAAAATATACTAGGAAAACGCCATTAGAAGAAGTTGAACCCCACTATTTGGTATAAGATGCAGGAAATAATCAATTTGAAGCAATTAATTTAGATCCAGTTCAAATTCCAACATCAGATGCTCAGATCAGCTCATGGATAACGAAGCAAATTAACTTTAGTTCAGTACTAGCAAATGATATCTCAGGTATCAAAACCAAACTGTCACAAATTACACAAAATCTACAACTACTCATGACCAAATTTCCTCATTCCAATTCACTAAATCTCTCTAATATCACCACTAACCCACCAGATCTAACCCTAGACCTAGCCATAACTTATGATCCATCTACTGACTGGGATCAAATAGCTACTTTTCATCTTAAAGATGTAGCATTACAATTGTTTAATTAGTACCGGCACAACATATATCATGCTATTTATGGCAAGTTTTTCAAGAAGAAAGCATAATAAGGTTTGGACCACCAAATTGTCTAGATCGTTTGATGCATTTGCAAATCTGAAACAAGTGACAACTGTGAGACATTATTTGAACAAAGTTGAAAGGCCTATTAGATAAGCTATAACTTGACTATGTTATTGACAAGTTTATTGGGGGTTTAAAAGATGAAATCAAATATGAAGTATTAGTAGCAAAACAGATATTTTTCAGAGAGTAATAAAACCTAGCGAAAACATTTGAGGAAAAATGTTTATATTCAAGAAAACACTATAAACCCTTCTTCAGTCCTTTCCATACACCTTAAACCACACAACAACATTCAAACTTCCCATTCAACTAGCCTAGACCATCTTCCTTACCACAAACTGATCATAAACCAACAATTTCACCAAATTATCACCATTTGAATTATGCACCAGAAGAAACAATTATGTTATACTTGTGATGAAAATGGGTACGAAACCATAAATGTCTTAATAAAAGAGTACATATTTTAGAGGTATTTTATGATAACAAAGAATTGAACTTTGTCTTAGCTCAAGAAGAAGAACCAGCTCATACACCCCTTGATCAGGATCCAATCACAAATACAACCTTAGCCATTTCTCTTTCAGCTCTATCACGGATTCCATCTGCATATAGTGCACACAATACAAGTTAATGGAGTTATTTTAGGACATTTTAATATACTTGTAGACTGTAGATCTACACATAGCTTCATCAATGATTAATTAGTGTAAATGAAGCGAGACTTTCATATCAACCAGATATAAGCTGTTATCCTATATTAGTTTGTTTTGGGCTGAGTATTGTGGGTTGTAGAAATAGGCCCACCATCTCTGTAATGTTTATATATACTGTAACTATCTGTATCATTATGATTATTCATTCTGTATCAGAAAAACATCAATAGTTTCATCAATAAAGATCAAAATACTTCAATCTCATTTTCAGTAAATTTCTGAAATTATCTCTGTTCAAATTCTATCTTGATATCAGAGCAGGATACAAAGGCTTAACAGCTTGTTTGAAAGAAAAGAAACTGATCCATCAGAGAAATCTCATCATTTTGATCAGTTTACCCATCAGAATCAAATCTCATCATTTGGGTAAAGAATTTGTTCAAGGACTCACTGTCTTGCCAAGATTCTAGATCGGCTGTAGTTTTATCTCAAGAACAGATTCAAGAACCAAGAAGATAATTCAGAAATCCAGTTAGAGAAGAAAACAGAATCTCATCATTCAAAAACAGCAAGTGCCATACCAGAAGCAATCAGAGAAATCTCATCATATTGCTTGGTTGCAACAAACCTGTTGAAGGAAGAATTTCTTGATCCTACCACAACTTTCTTTCTGATTACATTCTCAATTCTGTTTCTTCAAAGAATTTCTCTTCATGGCTGAAGGAAGCAGTGCTACATCAGGTAACAACACTAGCACTTCACTGCAATCCATGGATGCCACTGACAATTTGATCAAAACCATAATTAGCCCACATTCCAATCTCATCTCTGCCCAACTTGAAGATGACAACTATCTACTCTGGAAAGTGCAAGTCGAAACTACAGCCAGAGGATATGGTCTTGATGGATGCATTCTTGGCATGATAGCCACACTACCCAAGTTCATCACTGATCAAGAAAATAAAACAGTGAGTAATGAGGAATACATTAAATTTCAAAGGCAAGATAGTTTAATAAGTTCTTGGTTGCTTTCTTCAATCAGTGTAAAACTGCTACCACAAGTCATAGGGTGTAAAACAGCAAATAAAATATGGACCACTGTTGAAAGAATCTTCAATACACAATCAGCAGCAAAAATAATGCATTACAAAAGGCAGTTGCACAACATAAGGAAAGACAATCAACCTATGAAAGAATATCTCTCAAAAATCAAGAACACTTGTGATCTACTTGAAGCAGCAGGATACAAGATGTCAAATACAGAACATGCATTAACAATATTGAGTGGGTTAAGTGATGAATATGAGGCAGTTATGGCAGTCATTGCATCACAAGAAACTCTGCCTTCCATTGATTATGTGCATTCAATACTACTGGCTCGTGAAGGAAGACTGGAATACAAGAAACCCCTAGATATAGATATGTCTGTCAACTATGCTTCAAATAGTAAAAGCAGAAATCAAAACTATGGAAGAACATATCAACAACAACAGAGGGATGGACAGAATTATAGGGGAAGAGGCAGAGGATGATTCAATGGCAGTAACAAGCCAAAATGTCAGATATGTGAAAAAAATTGGTCACACTGCAACTAAGTGCTACTTCAGATTTAATGCTAACTACGTGCCAGGTCAGGGATCAAGTAATCAGAGAAATGGTAATTACAATGCAAACATGGTGCAAATACAACAAGATTCAGACAAACAATCCAGTGTTAACAAAAATAAAAATCAGAATGAAATTGCTAAAGCAGAGCACATTCAAGATGAGTCATGGTATCTAGATTCAGGGGCAACAAATCACTTAACAAGCAACTTAGAGAACTTGAATCTTGGCAGTAGAGAATACAGAGGTAAACAATCTATTATCATGGGAAATGGCAAAACAATTGAGATCACACACACTAGTAATGCTTATATCAAAGGTGAAAGACAACTATATCTCAATAATCTATTAAGAGTTCCCAGCATTAAGAAAAACGTTTTGAGTGTCTCTCAATTTGCTCATGATAATAATGTTTACTTTGAGTTTTACCCAACTTACTGCTTAGTTAAAGATATTCTAACTAAGGATATACTTTTGCAGGGTAATGCAGTAAATGGCCTTTACAAGTTCACTCTGACTAATAGCAAAAGTTCAAATTAAAGAATGTCAAACTGTAATAACAATGAATTGAAGTCATGTGAAACCAGTAGAAATAATTTTGATCATTGGCACTGCAAATTAGGACATCCATGTACAAGTATTGTAAAACAGGTTCTTAAAGAAAATAAAATTTTCTTTGATGATATAATACTACCTTATATACGTTCTTACTGCCAAATGGGCAAAAGTCACAAGTTAGCTTTTGCAGATTCTTTTACAGAGTACAAGGTACCCCTTGAATTGATTTCAACAGATTTATGGGGACCAGCACCCATCTGCTCTGACTTTGGGTATAAATACTATATATCCTTTGTTGATGCATGTACAAGATATACTTGGATATATTTTTTAAAATCCAAGGCAGAAACATATAATGTTGTTATATATTTTGTCACTCAAATCGAAAGACAGACCAATCACAAAGTCAAAATTATTCAGAGTGATGGGGGTACAGAGTACAAGTCTCTTAATAAATATTTTTTAGATAATGGTATAGTACATAGAACCACATGTCCCTATACATCTGAACAAAATGGCCTAGTTGAGAGAAAACACAGGCACATTGTTGAAACTGGTTTGACTTTATTAGCTCAAGCATCATTACCTTTAAAATTTTGGCCTGATTCATTCAGTACTGCTGTCTACTTAATTAATAGACATCCAACCAAAGTACTGAATGAAATAAGCCCTTTAGAAAAGTTTTTAGGTGTCAAACCAGACTATCAACATCTAAAAACCTTTGGATGCTTGTGTTTTCCCTATCTAAGGCCATACAACAGTCATAAATTAAACTTTAGGTCTCAACCATATACATTTATTGGTTATCCAATCAAACAGAAAGGATACAAGTGTTTAGATGATAAAGGGAGAATATTTATAAGCAGACATGTAGTGTTTAATGAGAAAATATTTCCTTTTGCAAATGCAAGTATTAAAACCACATAAAAAGTTTATAATCCAAAGGTCTCCTTACCAAACATACCAGTAATGCCACATATATGGCATGCTGATGAGACTGAGGAAAGAACAGGAGACACTGGATCACAACACACAATGTCATCTGGACCAGGTCATGATGCAGTTGGTCAACCTGCAGCACATACTCAGTCACCTGCAGAATCAAGTAATGAAGATCAGAACAATCATGAAAATCAACCAGATATTATTACAGAACAGGACAGCAACACAGAGACTTCAGGTACTGAGCAACAGGCTAAAACTGGTCATCATATGATCACCAGATCAAAAAGTGGAATATATAAACCAAAGGTCTATACTGCAACTACATGCAATTCAGAACCACAAACATTTGAGCAGGCATTCAAAGATGAAAACTGGAAAGCAGCGATGGATGAAGAATATAAGGCATTAATGAAGAACAAAACATGGAGTCTTGTTCATCCACCAAGCAACGAAAACATCATAGGTTGCAAATGGACTTATAAAGTAAAAAGAAACTGAGATGGAACAGTATCCAGACATAAAGCAAGACTTGTTGCTAAAGGGTATACACAAGAATATGGGTTTGACTTCAGTGAGACCTTCTCACCAGTGGTGAAACCAACTACCATCAGAATAGTTCTTATAGTTGCTTTAAATAATGACTGGAATCTCAGACAGCTAGATGTAAATAATGCATTTCTAAATGGTATTCTACAGGAAGAGATCTATATGGAAAAACCACAGGGATACAAAGAAAACAACAATATAGTGTGCAAACTAAACAAAGCCATATATGGGTTAAAACAGGCTCCCAGAGTATGGTTTGATAGACTGAAAGCAGCTCTTGTTCATCTGGGCTATCAATCCACCAAATCTGACAACTCTTTATTTATCAAAATTAATAATAATCTTATTGTTTACATACTGATATATGTTGATGACTTAATTATAACAGGTAATGATGAGAATGAAATCAAAGGCATAATACAATACATTGACAAACAATTCTCAATCAAGGATTTGGGTGAACTAAACTACTTCCTGGGAATAGAAGTAAGAAAAAAAATCAGGCACAGAAATGTTTTTAAGTCAGAAGAAGTACATCAAGGAGTTGCTGGTCAAAGCAAAGATGGACAGTGCTAAACCTCAACCCACTCCAATGATCAGTCATCAACAACTATCCAAATACAGGGGAGAAGCAATATTAAACATCAAACAATATAGAAGTATTGTAGGGGCTCTACAATACTCAACTATAACAAGACCAGATATATCCTTCAGTGTCAACAAAGTCTCACAATTTATGCAGGAACCACATGAAGAACACTGGAAATCTGTGAAGAGGATACTCAGATACCTCAATGGAACAACAAATTATGGCATTACATTAAAGAAGTGCAGACAATTAAGTATTACAGCATATGCAGATGCAGACTGGGCAACAGATGTGGATGACAGAAAGTCAGTTTCAGGTTATTACATATATTTAGGGAACAATCCAATTTCTTGGTGTTCAAAGAAGCAAACAACTATTTCTAGATCTAGCACGGAGGCTGAATACCGAAGTATAGCCAGCGCTGCCGCAGAAATCACTTGGATTCAATCATTACTTTCAGAAATGAACATCAAAACAGAGACCAAGCCAACACTGTGGTGTGATAATCAAAGTACTATGTACATGACAGCTAATCCAATTATGCATTCAAGGACAAAACACATAGAGATCGACTTGTATTTTGTTCGTGAATTAGTGCAAAGAGGAAAACTTCAAGTGAATCACTTACCATCTACTTACCAAAGAGCAGACATACTTACAAAAGCACTATCGGCTAAGAATTTTCACCGATTCAGACAAGACCTGAAAGTTGAACCAATCGGTGGAAATGGAACAAAGACTTCATCTTTCTACTCCCTGCTTCAGATCTACCGCAGTATCTATTCTCAAATCTAATATCAAGGTCGAAGTGAAGCAGTAGCAGATGATTTTCCTCAACATCGTCACTCTTCTCTTCAAATCTGTAATGAAAAACAATCTGAGACTCAAATTCTAAAGTATAATAACATAATTGAAGGTATTTGAGGAAGAGAAAGATTTTTTAGATGTGAATCGCTCAGCCGAAATTTTGATTCGCTTGCAGAAGCAAAGTAACCCTAACCCTAATATCTGGTTGAGGGGGGATGTAAATGAAGCGAGACTTTCATATCAACCAGATATAAGCTGTTATCCTATATTAGTTTGTTTTGGCCTGAGTATTATGGGCTATAGAAATAGGCCCACCATCTCTGTAATATTTATATATACTGTAACTATCTGCATCATTATGATTATTCATTCTGTATCAGAAAAACATCAATAGTTTCATCAATAAAGATCAAAATACTTCAATTTCATTTTCAGTAAATTTCTGAAATTATCTCTGTTCAAATTCTATCTATTAGGGAAGAAATTAATCTTCCAACTACTACATCTCATAATTTTAAAGTCATTGTTCCCGGTAAAGAGCAATTTTTAGGAAATGAAATTTGCAAAAAAAGTCACTCCAAAATGCCAAGGCCTTGAAATGCCTATTGATTTGTTGTTATTACCATTAGAAGGTTGTCATTTGGTCTTAGGTATAAAATGGCTAAGCTTTTTGATGACATTGTATTAAATTTTAAAAAGCTCTAAATAAAGTTCAATTTTAATGGGAAACAAGATCATATGGCAACGAATTCAACCAGCAAGTAGCAAAATAATCACTACAAAGAAAATGGATAAAACTCTCAACTCTACAACTTTACGTTTCCTATGCAGTATTCCCAAATCCAATTTCAACCCAACATATTTACTTACTTCTTCAACCACAACATATACAATTAACCATTCAAAATATCATCCAAGACTATGAATTTGTATTCACAAAACCAACTTCTTTACCACCACCCAGATCAATTGACCATCAAATTTTCCATCAACAATCATCTAAATCTATATCCCTACAACCATATAGATATTCTTATCATTTGAAGAGTGAAATAGAAAATTTGATCAAAGAAATGCTATAATCACGTGCTATTAGACCAAGCCATAGCCCATTCTCCTCTCAAGTGTCGATGGTTTAAAATAGAGATGGTAGTTGGAAGATGTGCGTTGATTATAGGGGACTGAACAAAGTAAGAAGAAGAAGAAGAAATTTCCAATTCCTCTCATAGATGACCTATTTGATGAACTACATTGTGCAACTTACTTCACAAAACTAGAATTAATGTCTTGTTGTTAACAAATTAGAATGCACCTGGAAGATATTCATAAAACAGCTTTCATAACGCATGAAGGCCACTATGAATTCTAGGTTTTGCCATTTGGCTAAGCCACTTTTCAAGCTTTGACGAATGACATCATCAACGAATATCTTAAGAAGTTCTTTTTTATATTCCCTGATAATATATCAATACATAATTTAAACAAGAAAGAACAATTACAACACTTAATTTCATCTTTGTAGGTATTAAACCACATAAGCATGTGGCTAAAATGCCCAAATGCTCTTTTGCATAGACTGAAATTAACTATTTAGGTCATGCTATTTCAAAAGAAGGATTACCAGTGAGTTATTCCAAAATCCAAGCAATCAAAGAATGGCTTAGTCCAAAGTCAATTAAAGCTCTTAGAGGTTTTCTAGGACTTTTCGGCTATTGTAGGAAGTTTTTCAAATCTTATGGTATAATAGCTAAATCCTTAATTGATTTACTAGAAAAAGTGTCACGACCCGTCTTTCTATTGCCATAAAAATGCATCATGATTTAAGAAAGAAAGGGATAGAAGAAGAAAAGATAAGAAAAGAAGAAACTCAACAGCATCAGATACTCACAGTGGAGCGAATGAAATATAATAGATTACATAAAATATTACATAGTATCATATACATCAGAATTACACAGCCAATACAACACTTATTAGACAGTTATAAATATCTGTCTAATCATACCACTCAAGTACATCAATACAATATAGTCATAACACTAACACAGCGGAATCCATAATAAATCTACACACGGAAGCCTCCTGCTCCAAATCTCCTCCAGAATTCGTCAAAGCTAACCTGAATCCCTCGACTACTCATACATAACATGAGTACCCAAGAGATTAATAAAACAGAAAATAAACACCCGGGTCAGACAGGGGTCTGTTGTGAGCAAACGGGTTTAAATTGCTTAACTTTAGAAAATCCTTTGAAAAGAAAAGGTATCACGTAAGACTTCCCACACATAAACATGGAAAAGTTTTTACCTTACGCTAACCAAAACATTTGATAGGAAATCCAGTGATATTATAATAGTGTCTAGGGTTTTCAAGTAAATAAGAAATAGCCGAAATTGTTACATTTATTAAATTCCAGTTACTAGCCACAAAAGTGGGTAATACAATCAAAACCGTAGGATCTCTTAGGAAGAATGGGTTTCCATCAATGGCAGGGCTACCGGGGTACCGCCCGTCACAGTACGGGGCCTAAATCACCGTACTGAGGATCACTCCCAATCCCCTACAACACAAAGCCGGGATCATCCCTTACTGGACAATCCCAAATAAGATCACCCCGTGGTTGGCACGACCAACCACCCACTAAGCCGAAATAAAAAGGGACATCTAGACAGGGATGACCTCACCCTGAAATGGGTGCTACCCACCTAGCCTTGCTGCACCTCCCATGTTTTAGCCATTCCCGGTTGATGAGGCTTGAGGCTGCGATTACCTTTATAGAACACATCTATCTTAGAATGCCCATCGTCCACCTGACGATGTTCTGAAAGCATTCAATCCATACAATTTCGTTCCGGGTTCGAACGAAACCGAAGGCACTATCTCTTTGCACTCATTTTGAAATCACCCTCAGAGTCAACGACCATAGCCCTTGCACTCTAAATCACCATCTCGAACCTGTAAGTACTATTTCTGCCAAACTCATCACAGAATCACCCTCAGAGTTATGCTGACGAATGGTTCTTACACTTCGAGTCTTCACTAAGCTCCACTTGGATTCACGACCTAACGTTTAATTTGGATCGATGTGGTTTTCGGATATCCAAATATGGAAACCCGATCCCGGTCTCATCGAATCCAAACGCCATTTTAATGTCCAAGTTGTTTAAGGGTTTAAACAATTTAAACTTATGTTCAGAATAACATAAATAGATAGATGAATCACATCATCACAAAAGATAATTCATATCAACCAATTATCTCACAAAGCAGCATATCATAGATATCACATCCAAATTATCCAGTATCAATCATCCAATATCAACCATCCAATATCAACCATCCAATATCAATCAACCATTCGATAAGTAGGTTTGATTAACTCTTAATCAATTGGATTGCCTTAATCCTTCTATCCTTTAATCACTTGGATTATCTTAATCCTGCTTCATTAATTTATTCCAAATAAATAAATTAATCATCTCTTAATGATCTTCCTTAATTAATCTCCCTTGATTAATTATCTTATAATTACCTTCAAGTAATTAGCCTTTAATTCTTTAATTAATTTCACAAATTAATTATCCTTAACCATATATAGTAATTAACCTTTAATTACTATCATTAATTACATTAATTAAAGATCCTTCATTTGCTTCCATTAATTACATTAATCCTTTATTAATTACAATTAATTAATCACACTTTAATTAATCATTTTTATTAATCAACCTTGATTAATTTTATTAATTATATTAACTAATGATCCTTATTAATTAATTTACCCTTAGATTAACTAAATAATTAATTAGTAATTAACCATCTCATTAATCAGTCTTAATTAATCCTAAACAGTAATTAACAATTTGTAATTAATTAACTTCTTAATTATATTAATCTTTGATTAATTACTCTAATTAGTTAATCTTTAATTACTTCATTAAGTAATTATTATTCAATTAAATTACTCTAATTAGTTAATCTTTAATTACTTCATTAAGTAATTATTCACCATAGTTATCTTCATAAATAAATTATTTGAATAAATCAAATCTTATTAACTTAAAGATAAACTATTTTTATTGGTTTACAAAATTATAACAATAACCTTATTTGAAAATAAAGCATTTAGAAATCAATTTGAAATTTAAAACAACTTAATCATCAAATTTAAACTTATTCATTTTCAATATAATTTGAAAACTTAGTTTTTAAAACGTTACTTAAAATTTACTTAAAACTTTGATTTAATATTTTAAATTGAAAACACTTCTTTTTAAATTAAAATTCAAAATTTAATTAAGATAATTACTTTCAAAAGAAATCATCTTAAAACATTTTAAATTTGAAAATAAATTTAATTAACACTTTTAAAAGTTTGATTAACTTTTACTTCAAAGAACAAGTTTTAACTTTTATAAATTTGTTTCCTTTTTGAAAAAAAACCTTAAGCTTTTACTAACCCAGCACAACACAGCAGAAAGAAGACTCGAGTTCAATCTTCAATAAACTCGTGCCTGCCTCGAGAAAAATTGCCAGAAACACGAGTACTCTCCTCATTAAAAACACGCTACCCACGAGCAACAACAATATCCATCCTTGCTTCGAGAAAAACACGCGAAGAAAACTAGTTCGACCTGAGTCAAACGTTTCTTCCCCAACCTTCCTCTCTTCTACCAGATACGATATTCATGCGTGCACGTTGCACGGCGAACCAAGCGACGCCGATCCTTCCTTCGGCCATCTCCAAGTCGCCGACGACCACGACATGCCTTGCGACCAACCAAAACCATAACAACGTCGCCAAATCGAAATCGAGCACCCAAGCCCAAAATCTGGAAACGCAACTCGAATGAAAACCTCCTCCATGCTGACGAACCTGACGCCGATAGACCATGCCGTCCCTACCATCGAATCACCTCGAGCCCAAGCATCATTTCCCCCTGACGCGATCGCATCCGATCCTGTAACCATGTTGCAAATGCCTCGGCAACCAAGACGAACAAAACACGATCCTAACCCTAGTTCGATCGAATCCAAACACTCGGCCATAGGAAGAATTCATGAACATTTTTCCCTACATCCACGTTACAGAAGCAAGCTTCGATCAAGAATTCAACTCAAATTATCGAGTTGATCATCGGCAATTCGTCAAATTGCCGAAAATGATCATCTCTAAATTACTAATTGAATATCAAATAAAAAGTTCTGAAATGCATATCAAAATTCGTAATTTTCAATAACGAATCCATTCCTATAATGAAAATTTGAAATTATGAAAGTTGATTATTATAAAAATTTGGGTTTTCACTGTTATTTTAAAATTTTCGAAACGAATAATTGTTATAAATACCTGGAATGATTTTTGGTAGTGATGTTACATGATTTCAATCATTTCTTATTTGCAAATCAAAGGCTAACAATGATTAAAGAAGGAGATATTAAATTTAAAGAGGAAAAATCAAAATCTGTTAAACAACAGAACCTATATTCTCATTTACAGGCATTCAATACAAACATGCATTCATTTAATCCAAGCATTTCAGGCAAACATCTTGATGTTTATACATCAGCCAAAATGAAAACAAGATTAAAAACTGTTTTTAAAAAAACAATGTTTACTCGCGATCAATTTGCAGTGAACAAAGCATGTTTTCCAGGCCTTAAAAGTTTAATCTAGAAAATGTTTTAAATTGCCTTTGATTGCTTTGCTGATGAAAACCCTTTGCATGCTTTCAAATTGATGTTTTAAAATGTTAAAACTGATGTTGAACTTGCTGTATTGATCTTCCATTTGAGTTGCAGAAGATTTGAAGTTGTAGGTTTGCAAATTGCAGATTTAATTTCAGATTTGATTTTTCTTTTTGATTTCAAATTTCAGGTTCAAGAATTTTAGAATGAAGATAGAAAGAGGGTAGAAGAGAAGGAAAGCATGTTAATATAGGATTTAAATTCTTTTTTATAAAAACAAAAGAAAATTAAATTAAAATGACACTTGTTATTTAAAACTTACATTTGTCACAAATATTACACATGTTATTAAGATATCTTAAGATATCAACACATGTTATTATGATGTGCTAACATGTTTACACATGTTTCTTAAGTATTTTTAATTAAACTTTTATTTAATTCAAATGTTAATATAAAGCTTACATACCTAATTTACTTAATTAATAAATACTTATATATGTATATATAAATTTACTTTTTAAAGAAAATATTATAAAACTAATTACAGTACAAATAAATTCTTATACAAGTATTTTAAAATCTAAAACATTTATCTTTATTGTTTAAGAGATATTTTTTAAAAAAAAGAAAGTTTATTAATAACTTTATATATATATATATAAAACCATTTTAATTTAAGCATTTTAAAATAAAACAAAATAAAACTTTGATTAATTCTTATTTAAACTATCACATATAAAAATAAATAAATTATTTTATAATTTGAAAATAATTGAATTAATCTTAAATTAACTTTTGAAAAACATTGAATTTAAAACAAAGCTTCAAATTACAATATATTCATACTTATATGTATTATCAATAGATTATATTAAATTTCAAAAACGACTTCAAATTATAGCATATACATACATATATATTACAATTTGAAAATTCATCTTTTATTTAAAACAAAAGATTTTCCTATTCACAATATATATCAAATATATATATATATATTATAAATAGAATAAAATTTTATTAGCTTTAAAAAAAATTCTTATCAATTTTAAATTGTTAAAAAGATACTGACAAAAATTACCAGATTAGATATTTATTAACCTTTAAAAGATTAAATTTACCAATTTAAATTAAAAATATAAAAAAATTATCAAATCAATTTAATTATTAATACATATTACTAAATTGATATTGCTTAAAATTCTGGGTCGTCACATTCCTCCCCCCTTAAAAGAGTTTCGTCCCCGAAATTTAAAAGCAAGGGCAATTTAATAACCCAGCAAAGATTTTGATTTCAAACAGCAAAGCATTCCTATCATCCAGTAACTAACAACCATAGCAATCAATCAAACAAACAAACCTAACTAATTATCCTGACACAAATCAGGATAGATCTTCATAACACTATCTAGAGTTTCCCAAGTATAAATCACTGGGAGATTCACTCTACAGAATCTCAACAAACTATACCACCAAATCCAGAGCTCCTCTCATTTCTAGATCCACCAATCTGAACAGAACATCAGACCATACTCAAGTCTAGCACAATTTCCAAAATCCAACTGAACTGCAAATTCAACAACCAATGATAAATCATACACGTACTTCCTCAGAGATACGTGAAATACAATGAATTCCAGCTATCCAAACTGGCAATTCAATCTTATAGACAAAAGAACTTATCCTATCAAAAACGCAGATAAGAAATCCCTAATGCCTCAGAACTAGCCATCCAATCTTATCCAATCATACTGCCTCTTAACCCGAAAAATCTTAACAGCAATGAAGTCTCCAACTTCGCATTCCAAACTCCTTATCTCATATCTGCATAACTCAATAGATAATCCTGGACTGCCTATCTTCTTGATCAGATCAACCTATGCTGATGCTTCCAAAAACAACTAGGCCAAAGAAAACCAGTTCCTGGATCCTATTCATCAAAATGGTCCTCCAAGTTCCATCGAAATCCAGAATACAAGCTCTACTTCCCAAGCAATAGCTAATTGAACTTGCTTCCTTCCTCGCATAGCTGCTACCTCGCTTCCGCTGCACAACTCTGATTCTGAAATAAATGAGAATACCGTTGATGAACACGAGTACAAACTTATCCAATATATCCGGGAAACTTTGTTCATCAAATCCATAAAATCTTAGTGACCCCTCTGACTCGGTCACACAACCTTATAGTAGAATTCAACTCAAAAACTAGATCTAACCAATCCAAACTCCAAAAAATTTTGAGCTGCTACACCAACTCTTCTTTCTCTAAGAACCATCCTATTACCAGGCTAAACACCGGTATTGCTTCTGGAACCAAATCAATATGGAACTCAACTCCAGATGCAGACAAACTTCTGATTACTTTAGTAGCTCCTACTTCCACATGAGAACTCTCAGTCTCAAACACAATATTGCCTAAGATAAATTCCCAAATTAATCGCAAGTCACTTTTGCGATACTACCTGGTTTGGATTCCAAAGAAACTGTCCTCTCTTTTCCAACTACAACAGCCTTAAGCTTTTCCAAATCAGGTTAACTCTTCAAGAAAGCATTCACGATCTGCCCGGACTGTTGATAGAAGAACCACTAAGATTCCTGAACTATCGGAGAAACGGGTGACACTGCTGCTGCCAAACTCTACCTCGATGATACTACAAAGCCAAAAGACCTTCTTGTCAGCACACCGAACACTTCGAGCTACACTGCTACCACAGCTAACCAAAGTCTTCTAGTCCAAAGTCTCCTCGAACTCCCAAACCATCAACTAACTATGCAAAAGACCCTATGAGATGGCAAACATCCTCTCAAGAAATTCGGGCTCCAAACCAAGCATCAACCTCTCGCTCTCCTTAAGGAATGAACATGAGACCATGCCGAAGTGAAGCAACTCATAGACCTTAGTCTCATATTCCAAAACAGATAACATCCTTGCTAAAGGTCCAGATAACTTCTACACAGACGAGTCTTCCCTGCGGCAGGTAAAGACTGCTCCTCAACCACTTCTAAAACAGCTTCAAGAGGAAACATCTTTGGAAATATCCATGGATACTGCATCTCACCACTCAGCTACCAAGATACCATCACTTGCTTCTGCACTTCCGACAGATCCAAACTTAAAAAAAATCCGCTCACCCGAGCGCAATCCAAACTTACACTTCCAAGATGGACTCCGAATCTTTAAAAGATTTCCTTCGAAGATCAGAAAAATCCTTACTCCAAACTGCAAATCTTACTCGAGGTGGTATTAGGTCTACAGTCTCGACAAATATACTTCCAACCTCAAACATATAGACCTCTTCCATTAGCGGTAGTCGTGTTGCACACACACCACTGCTCCATCTACCTCTAAAACATATGTTGGAAAATCCAAATAGATAACCCAACAAATCAGGTAGATATAGATATATAATTATATAGTTATATATAAAAATTACAAGTACGCTCTCTCAAGAAAGACCCCACTCCAGAGCCTAGGTATTTTCTCAACCTAATGCTCTGATACCAAGCTGTCACGACCCGTCTTTCTATCGCCAGAAAAACGCATCATGATTTAAGAAAGAAAGGGATAGAAGAAGAAAAGATAAGAAAAGAAGAAACTCAACAGCATCAGATACTCATAGCGGAACGAATGAAATATAATAGAGCACATAAAATATTACATAGTATCATATACATCAGAGTTACACAACCAATACAACACTTATTAGACGGTTATAAACATCTGTCTAATCGTACCACTCAAGTACATCAATATAATATAGTAATAACACTAAAACAGCGGAATCCATAATATATCTACATGCGGAAGCCTCCTGCTCCAAATCTCCTCTAGAATTCGTCAAAGCTAACCTGAATCCTTCGACTACTCATACATAATATGAGTACCCAAGAGTTTAATAAAACAGAAAATAAACACTCGGGTCAGACAGGGGTCTGGTGTGAGTAAATGGGTTAAAATTGCTTAACTTTAGAAAATCCTTTGAAAAGAAAAGGTATCACGTAAGACTTCCCACGGATAAACATGGAAAAGTTTTTACCTTACGCTAACCAAAACATTTGATAGAAAATCCAGTGATATTATATTAGTGTCTAGGGTTTTCAAGTAAATAAGAAATAGCCGAAATTGTTACATTTATTAAATTCCAGCTACTAGCCACAAAAGTGGGTAATACAATCAAAACCGTAGGGTCTCGTAGGAAGAATGGGTTTCCATCAATGGCAGGGCTACCGAGGTACCGCCCGTCACAGTACGGGGCCTAGATCACCGTACCGAGGATCACTCCCAATCCCCTGCAACACAAAGCCGGACCATCCCTTACTGGACAGTCCCGAGTAAGATCACCCCGTGGTTGGCACGACCAACCACCCACTAAGCCGAAATAAAAAGGGACATCTAGACAGGGATGACCTCACCCTGAAATGGGTGCTACCTACCTAGCCTTGTTGCACCTCCCCTATTTTAGCCATTCCTGGTTGATGAGGCTTGAGGCTGCGATTACCTTTATAGAACACATCTATCTTAGAATGCTCATCGTCCACCTGACGATGTTCTGAAAGCATTCAATCCATACAAGTTCGTTCCAGGTTCGAACGAAACCGAAGGCACAATCTCGTTGCACTCATTTTGGAATCATCCTCAGGGCCAACGACCATAGCCCTTGCACTCTAAATCACCATCTCGAAACTGTAAAGTACTATTACCATCAAACTCCTCACAGAATCACCCTCAGAGTTGTACTGACGAATGGTTCTTTCACTTCCGGTCTTCACTAAGCTCCACTTGGATTCACGATCTAACGTTTAATTTGGATCGATGTGGTTTTCGGATATCCAAATATGGAAACCCGATCCCGGTCTCATCGAATCCAAACGCCATTTTAATGTCCAAGTTTTTTAAGGGTTTAAACAATTTAAACTTATGTTCAGAATAACATAAACAGATAGATGAATCACATCATCAAAAAAATAATTCATATCAACCAATTATCTCACAAAGCAGCATATCATAGATATCACATCCAAATTATCCAGTATCAACCATCCAATATCAACCATCCAATATCAATCATCCAATATCAATCAATCATTCTATAAGCAGGTTTGATTAACTCTTAATCAATTGGATTACCTTAATCCTACTATCCTTTAATCACTTGGATTATCTTAATCCTGCTTCATTAATTTATTCCAAATAAATAAATTAATCATCTCTTAATGATCTTCCTTAATTAATCTCCCTTGATTAATTATCTTATAATTACCTTCAAGTAATTAGCCTTTAATTCTTTAATTAATTTCATAAATTAATTATCCTTAACCATATACAGTAATTAACGTTTAATTACTATCATTAATTACATTAATTAAAGATCCTTCATTTGCTTCCATTCATTAAATTAATCCTTTATTAATTACAATTAATTAATCACACTTTAATTAATCTTTTTTATTAATCAAGCTTGATTAATTTTATTAATTATATTAACTAATGATCCTTATTAATTAATTTACCCTTAGATTAATTAAATAATTAATTAGTAATTAACCATCTCATTAATCAGTCTTAATTAATCCTAAACAGTAATTAACAATTTGTAATTAATTAACTTCTTAATTATATTAATCTTTGATTAATTACTCTAATTAGTTAATCTTTAATTAATTCATTAAGTAATTATTATTCAATTAAATTAATTAATAATCCTTAATTAATTACTTTATTAATTAATCAAATCATTAATTAATTACACCTAGTAATTAGTCTTAAATTAATCACATTAATTAATTAACTAAATTAATTAAGTAATTAACCCTTAATTACTTACATAAGTAATTATCTTCTAATTACTTCCATTAGATGATTACTCCTTAATTAATTACCCTAACAAGTAATTGATCCCATCATTAAATAATCCTTAATTCTTTAATTAATTAATTACTACATAATTAATTAACTTCAAAACAATTGTATTAATTAATTCTTAAATTAATATCATCAAGTGATTAACCTTTAATCACTTTCACTCAATTACTACCATAAGTAATTCCTCTTCTTAATTACTTTAAGTAATTATCCTTCATTAAATAATTACACTTAATTGATTCATAATTAATTGATATTTAAATTAAATAAACAATTAACTAATCATTTAAAATTAATTAAACAATTAGTTAACTTCTTATATTTGAGAATCCTTAATTAATTAAGAAAAATCATTTATCTTAATTAAACTTTTACTTATCAACAAATCATGTTAATTGAATATTCTTAAGTTCATAACAAAGATAAATTAACCATATTTGTCTTCATAAATAAATTATGTGAATGTACCAAATCTAATTAACTTAAAGATAAACTATTTTTATTGGTTTACAAAATTATAATAATAACCTTATTTGAAAATAAAGCATTTAGAAATCAATTTGAAATTTAAAACAACTTAATCATCAAATTTAAACTTATTTATTTTCAATATAATTTGAAAACTTAGTTTTTAAAACATTACTTAAAATTTACTTAAAAACTTTGATTTAATATTTTAAATTGAAAACACTTCTTTTTAAATTAAAATTCAAAATTTAATTAAGATAATTACTTTCAAAAGAAATCATCTTAAAACATTTTAAATTTGAAAATAAATTTAATTAACACTTTTAAAAGTTTGATTAACTTTTACTTTAAAGAACAAGTTTTAACTTTTATAAATTTGTTTCCTTTTTGAAAAAAATTAAGCTTTTACTAACCCAGCATAACACAGCAGAAAGAAGACTCGTGTTTAATCCTCAATAAACTCGTGCCTACCTCGAGAAAAATTGCCAGAAACACGAGTAATCTCCTCACACTACACCACAAAAGGCTTTTAACAGCGTTTGATAAACGCTGTAATATGATACAACAGCGTTATTAGAAACGCTGTATAACGACATGCTGTCGTATATACATAACTTACAACAGCGTTTCTATAAACGCTGTTGAAACATCTCTGTGACAGCGTTTATTACGAGCTGTCAATAATGTTTTCAACAGCGTTTATAACGTGCTGTATTATGTTTTCTAAACGCTGTTATTGAATCATCAACAATTTCGACAGCATGTTAAAAACGCTGTTATTGAATCATCAACTATTTCGACAGCATGTAAAAAACGCTGTTATTGACAATTTCAAGATAATTACAGCACGAATTAAACGCTGTTGTTTCTTCATTGACAGCATTAATCAAACGCTGTCTTCTATTTATATAACAGCTTTAATATTCCACTCTATTTTTGAATATTCCAGAATTATATTTTGAGTATATTGAAGCAACTAGCATATATAACATGTTCTAATAACTATTAATTAGATACATAAACGTTTACATGATATATACGTTCAGTATATTACAATTACAAATATATACATTCAGTATATTACAATTACATGATATATACGTAAACTGCTAACAACTCCTTGCGGCAAATCAATAAAAAAGACTGCAACTGTAATTTCACTAGTAAATCAGTTAACAACCCTACAAGACCTCCTAATCTCCCCACCACCATTCGATCCCAATCTCCCCATCCTCACCATCGAATTCTTAAAATCCTCAAAAAACGCATACAAATCCATAGCATACGTCTGAACAAGCCCAACCGTCCCAACATCGTTACCAGATACAAGTGTTTGATCCGAAGGCAAAAAACCGTTGCCAGATAACAAGTTCTTGAAGTAAAAGTTGTCAAAGGCAACAGGGGTAACCTCATCCAGTTGTGCTAGTACAACACCATTCGAATTCTTACCACATTGTCTGCTAGCTCCAGAACTCAAGTTACATTTTGCTTTCCCAATCGTGTGTGCACCTGCACATATTTTACAATTAGTTTTGCAATAGACTTGTGATATTTTATCATTTAATTAAGTGATATCACCCCATGGGAAAGAATAAAATCTGATATTCAAAACATAATAATGGAAAAGGTATTCATCCACCATAAACGTTTGCAGAAATATATCAAAGAGTGACTGTGTTACAAAAACTATACCTGAGTGAGTTAAATTGACTGTTAAGGATTAAAGAATATACTTTTATATGCGAATATAAAAATCAGTTAAGCCACTGAAGAAAGCTACATATAAGATAACATAACATACCATGATCAACATGAGCAATAACCGACATGTTCCTGATATTGTGCTTCAAATCCATAATCCTTCTAAGTTCTTCTGCAGTGAACTTAACCATCTTGACTACCTGATAAACAAAAGAATGAACTTTCATATTTACATGAAAATTTTCCAGTTGCTATATTATAATAGGCGTATTCCAAACATCAAATTTTCATTATCAAATTTAATTGTTTAATTTCAAGCAAAAAATTCAATTAATTACGTTATTAAAAATCGCTAAAATTTATGGTTCATTACAAATTCACTAGAATTGACATTGATAACTTGGCTGGATAAATTATTATGCTGGAAAGCAAACCCTCTACCATCCATGGTATAACATCTACAGTCAGATCTCTCCGTTTTTTTAATGTGAGAGGCTTTGATAACATCTACAGTTTGCTGGATTTACTAATTTACTAGCAGCGATGATCATCAAAAAATTTAAGAGCTTTGATAACATGTGAGAGGCTATCATATAAGAATGATATGTACAGTTGTTTCTATGCAAGCATCTCTCACTATTTTATCCTTATCTTTCAAACCATAGCTTCAAATAACGAACCACTTTCACCGCAGTGATCATGACGAAGTTTTCTACAGTTCTGATATATTGTACTGCATATTTCAACATTTTATTGGCTCCACTAATCAAAACATAAAATCTCATTTCAACCTCTTTCAACGTTAATCTTGATCGAGTTTCCAATTCTTGATTGAGATATAGCATATCTAGATCAAAATTATAGATACTGGTCTAAACTCCAAAAAAACAAAACATGTGCATATTTGGTTTAAACTCTCAGATTAAAAAACAAAATAGCAGAAGAAGAAGATGATTACAAACAAAATTAAGTGTTTTTGTTTATTATTTCATACTGTTTAAGTGCTATGAAATATCCAAAGATAGTTCAAGCAGAATAATATTGAAACCCATGATTTTAAGTTGAGATATATGCCCAAGTTACACCTCACTTGGATTGTGTGTTCACATTTCAGGTTTCTTTCAAAAATATGTGCAGAATCGGATGACCGATGTGTGTAGACATGTATTCAATGCAAGTAAACAGTTCAACTAAATCCAACCATACCAATTATAAAGCACAAACTGTCTATTGTCAAATTTATGAGCATGGTCCCTTTATACAAGGTATGTGAAGTAAACACATATCCTAACTCTCACATGCTATGTATCATGTGGTTGACCAACAAATTCCCATCCAAATCATCAAATTTTCAAAGATGTGGGCCTTGGTAAGGGACAACTTCATATCGGTTCTCAACCATCATCGGCACCACAGACTAAAGCAACACAAGCAAACTTGCACAAAAAAAAATTAAAAAAAAAATTAAACAGAGAGAAGAAGAAACAAAAGAAAAGAACCGAAATACACTGAAAGAATTACACTGAAAGTTCAAACTAAAAATACACGTTGTGTATGTACTAATTTTTAAAAGTATCTCTAGATATTGGATGGTCTGATGCTAAAGATATGGACAGACCGTCTTTTAAAAGTATGTACTAAACTTAAGTATGGATCTACAGGTATTGAGTTCGAAATCCCCGGACGTCAAGTACAAATTGTTGCTAATTGTTAAAATGAAAGAAAACGAAATTCACCCTCTAAGAAACATATCAGTAAATAAATGTAAGATCTGATATTGTAAAATGATTGTATTCATAGCACTTCAAGCTTCTAATTACGATAAATCTATAATGTGAACTAACAAGCAATGCTATTTCTATTAAGATGGTGTACAAACCTTGTGAATTGTCTCAGCTAGATGGTCATCGTAAGGCAAGCTTCAAAGGGAAACTGATTTATGTATCAGCTTTTCTTACATTCGAGTCAATTTTCATACTTGTCCAAATGATATCGGCATTCTAGGATCATTTGCTGCAATGAAATGAATAATTAAATAATGATAATTTCATATGTAGATGTTCCAAAGATGGCATAACTTGCAGGTACACTTAAGGTTGTTTTCTAAAAAAAATGCAGGTGTATATAAGAAAAAACAAGGAATTATGAGTACATTTTGGAGCTGATATGCACTAATAAGTAACTTTTACTGAGAGCAAATTCTGTATGTTAGGTTTTCCTCTACCTGTGGATTATTTGTATAAATCTGGAGCATGTGCCCATCCATAGGAAGTATGCTTCAAGTCATTGAGGCTGTCATAGTAGATCAAGAAAGAATTACTAAGTTAAGTGGTTTGGAAAATCTTTCAAACTCCTACGATAATTTGAATTATGAAATATTAATACAATTGATGCTTGCGAAGTTTTGTGCTATATGCGATATTATAAATCACTTCAATGAAGTAATTTTCTTGTGTATGAAACCAAGCGGTAAGTCTCGCAAAACGTTGCTTATCTTCTCCAATACTGAATAGAAAATCACGAGCATTCTTCGCCATTGGTGACATTTTTTGCTCACCACAACTCCAAACGCTTGCTGCGGATGCTAGTTTTCCTATAGGCACGTACCAAAAAGGAGCAGTTTGAAATTTAACTCGTCACTGTGCCGTAAACCTGAACTCAGTCCATCCATCAGATACAACGCAGATGTCACATTAAAGAATTTCTTCATTAACAAGTCTATATGTCATCAAATACAACCACGTTGAACCAATCACTCTTTCAGCATGGGCTTTATCAAGTTTCCATTTTAAAAAGCATCACCTAAGAGCTGAATCGATAATATGTTTCCTTTGCTCTAAGATGTTTGTTCTGCTAACTCCATTCAGCAAATGTACTTTGGAAGGATTTCAAGAATTTTTATTGCACTATTCCCAAGAAGCCCTAGAATATCAAGTCTTGGATAATTTTTGAATGCATCTACTTCAAAGATCAAGTTTTGTAATGTTCTTTAGTGAATGGGAAAGTGAATTTCAGGATTTGAAGACCCCGTGGAATGACCCTAATTCTTAAGCAAAATTTTTTTTTTTTTGCTTACATACTTAACTAAGACTACCTAGGGTCATCCTTACCTATTCTCATATTATCCAGGATCTTTCTCAATATAAAAATATTGTTTTAAATCTAAATCTTTCCTAACATACATATATGAAGATATCTATGTTATATCCTACTAGAATCAGAGCATAATAATAATAGGGAAGTAGAAATCTTTTTAAATCTATTAAAATGTGATAATTCCCTAATAAAAGATTTATTTTCACATTCTGATTATTGACCATAGAATCCACTGTAAACATGTACTTTGGTCTGTTATTCTAATTAAGGAATGATTAAGTAATAATCTAGTGGAAGAAAGCTTTTTAATATGGATGTTTGTGTTAAAATCTGCATAGTTTCAAACTCAAGCTAAAAGAAAGTGGATCCTAAGTGAACACAAGCAACATCTAGGCGTAATGGAAACGCGCCTAACTTACACATGAGAGGTCACGAGTTCAAGTACTATGCTGGTCAGTTCAAACTCAATTTTTGCTTTCTTTTTTTTTTTCCTGCAGGGTTTTAAAATCTGATACCTACCTATCTCTATACATATACACTTAAGTTTTGCCTATAATCTAACATACAAAACAATATTTCTTGCTTTATTATTTTCAAAACCCATTCCTACTACTTTTCTAGGAATTTGTATTTATTTTGTTGCCTAAATATCAACATGTACACAGATATACAGGTACATGTCTATGTTTTTGTTCATTTTCCAGAAAAACTGGGTTCAAATGGTTCCTAGCTCCATTTTTTTAAAGTGTGTATGTGGCCTGACCTATGGTCTAACTGTTTGGTTAAAGAAACCATTCTTTTACTTGCATTTGGACAAGTTTCAGTATCAAGACATGAAAGTGTAACAGTTATAATTCTTTCTGGATTTTCCCAATATAATTTCCTATATATCTATCTTTTGAAAAGATTTAGGATTAACTAAAACCATCATAAAGTGATCATACTTATAAAATCCAGTTTTTCCTTTAATCAAAACAACTTTAGCAAATAGATAATCAATTCAGCTTAACTTCAATATTCTTAATACATACCAAACCAGAAAACAGAAATAACATAACACATATCTCTTGCAAGTTCTTCCTACTTAATACATCACTAGATTCATTTAAAATAACTGAATAATTCCAAACTTTCAAGGTTTTGCATAACAGCCTAAACAGAACTATCAAATTTTCCAGATTACATGCAAATATCTCATTCTAAGTTCTTATTTAACTCTAGTTTAGCATGCTTATCCAATCATTCTCATTAGCCATAGCAGCTTCCTATTTAGAGCCAGCATTCCCTGAAAAAGCATTAAGGGCTGCCCCATTTTAAATGAGACACCCCAGTTGCCATAAACAAACAAGGGTCAGATACAAGATCTGGTATGAGCATCATCAAAAATTCCATGATATTAAGTAATTAAGTGAGACCTAAACATTTTGTATAGATTGGCAGAGCTTCTTTGATCAATCTATCTGACTTATTTATGATACCTTGTGCAATTATGATCAGTGTTCAAAACTAATTTTGTACACACATTCAACTACGCAAACTTATATTTTAAATAGAAATGTTCAAGAACTATCATAGCTCCAGTCCAACCAATCAAGGAATACACTAGTTCCTACTTTATCAATCTGAGATTTGCATTTACCAAATTTCTTCCTAGCCTCATCTGCCATAAGGAATCACGGGGACACATTGCAATAAAATAATTCACAATATTGCACAAAGATCTCAGGGCTTAAACAAACCATGTGCCAACTTGCATACTTTAAATACAACAAGCATTCCAGCAGTTCTCTTGGCTCACAATCCTTTGTTTATTTACTAAGTGTTCATGTTTGATCCTATCATGAGATAGCTAGGTGACTGAATCACAGTGTACATGAAACATTATATAGAGCTCACAAGCATAATTCCAGAACAAGCTAACTTTCATATCCAGGGAATTCATATCTACAATTATTCTGGTTTAAAAGAAAATACAAGAATATTTGTAACTGGGAATGAAGACTAGGCATGTGGGTTATTATTGTTTCACAAGCAACCATGTTTGAACTAAATTCAAGATCTAGCTTAAACAAGATTTCTGGCCCATGGTTTTCTATTTGATCAAAGGTTCAGCACATTAGGAATTTCCATTGCAACCTTGAATCTTTCATTTGAGCCTCAGCACTTACACAAGTGTAATGCAACTCATATACATATGTTTGTCATGCCATAACTAAACCAGCTACAAGCATTCTCTATTTACTGTTATATTTTCATACTATAACATTTCTGGGTATAAACAATCAGAGCATAATACTCAACTATCAAAACTAAAAGCATTTAGAAACACCCATTAAAGCATCCATTAAAACCATAGTAATAAAATCCAAAATATGCAGAAAAATTAGCATAAGCTAGGCTGCCTCATAACAGGACTTAATGCCATGGATTAGTGAGATTACTCACAGAAAAATGCTTCTCCTGCTTAAATCAGAAAGAAAACCTTTTAAAACTTGCTTTTCTGCTTGCAAATATTTTCCTCTTTGTTTTCTTAAATGTTTTGGGTAGCAAAATGATTCTTTTCTGGTTTATACTTGAATTTATAAGAGAAGTTTTCTAGGGTTTATCATTGTAAAATCCCATTCCTACCCTGGCCAAGACTCATGCATTTTGCATTTCAGATTTGTTCATTTTCACTTTTGATACCCCGGCCATATGTGGTGCTTACTTTCCCTTATATTTTTTTTTCTTTACCTTTTCAAAATATATCCTATTCTTACCAAGTCATGAAAATTGTGTGACATTGTCACTTGTTTATTTTCTAGAAATCCTCCTTTCTATTTCTGCCTAAAGCAATTATTCTGCTTGCAATTTGTCTTTTGCCATTTTAGTATTACAGTTTTCTTTTACTTGCTTATTTCTTTTTAACATTTTCTATTCTTACAGAAATGTACATTTGCATACATATCCTATCTAGGCTTATTTAACTCCTCCTTAATTTCAGAAAGATATGCACCTATATGTGCATACAGACTTTTAAATCCCTGTAATATTTTCTTTTCTGGGTTTAAATAAAATATGTTTACTGATTCAAAACAAAACTTACTTTTTCCTTATTTTCTTGGATGATTCATATAATTCCAGAGATCAAATATCCATATCACAAAATTATGTTTGTAATACTTTTTAATTCTTGTTTTGATTTCAGTGGATTTGGAGTTCTTTCTTGTGCCATATCAGTGTGCACACACTTGAACACTTTATTTTTTTTTCCATGTATTCTTATACAAATGAATTCATATATTTTCAAAATTCAACCAAATAAGATTCTATGAATTTCTGGGGCATTACAATCACCCCACCTTTTTAGGAATTGTGTCCTCACAATTTTCTCATTCATTTTTTTTTTTTTTTTATATTTCTAGATTCTCCTAAAATCTATCAGACATTGCATAAGCAAACAATTCAGTCAAAACAACCATACATATTAAACTTTTAGGAATTTAGTTTTTTTTACCTTCCACTACAAAAAGTTTAGGGTAATCCATCTTTATTTTATCCTCCAATTCCCATGTACAGTCCTTAGGGTCTAGGCTCCATTGAACCTTTACCAATTTTAAAGTTTTGTTCCTCAACTTTTTTTCCTCTTTAGCCAAAATCCCCATGGGTTCTTTCTCATAGACCAAATCAGAATTTATTTGAACTTGAGTGGGTTTCTCTAAAATCTCTTCTTTTTCATGTACCCATCTTCTAAGTTGTGATACATGGAATACATTGTGCATTGCACTCATCTCTTCAGGCAGCTCTAGCCTATATGCTAATGAACCTATTCTTTCCAAAATCTTGTAAGGTCCAACATATCTTGGGGTAAGTTTTCCTTGCTTGCCAAATCTTAACACCTTCTTCATAGGTGAAACTTTGATGAAAACATAATCACCAACTTCATATTCTACCTGCTTTCTCTTTTTATCTGCAAACTTCTTTTGCCTATCTTGAGCTGCTGCCATTCTTCTCCTCACCAGTTCAATTTTCTCTGTGGTCTCTTTTATATACTCAGGCCCTAAGACAGCCTTTTCTCCTGCTTCAACCCAACATATTGGTGACAAACATGGTTTTCCATACAAGGCTTCAAATGGTGCCATGCCTATGGTGCTTTGATAACTATTGTTATATGTAAATTCAGCCAAATGGAGGTGATCTTCCCAATTACCTCCAAAGTCTAATATACATGCCCTCAATAAATCCTCCAAAACCTTATTTATCACTTCAGTTTGACCATCTGATTGGGGGTGGTATGCTGTACTCAAGCATAATTCACTCCCTATGGCTTTTTGAAAGCTCTTCCAAAATCTGGAGGTAAAGATTGTGTCCCTATCACTCACTATAGTTTTAGGGATTCCATGCAACCTTACTACTTCTTTCATGAATATCTGAGCTAGTTTAGGGGCATTTCTTTCTGCCTTTACTGGTATAAAATGTGCCACTTTGGTCAATCTATCAACTACTACCCAAATGCTTGTATTTCCTCTCTTTGATCTAGGCAGACCATCTATGAAATCCATAGATATATCTTCCCACTTCCACTGTGGTATACTTAGAGGTTGTAATAGGCCTGAGGGTCTTTGGGTTTCTGCTTTGACTTGTTGGCAAGTCATACACTTTGCAACATATTTGGCCACATCAGCTTTCATCCCTGTCCACCAATAATCCCTCTTCAAGTTTTGGTACATCTTGGTGCTACCTGGGTGTATAGAATACTTGCTTCTATGATATTTATTAAGTATCTCTTCCTTCAATCCTATATTCTTTGGAACACATATCTTACTCTTATTCCTTAAGTAACCATTCTTATCAATGTGGTAGTTTGGTACTTCTTCTCCTTTTTCTATTAGAGATTTCTTTTCTAACAAATCTGGATCTTCCTCTTGCATTTTTCCCACTTTCAAAATTAAATCTGATTGCAAAGTTATCAAACTTAATTTTCCCTTTTTCCCTTCTTCAATCATCTCCATGTTTACCTCATTGTCTTCCTCAATTTCCAAATCAGTAAGTAGGGATAAATTTTTAAACTCTTCTATCATTAACATGGCTACTTTTGCGTGCTGCCTGCTCAAAGCATCTGCAACCTTATTAGCTTTTCCTGGAGTATAAAGTATGTCTAAATCATATGCTGCTAAAAATTCAACCCATCTATGTTGCCTCATATTCAGATCTTTTTGTGAAAAAAGATATTTCAATGCCTTATGGTCAGTGTATAAAATGAACTTTGCACCTAGAAGATAATGTCTCCAGAGCTTTAGTGCATATACCACTGCTGCCAATTCAAGATCATGGGTTGCATACTTTGATTCATGCGGCTTCAGTTGCCTTGATGCATAGGCTATAACTTGGTCTTGCTGCATCAATACAGCTCCTAGCCCAGAGCCACTTGCATCAGTATAAACAATCAAATCTTCATTTCCTTCTGGTACTCTCAACACTGGTGCATTGACTAAAGCCTCTTTGATTTTACTAAAGGCTTGTTCACATTTCTCAGTCCATCTAAAGGGTTGGTTCTTTCTAGTTAGGTTGGTAAGAGGTGATGACATCTTAGAAAAATCTTTTATAAATCTTCTATAATACCCTGCCATTCCCATAAATGACCTAACTTCTCCCACTGTGCTTGGCCTTTTCCATGCTTGGATAGCCACAATTTTATTGGGGTTCACTGAAATGCCTTTGGCAGATACAACATGCCCAAGGAAATGCACCTCTTCTTTCCAAAATGCACACTTAGAAAATTTGGCTTTTAAATCTTTTTCTCTTAATCTTGACAAAACAAGGTGTAAGTGATTTTCATGTTCCTCTACTGTTCTAGAATAAATCAAAATATCATCAATAAAAATCAATACAAACTTGTCTAAATAATCCCTGAATATCCTATTCATTAAGTCTACAAAATATGATGGGGCATTTGTCAACCCAAATGGCATGACAAGAAACTCATATAAACCATACCTAGTGTTAAAGGCTGTATACTTAACACTTGAGTCTTCAACCTTCATCTGATGGAATCCAGATGCCAAGTCTAACCTAGAAAATATTTTTGCTCCACTAAGTTGATCAAAAAGATCATCAATTCTAGGTAAGGGGTACTTGTTCTTGATAGTGACTTTGTTTAACTCCCTGTAATCTATGCACATTCTTAAAGTACCATCATGTTTCTTTACAAATACTACTGGAGCACCCCAGCAAGAGTTACTTGGTCTTATAAATCCTTTGCTTTCTAACTCTTCTAACTGTTTCTTTAATTCCTTCAACTCATTTGGCCCCATCCTAGTGGGTTTCTTAATAATTGGACTTGCTCCTGGTATCAGACTAATCTGAAATTCCACTGGTCTGTGGTGTGGAACCCCCTCAACTTCTCCAAACACATCTATGTATTCGTTAATTATGGGGATTTCTTCAATAGAAGGCTCACTGGAATCCTTATTTAAGTCAATCAAGTGATATAATTTTCTTTCTTTAGCTGCTTCACACAAAATTGTGATTCTTTGACCTCTAGAATTTTGTAAGGATATGGTGGATGAGTCTAAATTAATTATGGCTTTGTATTGCCTTAACCAGTCTACACCCAATATAACACCTATATTTGGGTAATTTAAAACATATAAATTGGAAATAAAAACATTTCCTCCTATGTTTAATCCCACATCCACACAAATCATGTTTAAAACACTAGAACTTCCCAATGGGCTTTGCACTAACAAAGGAGTTTCAACCAATATGCAATTTAATTTAAGCAATGCAACTAATTCATGGGAAATCATAGAATGTGTTGCCCCTGTATCATACACTACTGATATAGGTAAGGTACAAATAAATAAGGTACCTTCTACTTGACCATGATTTTCTGCAATAGTCTCTACTGTGGATTTGCCCTTGCTCTCCAAACTTGCTAGCTTCCCTTGCTGTTTATACTCAGGGCAGTTTCTCTTGATATGTCCCTCCTTTCCACATAGATAGCACTTGAAAGCTCCTCCCTTCAATTCTGGGCACCTTGGTTTGATATGTCCTTCTTTTCCACAATGATTACATGTTATTTTCCTTTTTGTATCAGTGGTCTTAGTATCATTAGTTTTCTTACTTTCTATCTCCTCCTTCCTCTTGTCATAGGGGTGATATCTTCCCTTATTCTTCTTATTGTTGTTATTCTTAAAACTCCTATACTTCTCCCTTTCCTTGTCATGTTGCTCAAATTTTAAGGCCAGATCAATGACTTGATCAAAAGTTTTATCTACATATGGCAACATGGCCCTACTAAGCCCTGGATTTAAACCCTTAATATACCTATCATTCTTTGATGCCTCATCAGCCACAAGCATAGCTCCATACTTAGACAAGCCTTCAAACCTATGAGTATATTCAGTCACATTAAAAGTTCCCTGCCTAAATCTGATGAATTCTTCAAGCAGTAGAGTCTTGGCTGATGCTGGAACAAATCTAGCTTCCAACATCTCCTTGAATTGATTCCAAGTGATTTCATTCTCAATCCTCCCAGCTATGACTACCTCCCACCAACTTAAAGCCACACCTTTCAGTTGTCTTGAGGCCACTTGCCTCTTCCTTTGATCATCCAACTGCATGTCATTGAAAATTCTATCCAGTGTTCTCAACCATGTTTGAATTTCCATCACATTTTCAGTCCCTTCAAAGCTCTTGCCTCCTAAATTGGTATAAGTCTTTAATAGTTTGGAAAGTTCCTCATGTGGATTCTCAAGTCTCTGCCCTACTCCATCCCTTAAAGCCCTCATAAAGTCTTGCATATCAAGCATTTGTGGTGTACATGACCCTGCATTGTGTTGAGATCCTCTTCCTACCATAATTGGACAACTACAGTATGGGTAGATAAGGTTAGTTTATCATGAGAGTATATATATATCTATATATTTTAACTTTCTATCTATATTATTATTTTACTCAAACAGTACATACATATGATTATAGTACTTCAATCAATCAATACAATCATTCTTAGCTATGTGTAAATTTAACATAGCTCTGATACCAAAATGGAATGACCCTAATTCTTAAGCAAAATTTTTTTTTTTTTGCTTACATACTTAACTAAGACTACCTAGGGTCATCCTTACCTATTCTCATATTATCCAGGATCTTTCTCAATATAAAAATATTGTTTTAAATCTAAATCTTTCCTAACATACATATATGAAGATATCTATGTTATATCCTACTAGAATCAGAGCATAATAATAATAGGGAAGTAGAAATCTTTTTAAATCTATTAAAATGTGATAATTCCCTAATAAAAGATTTATTTTCACATTCTGATTATTGACCATAGAATCCACTGTAAACATGTACTTTGGTCTGTTATTCTAATTAAGGAATGATTAAGTAATAATCTAGTGGAAGAAAGCTTTTTAATATGGATGTTTGTGTTAAAATCTGCATAGTTTCAAACTCAAGCTAAAAGAAAGTGGATCCTAAGTGAACACAAGCAACATCTAGGCGTAATGGAAACGCGCCTAACTTACACATGAGAGGTCACGAGTTCAAGTACTATGCTGGTCAGTTCAAACTCAATTTTTGCTTTCTTTTTTTTTTTCCTGCAGGGTTTTAAAATCTGATACCTACCTATCTCTATACATATACACTTAAGTTTTGCCTATAATCTAACATACAAAACAATATTTCTTGCTTTATTATTTTCAAAACCCATTCCTACTACTTTTCTAGGAATTTGTATTTATTTTGTTGCCTAAATATCAACATGTACACAGATATACAGGTACATGTCTATGTTTTTGTTCATTTTCCAGAAAAACTGGGTTCAAATGGTTCCTAGCTCCATTTTTTTAAAGTGTGTATGTGGCCTGACCTATGGTCTAACTGTTTGGTTAAAGAAACCATTCTTTTACTTGCATTTGGACAAGTTTCAGTATCAAGACATGAAAGTGTAACAGTTATAATTCTTTCTGGATTTTCCCAATATAATTTCCTATATATCTATCTTTTGAAAAGATTTAGGATTAACTAAAACCATCATAAAGTGATCATACTTATAAAATCCAGTTTTTCCTTTAATCAAAACAACTTTAGCAAATAGATAATCAATTCAGCTTAACTTCAATATTCTTAATACATACCAAACCAGAAAACAGAAATAACATAACACATATCTCTTGCAAGTTCTTCCTACTTAATACATCACTAGATTCATTTAAAATAACTGAATAATTCCAAACTTTCAAGGTTTTGCATAACAGCCTAAACAGAACTATCAAATTTTCCAGATTACATGCAAATATCTCATTCTAAGTTCTTATTTAACTCTAGTTTAGCATGCTTATCCAATCATTCTCATTAGCCATAGCAGCTTCCTATTTAGAGCCAGCATTCCCTGAAAAAGCATTAAGGGCTGCCCCATTTTAAATGAGACACCCCAGTTGCCATAAACAAACAAGGGTCAGATACAAGATCTGGTATGAGCATCATCAAAAATTCCATGATATTAAGTAATTAAGTGAGACCTAAACATTTTGTATAGATTGGCAGAGCTTCTTTGATCAATCTATCTGACTTATTTATGATACCTTGTGCAATTATGATCAGTGTTCAAAACTAATTTTGTACACACATTCAACTACGCAAACTTATATTTTAAATAGAAATGTTCAAGAACTATCATAGCTCCAGTCCAACCAATCAAGGAATACACTAGTTCCTACTTTATCAATCTGAGATTTGCATTTACCAAATTTCTTCCTAGCCTCATCTGCCATAAGGAATCACGGGGACACATTGCAATAAAATAATTCACAATATTGCACAAAGATCTCAGGGCTTAAACAAACCATGTGCCAACTTGCATACTTTAAATACAACAAGCATTCCAGCAGTTCTCTTGGCTCACAATCCTTTGTTTATTTACTAAGTGTTCATGTTTGATCCTATCATGAGATAGCTAGGTGACTGAATCACAGTGTACATGAAACATTATATAGAGCTCACAAGCATAATTCCAGAACAAGCTAACTTTCATATCCAGGGAATTCATATCTACAATTATTCTGGTTTAAAAGAAAATACAAGAATATTTGTAACTGGGAATGAAGACTAGGCATGTGGGTTATTATTGTTTCACAAGCAACCATGTTTGAACTAAATTCAAGATCTAGCTTAAACAAGATTTCTGGCCCATGGTTTTCTATTTGATCAAAGGTTCAGCACATTAGGAATTTCCATTGCAACCTTGAATCTTTCATTTGAGCCTCAGCACTTACACAAGTGTAATGCAACTCATATACATATGTTTGTCATGCCATAACTAAACCAGCTACAAGCATTCTCTATTTACTGTTATATTTTCATACTATAACATTTCTGGGTATAAACAATCAGAGCATAATACTCAACTATCAAAACTAAAAGCATTTAGAAACACCCATTAAAGCATCCATTAAAACCATAGTAATAAAATCCAAAATATGCAGAAAAATTAGCATAAGCTAGGATGCCTCATAACAGGACTTAATGCCATGGATTAGTGAGATTACTCACAGAAAAATGCTTCTCCTGCTTAAATCAGAAAGAAAACCTTTTAAAACTTGCTTTTCTGCTTGCAAATATTTTCCTCTTTGTTTTCTTAAATGTTTTGGGTAGCAAAATGATTCTTTTCTGGTTTATACTTGAATTTATAAGAGAAGTTTTCTAGGGTTTATCATTGTAAAATCCCATTCCTACCCTGGCCAAGACTCATGCATTTTGCATTTCAGATTTGTTCATTTTCACTTTTGATACCCCGGCCATATGTGGTGCTTACTTTCCCTTATATTTTTTTTTCTTTACCTTTTCAAAATATATCCTATTCTTACCAAGTCATGAAAATTGTGTGACATTGTCACTTGTTTATTTTCTAGAAATCCTCCTTTCTATTTCTGCCTAAAGCAATTATTCTGCTTGCAATTTGTCTTTTGCCATTTTAGTATTACAGTTTTCTTTTACTTGCTTATTTCTTTTTAACATTTTCTATTCTTACAGAAATGTACATTTGCATACATATCCTATCTAGGCTTATTTAACTCCTCCTTAATTTCAGAAAGATATGCACCTATATGTGCATACAGACTTTTAAATCCCTGTAATATTTTCTTTTCTGGGTTTAAATAAAATATGTTTACTGATTCAAAACAAAACTTACTTTTTCCTTATTTTCTTGGATGATTCATATAATTCCAGAGATCAAATATCCATATCACAAAATTATGTTTGTAATACTTTTTAATTCTTGTTTTGATTTCAGTGGATTTGGAGTTCTTTCTTGTGCCATATCAGTGTGCACACACTTGAACACTTTATTTTTTTTTCCATGTATTCTTATACAAATGAATTCATATATTTTCAAAATTCAACCAAATAAGATTCTATGAATTTCTGGGGCATTACACCCCGCAGTGCCTCCACAAAAGCCTAATGCCTACTTTGAGAAGTTATTGTGAAATCAAAACTGTAATTATCAAAAACTGGCAGTTTGCTCAAAATTGCTAGTATGAGCTCATCAACACATTTTGAAGCCACCGGGGTATCATTCAATCAAGCGCTTTCAGTTTTGTGCACTTCGTGACTTCTTGCACAACTTTTTGTGTACTATGTAGCTTGTTCCGAATAAGCAAGAGAGCATAGGATATCATCATCTATACCAGATTCCTCCAACTCTAGCCATAATGCACCATTCCCTTTCTCATTCAACTCATTTTCTTTTAGTTGTAATTTTTCCGGAATATTTTTAATGTTATTGTCGTGTTTTCCATTCATCCCGATCACTCCCTCTGTAGCATCTGATTCCAAATTGACATCAACACATATCAATGCTACCATCCTCTACACTAATCCATGAACTTCCTTTAACTACTTGAGAGCATTTTGCAATCGAAGAGTCCAAGCATGATCGATACGGAACAAATCTGACAACTCCAACTTATCTACAGACAACACAAGTCTTCTTCGCATGGGTCGATTGAAAAATGAACCCCGCCTTAAGAAAATGATCCTAGTTAAACAATTTTATAATGCTTATGATATTATTGTTTTCACCCATATTGAATTTATCTTACTGTTAACTTTCCAAGACTAGAAGGCATGGATATAGTTAAATAAGGTATGAAAACGAATCATTGTATATATAGTTGCATCTTACAGGAAGATGATGTTTCTTTGTTAGTCCCGCTTTTAAATTATTAGCAATTGAAAACTTCATAAAATTACACATCAAAACAAGTGGAAACACATTTTATTCTTTCATATACATGAACAACATTTTAAAAAAGAGTAAATCCATGAAAAGAAGATTAATTTACTTTTAACACAATTATCAAAATGAAAACGAAAATGGAAAAAGAAAACATGACAACCACTTAATTAACTAACATAACATCAATATTCAAAATTTGATCTTATACTTATGCATGATATCTTTTGAACAATTTAAAATAGAAAAATATTGAATTTCATATCACATTGCACTAAAAGTGTGAGAAATTAACTAGTAGATTAAAAGTCAAATGATGTCTCAAGGGCAATGAATAGCAGGTAATCGATGTAACAATGAAACATGTATTAGCAGACCAAATACATTCATCTAAAAATGTGACTATGCATTAACATGGTATGGAAGAAGCAACAGACATGTAGTATACAGAAATGCAATATAAAAACGGTTATTTACTCAAATATGTTGTGTTCATAGAAAGTAGATGATGATAACTATTTTATATAGCAAAAACGCACAAACAAAAAAATAGATAACCAAAAACATAGTCGATTACTGTATGAATCCAGTCCGAAATTGCATTAAAATCACAAATAGAAGGTAAAAAGGAATACATGAATGGGATTTTAGATACTAAACCTTTTCTAGATTCAAGGAAGTCGTAGTTCAAGAGTTATGTTTCAATTGAACAAATAAATCCAAAGCACAAATAGAGATGGTGGTGGAAACGGAGCTGGAGGTGGCGACGGAGCCAAAAATGGAGGTGGATATGGATTTAGTAATCGAGATAGTTAAATGTGAAGAGAGAAGAAGAGCTCTGAACTAGGTTATAGAAAAGGGAAAGTGAAATTTTTTGTCAAGAGAAAATACTGGAATGCACGGCCAGCTAAAACATAGCGGGGATCCTTTTGAGCCAAAAAATTTGGTGTTTGACAGCGTTTAGAAAACATGTATTGAAAATAAATACACGAGGGACAGCATTACCTCATTGAACGCTGAAATTATATGCCGTTATTACCCATTTTTGTTGTAGTGTCAGTAAAAGCACGCTACCCACGAGCAACAACAACATCCATCCCTGCTTCGAGAAAAACACGCAAAGAAAACTAGTTCGACCCGAGTCAAACGTTTCTTCCCTAACCTTCCTCTCTTCTACCAGATACGATATTCATGCATGCACGTTGCACGGCGAACCAAGCGACGCCGATCCTTCCTCCGACCATCTCCAAGTCGCCGATGACCATGACGTGCCTCACGACCAACCAAAACCATAACAATGTCGCCAAATCGAAATCGAGCACCCAAGCCCAAAATTTGGAAACGCAACTCGAACGAAAACCTCCCCAACGCTGACGAACCTGACGCCGATAGACCATGCCGTCCCTACCATCGAATCACCTCGACCCCAAGCATCATTTCCCCTTGACGCGATCGCATCCGATCCTGTAACCATGTCGCAAATGCCTCGGCAACCAAGATGAACAAAACACGATCCTAAACCCTAGTTCGATCGAATCCAAACACCTCGGCCATTGGAAAAATTGCTGAACATTTTTCCCTGCATCCACATTACAGAAGCAAGCTTCGATCAAGAATTCAACTCAAATTATCGAGTTGATCATCGGCAATTCGTCAAATTGCCGAAAATGATCATCTCTAAATTCCCAATTTAATATAAAATTAAAAATTCTGAAATGCATATCAAAATTCATGATTTTCAATCACGAATCCATTCCTATAATGCATATTTGACATTATAAAAGTTGATTATTATGAAAATTTGGATTTTCACTGTTATTTTAAAATTTTCAAAACGAGTAATTATATAAATACCTGGAATGATTTTTGGTAGTGATGTTACATGATTTCAATCATTTCTTATTTGCAAATCAAAGGCTAACAATGATTAAAGAAGGAGATATTAAATTTAAAGAGGAAAAATCAAAATCTGTTAAACAACAGAACCTATATTCCCATTTATAGGCATTCAATACAAACATGCATTCATTTAATCCAAGCATTTCAGGCAAACATCTTGATGTTTATACATCAGCCAAAATGAAAACAAGATTAAAAACTATTTTAAAAAAAACAATGTTTACTCACCATCGATTTGCAGTGAACAAAGCATGTTTTCCAGGCCTTAAAAGTTTAATCCGGAAAATGTTTTAAATTGACTTTGATTGCTTTGCTGATGAAAACCCTTTGCATGCTTTCAAATTGATGTTTTAAAATGTTGAAACTGATGTTGAACTTGCTGTGTTGATCTTCCATTTGAGTTGCAGAAGATTTGAAGTTGCAGGTTTGCAAATTGCAGATTTGATTTTTCTTTTTGATTTCAAATTTCAGGTTCAAGAATTTTAGAAGAAGATAGAAAGAAGGTAGAAGAGAAGGAAAGCATGTTAATATAGGATTTAAATTCTTTTTTTAAAAAAACAAAAGAAAATTAAAGTTAAAATGACACTTGTTATTTAAAACTTACATTTGTCACAAGTATTACACATGTTATTAAGATATCTTAAGGTATCAACACATGTTATTATGATGTGCTAACATGTTTACACATGTTTCTTAAGTGTTTTTAATTAAATTTTTATTTAATTCAAATGTTAATATAAAGCTTACACACCTAATTTACTTAATTAATAAATACTTATATATGTATATATAAATTTACTTTTAAAAGAAAATATTATAAAACTAATTATAATACAAATAAATTCTTACACGTGTATTTTAAAATCTAAAACATTTATCTTTATTTTTTAAGAGATAATTCTTTTTTAAAAAAGAAAGTTTATTAATAAATTTATATATATATATATATATATAACCATTTTAATTTATGCATTTTAAAAGAAAACAAAATAAAACTTTGATTAATTCTTATTTAAACTATCACATTTAAAAATAAATAAATTATTTTATAATTTGAAAATAATTGAATTAATCTTAAATTAACTTTTGAAAAATATTGAATTTAAAACAAAGCTTCATATTACAATATATTCATACTTATATGTATTATCAATAGATTATATTAAATTTCAAAAACAACTTCAAATTATAGCATATACGTACATATATATTACAATTTGAAAATTCATTTAAAACAAAAGATTTTCCTATTCACAATATATATCAAATATATATATATATATATATATATATATATATAAATATATATATATATTATAAATAGAATAAAATTTAATTAGCTTTGAAAAAATAATTCTTATCAATTTTAAATTGTTAAAAAGATATTGACCAAAATTACCAGATTAGATATTTATTAACCTTTAAAAGATTAATTTACCAATTTAAATTAAAATTATAAAAAAATCATCAAATCAATTTAATTATTAATACAGATTATTAAATTGATATTGCCTAAAATTTCGGGTCGTCACAAAAAGGTTCTTTGACCTAGAACCAAGAAGGAAAACATGCTTTCATGAACCTTAATAAAGCATTATGCACAACATTATTTTTAGCCTTACCGATTTCACCAAAGACATTGCGCTAGAATGTAATGCATCAAAAAGTGGGATAGAAGCCATGATAATGCAAGAAGGAAGACCAATAGCTTATTTAAGCCAAGTGCTGCAAGGAAAAGAATTTCATTTTTCAACCTATGAAAAAGAGTTTTTTGGCTTTAATATTGGCAGTAAAGAAATGGTCACAATATCTGTAATGAAAGATTGTCATTAAAATAGATCATCAAACTCTAAAATATCTATTGGATCAAAGATTATCAAATAGTACTCAACATAAGTGCTAAATAAATCGAAGGAATTTGATTTTCTAGTGCAATACAAGCCTAGAAAAGAGAATATTGCCACTAATTGTTCATCAAGAAGTAAAGAGCAGTGTTCAACTAATGTGTCCATACATCTACAAGCAATTTCCATAGTGATTAGGGCTTCAAGACATCAAAAAACTGGTTCAAAATGACCTATACTATTTGAACATTCATAAAAAAATCAATGACTCGTCTACTAAAACCTCAAAAATATGCATAACAACCTGACCTTTACTATTACAAGGGTAGAATTTTAATCAGTCATAATGCAACTAGTCTTAAGCATATGCTATTACAACCAATTGCTATTCATTTAGGTGTTAAGAGAACTTTACATAGAGTAAAATAAGCATTTTGTTGGTAAGGACTTAAGAAAGATATGCACACTTTTGTATCATCTTGTGATATTTTTCAAAGGACAAGATCAGATAACATCTATATTCCAGGATTGTTAACCACTCCTAGTTCTAGAACAAATATGGGAAGATATTGCTTACTGTTCGGTTACCAAATTATCATTCTTATTCTATAATCCTAGTAGTAGTGGAAATATAGTCTAAATATGCACATCATATACCATTGACTTGTCCATATACATCAACACAAGTAGTATAATTTTTTGATAAATAGTAAATGTAATGACCAGAAATTTTGAACGCTGTATTTAAATATTCAAATATTTAAATTTGGATTAAATCTTTTTAAATGTATTTTTTAACCTTAATTTACCCCTTTTTAATTAACGACGCATGATGGTAAACATTTTACTGAAAATGTTTACAAAAATAAATAGTTCAAAGAAATATCAATGATGTGACGAAAAATCATTTTATTGATAAACAGCTTTACTCAATACAAGTTGTTTGAATGAAATGACTATAATTTAATCAGTTAGAAATTTGAATGTTTACATATTGAATAAATGGTATAGAATAATAATCAGTGCATTGAATTGAGCATACGTGTAATTTTGTTTTAGTAAACGGATGAATAAAAGTGGACATCACATGCATTAAACGGACACAAAAACGGACTCGTAACTATGCATATATAAATAATTCAACTTCATTTTCACTAGCTATACATATATAACATAAACATTCTTTCATGAATGAAGAGAAATGTGAAAAGTGGCAAGCTTGTGATACTTGGCTTGGTTTAGGACAAATGGCAAAGGAAGGAAGACATTTGGCAATGCATGTAACACTTGGAAAATAACATAAGGGTAAGGTAGGAAGTGAAGCACACGGGGGAAGCTTTTGACCTGAACTAGGAGGGAAAAAAGGGATAATTTTCTCTTGTTATAATCTACACAACGCACTCCATTTGTTCATAAATATTTTCTAAGCTTTGTGCAAAAACAATGACCTTTCTCTCTCTTCTTCTTCTCTTTAATATTCCAAAACCAAATGAAATCAAATCCAATTCCTCTTAAACTTTAACCATGGCCTTAGAACATTATAAACACATGAAATAGAAACTTAAATCATGAAGAAAAGGAGCACACTACTACCATGCATTTCTGGCCGTGAGCATTTGGGTGAAGAGGAAGATGACCTTGAGAAAGGGTGAGATGGAGAAGGTGGACATAAGCTTTTGAAGGAAAGGGGTGGTGGTCGTTAACTTTCTGGTGATATAGGAAGTGCGCTTGTGTTCTACAAGGCTTGCACATGGAGTTAGCAAGAAGTTTGGTGAGTTAGCTCACCATTTAATAAGTATATGTAGTGATATATGCTTGTGTTTTATTATAGTATGTGATTGATTTTATTTTGCTTGATTGGTTGTGATTCTTGCTTTGGAAAGCAAATGAAAAATGAAAACAATGATTGTGGACTTGTATGACTAAGTATGACTCGTAACAAAGTCTTGAAACAAAGCACGTAAGGATTAGTAGGGGATGAACTTGAAATAGAAGCGGTTTTATAGCAATAATTGCTATAAAATGCACTTTGGAAATGCCTTGCTTTGTTGATTTTCTATGAATGTTTATAAGAGATCCTTTAGGGTTTCTTATTATGGTTGTGATGTACTATGTTTATATTAATTATTATTCAAAGATTGGATGCTAAAAATTTTGTTATCGTATCTTAAATTGGCAAAACTGTCAAGTGTATAAAACTGGAAATCGTCAGGACCTATTATCCGTTGCACCTTTAGAAACAATCTAGTAACTCTGGATCACTATTTACATCATTTCTAAAATGTCGTCTTTTTGTTTGAGACATCAAACCATTTATAAATGATTTTAAATTAACTGTTTTATTTCAATCATTTTGGTGATCTTTTCCAACATATATTAAAGTGTTTTAAAAGTAGTTTGGCTTTTCTATGTATTTTAATAAATTAATTATGTATTTTTAAAGTAAGTGGATTATTACTATATAAAGAAAAACATCTTTTTTTCAAGTTTTAAATTAATCACAAATTAATAATACTTAGGCAATATTTTAAATAAATGTTGTAAATTACATTTTAAATATTTTTAAGGATATATAAAGTATATATAGTTTTTATAAAATTAGTTAATTATTTATTTAAGTATTAAAAATCTTGTGTAATATAATACCTTTTAAATTATTTTTAGAATTATATTAATTGTATTAGCTTGTAAATGATTAGTATACAAATAAAATGTATATCATTTTAAAAAGTTTTTTAGTAAATATATGAGTTGGAAAAGTATGTTAAGTCAATTATAAAGTAATAAGGGAAGATTTGGATTTTAACACTTTAGTTAAAGCAAAAGGTTTTTTGAAATTAAGTAACAGTAAGTTGACTTGTTAAATTAATGTAGAGATAAGTAATTATGTTTAGAAGTATAACTATAATTAGGATTATAATTATCATTAGGACTATGGTTAGGATTCTAATTAAGAATATAATTAGACTTCTAAGAGAATATCTTAATAATAATTATAAATGAAATGTTTTAGATTGTTGTGATAATGTTTGAGTAACACTTGTCTTAAATCCTTAAAAATGTAATTCGATGTTTAAAAGAAAGTTTTAATGATAATGTTCAAAGTATGAAATGTTTTGGGTTTGTAGTAATAATGTTTAAGTACCATTTCTTTTTAACCTATTTAATTATATTTTAAAGTAAGTAATCTTGCTAATGATTTGTGAATATACTTGTACCATTGAGATATGTATATGAATACTTTTTGAAGTATTGAAAAGTATACAAATGATTAGAGAATTATAGAATACATGTATATATCTTTTGTAAAGATATTGAATATATAAGTAGAAAATGGAGCTTTCAATTAATTAGTAATCTAATTGATTGAGAGTTTAACTAATTTCTAGTTTAATCAATTAAGAAATTATTTAATTTGGAATATAAATTAACAAGGAAGGCTTTAAATGAATGAAAGAACTTTTATTAAGTAAAAGGATTTTTACTGATAAAAGGGGTTTTAGTTAATAAAGGATTAATTGTTTTTAAAAGCAAATTAGTAGTCATTTATATGACTTGATTGTGCTATGTGTAACTTAATCATGCTTTGTTTGAATTAATGTCACGTCCCAAATTTCAGCGTTCGAAAATCGACTCCCATACTTCACTTGTACTCGAATGCCGCATATTCAACCATTGAAATTTGACTCATGCCGGAGCTTGTAACACATTAAGTATAACAACACAGCGGAAGAAAAAGAAATGAATATCATATACAACTCCAATGAATACAATATCCAATGATATACAATAATGATATCAATATGATACAAGAATATCAGAGACAATAAACAACAGCGGAATACAAATAGCAGAAGTGATAACTGCAATATCAAACTGCAACTCCAATCCAATGCTCCAAAGCCAAAACTCCAAACCACTAGCTTGAACCCCCATCAACGTTGTACAAAGCTAAGCAAGTGCATTCCATGAATGCTGAAGTGTAGCAAATGCGATCCATAAATCCAAAGGGCTTCGAAGGCTATCGAATCAATTCCTATTATTCGAATATCTGAAAAACCCAACTCTAGACTGCCCGTGTGGAAAATTGTGGGCACCCAGAGTTTAGGAACGGACCAATAAACTCCGGGTCAGTCATGGTACTGGTATGAGAAAACAAAAATAGTTTATCTTTAAAACAAACAAAAGATTTTAAAATTGAAATCCGCAATGCTTTTTAGAAAATGAAATTACCATAAGGCCTCCGGGCACACACACAATGCAATCACACACTTAGGGGAAATTTCTCCTTATGATAGTCAAATATGCTTAATACGAGAAAACTCTTTGATATTATACTAGTGCATAGTGTGAAGATATTTCGAAAATATAATATTAATCTTAGCCAGCATAGGTACCATTATACTATGCCTACTATAGCTGCCATGTTAAATGGAAGGTTCTACAACTAAAACCGTACAAGGCACGTATTGGATGATTGTATTTTCAACAAATGGTCAGTTGGAGGGATGCACCAAGAACCTACCCAGCTCTCTGCTAACACAAGGCTGGTCTACCCTCTTCCCGGGGGTAAAACCTAAGATATGCAACCCCCGGTCGTTTGCAACCTTTATCCAAGGATCCTCTACACCAACAACATCACACAGTAATAAATATACAGTGTTCACATGAGTAAGTATCTGGGCTTCATACCATAATACCACCCTTTTCCAGAAGGAATGGACATACCCTAGGAGCGCTACACCTGAAACCTTGCCGCATCTTTCCTGTTTCGACCATTACCGGGTTGTGAGGCTCGACAAGGTCTCATCCACAAAGCTACGCTATTTCACAAAGCCATGCTTTGATCAACAAATGATCAGCAGCACTTCGTATGCCACATTACCAAATTGGGAATGTATCACCAGTAACCATCAAATATATAACCTCTGAGCTCGTATGTCTCAGAGAAGGGTGTTAAGCTAAGAGAATAAATCTCTGCCACCAAACAGAAATGTATTTAATAGAAACCGGTTTTACATCTCAAAGTGTAATGTCAGACACATCCATACAAGTCTGTTCCGGGTTCGAACAGAACCGAAGGAACTTCCGAAATAGCCCTTACAATCCGGGTGTTCACAATCCCGATCGGACTTCCCATCACTTAGGGAATCTCTATACCAGCGCGACTCGGTGCAGAGACAATCGACGGGTTTTCCTTTCGTTCTTGAAAATACCCGGTCTTCACCACCGGTCTTCAAATGCTATCCATAACGACGTATCATTATTCGGAATGGGTTATATAATGCAAGGTCCGCTCCCAGCTAAATCGAATAATGAGCGCAATATTTAAAAACATATGGATACAGGATTTCAGTTAAGTCACAACTTATTATCCACAACCTTTATTTAAATGGTTTAAAAAAATTACTATTTCAAATCTTTTTTAAACAAAAAGATTCATTTCACAAAGTTCACCCACCTTTCATAAAGATGCAATTATAGCTTTCAAAACAATTTCAAATTGGATTAACTCATCCAATCATTTCATAAAGGACTCAATTCATATTTTCCAAATCCATTTCCAATAATTCATAGATTTTCAGAAACAATTTTCATTTCAAATCTCTTATTCAAAAGATACACCTTTTAAATCTTCTTTAATTTCAAAACAAGATCCAATTATCTTTCGCAAAGATTTATCCATAGTTTTCAAAACAATTCACACTTTCATTTTAAACTTCAAATCTTTGGATACAAATCGGAAATCCTTTCCTTATATGAAAGCTTTTATTTTTTGAAAACAAATAGTTTCGTTTTGGGAATAACTGATTACATTTACAAAAGTTAGAGCCATTCAAGTATAAACTTTGGTTTAAATTTAAATTCCCACAACAATGCTTTTTAAATGGTTTAAAACCCATATAAACACCTTTATAACTTGTATAACCTTTTTAAACAATAGTTTCCAAATTATTGAATTCAATTCAAATTATTTAAATTTCAAAACTTTATTAAGTTATTCAAAATAACTTTTATTTTTGAAACTCATTTTCAAAAGCTTTCAATTCCAATTCCAAAACTATTTGGATTCAAAAAAATTCAATCTTTAAAATCATTAAAAATATGTGACTTAACCGATTTCTTTATGCAATCCATATTTGTGTGTTATAGTGTTGTCCAGGGTTTTACCCAATAGTGCAACTACAACAATCATCACAGATTCAAGCATATAAATATCGATAAGCGGTATAATCCATAATGCTTATCTTTATTCACAGATTCACAGTTAAAGTAAATTTATCAATCACAAAGATTCACCATTACGATTCGATGTGGGTTTCGGATAACCAACTGGAATCCGACTCCCTGCCGCATCGAAATTCAAATGTCTTTTTTACGGGCCCAAAGGGTTTTCACATTTACACAGCAGTATATTCAGCACAGATATCACAGTTCAGCACAAAGCAATTCATATTACATAGCATCACAATCACATAATAGAGATATCAATCCAATACACAACTTTCAATAATAATCAAACATCTTCAATTAAGATGAATAAATCGTGTGGTTTGAATTAATTAACCACATAATTACTTTCATAAATCATCTTTAATCAACGATTAATTGCCATTAATTACAATTAATTAAATCTTAATCACCTTTATTAACTAATCATCCCTTAATTACTTTTCTTAATTAATTAACCTTTAATTAATTAATTATTCTCAAATTAATTACCTTAATTAATAAATCTCATAAATTAATTAATTAACCTTTAAATTAATTGATTAATCAATCTTTAATCATTAATTATACATTCTTAATAAACTTTATTAAGTAATTATTTTAAGTTAATTATTCATTAACTACTTGATTAATTAAACTTGGATTATTAATCAATTTTATCTTAATTACTTTTATTAAGTAGTTAACTTCAATTAATAAATTTCTTTTAACAAATATGTTAACTCAAACCTTGAAAGTTAATTAAAATTTTTAAAACATCCTTTATATAAATCAACTTCTTCAAATATTATTAAGTTTATTTAAAATAAACTTTAAGAATAAAAGTTATGTTTAGTTGAAACCATTTTAAAACTTGGCTAATTAAAACAATTTATTTAAAAACTTCTTAAACAAGTTAGACTAGGATAATCATCCATTTTATAAAAAAGAAATTTGGTTTAGCAACATTTATTTTCAATAAAACTTGATTTTTCTTAAGATTTCAATACTGTCTTGCCACAACTCAAACCACCCGAGACAAATCTCTTTCCACCCCAGCTTGTCCTCGAGTAAAACAATATTTCCACCTGCTTCGAGAAAACCCATCGTTTTCACATGCTTAACCCTGAGCTCCCCCTTCTTCTCCCCCAATTTCAAAAACATAGATATACAAAGTTGCGCGTACACGTGCACCGACACCATGACCATCTCTGATCAATGTCGACCCTTTCAGCAAGTCGCCAATGCCCTACCAAAGTCTTCTGATCCACCAAGTCCGACCAAAATGAACAGAAACACAATCGAGCCATTCAACGTACCTGTTACGCAAAACTACCCAACGAAACATCTCGCCGTCGATGATCTCGGTCACCTAAGACCATGCCATCACTGTTAGAGCTGCGCCACGTCTCGATGCATCGGCCTATCACCGCGCGATCAATTCCGACCACCCCACGATGCCGTAATTTCCCCAGAAAACTCATGACCCAAATTTGGACATAAAACCCTAAAAGCATTTCGATTGACGTCTTCGATTACCTAAAAAATTATCGAATATTTTCTTATAATCATCACTGCCCAGGCTACCTTCACCATTAATGCCGAGGTCCACTATTGCTCCGATCGTCGTGAATTGCTAAAAATCCTTTTCACGTTCAACTCCCAAATCCCTATGTTTTTCTTGACTAAAATTCATGATTCTTCTTTTAAATATCATAGCTTGTGAAAACAAATCATACTATATAAATAAATCAAGAAATTGAGATACTTAAAATTTAACATGCTTTAGAGTTTTGCTGTGTTTTATTCTTCCAGTTAAACTACATCCTAAATATACCTTAAAGATATTTTTTAAAATTAAGATTATGTAAATCCAAACACATTTTATTCGAACATTAAATCCAGAAAGAGATTAGGGATTTAGATTTTGAATTTCAAACAGGTTTTGGAACCTATAAATGAGAAGAGAGGTTAAAAATTACATGCACATTCTTATCTCTCTATATACACAAACATGCAGGAAAATTCACACAGTCATCCAAGCATATTTCACACCATACTTCAAAAGATCATCAGGGTATATAGGTCAGGAACTAAAAAGGAAAGTTTGCTCACCTTTATATTGAAGCAGAGAACAGATTTCTAGCTTTTAAAACTTGGAGCTGCTTTTGTTTTTAAGATTTGAAGCCTTGCTTATTGTTTGAGTTGAATCCTTGCTTTGATTTGAATCGAACTTGTTTTGGCTTCAGATTGATTGTCTTGCTTAAAATTGTTTATTTTGATCTGTAGCTTCAATCTAGTCTGGATTTTGATTTTTTTAAGTTGCTTATGAATTTGAATTTCCAGGTTGCACTCAAAAACAAATTCGATTCCAGGCTGAAAAATGATGATCTGAACTGATCTAACTTGAATCTGGATTTTGCTTTCAGGTTTAAAATTTTGTGAGGATTTATTTTACAGGTTTTAAAAGTGGAGAAGAGAAACCTGGTAGTTTTTCTGTTTTGTTTTTGATTTGCATTGTTTCCAGGCTTTGTTTTCAAACTTGTTTCAGATTTTTGATTTCGGTTTTGAGATTGAGGAGGATTTCAAATTCTTTGGTTTTCAGGCTTGAGAAAGATGAAAACAGCCTGACCATTTTTTTATGCATGTTCTCAAAATTAAATTCAAAAGAAAATAATCTCTTTTGCCACTTGTCCATTTGAATTACATTTGTAATATACTTGTTTTCATGGTTAACACTTGTCATTTGCTTGTATTAATATTTTACAAATTAATATTGCATGTCTTTGTATATTCACAAATGTTTAGATTATATGTAAAAATGCTTACACTTGTACAAATGCATATTTACATGTTTGAAAGTTACCTTCACCCTATCTCTAATGAGTTACCTAATGTGTTATACTCCTGAGCTAAAGTTTCAACCTTCAGCCTTGATACCAAGATGTAATATTCCAAATTTCAGCGTTCGAAAATCGACACCCGTACTTCACTTGTACTAGAATGCCGCAGATTCAACCGTTGAAATTTGACTCGTGCCGGAGCTTATAACACATTAAGTATAACAACACAGCGAAAGAAAAAGAAATGAATATCATATACAAATCCAATGAATAAAATATCCAATGTTATACAACAATGATATCAATATGATACAAGAATATCAGAGACAATAAACAACAGCGGAAAACAAATAGCAAAAGATAACTCCAATATCAAACCGCAACTCCAATCCAATGCTCCAAAGCCAAACTCCAAACCACTAGCTCGAACCCCCATCAATGTTGCTCAATGCTAAGCAAGTGCAGTCCATGAATGCTAAAGTGTAGCAAATGCGATCCACAAATCCAAAGGGCTTCAAAGGCTATCAAATCAATTCATACTATTCGACTATCTTAAAAACCCAACTCTAGACTGCCCGTGTGGAAAATTGTGGGCACCCAGAGTTTAGGAAGGGAACAATAAACTCCGGGTCAGTCATGGGACTGGTATGAGAAAAAAAACAGTTTATCTTTAAAACACACAAAAGATTTTAAAATTGAAATCCGCAATGCTTTTTAGAAAATGAAACCACCATAAGGCCTCACACAATGCAGTCGCACACTTGGGGGAGATTTCTCCTTATGATAGTCAAATATGCTTTATACGAGAAAACTCTTTGATGTTATACTGGTGCATAGTGTGAAGATATTTCAAAAATATAATATTAATCTTAGTCAGCATAGGTACCATTATACTATGCCTAGTATAGCTGCCATGTTAAATGGCAGGTTCTACAACTAAAACCATACAAGGCGCGTATTGGATGATTGGATTTCCAACAAATGGTCAGGCTAAGGAACTTCCTATTGCCACATGGGAACGCCTCTGGAGGGACGCCCCGAGAACCTACCCGGCTCTCTGCTAACACAAGGCCTGTCAACCCCTTCCCAAAGGTAAAACCTAAGATATGCAACCCCCGGCCGTTTATGACCTTTATCCGACGATCCTCTGCACCAACAACATCACACAGTAAAAAATATACAGTGTCCACATGAGTAAGTATTTGGGCTCCATACCATAATACCACCCTTTTCCAGAAGGAATGGACATACCCTAGGGGCGCCACCCCTGACACCTTACCGCATCTTTCCTGTTTCGACAATTACCGAGTTATGAGGTTCGATGAGGTCTCGTCCACAAAGCTACACTTTTTCACAAAGCCATGCTTTGATCAACAAATGATCAGCAGCACTACGTATGCCACATTACCAAATTGGGAATGTATCACTAGTAACCATCAACTACATAACCTCTGAGCTCATATGTCTCAGAGAAGGGTGTTAAGCTAAGAGAATAAATCTCCGCCATCAAACAGAAATGTATTTGATAGAAACCGGTTTTACATCTCAAAGTGCAATGTCAGACACACATCCATACAAGTCTATTCCTGGTTCGAACAGAACCGAAGGCACTTCCGAAGAAGCCCTTACAATCCGGGTATTCACAATCCCGATCGGACTTCCCATCACCTAGGGAATCTCTATACCGGCGCGACTCAGTGCAGAGACAATCGACGGGTTATCCTTTCGTTCTCAAAAATACCCGGTCTTCACCATCGGTCTTCAAATGCTATCCATAACGACGTATCATTATTCAGAATGGGTTATATGACACAAGGTGCTCTTCCGGCTAAACCGAATAATGAGCGCAATATTTGAAAACATATGAATATAGGATTTCAGTTAAGTCACAACTTATTATACAAAACCTTTCTTTAAATGGTTTAAAACAAATTACTATTTCAAATCTTGTTTAAATAAAAATATTCATTTCACAAAGTTCACCCACCTTTCACAAAGATGCAATTATGCTTTCAAAACAATTTCAAATTGGATTAACTCATCCAATCATTTGATAAAGAACTCAATTCATATTTTCCAAGTCCATTTCCAAAAATTCATAGCTTTTCAGCAATAATTTTCATTTCAAATCTTTTATTCAAAAGATACACCTTTTAAATCTTCTTAATTTTCAAAACAAGATTCAATTATCTTTCACAAAGATTTTTCCATAGTTTTCAAAACAATTGGCACTTTCATTTTAAACTTGAAATCTTTGGATACAAATCAAAAATCCTTTCCTTATATGAAAGCTTTTATTATTTGAAAAAAAATGGTTTCGTTTTGGGAATAACTGATTACATTTACAAAATTTAGAGCCATTAAGTATAAACTTGGGTTTAAATTTAAATTCCCACAACAATGCTTTTTAAATGGTTTAAAACCCCATATAAACACCTTTATAACTTGTATAACCTTTTTAAACCATAGTTTCCAAATTATTGAATTCAATTCAAATTATTTAAATTTCAAAACATTATTAAGTTATTCAAAATAACTTTTATTTTTGAAAATCATTTTCAAAAGCTTTCAATTCCAATTCCAAAACTATTTTGGATTCAAAAGAAATCAATCTTTAAAATCATTAAAAATCTATGACTTAACTAATTTCCTCGTGCAATCCATATTCGTGTGTGTATAGTGTAGTCCAGGGGTTTTGCTCAATAGTGCAACTACAACAATCATCACAGATTCAAGCATATCAATATCGATAAGCGGTATAATCCATAACGCTTATCTTTATTCACAGATTCACAGATAAAGTAAATTTATCAATCACAACGATTCACCATTACGATTCGATGTGGGTTTCGGATAACCAACTGGAATCTGACTCCTTGTCGCATTGAAATTCAAATGCCATTTTCACGGGCCCAAAGGGTTTTCACATTCACACAGCAGTATATTCATCACAAATATCACAGCTCAACACAAAGAAATTCATATTACATGGCATCACAATCACATAATAGAGATATCAATCCAATACACTGCTTTCAATAATAACCAAACATCTTCAATTAAGATGAATAAATCGTGTGGTTTGAATTAATTAACCACATAATTACTTTCATAAATCATCTTTAATCAACGATTAATTGCCATTAACTACAATTAATTAAATCTTAATCACCTTTATTAACTAATCATCCCTTAATTACTTTTCTTAATTAATTAACCTTTAATTAATTAATTATTCTCAAATTAATTACCTTAATTAATAAATCTCATAAATTAATTAATTAACCTTTAAATTACTTGATTAATCAATCTTTAATCATTAATTATACATTCTTAATAACCTTTATTAAGTAATTATTTAAGTTAATTATTCATTAACTACTTGATTAATTAAACTTGGATTATCAATCAATTTTATCTTAATTAATTTTATTAAGTTGTTAACTTCAATTAATAAATTTCTTTTAACAAATATGTTAACTCAAACCTTGAAAGTTAATTAACAATTTTAAAACATCCTTTATATAAATCAACTTCTTCAAATATTATTAAGTTTATTTAAAATAAACTTTAAGAATAAAAGTTATGTTTAGTTGAAACCATTTTAAAACTTGGCTAATTAAAACAATTTATTTAAAACCTTCTTAAACAATTTAGACTGGGATAATCATCCATTTTATAAAAAAGAAATTTGGTTTAGCAACATTTATTTTCAATAAAACTTGATTTTTCTTAAGATTTCAAAACTGTCTTGCCACAATTCAAACCACCCGAGACAAATCTTGTTCCACCCTAGCTTGTCCTCGAGTAAAACCACGTTTCCACCTGCTTCGAGAAAACCCATTGTTTTCACATGCTTAACCCCGAGCTCCCCCTTCTTCTCCCCCAATTTCAAAAACACAGATATACAAAGTTGCGCATACACATGCACCGACAACATGACCATCTCTGATTAACGCTGACCCCTTCAGCAAGTCGCCAATGCCCTACCAAAGCCTTCTGATCCACCTAGTCCGACCAAAACGAACAGAAACACAATCGAGCCATTCAACTTACCTGGAACCCTAAACTACCTTACGAAACATCTCACCGACGATGATCTCGGTCACCTGAGACCATTCCATCACTATCAGAGCTGCGCCACGTCTCGATGCATCGGCCTATCACCACGCGATCAGAATTGATCACCCCACGATGCCATAATTTCCCCCGAAAACTCACGACCCAAATTTGGTTATAAAACCCTAAAAGCATTTCGATTGACTTCTTCGATTACCTAAAAAATTAACAAATATTTTTCCTATAATCATCGCTGCCCAGGCTACCTTCACCACTAATGCCAAGGTCCACTATTGCTCTGATCGCCGTGAATTACTAAAAATCCTTTTCACGTTCAACACCCAAATCCCTACGATTTTCTGAACTAAAATTCATGATTCTTCTTTTAAAAATCATAGCTTGTGAAAAAAAATCATATTATATAAGAAAATCAAGAAATTGAGATACTTAAATTTTAATATGCTTTAGAGTTTTGCTATGTTTTATTCTTCCTGTTAAACTACTTCCTAAATATACCTTAAAGATACTTTTAAAATTAAGATTATGTAAATTCAAACACATTTTATTCGAACATTAAAGCCAGAGAGAGATTAGGGATTTACATTTTGAATTTCGAACATGTTTTGAAACCTGTAAATGAGAACAAAGGTTAAAATTTACATGCACATCCTTGTCTCTCTATATACACAAACATGCAGGCAAATTCACACTATCATCCAAGCATATTTCACAACATACTTCAAAAGATCATCAGGGTATATAGGTCAGGATGTAAAAAGGAAAGTTTACTCACCTTTATATTGAAGTAGAGAACTGATTTCTAGCTTTTAAAACTTGGAGCTGCTTTTGTTTTTATGATTTGAAACCTTGCTTATTGTTTGAGTTGAATCCTTGCTTTGATTTGAATCAAACTTATTTTGGTTTCAGGCTGATTGTCTTTCTTAAACCTGTTTATTTTGATCTGTAGCTTTAATCCACTCTAGAGTTTAATTTTTTTAAGTTGCTTATGAATTTGAATTTCAGGTTGCACTCAAAAACAAATTCGATTCCAGGCTGAAAAATGATGATCTGAACTGATCTAACTTGAATCTGGCTTTTTCTTTCAGGTTCAAAATTTTGCGAAGATTTGCTTTACAGGTTTTAAAAGTGGAGACGAGAAACCTGGTTTCTTTTCTTTTTTGTTTTTGATTTGCATTGTTTCCAGGCTTTGATTTTCAAACTTGTTTCAGATTTTTGATTTCGGTTTTGAGATTGAGGAGGATTTCAAATTCTTTGGTTTTCAGGCTTGAGAAAGATGAAAACAGCCTGGCCATTTTTTTATGCATGTTCTCAAAATTAAATTCAAAAGAAAATAATCTCTTTTGCCACTTGTCCATTTGAATTACATTTGTAATATACTTGTTTTCATGGTTAACACTTATCATTTGCTTGTATTAATATTTTACAAATTAATATTGCATGTCTTTGTATATTCACAAATGTTTAGATTATATGTAAAAATGCTTACACTTGTACAAATGCATATTTACATGTTTGAAAGTTACCTTTACACTTGTTTTAAGTATGTTTAGATATATTTAAATCTAGCTTACACACATCTTATATATATATATATAATTTAACTTTTAAACAACTTTCTTATGTTTATATCAAAATAAAATCTTCCAAATATCTTTTTAGAATTTGAATTTAAAATATAACTTTTGAATCAATATACATTAAAATATTAGAAATCAAACTTTTACTAATTTAAAGTGTAAAGTTTTAATATTAAAATTATTTTCAGAATGTTTACTATTGAATTCTAATCCAAAATTCTATTTTATAAACACATACTTTTAATTTATTCTGGAATCTTCATATTTATTCCAAAATAAATCCAATTTGTTTTCAAGATATTCATTTTAGTATTTTCAAATCAACAATATGAAAAGTGACTACTGTGGCTAGCTCCGATACCAAATGAAAGTGGTGGTGTGGATCGTGCTATAAGGAATTATAATATACTAGTGCGAAAATCAAACAAAGTTACTATAGCAGAGTAAATAAGAAAAAATAAAACAAGCTCACCAGGAATTTTTATACTGGTTCGAACTTCCCGTTCTACGTCCAGTCCCAGACTCCTTCTGAAATTTCACTAACAACAATCCTCACTTAACCCGGAGGAACAAGTTTAAAACAACCCTTGAACAGCCGAACAAGGGACCTGAGCAGCAGAAAAGGATTTTGCCTCAACAGCCGAAGAGGACTTCACGTGCCTAAACAGCAGAACAGGACTTTAACTTATACAGAAAGTATATGACACAGTGTATTCTCAATAACACGAATTTGTCTCTTGATAGTACAATATTCCTATAATCTTCTCCTTTTGATATATATATGTGGGTATGTAAAGAATATGGAAGTAAATGAATGATTATGTAGAAATTTGAATGCTCAAAATGTTAGAATCAGTGTAGTATAGAAATAGAAAGCTTTTGATCAATTCGGTGAATTAAACAAATGATTCTAATATGTTTATATATAGTATAAAGAGTTGTAATCATTCGTGAAAAGTTATCATGAAAGAGTATGGATGCATCTCTTAGTAAATGGTTGTAACTCTTCATGAAAATGAAATGTCTTTTCAAAAATATAGCAGTTGAAGAAGTTCAGGCGTCTGAAAATAAACTTCAGACTTATGAAATTTGAAACGTGCAAACCAGAAAAGAAATAGGCTATTTTTGCCTAGATTCATACGTCTGAAATTACGAATTCAGACGTCTGAATATTGTATGAAATTTCAGTTTTGATTACAGATTCAGACGTCTGAAATGGTCAATTCAGACGTCTGAATTTGACCTGTAACTAAAATTACCATAGCTCAAATGGTTAGAGCACTTGCCTTCTGAACTAGTGACCCGGGTTTGAGTCCCGCTCCATGTAATTTTTGAAAACTTGATTTTTCATTTAAAATATGAAAGTATATGTGTCTATACCCTTTGGAGAAGATAACATTTGTAAACTCTAGACACGACACTTTATGACTAATAATACTTTGTTTGTCACCTTTGTCTTGTCTCTATCGTATAGATCTCTTCTTGTATCTCCATATACATTCTTTTATTCTTTTGTACTGCGTACCTTCATTTTGAATGTATTTGATTATCTCTTTTTGATGCCCATGTACCTGCAAATTAGCTTAGAGATTCTTTGACATAATTGTATAGTTGTTGTCATTAAAATCCAACAATTGAGGTTCTAACATTCTCCTCCTTTTGATGATGACAACTATACAATTTTTAAAAAATATTCATTTTATATAAAAATAATATTAATATGTTTAAAGCTCCCCCTAAGTATAACATCTCCCCCTAAGTATAATATCTCCCTCTATTAATATGCATATGAATTTCTCCCCCTTTGTCATTATCAAAAAGAATGAGGGAATATATAAAATTATATAAAATATCTTGTATATAACGAGATAAACACATTATTAATTATGAAGGAAAAATAAAATAAATTTTATCATATTTACTAAAGTCCATATTTTATTGTAAGCACGTAATTCTATTAAACGTATGGAACATTCTTTAAAATTCCAAAATCTATCCTTTTCCTTTTGTTTCTCTGAGTACCTGTAAAAAATAATAATAATTTTCGGTACCCACTTACTATGTTAGGATCCGGAGGGTTAGGTCTTTGGAAACCATACCCATTTGGGTGTGGTTGAACCTTTATAAATATAATTTTCATTACAAATTACATTCTTATAATAGTTGCTAATATAAAGTTGTTTATCATGATCAATCATATTAGCTGGAATCCATATCTTAATACTATTAGTCATTAGCTTAGTACTTGAAGAATAATTTCTATCATTTCTAAACAAAGTACTATTATGAATATAATTGGTTTTGAAACTATCTAGATTACTAGTACTAGCACTAAAGTTAGTATACATGAATGCATATCTAGTACTATTTTTACTTTTAGCTTCTTTATAGCCTAAACCGCTTTTATCATTGTGAGCTTTTGAATTCTTAACATAACCTAATCCCTTCTTATTTGAAGAAGGTTGTGAATTTTCAATAATCCTGGATAAATTTTCTCTCCCTTTATTAAAATTAGAAATATTTTTAGTAATGTCATCAAGCTTAGTTTTGAGACTAGTGTTATCTAACTCAACAATTTTAATTTTTGTTTTTAACTCACGATTTTCAGAAGCTAGAGCATTATTCTTTTCTTTTTGAGCTTATATTTCTTGACTTAATAGAGCGAGTTGAGAATTGTCTGAATCTTGAATTTTCTCAAGTTCTTCTTCTAATATTCTCTTCTCGTCTTTAAGAATATCTTTTTCGAATTCTGCTTTCTTATGATTTTCCAGAGCTTCCTTATATTTTCTTTTGAGACTTTTTAAAGTGTCTAGAATTTCTGAATTTATTTCTGTCATATCATCAAAATTTAAATCACTAACCTCATATATTTTTCCATGAAGCATTTGTTTGTTTGCTCCTTTGATTTTTCTTTATTGCTTTTCCTCTTCTTATTTCCTTGACTAGATCTCTTTGTAGCCATTTATTCTCGGATGTTGTTACGATCTCTAGAAAACCAGGCTCTGATATCAAATGAAAAGTGACTACTGTGGCTAGCTCCGATACCAAATGAAAGTGGTGGTGCAGATCGTGCTATAAGGAATTATAATATACTAGTGCGGAAATAAAACAAAGTTACTGTAGTAGAGTAAATAAGAAAAAATAAAACAAGCACACCATGAATTCTTATACTGGTTCGAACTTCCCGTTCTACGTCCAGTCCCAGACTCCTTCTAGAATTTCACTAACAACAATCCTCATTTAACCCGGAGGAACAGGTTTAAAACAACCCTTGAACAGCCGAACAAGGGACCTGAGCAGCAGAACAGGATTTCGCCTCAATTGTCGAAGAGGACTTCAACTAATACAGAAAGTATATGACACGATGTGTTCTCAATAACACGAATTTGTCTCTTGATAGTACAATCTTCCTATAATCTTCTCCTTTTGATATACATATGTGTGTATGTAAAGAATATGGAAGTAAATGAATGATTATGTAGAAATTTAAATTCTCAAAATGTTAGAATCAGTGTAGTATAGTAATAGAAAGCTTTTGATCAATTCGATGAATTAAACAAATGATTCTAATATGTTTATATAGAGTATAAAGAGTTGTAATCATTCGTGAAAAGTTATCATGAAAGAGTATGGATGCATCTCTTTGTAAAAGGTTGTAACTCTTCATGAAAATGAAATGTCTTTTCAAAAATATAGCAGCTGAAGATGTTCAGCCGTCTGAAAATAAATTTCAGACTTATGAAATTTGAAATGTGCAAACCAGGAAAGAAATAGGCTATTTTTGCCTAGATTCATACGTCTGAAATTACGAATTCAGACGTCTGAATATTGTATGAAATTTCTGTTTTGATTACAGATTTAGACGTCTGAAATGGTCAATTCAGACGTTTGAATTTGACATGTAACTAAAAATTACCATAGCTCAAATGGTTAGAGCACTTGCCTTCTGAACTAGTGACCCGAGTTCGAGTCCTGCTTCATGCAATTTTTGAAAACTTGATTTTTCATTTAAAATATGAATGTATATGTGTGTATACCATTTGGAGAAGATTTTAACATTTGTAAACTCTAGACACGACACTCTATGACAAATAATACTTTGTTTGTCACCTTTATCTTGTCTCTATCTCTTCTTGTACCTCCATACACATTCTTTTATTCTTTTGTACCATGTATCTTCATTTTGAATGTATTTGATTATCTCTTTTTGATGCCCATGTACCTGCAAATTAGCTTAGAGATTCTTTGACATAATTGTATAGTTGTTGTCATTAATATCCAACAATTGAGGTTCTAACACAATATTCATTGTCAATATAGTTATTAAATTTCAAAATCTAGTTTTCCAATTATAATTCATTTGTACAACTAAATGAACATATATCTTATTAAATTTGAAGAGTTCAATTTTATTTTTATATTTCAAATGCCAACAAATTCTAAATAAATTCACAATTAAATCCAAAATTAAATTTATTACCAATTTTTTCAAAATTTAATCCCAAATATTAAATCAATTATCAAATTATTATTTTTTTAGCTAAAATCCAGGAATGTTACAGGTTCCCCTCTTAAGAAAATTTCATCCCCGAAATTTGCCAGAGAGACAACAAAAGAATGTAGAAAGATAGAGAAACAGTTTTCCAGATCAAACTGAATGCCTATTCTGCATTTGGCTTACCAAATCAGAATATCAAAAATAGATACAAGAACGAATCTATTTAACTCTTTACGAGATACTCGGATTATCCAGATCTATAAAGCATGCAATGGCATTGGTTAGTTCGAAGGGATAACTAACTGCTCGTAGAATATATCTAGACCCAAAAAAGCAGACAGATATGTGGATATAAATCCAAAACTTTTTAGTATAGAAATCAAAGTATATCTATCAACCATAGCAGCCAAAGCAAACAATTCATCCAAACAAACAATTTTGACCCATCTGGAGTTTGTGTCCCATGCAAATATATCAAAGCTTCGTTATGAAGCTGCCACGAACCATCAAAGAATTGAGTAGAGATGATGAACAAAAGAGATTGATAGAGAAAAGATTATTTCCTTGTTGTTATAGGGCATTGACCATTTGTAGTGGTATTTCCCTGTCCCCTATCTCATCCTTTTCTTGCACTCATACTCACTATCAGTGGATAGTAAGAGAAATTATTGAGGCATACGGACGGATATCTTAGGGATATACTCATTCTAGGGTATACTTCATGATATCTTTAATGAGTTACCTAATGTGTTATACTCTAGAGCTAAAGTTTCAACCTTCAGCTCTGATACCAAGATGCCACGTTCCAAATTTCAGCGTTCGAAAACCGACACCCGTACTTCACTTGTACTCGAATGCCGCAGATTCAACCATTTAAATTTGACTCATGCCGGAGCTTGTAACACATTAAGTATAACAACACAGCTTAAGAAAAAGAAATGAATATCATATACAACTCCAATGAATACAATATCCAATGATATACAATAATGATATCAATATGATACAAGAATATCAGAGACAATAAACAACAGCGGAATACAAATTGCAAAAGTGATAACTGCAATATGAAACTGCAAATCCAATCCAATGCTCCAAAGCCAAAACTCCAAACCACTAGCTCGAACCCCCATCAACGTTGTACAAAGCTAAGCAAGTGTAGTCCATGAATGCTGAAGTGTAGCAAATGCGACCCACAAAATCCAAAGGGCTTCGAAGGCTATCGAATCAATTCCTATTATTCGAATATCTGAAAAACCCAACTCTAGACTGCCCGTGTGGAAAATTGTGGGCACCCAGAGTTTAGGAACGGAACAATAAACTCCGGGTCAGTCATGGTACTGGTATGAGAAAACAAAAATAGTTTATCTTTAAAACAAACAAAAGATTTTAAAATTGAAATCCGCAATGCTTTTTAGAAAATGAAATTACCATAAGGCCTTTGGGCACACACACAATGCAATCGCACACTCGGGGGAAATTTCTCCTTATGATAGTCAAATATGCTTAATACAAGAAAACTCTTTGATATTATACTAGTGCATAGTGTGAAGATATTTCGAAAACATAATATTAATCTTAGCCAGCATAGGTACCATTGTACTATGCCTACTATAGCTGCCATATTAAATGGCAGGTTCTACAACTAAAACCGTACAAGGCGCGTATTGGATGATTGGATTTCCAACAAATGGTCAGGCTAAGGAACTTTCTATTGCAACATGGGAACGCCTCTGGAGGGACGCCCCGAGAACCTACCCGGCTCTCTGCCAACACAAGGCCGGTCTACCCCCTTCCCGGGGGCAAAACCTAAGATATGCCACCCCCGGTCGTTTGCCACCTTTATCTGAGGATCCTCTACACCAACAACATCACACGGTAATAAATATACAGTGTCCACATGAGTAAGTATCTGGGCTCCATACCATAATACCACCCTTTTCCAAAAGGAATGGACATACCCTAGGGGCGCTACCCTGAAACCTTGCCGCATCTTTCCTGTTTCGACCATTACTGAGTTGTGAGGCTCGATGAGGACTCGTCCACAAAGCTATGCTTTTTCACAAAGCCGTGCTTTGATCAACAAATGATCAGCAGTCTTCGTATACCACATAACCAAATTGGGAATGTATCACTAGTAACCATCAACTACATAACCTCTGAGCTTGTATGTCTCAGATAAGGGTGTTAAGCTAAGAGAACAAATCTCCGCCACCAAACAGAAATGTATTTGATAGAAACAGGTTTTACATCTCAAAGTGTAATGTCAGACACTCATGCATACAAGTCAGTTTCGGGTTCGAACAGAATCGAAGGCACTTCCGAAGAAGCCTTTGCAATCCGGGTATTCACAATCCCGATTCGGACTTCCCATCACTTAGGGAATCTCTATACCGGCCCGACTCATTGCAGAGACAATCGATGCGTTATCCTTTCGTTTTCGAAAATACCCGGTCTTCACCATCGGTCTTCAAATGCTATCCATAACGACATATCATTATTCGAAATGGGTTATATGACACAAGGTCCTCTCCTGGCTAAACCGAATAATGAGCGCAATATTTAAAAACATATGGATATAGGATTTTAATTAAGTCACAACTTATTATCCAAAACCTTTCTTTAAATGGTTTAAAACAAATTACTATTTCTAATCTTTTTTAAATAAAAAGATTCATTTCACAAAGTTCACCCGCCTTTCACAAAGATGCAATTATAGCTTTCAAAACAATTTTAAATTGGATTAACTCATCCAGTCATTTAATAAAGGACTCAATTCATATTTTCCAAATCCATCTCCAAAAATTCATAGCTTTCAGAAACAATTTTCATTTCAAATCTTTTATTCAAAAGATACACCTTTTAAATCTTCTTCAATTTCAAAACAAAATTCAATTATCTTTCACAAAGATTTATCCGTAGTTTTCAAAACAATTCGCACTTTCATTTTAAACTTGAAATCTTTGGATACAAATCGGAAATCCTTTCCTTATATTAAAGCTTTTATTATTTGAAAACAAATAGTTTTGTTTTGGAAATAACTGATTACATTAACAAAAGTTAGAGCCATTCAAGTATAAACTTGGGTTTAAATTTAAATTCCCACAACAATGCTTTTTAAATGGTTTTAAAACCCATATAAACACCTTTATAACTTGTATAACCTTTTTAAACCATAGTTTCCAAATTATCGATCAATTCAAATTATTTAAATTTCAAAACTTTATTAAGTTATTCAAAATAACTTTTATTTTTGAAACTCATTTTCAAAAGCTATCAATTCCAATTCCAAAACTATTTTGGATTCAAAAAAATTCAATCTTTAATATCATTAAAAATATGTGACTTAACCGATTTCCTCGTGCAATCCATATTTGTGTGTGTATAGTGTAGTCCAGGGGTTTTACCCAATAGTGCAACTACAACAATCATCACAGATTCAAGCATTACAATATCGATAAGCGGTATAATCCATAATGCTTATCTTTATCCACAGATTCACAGATAAAGTAAATTTTCAATCACAAAGATTCACCATTACGATTCGATGTGGGTTTCGGATAACTAACTGGAATCCGACTCCCTGTCGGATCGAAATTCAAGGGCCTTTTTTACGGGCCCAAAGGGTTTTCACATTCACACAGCAGTATATTCATCACAGATATCATAGCTCCGCACAAAGCAATTCATATTACATAGCATCACAATCACATAACAGAGATATCAATCCAATACACAATATTCAATAACAATCAAACATCTTCAATTAAGCTGAATAAATCGTGTGGTTTGAATTAATTAACCACATAATTACTTTCATAAATCATCTTTAATCAACGATTAATTGTCATTAATTACAATTAATTAAATCTTAATCACCTTCATTAATTAATCATCCCTTAATTACTTTCTTAATTAATTAACCTTTAATTAATTGATTATTCTCAAATTAATTACCTTAATTAATAAATCTCATAAATAAATTAACCTTTAAGTTACTTGATTGATCAATCTTTAATCATTAATTATCCATTCTTAATTTCCTTCATTGAGTAATTATCTTAAGTTAATTATTCATTAATTACTTGATTAATTAAACTTGGATTATTAATCAATTTTATCTTAATTACTTTTATTAAGTAATTAACTTCAAGTAATAAATTTCTTTTAACAAATATGTTAACTCAAACCTTGAAAGTTAACTAACAATTTTAAAACATCCTTTATATAAGTCAACTTCTTTAAATATTATTAAGTTTATTTAAAATAAACTTTAAAAATAAAAGTTATGTTTATTTGAAACCATTTTAAAACTTGGCTAATTAAAACAATTTATTTAAAACCTTCTTAAACCATTTAGACTGAGATAATCATCCATTTTATAAAAAAGAAGTTTGGTTTAGCAACATTTATTTTCAATAAAACTTGATTTTTTTTAAGATTTCAAAACTGTCTTGCCATAACTCAAACCACCCGAGGCAAATCTCGTTCCACCCCAGCTTATCCCCGAGTAAAACCACGTTTCCACCTGCTTCGAGAAAACCCACCATTTTCATGTGCTTAACCCCGAGCTTCCCCTTCTTCTCCCTCAATTTCAAAAACACAGATATACAAAGTTGCGCGTACACATGCACCGACACCATGACCATCTCTGATCAACACCCACCCCTTCAACAAGTCGCCAATGCCCTACCAAAGCCTTCCGATCCACCAAGTCCGACCAAAACGAACAGAAACACAATCGAGCCATTCAACTTACCTGGAACTCAAAACTACCCAACGAGACATCTCGTCGACGATGATCTCGGTCACCTGAGACCATGCCATCACTGTCAGAGCTGTGCCACGTCTTGGTGCATCGGCCTATCGCCACGCGATCAATTCCGATCACCCCACGATGCCGTAATTTCCCCAAAAAACTCACGACCCTAATTTGGTTATAAAACCCTAAAAGCATTTCGATTGACTTCTTCGATTATCTAAATAATTAACGAATATTTTTCCTATAATCATCACTACCTAGGCTACCTTCACCATTAATGCCGAGGTCTACTATTGCTCCAATCGCCGTGAATTGCTAAAAATCCTTTTCACGTTCAACTCCCAAATCCCTACGATTTTCTTAACTAAAATTCATGATTCTTCTTTTAAAAGTCATAGCTTGTGAAAACAAATCATACTATATAAATAAATCAATAAATTGAGATACTTAAAATTGAACATGCTTTAGAGTTTTGCTGTGTTTTATTCTTCCAATTAAATTACTTCCTAAATATACCTTAAAGATATTTTTAAAATTAAGATTATGTAAATTCAAACACATTTTATTCGAACATTAAAGCCAAAAAGAGATTAGGTATTTAGATTTTGAATTTCGAACAGGTTTTGAAACCTGTAAATGAGAACAGAGGTTAAAATTTACATGCACATCCTTATCTCTCTATATACACAAACATGCAGGCAAATTCACACAATCATCCAAGCATATTTCACACCATACTTCAAAAGATCATCAGGGTATATAGGTCAGGATCTAAAAAGGAAAGTTTGCTCGACTTTATATTGAAGCAGAGGACATATTTCTAGCTTTTAAAACTTGGAACTGCTTTTGTTTTTATGCTTTGAAACCTTGCTTATTGTTTGAGTTGAATCCTTGCTTTGATTTGAATCGAACTTGCTTTGGCTTCAGGGTGATTGTCTTGCTTAAACTTGTTTATTTTGATCTGTAGCTTTAATCCAGTCTGGATTTTGATTTTTTTTAAGTTGCTTATGATTTTGAATTTCCAGGTTGCACTCGAAAACAAATTCAATTCCAGGCTAAAAAATGATGATCTGAACTGATCTAACTTGAATCTGGCTTTTGCTTTCAGGTTTAAAATTTTGTGAGGATTTGTTTTATAGGTTTTAAAAGTGGAGAAGAGAAACTAGGTTTCTTTTCTGTTTTGTTTTTGATTTTCATTGTTTCCAGGCTTTGATTTTCAAACTTGTTTCAGATTTTTGATTTCGGTTTTGAGATTGAGGAGGATTTCAAATTCTTTGGTTTTCAAGCTTGAGAAAGATGAAATCAGGCTGACCATTTTTTTTATGCATGTTCTCAAAATTAAATTCAAAAGAAAATAATCTCTTTTGCCACTTGTCCATTTGAATTACATTTGTAATATACTTGTTTTCATGGTTAACACTTGTCATTTGCTTGTATTAATATTTTACAAATTAATATTGCATGTCTTTGTATATTCAAAAATGTTTAGGTTATATGTAAAAATGCTTACACTTGTACAAATGCATATTTACATGTTTGAAAGTTACCTTTACACTTTTTTTAAGTATGTTTAGATATATTTCAATCTAGCTTACACACATCTTACATATATATATATATATATATATATATATATATATATATAATTTAACTTTTAAACAAGTTTCTTATGTTTATATCAAAATAAAATCTTCCAAATATCTTTTTAAAATTTGAATTTAAAATATAACTTTAAAATCAATATACATTAAAATCTTAGAAATCAAACTTTTACTTATTTAAAATGTAGAGTTTTAATATTAAAATTATTTTCAGAATGTTTATTCTTGAATTCTAGTCCAAAATTCTATTTTATAAACACATACTTTTAATTTATTCTGGAATCTTCATATTTATTCCAAAATAAATCCAATTTGTTTTCAAGATATTCATTTTAGTATTTTCAAATCAACAATATTCATTGTCAATATATTTATTAAATTTCAAAATCTAGTTTCCCAATTATAATTCATTTGTATAACTAAATGAACATATATCTTATTAAATTTGAAGAGCTCAATTTTATTTTTATATTTCAAATGCCAACAAATTCTAAATAAATTCACAATTAAATCCAAAATTAAATTTGATTACCAATTTTTTCAAAATTTAATCCCAAATATTAAATCAATTACAAATTATTATTTTTTAGCAAAAATCCAGGAATGTTACAATTAATATTGTTTTATCTGTTTACTTGTGTATGGGAAGTATATTGGAATTATTTTCCATATGCGATTGTGCATTGAATTTGACTAGAACTAACTTAGAAAATATCTAGAAGGAACATGAGGTGCTGCTGTACCTTATATATGAACTTGCCTTGCTCTTCCAAGACAATTGATAAGGAAATCCATACAAATAGGAGATGACATCCACCCTTATGTATTGCCTGTTTATTTCCAAAAGAACCGGAATTTAGTTAGTTGGGAATCCATCGACTAGTTTTGAAGTGCCCGATAAGCGGGGGAATGTACTTATATAAGTGACTCGAAACTTTACCACTTCAAAAAAAATAAACGTGTTCGATACTTTGGAAGAATTTCATGATCCGTTGGAGATGCTGGAATCTATAAGGGGATTCGAGATGATGGAGTCCATGTGGAGATTCAAGATCTAGTTGAGATGCTCGAACCACTGTAGTGGTTAATGATATATTCACGCTGTGGGAATCCATGATTGGTTCCGAAATTTTTTGAGATATTGAAATTCATTTGTGGTTCCAAGATCTTTTTGGATTATAGCTCATGTGTTTAGATGTTGAACATGTCTTCGGCTTCGGTAATGACAAAAACAAAAAAATATGAGGCATAGCCAAGTAGTTTAGCTAACCAATGAAGATGCAGGCGAATCCATTCTAGAGATGTTTATGGATACACATGTCTAAGTGATGCACTCGACCTCACATTATAGCAGGGGCCAGCTACTTTTTTCCTATGATACATTCCCTAGAGATGTATACTATCCGGAAGGATATCTCTCATCCTTGAGTAGGAGATCTGCCTCGATGTACTAAGGGTATCTCCGTGGAAATCCTACATAATTATACGAACATAAATTAGCGATTTTAATTGTATACCTTTTATTGATGTGGTGTACGCGCACATGCAACACAGATATTTCTTGCTTATATTCTTCACCTAGATATTATCTATTATATCAAATGTGTACTTATTAGATGGTTGGATCTTTTGAGGGGAAAATCAATTCAGTGATTCGATTGGTCTCAAAGGATGCTGTTATATGTCATACATATTTCTTGAGTTTCTCACACCGAAATTTTGTTACACATGGTTTTAATATCCCCTTAATTCCTCGGGTGCTCTTTCGAGCAATTTAAGGAGAGCATATTCTCGTTGATGTTCATTGGGCTCTTGGAGAAGAGCTAGATGATTTACCTACCGTATTGTTTATTTTCCACTGCATTATTTTATGTATATATGTATATCAGCAATTGTATGGGCAGGCTGTTATAAATATCTAGGTTGTTGATACTATTTAGATTTGTAACTCTGAAATGCTATGTGTACTATAATATTGTGCACTATCTTTTGATATTATATGTTATCATTCCATTGTGAGATTTGATGCTTTTGTTCTTCTCTTTCTTGTTCGTTTTCTTTTCTTCGTTTTCTTTTACACTAACAATTAGTCTTTTTGACACTTGGGTGTTCAGCATGTGAACACCATGGATGTATTAGTGTGGACATTCGGTGGTCGAAAAAGGCGATCATTATAGTAAAGCTACATGGCATGCCTTCTCAATTGTGATTGATAGGGATCCTATATTTACTAGCAACTTTTAGCAAGAACTTTTTGAACTACAAGGATGTAAATTAGTACTAAGAAGCGCTTATCACCCACAATTAGATGGATTGTCAAAGGCAACAAACACAATTTTAGAATGCTATTACGATGCTTTTATAGCCATAAGCTAAAAGAATAGACAATATGTTTGATATTAGCAGTATCAATGTATTATTCAATCTAGAAAGGTGCTATTAATCTGACTCAATTTGAACTTGTATACAGAAGGAAGCACATACTCTAATTAGTAACATTTTAAAAGCTGCAAAAGTTCATACTATTGAAGATACTTTATTTTCTAGAGACATGACACTATAATTACTGAAAGATAACATTAATCATGCTAGATAAAATATAAAGATAACATTAGATAAACACAGGACACATGGAGAATTTAGCATTAATGATTGGGTCTACTTAAGAATTGAACAATATAGACAATTTTCAATTAGTGGTAGAACAATACACAAACTTTCTCCTAAGTACTATGGGCTTTATAAAGTTATTGAAAATTTTGGGAAAGTGGCTTACAAAGTTGCTCTACCTGAAGAAGCAAAAACACGTCTTGTATTCCACGTTTATCAACATAAAAAAAGATAGGAGATCACATAGACCTTTAACACCCACCACCTTTTTATGTTGAATAAGTACTTCGGGAACCTAAAAAGATATTGGTAAGGAGAACAACAAAGGTGAACAATACAAATACTAGACGGGTGCTTATTAAATGAATCACCTAGAGGAAGAGGACATAGGAAAATTATTGGGACTTAATAGCAAAATTTCCTACCTTTGACCTTTAGACAAGGTCAATCTTTTAGAGGGAGGGGAACTTTTATAGCTCTAACAGTAACAATCACCCAGTAATGTCTAATAAGCACTAATAATAGAAGAGCTGAACAAGTTGAGAGGAGATAAAAGGGATGAAAGCTAAGGAAGAAGAAGTTGGAATTCGTTGGAACACTTAATGTCTAAATGCATAAGTTATGCACTACACAATTTTTGGGTGAAGAAGCAAAGAAGAACACATTAGATGATACAAAAGAAGCAAATATTGATCAAGCAATGGAACCAGAGCAACAAATAGAGAAGATCGAGGAAGAAAGACTGAATTCGAATAAGTAAATAAAGGAGAGAGTAAGTAATATCACCTCTCATTCAAAATATAAGATGTTTTAGAGGTTTTCATAGGAATTAAGGAAAACAAATCAACTGACACTTTATCCCGTACTTAAATTAAGTCTATCCCATAAATTAAATTCTCTATTCATGCACAGGTCAATTATTATTCCTATTTTCATGCAAAGCTCAATTACTACTCCTAATCTCTTTAACTTCTTCATTTTTGTCATGAAATAACCCAAAATTCAAACATCTCCTCCAAAACTAATAAAAAATGATGGATTTTTTGTATTTGAAATTTCAAATTTTAGAATGGGGCAAAGCTAAAATTATGTAGCTTCATTTGCTTATATAAGAAGACAAAATCAAAGAGTTGAAATCCTAGAAGGAAACATATCCATGGCTTCAAGTAGTATGCATCAACGTATTGACCTGAATTTCCCACCTACGAAAGATGAGGAAGAACTGCCATTTTAGCACATCATGCTCCTTTGAGCACTGAAGGTAACACAAATGATGAACGTGAATTTTTCTCTTTCAGGTATGGCTCAAACATTTCTGAAGAAGGAAACAATTTCAATATAGAGGAACATGTTCTAGTGACAACATATCATCTTGTGCCAGAAATATAGAATTGATTTAAATATCGACCCAAATCAAGAGTTTGAGACTCATTTACTTGGTTTAGATGTCGGTCAATCGTGTGAATAAGATGAACATACTCTAGCTCCAAATACGAGAATCATTTCTACATATACTAGTTCTCTCTTTCCTAGAATAACAGCTCTTTCGACTTTCATATTCTTAACTTGTTTTTTCTCAAGATTCTTAATGACACTTGATGTGTTCATTTAACATATGCAGTAAATGTTGTCATATCACAAGTGAGACAAAGAAAGTTTGTATCCAATGGTGAAAGATGGGCTATTTATAATGCTTTGTTAGCGAAGAGTATTAATGAATAACTGAAACATAAAACAATAGAAATTTCTCGTTTATTTTCGATATTTATGCAAACCCTACAACAGATTTGGACACAAACAAAAAATACACCAAATAGAGAGATGGTCGATGTGTCACATAGACTAAAAAAGAATTGTGGTCAGAAGTGAGTTTATATTGACTTAAATCGAGTCTATGATGTTCCTTTTCATCGACGAACAACCTTGAGAGAACTCGCTGAAACTTTGAATGTGAAACAAAGTCTCGTCTTCATCGAACCAATGTAATTAAATCATATGTAACGACCCGCCAATCCATAATTAAAGCTGACAATAAACTACACATGTCTAACCCAAATCGAACGGAAAGACGAATAGTTATAAGAAAGAAAGAAGAAAGAAGAAGAGGAGAAGAAGGGAATAAGAAACTAAAACAACACAAAATCTCAAAATTGCAACTGAACAACATATATTATAATATCAATGATCTTTATAAAAAAGAAACTATATATACGAACATCAATTAGAGTACAACAACAAACCACAATCATCAGCCTGAATAGTTATAACGACCTATCCTCACAAATATTGATGATATCAACAACAAAGCAGTGGAAAATATACATATACGTGAATACGACTTAAAGACTTCCAACTCGTCTCCTGAGCTCCAATGCATCCAAAGAAATCTGTAAATATGATCAGTCTTACATGAGCATTACAATAAAATAACAGTCGAATTAGTCTGGTAAACCAGCATGAGGAAACACACCCAGTTGGATTTTAAAGTTATCAAACTCTTTTAAAAACAAAAGTATCTCGTAAGACCACGGTGCACATAAACATGGATGGGTTTTTACCTTATGATAACAAAAATATTTTTATAGAAAATCTTCTGATATTTTAATATTGTCTAGAATACAAATACTTATTAATCAAGCCAAAATTATTACATTATTAAATTCTAGTATACTGGGTTTTACAATAAAAACTGTAAAGACACATATTGGAGATTGGATTCCATACTATGACAAAGTATGGAACCACCATCCAATAGTGCATCTCTAGATAAAATGCATCGGGCTCAGACAAGAATATCTTATACCCCTACCACACAAGATTGGCCTACCAATCGAATATGATCACCCCTTTTGTAACAGCCCGATATTTTCAACCATTCGCATCCGCACATGTCGGACTTGAATTGCTCAAAATACCGAATTGTAAAATAAATTTGGAAAATCTCAAAATACACAGCAAATAAATAAATCATAGAATCACAGACATAGTGTAATATAATGCAGCGGAAGCAAAGAGATAGTAGTTCATGAAGCTACTATTTAAATACATCAGAGTTAAACAAGATACAACAGAAGTACCAAGATGATAATCAAGTACAAAGCTGAATACAACACTGAAATCAACTGAATAACTGGAGGTGAAATAGATAGCTGGATCTCCAAGCGAAGCTCCAACTCCAGAGGTGAGTCTCTAATGTTGTATCACTCAGTCTGACCCGAGCATAAAGCAAAACACAAAATACTCGAGTAATGACATACATACTTATACAATGTAAACCAACTCAAGTGAAATATAAGGTACAAGTAACTTAAAGGATGCTTAGGACCGCCCATCCTCTAAGGATCCGTTAAACTGTTTAATATGTAGTAATATTTCGCTATTATAACAATGTCAATAGTAAAATAAACTTACTTTTAAATAGCGTTATATTTTCCACCTTAACACATAATAGTGTCAGTAGTCTATACAGTACTGTAATACCTCCTAATCGGGAGGCTACCAGAGGATACTCCATAGGTACAATACAAATCAAACTCGTACAAGGCGCGCTAGGGTAGGTGACACGACACAACTAGGCAATGCCAGGGTAGATATACCAATTGCTATCCCGGCTAGTGGTAACGTATAGCCGCAGCTATCGCCCACCTCGATCCACACCCCCAAATCAAAAATCAAAAGTGGCCATAGAATCAACCTCAAAGTCGGAATATAATATCGAAGGAGTGTGTCTGATCAGAGGGGCTACTTCATTGTCTCGAGAATCGCTCCTGTTTTAGCCACCTTAAGCCAACTCACGAGAGTCGGTTCAACGTATATACCTCAAAGGAACGTCGCCACCATCCTACTTCATTCTGGAATCTCCACCGCATACACGGTTGTTAAAGTGGTTTTCGAGGTTGGCAGAGAGTATGACAACTTCCGATCCCGGTCTCTTTAACAATCCAACATTATTATAACCCATGGATATTTATTTTAAAATCATTTCTACCCCAAAACCATTTAAAATCAAATATCATTACTTTCCAAATAATATCCATTTCAAGACCAAAATAATAGTACACCATTTAAATTCCAAAACCAAATCAATATATCATTTAAATGAAACCCGATTTCCAGATCATTCAATATTCCTTCAATTTATTAAACTCGAAATATTGCTTTAAATCATCTTAAACCAAACGACTTTACAAAGTCATATACTTAAATCTTCAATTTCAATAAGTTCAAATTTTTATATTTAAAGACAATTCTTAATTAAATACAATTTCCAATAGTTTCATTTCCAAAGCAATATTACTTTCAAGTTATAACAACTCTGAAAACCAAATATTTTGAAACATATTTATTTAGACCATCTAAATTCAATCTAAATATCTTCCAAACAAGATTCATTTAACCATTTAAATTCAATGTCAAATAATATTCATTTCAAAGTTGTAGCATTTATAAGTTTATTCATTCAACTATAAACTTTCCAAAACATTGTATATTTCAAAACAACAGCATTTATAAAGTGTTGCAGTAGGTATATTTAGTATATATCAAAACATAGTTCAAATTCAGAAACTACAGCATTTTAGAAACTCTATAATTTCTATTATACCCTTTAAAACAATATATCTTCAATTTTCTCATTTTTAACTTATCAAAATTATTCCACTTTTCAAAAAAATTATTTGGATATTACTTAACTTATAAATTTTAGTAAAATAACATTTATTAACAAATATCCAATTTAAATTAAACATCCATTTGTTAAGTCAGTACTTGATAAATTGCTTAACCTTTATTCCAATAAATAACTTAATAATTTATTTAACATACCCATCTCATAACCAAATTTCAAATTTCCAAGTCGAGTCATTATTTAAATTACATTTTCCCATTTTAAAACCATAACTATTTATCTTACCCAACATAACATTTCACAATAGAACATTTTATCATAACTAATATAACAATCAAATTTCCTTAATAGATTTATTCATTTAGACATCAATTCAACTATAGTTCTAAGTTATATAAACTTATCACAAATGTCCCATAAAATGTATTCCATTTTATTTATTCAAAATTGCATTATTTATTATACAAAATATGTCCATTTCAAGAAATAACCTTTATAAAAATTACTAGGTTAGATTTAAGATTCCAAATTAAATCAAACTTAATTACTACGTTATTTATCATAAGTAAGACTCTTTAAACTTCATCCAAAACCAATTAACCAATAAAAAATTTAACTTATGGACAAACAATATTTCTATACACTTTAAAACATTAAATCGAATTAAGTTAAAATTTTCATATATTTATAAATTCCAAAATACTTAATAATTTTCAGAAAATATTTGAAATACTTAATAAATTTTTAGGAAAATATCATTTAAAATATAACCATGGACCTGTATAATATTTTCTAACCTAGGTCAAGTGATATAGATATGTATCATTTCAATCCGTAATTTAAAAGAAAAACCTGGGTTCTATCATTTCAAACCCGTAATCCCAAGTAAAATAAATGCAATAAAAATCATTCGAGCCTAACATTTCAGCCCATAATTATTTTTCCTTATTGTAATGTCCGTTCGGGTATGTATCATTCCAAGCCATAGTGATAGGGAACTTGCAGTGATAAATAGGACATAAATATAACAATATAGCATATAATATCATAACAGATGATGTAACAAATATATAAACAACATTTAACATCATATATCACAGGCACGTATGAACATCGCACAATAATTTCTACAATTCACTCATTGTCATTTCACAATAGTATAAGTATGTAAGTCTAGAGTGATAACTCACCTTTTAAAAGCTAGAATTGACAAATTCAGAATAAAAATCCAAACTCCGCAAAGTACGAAAAAACACGACAAAGCACAATGCAAAGTTGAGTGGGTGAAGAGTTAAATCCAAATCTTGTATGCAAACAAATATTACATACATAAGAATATGATTCAACACAAAAGAATAGAGGTAAAAACAATGGAAAAATAACGAATCAAAGTGGCATAACTTGCCTTAATCAATCAATGGCTTGGCTACACCACATATGGGTTCTACCATCATCTTGTGTTGCTTGGTCATGATGGTTAGAGGTGTTCTAGGAGAAGATGGAGACCGAGCCTAACTTGAAGGAAGACAAAGAAGACAATGAAAAAATAAGGAGAAAGAAGAAGGAAGCCATAACTTTAGATCTTGTATTTTTTTTTATTCACGCAAATGAATAAGATGAGGAGATGAGAAACTTTGTATGTGAAACAAAAATAGATGGCGGCTAGGTTTTAGTAAATACACGTCCAAAAGAAATAAATGGAAAGAAATAAAGAGGCTAGGCAATAAAAGGCAGGAGTTTGAATGGTTTGGGAAATAAAAAGGCAACAAATAACTTGATGTATTTATTAATTTTTTTCCTTTGTTTGCATGCAATGAAAAGAGGAGTTTGAGGAACAATATGTACGTGAATTATGAGAAGAATTCATGGCTATGAATGTGGGAAGTAATTGGCTATGTAAATGGAAAGGCAAGGGAAAAGAAAAGGAAACAAATAAACAAAACAAGTAACCTATATCTCTTGAAATTTCTAAGCTATTATTAAAAAGAAAATCAATCAAAAATCAAATAAATATATTCAAAGTTTATACAAATAAAATAGAAAATAAAATTAGAGAAACAAACATAGGGAAATAAAATATAGAAAGTCATTACGTATAAACACTGTATTTTATCTAATTTAAAAAGTATAAGTTCAAATCCCTAATAAATCCATATAATTGATTTCTCAGTTTTGTTATTGAATCAACTATTAACTTATCCTTTTATGGGTAATATTAACATTGGTTTATATACTAATACATTAATAACTTCCCAATTCATCCAACTTTCAATTTACATAGAAATTAATTTCATATACCTACAATAATCCATTTTATTATAGATTACATTCCAATTAACTAAAAATTGCTTTTAATAATTTGGTTTGGTTTAATTGCCATCTTTATACTAGGTCCATTTTTACCCTATTTACCTAGTTAAATTAGTTTTATATTCCATTACACTAGTCTACTCCTATTTTCATCTTAAATTTGTATTAAATGTTACATTTAATGTGAAACCTAGTTAATTGTACACATTAATTAAGGTTTAAAACCAATTAATTAATTTAACTTTAGTTCCATTCCTTTTACCAATTTATTACTTTATAATAAATTTTCGTTTCTATTGAATTCATACATTACTGCATTAATTCTTATTAATGCAGTAAATATTTCCTATTTATTTTATAGACTAAATAGGCAACTTATAATAGCCGTTGCCATTTCCCTTTAATTTACACTTAAGTTTATTATATTCAACTAATTATTATAATTACCAACCTAATATTGAATTCATTCAATTACTATTAATTATACTAATTCATTTATTTATATACCACTTACCCTTATTTACTTATATTCAAATTCATAATCAAATATAATAGTTACAACTAAATTAATAGGCCAATTAAGTAGTAACTTACAACTGTTACTATTACTTTAAGTCACATTAATGAATTCATTATTGTTTACAAATCAAATGTACAATACTTAATTAACACTGATTTACTTCAATTTATATTAATCATATATTATCTCATTAATGATTCAACATTCACACTTGTGATTTCATTGTTAACCACAAATGTTACCATTCTTATATACCCAACCTTTATTCAAGTGCCATTTATTTCATATTATTTCTTCTATAAACTTAAATGTTTGCATTAGTTTTCTTACATTAATTTATAGTCAAGTATACCAATTTTCATTACTTCACTAAATTGTAGTTTCATTTCAATTGTTACTAATTAGTTCTAATTACCATCGTTCAATTTTAAATTAATAAGGTTTTTCAAAAAAAAATTACCAAAACTTATTAACTTAATCAGTTAAATTATTTAAAATTTTACGGGTCGTTACACTCTCCCCTACTCAAAACTTTTCGTCCTCGAAAAGGAAAAGAAGGGAAAAGAAAGAATTAAGTAATCAATAAATCTTATTCAAAATACTAACTCTATAAACAAATAAATTTACAAAATTAATTAATTTGAATAAAATATAATGATTTATTTACAATTTCCTTTAACGTCATTTTATATCGTAAGTTATTCAATTAACCTTTTATTTTATTTGCCTCGATTAATCCATTTTACAACTAAAATTTAAGTGTATAACATTTATTATAAACACTCAAATTTTATTTATAGAAATCCTTTTTGTATTGTATATTATCCATTTACATTGTTAACTTCTAATAATTAAGTTAAGTTATATTGGAATGTAATAGAATATTATACAAATATAATTTTCTAATTCAATTATCTCAAGCTTAAATATTTATTCAAAATTTTGGTCTCATTGTATATTTGACATTATCCTTTAAGACAAAGTTTAAGAATTAGATTTTCGATTAACTTCAAACGATTTTAAAGATAAATAAATATACATTATATATATATATATCAAATCAAATTTTAGAAATCCAAATCCATGTAATTCTCCAAAGCAAGACTGTAGCAAAACTACAGGATGGTCTCTTCACTTCGAAACTCGAAAATGAATGTCGATGATGCTGCAGTCGTCACCAAAATTATTTTCCTGGGACAAAGAAAAGAGTACTGATTTATAATTTTTTTTTGAAACAATTTCTACTTGAAATATTTTAAAAAATACACTCTTTAAAACTTGAAGCATAAAGTTTGAAACCATCGGAAATTTAAATTCTTAGTTTCTTGTTTTAAATTCATTTAATATCCAAGTCAATTAACTATCAAAATTCAGAAAATCATACTTATGCATATATAATATAATTATACAAAATTTATTTCATTTACTAAATTTGAAAACTATATTGTGTCGGTTTGCTCTGTTCAAGTGTTTTGGAGATCCTATCGATAGCGTTGATCAGACGAAGCGATCGAAACCCAAATCAACATCAACAACTCAGGCAACACACTATATAAAACATTTTAAATATAGATTTACAAATACACTATACAGGAATAGATTTTCAAAGCAAGGATAGAGAATCAAATTTGATTAATTCAAATTAATGAAAATTTTGATTTGAGGATAAGTTGAAATAAAAAAGGTGATTAACTAACCGAATAAGGAAATGGATAAGATTATATAAATCATAGGCAACCGCGACTTCAAGAATAAGATCGATGCAGAATTCTAAGATAAATCTACATTCGATCTCAAGAGTTATAATTTGGAATAACAAAAGATATTAGCATCCAAACCGAGGATATAGAAATCTCCAAAGAATCAATGCCTATTGTAAAGGAGCTTCACCCCTTAACAAGTCATTCAATGGAGCTAGGGGATGCTTCATAATTTAGAAGGATGCGAATAGTGAGGGACAAGATTGTATTTCGAAACCGTAGGGAATGTTCATAAATTCAAAAGGAATCGAGTCAAAAAGGAAGAGATTCACACTTGAATGAAAGTGATTCTGTAAATAAATTTACCATATATGCTAAGTTTTGCCTAGAGCCAAAGCTTTGATACCAAATGTAACAGCCCGATATTTTCAACATTCGCATCCGCACATATCGGACTTGAATTGCTCAAAATACCGAATTGTAAAATAAATTTGGCAAATCTCAGAACATATAGCAAATAAATAAATCACATAATCACAGGCACAGAGTAATATAATGCAGCGGAAGCAAAGAAATAGTAGTTTATGAAACTACTATTTAAATACATCAGAGTCAAACAAGATACAACAGAACTAACAAGATGATGATCAAGTACAAAGCTGAATACAACACTGGAATCAACTGAATAACTGGAAGTGAAATAGATAGCTGGATCCCCAAGTGAAGCTCCAACTCCAGAGGTGGGTCTCTAATGCTGTATCACTCAGTCTGACTCGAGCGTAAAGCAAAACACAAAACACTCGAGTTAGGACATACATAATTATACAATGTAAACCAACTCAAGTGAACTGTAATATATGGTACAAGTAACTTAAAGGATGCTTGGGACCACCCATCCTCTAAGGATCCGTTAAACTATTTACTATGTAGTAATATTTCACTATTACAATAATGTCTACAGTAAAATAAACTTACTTTTAAATAGCATTAACGCTTCATGTAATAGTGTCAGTAGTCTATACAGTACCATAATACCTCCTGATCGGGAGGCTACCAGAGGATAATACATAGGTACGACACAAATCAAAATCGTATAAGGCACGCTAGGGTAGGTGACACTGTACAACTAGGCAATGCCAGGGTAGATATACCAATTGCTATCCGGGCTGGTGGTAACACATAGCCGCAGCTACCGCCCACCTCGAGCCACACTCCAAATCAAAAATCAAAAGTGGCCACCGAATCAACCTCAAAGTCAGAATATAATATCAAAGGAGTGTGTCCGATCAGAGGGGATACCTCATTGGCTCGAGAATCGCTCCTGTTTTAGCCACCTTAAGCCAACTCACGAGATACGGGTCCACGTATATATCTCAAAGTAACGTCGCCACCAACCTACTTCATTCTAAAATCTCTACCGCATACACGGTTGTTAAAGTGGTTTTCGGGGTTAGCAGAGAGTATGACAACTTCCGATCTCGGTCTCTTTAACAATCCAACGTTATTATAACCCATGGTTATTTATTTCAAAATCATTTCTATTCCAAAACCATTTAAAATCAAATACCATTACTTTCCAAATAATATCCATTTCAAGACCAAAGTACTAGTATACCATTTAAATTCCAAAACCAAATCAATATATCATCTAAACAAAACCAATTTCCAAATCATTCAATATTCCTTCAATTTATTAAACTCGAAATATTACTTTAAATCATCTTAAACCAAACCACTTTATAAAGTCATATTCTTAAATCTTCTATTTCAATAAGTTTAAATTTTTATATTTAAAGACAATTCTTAATTAAATACAATTTCCAATAGTTACATTCAAAGCCATATTACTTTCAAGTTGTAACAACTCTGAAAACCAAACATTTTGAAACATATTTATTTAGACCATCTAAATTCAATCTTAATATCTTCCAAACAAGATTCATTTGACCATTTAAATTCAATGTCAAATAATATTCATTTCAAAGTTGTAGCATTTATAAGTTTATTCGTTCAATAATAAACTTTCCAAAACGTTGTATATTTGAAAATCGCAACATTTATAAAGTGCTGCAGTAGGTATATTTAGTATATATCAAAACATAGTTCAAATTCAAAAATTACAGTATTTTAGAAACACTATAATTTTTGTTGTACCTTTAAAACAATAGATCTTCAATTTTTGTCATTTTTAACTTATCAAACTTATTCCACTTTTCAAAAAAAATTATTTGGATATTACTTAACTTATAAATTATAGTAAAATAACATTTACGAATAAATATCCAATTTAAATTAAACATCCATTTGTTAAGTCGACACTTGATAAATTGCTTAACCTTTATTCCATTAAATAACTTAATAATTTATTTAACATACTCATCTCATAAATAAATTAATTTCTATTTATTTGCTTAACTTAATATTTCCATTTAAAACCAAATTTCAAATTTCCAAGTTAAGTCATTATTTAAATTACATTTTCCCATTTTAAAACCATAACTATTTATCTTACCCAACATAACATTTCACAACAGAACATTTTATCATAACTAATATAACAATGAAATTTCCTTAATAGATCTATTCATTTAGACATTAATTCAACTATGGTTCTAAGTTATATAAACTTACTACGAATGTCCCATAAAATGTATTTCATTTTATTTATTCAAAATTCCATTATTTATTATACAAAATATGTCCATTTCAAGAAATAACCTTTGTTAAAATTACTAGGTTAGATTTAAGATTAATTAAATCAAACTTAATTACTAAGTTATTTATCATAAGTAAGACTCTTTAAACTTCATCCAAAACCAATTAACCAACAAAAAATTTAACTTATGGACGAACAATATTTCTATACACTTTAAAGAATTAAATCGAATTAAGTTAAAATTTTCATATATTTATAATTCCAAAATACTTAATAATTTTCAAAAAATATTTGAAATACTTAATAAATTTTTAGGAAAATATCATTTAAAATGTAACCATGGGTCAAGTGATACGGATATGTATCATTTCAATCCGTAATTTAAAAGAAAAATCCGGGTTCTATCATTTCAAACCCGCAATCCTAAGTAAAATAAATGCAATAAAAATAATTCGAGCCTATCATTTCAGCCCATAATGATTTTTTCTTATTCTAAAGTCCTTTCGGGTATGTATCATTTCAACCCATAGCGATAGGAAACTTGCAGTGATAAATAGGACATAAATATAACAATATAGCATATAATATCATAACAGACAATGTAACAAATGTATAAACAGCATTTAACATCATATAATCAATCACAGGCATGTATGACATAGCATAATAATTTCTACAATTCACTTGTTATCATTTCATAATAATATAAGTATGTAAGTCTAGAGTGATAACTCACCTTTTAAAAGCTAGAATTGACAAATTCAGAATAAAAATCCAAACTCCGCAAAAGTACGAAAAACACGACAAAGCACAATGCAAACTTGAGTGGATGAAGAGTCACATCCAAATCTTGTCTACAGACAAATATTACATACATAAGAATATGATTCAATACAAAAGAATAGAGGTTAAAACAATGGAAAAATAACGAATCAAAGTGGCATAACTTGCCTTAATCAATCAATGGCTTGGCTACACCACATATGGGTTTAACCATCATCTTGTGTTGCTTAGTCATGATGGTTAGAGATGCGCTAGGAGGAGATAGAGACCCAGCCTAACTTGAAGGAAGACAAAGAACACAAAATGAAAAAGGAGGAGAAAGAAGAAGGAAGCCATAACTTTAGATCTTGTATTTTTTTTTCTTCACGCAAATGAATAAGATGAGGAGATGAGAAACTTTGTATGTGAAAAAAACAGATGGCGGCTAGGTTTTAGTAAATACACGTCCAAAAGAAAGAAACGGCAAGAAATAAAGAGGCTAGAAAAGGCAGGAGTTCGAATGGTTTGGGAAATAAAAAGCAACAAATAACTTAATGTATTTATTAATTTTTTTCCTTTGTTTGCACGCAATGAAAAGAGGAGTCTGAGGAACTATATGTACGTGAATTATGGGAAGAATTCATGGCAATGAATGTAGGAAGTAATTGGCTATGTAAATGGAAAGGCAAAGGAAAAGAAAAAGGCAACAAATAAACAAAACAAGTAAATTATATCTCTTGAAATTTCTAAGCTAATATTAAAAATAAAATCAATCAAAAATCAAATAAATATATTCAAAGTTTATACAAATAAAATAGAAAATAAAAATTAGAGAAACAAACATAGGGAAATAAAATGTAGAAAGTCATTGCGTGTAAACACTGTATTTTATCTAATTTAAAAATTATATAAGTTTGAATCCCCGATAAATTAGTGTATTTGATTTCTCAATTTTGTTATTGAATCAACTATTAACTTATCCTTTTATGGGTAATATTAACATTGGTTTATATATTAATACGTTAGTAACTTCCTAATTCATCCAAATTTCAATTCACATAGAAATTAATTTCATTTACCTACAATAATCCATTTAATTATAGATTATATTCCAATTAAATAAAAAATTCTTCGAATAATTTGGTTTGGTTTAATTCCATCTTTATACTAGGTCCATTATTACCCTATACACCTAGTTACATTAGTTTTATATTCCATTATACTAGTCTACTCCTATTTTCATCTTAAATTTGGATTAAATGTTACATTTCTAAATGTGAAATCTTGTCAATTGTACACATTAATTAAGGTTTAAAACCAATTAATTAATTTAACTTTAGTTCCATTCATTTTACCAATTTATTACTTTGTAAATAAATTTACGTTTCTATTTAATTCATACATTCACACCTCCAGTTACTGCATTATTCTTATTAATGCATTAAAAATTTCCAATTTATTTTGTAGACTAAATAGGCAGCTTATAATAGCTGTTACCATTTCCCTTTAGTTTACACTTAAGTTTATTATATTCAACTAATTATTATAATTACCTACCTAATATTGAATTCATTTAATTACTATTAATTATACTAATTCATTTATTTATACACCACTTACCCTTATTAACTTATATTCAAATTTATACTCAAATATAACAGTTACAACTAAATTAATCGGCGAATTAAGTAGTAACTTACAACCGTTACTATTACTTTAAGTCACATCAATGAATTCATTATTGTTTACAAATCAAATGTTATAATTACTTAATTAACACTAATTTACTTCAATTTATATTAATCATATATTATCTCATTAATGATTCTACATTCACACTTGTGATTTCATTGTTCACCACAAATGCTACCATTCTAATATACCAAATCTTTGTTCAAGATTCATTTATTTCATATTATTCCTTTTATAAACTTAAATGTTTGCATTAGTTTTCTTACATCAATTTATGGCCAAGTATACCAATTTTCATTACTTCACTAAATTATAATTTCATTTCAATTGTTACTAATTAGTTTTAAATACCATCGTTCAATTTTAAATTAAGAATTTAAAAAAAAAAATTTACCAAAACTTATTAACTTAACAAATTAAATTATCGAAAATTTTATGGGTCCTTACACCTTTCGTTAATAGGCCCTGAAGCACAAATAAGTAGATGTTAATCGATCTAGATTTAGGATGACTATACCCTAATAGAGGCGATCCACTTGGCCCTCCTGCATGCTTGATTTTTGACATTTCCCGTCAATGAGGCTCGAGGCGACGTTTTACCTTTATATAGATCTTTCCATATGGAATGCTAACACTGCCCTCCAAGCAATAATGCAATGCCAGCATTGATTCATACAAGTTCATTCTAGGACTGAACGAAACCAAAGACACCATTTCTACCCCATCCATTTTGGAGTCATCCTCAGGATTAGTAGCAAGCAACCCTTACACTTCAAAGAGCTTCATCTTCAACTCCATCATCTTCAAGCAGTCTTTACTTCAAAATGCTTAAGTTAAATCGAAGTGGTTTTTGGACAGCATACAACATATCCGATCTCGGTTTCTACAAAACAACATTCGATAATTCCTAGTAAACTCAACCCTGGTTCTTTAGGAAATAAATAGTTAAATATAAGAGCAGAGATAACCTTCTAACCGTTGATGGATGGATTTCCTTATCATTTGTCCTTGGAGAACGAAAAGAGCTTTCTACGCACAGTACAACATCATTGGAGATAACTATGCCACATAAATCATGTGTTTCTCCTAATATTTCCAAAGTTACATTTTGGGTCCTTATTTGATAGTCACTTATTTAACTATCCACTAACACGCATCCAAATCAGAGGTTTAATCGATAGGGAAAACCAGCATTGTTAGGCACATAAACAACCATTAGATCTTTTAAATAAATCTTTCCGTTAACTAAAATCACTTTGTATATATTTGTACCAAAATACTTTTTTTACAACAATTTATCCATAAATCGTTATATTTCAATACTTGGAAAATATCCATATACATATCCCAACGGTACATGTACGTTCACAAAATAGAGAAAGATTTCCTTTTTACATAATTCTAGAATAGATTTACAAACTCCTTTATAAATATCTAAAACCCGTTTATAGCCACATTCATTAATCTCTGAAATCATTTGTAAACTTCCTTTTTTACATTCCTAAAATCATTTATAAACCCTTTATAAATCCATAAGACCATTTATAAAGCTCCTTTTATAAATCAATAACCCATTTCTAAATTTGTTTTATAAATATCTAAGGCCATTTGTAAAACTCTTTTTACCCCTTTTCAAATCTTTGTTTAAGTTTTCTAAACCATGTTATATAAGATTCTTCTTATAAAACCCATATCTATTTATAAAACCTAATTTATAAATCTTGAAAATAGTTATAAATAAATTCTAATCATTTACTTAAAATGCTATTATACAATAATAAACAATATAAATGAAGAATAATTAACTTCAAAACATCTTAAAATAATAACTAATATTTCAAAACATTCTTAATAAAACAATGATAATTTATTTTCGACATTATTATAAACAATAATAATTAATTTCAATAACTTTATTGATAATTAATTACACTAATTTCAAACCGTATTAATATTTTAAATTATTTACTTTTCAAAATATTAATATATTGGTAAACAACTTTGAAATAATATTAATATAAATAAACAACCTTCAGAAAAACATAAATATAATTCCTTGATAAAAACCCATACTTAAATTTCAACATAATCATTTTTATATTTAAAAAACTGTATTTGTAAGTCCCTTTCTATTTTATAATATATCGTTTAACAACTCCAAATCTATCCCTACTTTCAATTTCCAAAATAGAATCAACTATTTTTCCTAAAACAACATCCCACATCATATTACAATCCATAATTGTAATTTATTTTTCCCAATTTATCCAATGATAAAAGTTTTCCATTTATTTATAAACACCATTTATAAATATATTCTTTTATTAATAAAATACGATTTTACAAACCTTCACTTTATCTACAAAATATCGCCTTTATACATTATCACATTTAAAATCTTCCACATTTATAAATAAACCTTAATATATGTATATGTATATATATTACTTTATATAAACGGTTAATAAATATTTATACCAAAATATTTCTATCTTATTTTTAAAAGTGTATTAATTTGTTATAAAAGATGGACTTATTTTTAAGATTTTAAAAGTCTTCACTTTACAGTTCAAAAATCTCTATTTAAAATATTTCATAAAACTATTAATTTATAATGTCCAAAAATCATATCTTTTATTTTAAAATAGATTCCTTCTTTAAATAATTCAAGAATCATTATTAAAACATATATAATTTTCAAAACCACCTTAATAATCCTTTTAAATCAAAATCAACATTTTAGGGTATTTTAAAATACAAAAAATCAGGCCCAGTGCTACTAAAGCACTAAATAAGTAAAATCATATCAATGTCACCAAATATATCATCCAACAAATCACATATCACAATATACATGGAAAGTAAAATCAATAGTTTGGGAAATCCTGTTGGATCTCTCCAACCTATCCCACTGTATCATATACAGTATATAATCATAAAATATAAATTAACTGTTTCGAGGTGAGATTGTATACAAAGGGTCATCCGCTCTTACACAGGAACGTAATAGATTCTCATCCGCTCTAGGGGTAGAAATTTATCGAAACCAACCAATAAAATAGTAAATCATCCAAATATCCAATCAACAGTTTAAACCAACTATATAACATAACCGGTTAACCAGAAAGGTGAGTTTAACTCACCAGAGTTCCACTTGTCACCAAAGCGTTTCAGTTTCATCTGAAATCAAACAGCATTCAATTTTAGTGCAAAATTCCAACAACTTAAATCTCAACCAAAATCATTCTAGAATGAAGATATCATCGATACAAGTCGAATGCGACTTACTACATTTGATATGGACCTTATATGAGCAGGATATACATTTTATAAGAATTCAGTTTAACTAAATTATTAAATCAACTAATTACTTTACTAAACTAATTACCCTATATTAGGATAATCTTCTTCCTTCTCAAAAACATTCCCGCTAACAAAAATCACTCCCTCTCCTTTTCCATATTTTGATCGCGAATCCGTTCCTCATGGTCCACGAGCCCGCCTACTGACTTCGCAAAACTTTCCCCCTCCACGAGCTCCACCACTCTGGCACCTTCACCTTCGACCCGACTCCATCACGCACGCGAATCACCTAGGCATGGGAATAAGAACCCAACTCCACATCAACTTCTTCACATCGCTGCCACGCCAAAGCATCACTGAGACATGATCATCCCAAGCTCACTTATGTCGTCCTCTCCCAATTGCCTAAGGTCCAAACCCCTACGTAGTCGTCGAGTAACAGAATTCCACCAAGAAGTGCCAAGAGGTCCATGGAGAATTGTCATCGCCTCGAGTCGAATTATTCAAATCTAACCATCCACATCATTAAGCTTATCATCACCATCGACTTTACGGTTGGGACCTCGGGCTGATATGCCTTCTAGTGGCGATGGTGGCTCGTGGTCGTTGGATTTTAAGAGTGGTTTTAAATTCAAATAAAAAAAAACGAACCAACTTATTGTAAAACGTGATTTTATATAGGGAAGAATGGTATGCGCACGTATACTGTGGGTATGGAATGTTTGGAGATTATGGGTGAATATATATATATAATTTTAAATTAGAAATTATCTAACTTTAAACGTCCGAAATCTTGAACCTCAAACGAGGCAAGCCGCCTGGCGTTCTACATGTAATAACCATATTCCGAGCACATTAGAACTAGTCTCGAGGCCTAATTCGATGATACACCGAAGATAGCTTTTCAAACCAATTATATTATATAAATTTATGAAATTAATTTCTACGCGTTTCGAGCTTGCATGGCCAAACGATATGTTCGATCATTATGAAATTCAATAGCATACTATAATTCACTATTATGGATCCAATGGAACTTGTTTCATCAAAATCTGAGACTGTGCCTTGGATTGATAATTTAATACATTAATTAAAACGAGTTATTTCCAAAACCAGTTTAATCATTTTTAATTCTAATTTAAAAGTTTACTATCTTCGTTCTTATTTAAAAAGTATTTTAAATCAGCTTTCAAAAACATTTTCATTATATTAAAATCAAGATTCACTTATTTAAGTAATTCAAATATTCAAATAACCCTTATATTTAAAATTTAAACTGTTTAACTTATAAAATTAACTTTTCAATATTTAAATCAATTAAATATTCCAAATTCAAATGATTGAAACCCTGGGTCGTTACATGCTTTTGTCCTTAAAAGAATTTCGTCCCCGAAATGGCCAAGGTAAGAAAAATACCACAATCCATTTAACTTTTCAAAACTAATTAGTTAAAACTTGTTAACAAAATTTTCTAAATCTTTAATTTCATTCATAGTTACTAACTATACCATTTCAAGTTATAACATAAACATCAAATTTTAGTTGTCAAAATTTTTTCAAAATTCCCAAAAATTTCCGATGTGTTAAATGTACAAAAATTTTCGCCAAGTCTCCTTTGCGTGGCTCGATCGGAAACAATATATATACACATATAATCCCAATATACATCTCATCTTTGAGGATAAGGCATCCCATAGGGAAAATATAAAAATAAGATATGTAATCCAAGATGTGTACCTTTTATCAGTATTAGCAAGCATCTACGCCCAATAAAATACAAAAAGGGAGCTTCAAATATGAAGCATACATCATCCAAAACTACTAATCACTTAACAACCAATGAGAACAAGTATAGGAGAAGTAATATTAATATATAACATGTCCTAATATAATAACTATATGTAGATATAACAAATGCAACAAGAGAAACCATCAAACAAATAATATCCATCCAATTAATTCATAACCATATCGATTTTCATTTTCCATTGTCAACTTTATATTTATGCACTTGTATTTCTTATTAACATTCAATTAATACCTTTTTAATTAATTTACATTGAATATATTCACATTTAATTGATTTACATTCAGTTTCATTTACGTTCACATATTAACATTTGCTTTATTTTCATTCATTTTACTTACATTCACTGTAAATTCAATTTATGTTTAACAACATTTCATCGCATACAAAATTCATTTATGGACCGTTTCACAAAATCGTTACATTTTAAGATTTCCTAAGTCAAATCTTATTTCATCGTCACTTGGTATATTTGTTCAATACTAATACTCTTTATGAATCATTCCATACAACAATTACCTAAGTTTATTCCAAACATTTTATACAATACCATCAATGTTTATTATCACTCACACTTAAGCTCATATTCAATTCTATAGAACCACATACCAAAAACATATTTAACTCATTTTACAACTTAAGTTGAATTTCATTATACAACTCAAATTCATATCCATTTCACTAATTTATTTTATTAGCACGTTTCATTAATTCATTACAAATCAAATTCAATATCATTTAACTCATTTCACTAATCCATTTCATTTAACTTTTCTTGAGTCGATTTTCTTTTCAAAATTCATTTAATTAACTCAATTTATTTAACTTTACTTCGGTTAAATTTTAACTTCATATCTCAGTTCCAAAGTTTCTTTTCTTATCTATACCATTTTCAAATTATAAGTTAAAAAACTTATTTTCATATATTTATCAAATCATATTTTGGATTTATCAAAAATTTATTTTCATATGTTTCATTTCCTTTCCATTTATAAACCACATTTATAATTCATATTTATATATTCTAACTTTTTATGTAATATCATGCGGCATTTCATAAGAAAATGAGGCAGTTATGTTAGGTGGAGATGGAGAGTTGAGGCGGTTATTTCATCATGCTATTGGTGATGGTCTTGTTCTTACCTGTGGTGGAGACGATGGGGATGATAATAAACTAATTTTGAAGGACGACACTTGGGATAGAAAATTTATGTACTCCAGTAAATCTGCGATTTTTGATCTAGATATTACGGCTCATTTCTCAGGATTTATCCATGTTATGGGGCCGTGTATGGTTGATGATGAAAGCGGTACCTCCTCTAAGGAGGACGTCTAGTGTTTTGTATGTATAGTGGTATGACTACATTAAAACCATGTTAGTTGTTCTGTGCATGTGTAGAATACTTGTTTTTTATTTCTAAATGGTGGCATGGACCACTATAAAGCCGGTTAGCTTTGCTAAAAAATGTAATATCATTTCACAAATGTCGATTATTTTAATTATAATCAACACTTTATAATTCATGTTTATAAATTCACTTTCTTAGATAACTCATTTTACAAATGTTTATCTTTTTTAGATTATAATGATAACAACTCTTATTTAAACAACAAACAACGATTGATAATAATCGAATATTATCATTCACTAACAACCAAGCATACCATATATGCTATATATATTTTGAAAAGTTATTCTTTTATATATATAATATAATTTAGATAAAATTACTTACCAATTCTCAAAACAGTACTATGTTGTTTTGCTTTATTTAAGTGTTTAGAAGCCCTTATCCATAACATGGCATCCCATATACCGACCCGAATTCATAAGCCGCTTAACAGATAAATTAACACAATGTAAAATATTTTTATAATAACTAACAAATATGCAGTCATATACATATACACTCAAAACTCATAATAAGGCATTTTACTACCTTATCTCTTAATGAGTTTCCCCATGAAAGCCAATATTCTCGCTTAACCTTACGCTCTAATGCCAAGTGTAACAACCCGCCAATCCACAATTAAAGCTAGCTATAAACCACACATGTCCAACCCGAATTGAATGAAAAGACGGATAGCTATGGGAAAGAAAGAAGAAAGAAGAAAAGAAGAGAATAAGAAACTAAAACAGCACAGAATCTCAAATCGCAGTGGAATAACATATAATATAATATCATGATTTTTACAAAAGAGATACTATATATATACCTACGTCAATTAGAGTGCAACAAATCACAATTTTAAACCTAAACAGTTATAACAACCTATTCTCACAAATGCCGATGATTTCAATAATAAAGCAGTGGAATATAAATATATACATGGATACGACTTGAAGACCTCCAACTCGTCTACTTAGCTCCAATACATCCAAAGCAATCTGTAAATATGCACGGTCTAACTCATGCATTATAATAAAATAACATCCGAGTTAGTATGGTAAATCAGTGTGAGAAAATGCACCCAGTTAGATTTTTAAAGTTATCAAATTCTTTTCAAACTAAAAGTATCTCATAAGATCACGTTGCGCATAAGCACGGACGAATTTTTACCATACAATAATGTCTAAAATACAAATAGTTATTAATCACAGCCAAAATTATTACTTTTATTAAATTCTAGCTTTCTAGGTTCTACAATCAAAACTGTAATGGAATGTATTGGAGATTGGATTACATATCATGACAAAGTAAGGACCACTTTCCTATGGTGCATCTCTAGGTAAAATGAACCTGTTCTGATAAGAACATCTTGTATTCCTGCCGCACGGGAGTGGCCTACCAATTAACTAGTGGTACCGAATATGATCACCCCTTTTGTTAATGGGAACCAATCATACATGAGTATATAGTAATCGATTTAGATTCAGAATGACCACACCCTGATGGGAGCGACCCACTTGGCCCTGCAGCATGCTCGATTTTTTTCATTTTCCAGTTGATAAGGCTCGAGGCTACGTTTTACCTTTATATAGCACTTCTCACTTGGAATGCTAACACTTCCCTTGAGGCAACAATGCAATGCTAACACTCACCCATACAAATTCGTTCTAGGACTGAACGAAATCGAAGGAACCACATCAACCCCATCCATTTTGAAGTCATCCTCAGGATTAGTAGCAAGCAGCCCTTGCACTTCAAAGAGCCCAGTCTCCAATTCCATCATCTTCAGGGTGTCTTTACTTGGGGAAACGCTTAAGTTGGATCGAAGTGGTTTTCAGATAATATGTCCTATCTCGGTGGCTCCAAAACAACATTCGATAATTTTCGGTAAACTCAACCCCGATTCTTTAGGAAATAAATAGTCAAAGATAAGAGCACAGATCACCTTCTAACCGTTAGTGGATGGATTTCCTTGTCGTTTGTCCAAGGAGATCGAAAAGAGATTTATACGCACAATAACACATCATCGAAGATGACTGTGCCATATGACTCACGTATTTCTCCTAGATATTTCCAAAGTTACATTTTGGGTCCTTATTTGATAGTTCATTATTTAACTATCCACTAACACACACCTAAATCAGAGTTCTATTCCACAGGGAAAACCAATATTGGTTGGGCATATAAACAACCACTAGCCTCTTTTAAATAAGTCTTTCCGTTAACTAAAATAACTTTGTAAATATTTGAACCAAAATACTTTTTTTTACAAAGATTCGCCTATAAACCCTTATATTTCAATACTTGAAAGTGTCCACATACTTATCTCAACGGTATAAGTATATTCGCAAAACAGAGAAACATTTCCTTTTTACACAATTGTAGAACATGTTTATAAATTCCTTTATAGATCTCTAAAACACGTTTATAGCCCCATTCATCAATTTCTAAAATCATTTATAAACTTCCTTTTTTACATTCCTAAAATCATTTATAAACCCTTTATAAATTCATAGGACCATTCATAAAGCTCCTTTTATAAATCTATAAACTATTTCTAAAATTCTTTTACAAATATCTAAGGCCATTTATAAAACTATTTTTACCTTTTTTAATTCTTCTTTTAAGTTTTCCAAACCATGTTATAAAATTCCTCTTATAAATAAGTCTTTATCCTTGCACCTATATAAATGAAGACATCTGTTCATCTTTTTATCACTAACAAACCAACAAGAATGTTCTCCACCAAAATATCATCAGTATGATCCCTATTTTTGTATCCTTTTAGGATGAATGAAATTTATTGAGTGATTTATACTCTTCTCATGTTGTACTCTCTCTCGAAGTGAAGAAATAATAAAAGAGTTGTTGGGTCTTCATGGACTTTAGACATAAATACATACCAAGTTAAAACTTCTTTGTCTCTCTTCTATCTATTATTTATTTTGTGTGATATCATATATGATTTTGAGTTGTATTGGTATTCAAATCAACAAAAACTAAATCCTGATTAAATCGTTTTCGTCATCATCCCATTCCGTAATGTTATATCATCAATGTAGAGATCATCGTCCAATTGTTTATTATTTACTATCATATGTTATGAATATGATGGTGCAAACTAAGAATTTTTTTTGACTATAATGCTAAAGTTTGGAGTAATAATAAAAACGAATGTGCTAAACACAAATCGGTGAACTTAGACAGAGAGAGATTTTTGGTTCCTTTCTTCTTCTACCTTGCCCGCTACAGTGATGAGCCTGCTAAACAGTAGGTGACTGATGATGATCTGGCCAGGTACAGTGAGTTAACCTTTGGCCGATTCATCAAGTTGAGGAGAAATACTAATTTTCAGAATCTTGGAGTTGGAAATTTAAAGATTTACCACTTCAAGAAAAAAAATTGATGTACGTTTCCATGCGAATGTTGTTAAATTTTGTTTGTTGCTGAATAAGCCTGTCACTGGATGCTTTCGGATGTAGATAGTTTCATATACGCATCCGCATCCGAAATCATTTTCGGATATCGGATATTCGCATCTGCAGATATGGACAGAATAAAACGTAAGTATGTAGCGCTGCATATAATACACAACCCACGGTGCTGTAGGAACCTAACCCAAGCCGGACTGTCACTGATGAGACAGCCCCGCGCGACAGGTGTGGTTCGCACGATGGTCGTAACAGAGAGATCAACAGAGGGAGTCAAGGAAAGCCGGCAAAGTTCTCGGCTTTCCGCATAGTGATCCAAATCTGAGACCACTATGCGAAAAGACCAAGAATATCGCCCGGGCCTCTCGATCCTGGATGAGTGAGTTCTCCGTAAAGACCGCAGAAGACCAACCAGCGAATGAAGACGATAATAAGCCAATAACGACACTGACCAGGCCTCGCTATGGCTCATAACAAAAATCCAACAGAGGGATCCACACTGTCCGCTCCAAACGAAGAACACAATGCCTAAAGGACCTGACACGCCACCAATCAACACCAGGGTAGCAATATCAGGGAGCACACGCCGAAGCGCGTCAAGGCTCAAAACCACAAAGAACAAGCTAAAAGACACAAACCGACAAGATAACATAATCCCAATATCAACGACCAATTGAAAATGCACAATCGAGATACTCACCTGACCGGCCATCAAAATACTAACCTGCATCTACGCGACGAGGGGATTAACAGAGCAACCCACCAAAATCTGCTCGCGCAACAAAACACCCCACAAACAGGGTCGAGGAGATCGAACAGATAGACAAAAACGAAAAACCCAACCAATATCAATCGCACTGGAACCCACAGCCAAACCGCCACGACTAACCCAAAAGTCACGAAACACCAACAAAGGTATAGGGGAGGGAAGCATCGAAACCAGCCTGGATGGAGTGTCAGAGTCCCCTACGACGCAAACAATAAGAGCACCGACGAAACCAGCACTACAATCACAAAAATCCGAGCCCACCACCAGCGGAGCTACGGATTCCAATCCCAAAATTCCAGTACCATCCCAAGAACTACAAAACGATGAATAAGGAACCGGGGAGGGAAGCACCGCATCCTAAGTGGAAGGGGTGGTGAAATCCCCTTCGACCAAAATATCCAATCCAAATCCAAAATCACAGAAAACCGAGCCCACCACCAGCGTCTCCTCCCCACGAGGCAAAACCTCACAAGTAGGCGAAAAATTAACCGACGGAGCGAAGTGGGTGATGAAATCCCCTTCTTCCAAAACATCAGAACCATAGACAGAGCCACAACTCACCGAACCCACCACCAGCGGCTCCTCCCCACAAGGCAGAATCTCACAATGGTCAGAGAAAGTTAACAGCGGTTCGAAAAGGGTGGTGAAGTCCCTCTTCGAAGCAACTGTGTAAACATCAGAATGAGACGACACCACCCAATCAGCGTCGAATTGATAAATACGCCTACAGGCAGGAGGGCGGCACAACAAACCACCATCAGAGACCGCAGCAACTCCATAAAACTTTGATTATTAATTAACCTTTGATTAAAAATTAATCATTCCTTAATTGGTTATTAATTAACCCTTAATTTATAATTAATTAACCTTAATTAATTCTTAATTACCTTAATTAATTAATAACAAATTAATTTCTTAATTACATAATTAATTATAATTAATTAACCTTAATTATTTAATTAATTAAATCTTATCCCTTAATTAATTTAAAATTAATTATAAATTAATTAATGTTTAATTACTTAACAAATTAACTCCTAATCAATTAATTAATTAACTTCTTAATCACTTCTTCATTAATCATTAATCAATTAATTAATCAATTATTAATCACTTATAAAATTAACCTTAAATTAATTAATAAATTAATTAATAACCCATTAATTGTTATTTAATTTAATCCTTAATTACCCATTAAATAATTCATAAGTAATTAATTAAATCTTAAAATTAATTAACCTAAATTAATTAATTAATTCCAACACTAATTCTTAATTAATTAAAGTAAACTTAAATTCCAAATTTAATTAACTTTCAAAACAAAACAATTTTCATTCGTCTTTAAAACTCTTACATATTTAAATATTTCAATTTATTAAAACTAATTACCTTTGAAAATGTTAAATTTAAAAATGTAAAACCATTTCAAACTTCAAATAATAGGATGTGAATTATTTTTGAAATAAAATATTTGATGCTTAATAAAATAGAGAAAATATAAAGTGATAAGTTTTTAAACCTAAACCAAAAACTGAAATTTTAAACAAGATTAAACTTGACTTTATTAATTTGCTTAAAGCCCGGCCCAAAACCCAACTATACCGACCCTAACCTCCATCTCCTCTACCTTCCATCAACTACCTGAACCCAAACTCACACAAGCAACCGCACACACTCACCCGAGCACAACACGCATCTCACACGAGACCAAACACGAGCGTTCTTCGAGTAAATCCACTCGCGTTTGAACGAAAACAACAGACACAAGCCCCTCCTTTCTCGTGCATGTGCACGGTGCTCCGGCACCTCCATCACCGCCGCCGACCCTATGCGCAAACCCCAATCCATACCCAGACCCAATTCCAAAGCCCAGATTCGACAATCAAGCACGAACGAAAAATTTGGTGCTCGAACCCAAAATCGAACTGCGGACGCCAGGAAAAGAAACCCCATCACCCACGGCACCGACCACCTTGCGCCTCCAAACTCCGGCCATACGTGCGTAAAACCCTAACTCACCTCCACCCCAAACCCCGAGATACTCGATCACCTCTATGCTTCACGCGATCAAATTCTTCAAGCTAAAAAAAAACACAGTACCCAAACCCTACAAATCAAATTTCCCAATTACATGTTTCATAATAAATTCAATTGGTATTTTTCTAGTGATTAACATCATCTAACATAGCTTCAGTTCAAATTTCAAAGGTTGAAATCAAACCAATCATGAGAATTTGAAGAAAATCCCAAATTCAGTAAATTTCAAAATTCAAATTCATTTGTATGTTAAAAATTCTAATTTCAATTTTAAAATTCATAACATGCATTATAGACTCAGTATATATAATTGATCCATTAAAATTTAACAAAATTTATGTGCTATAAAGTTTTTGTTTTACTGCATCTACATGCTTCTGCAGTTTTTCTAAACTGTTTCATTGCAAATTTAACTAAACACTTAAATCATGTTGCTTTTAAATTCCACATTTGAAGATATCAGCTTACTATCTTCTTCCTGAATTTAAGTTTGAAGATTTGTTTCAGATTTTTTTTTGTTTTGTTTTGAACATGAAATAATAGAGAAGTTACAAATTTCTCTTAACATACACAAAAAAATTTAATCTGTAAACAAAACTTCATAAAATAAATGACATGCAAGCATTACATAACTAACATTCAATATGCAACAATTTTTATAATTAAAGTTTTAATTTAAAAATTTACTCACCTCTAGTAAAAACAGAGAACATGCACCCAAGTTTTGATCTGTTTCCCAGATTTGATGATAACCTGAAAAGTGCTCACTTGATTCTGCTTGAATCTTTATTCAGGTTATTTAGTTGAACTGAGTTGTTTACTGATCTAAGTTGAGCTCCTAGGTTTCTTGTTCCAGATTTTGAAATAGGTGAAGAGATTGCTTTTACAGGGTTTGCTATTTTTTTCCAAGTTTCTAATCTTTGGAGATGAAGGAGTAAAAACTTGGTTTTCTCTCTTTTCAGATTTTTTATTTCTAAACAATAATTATAAACAAAGTTTTCTTTTAAAACAAAGGTTGCCACTTGTCTCATGAATAAATCCATGTATTTACAAATGTCAAAACCTTTATTATTATGTATACAAATGTGTTTTTCCTAAGTTCTTATATTGCCAAGTGTTTTAAGATGTCATTTTTAAATTAATTTTCTTATTATTATAAATAATTTAAACCTTAAGTACAACATTAACCTACATACTTATGTCTAATATAAACTATGAAACATATTTATCTCTTATATTTTATTTATTTACAAATTCATTTTCTAAAGATGAGTTTAACAGAAAGAAAGTGAACATTTGTTTTATCTAAAAGTTTAAACTAAAGCTATTATATCTAACATTGATATAATATAAAAAAAATTACTAAATTTATTTTCAAAAACCAATTTAAAAGAAAACAAATTAAGCTTTTATAATAATGTATTATTTTCAAGCTATTATACTTTTAATAAAATAAACTTTTCTTTAAGTGTTTTAAAAATATAAGATTAATTTTTAACTAGCTTTTGAAAAGCATTTTATTAAATTAAATCAAAATCTTCCAAATCACCATATATACATATGTATATTATAAATTTGAAAACACATTATCTACTTAAGCTTACGTATGTTATAAGAAGACTTAAGATAATAACACTTGTCTCTTTAAGTATTTTATTTAAATTTTAAATGTTAATAAAATGCTTTTAATTTATAAATTTATAATACTTATATATATATATATATAGAAACAATCATTATTATTTGTTTGAAAACATCAATTTTGCCAATTTAATCAATTATACTAGAAATATTATCAAACCAATACTTAATCAGATATATATTTCCATTACCATAATTATTTATTTCACTTATAAATCAGTATTTTCATTAATTAAATTCAGTTAATCTATAAATTACAAGATTCTAAAATTACGGGTTATTACAAAAACACTCAAAATAAAAACTACTCAAACACTTTATTTAAAATACTAGTTATAAAATTTTATAAATATTTCTCATGTAAAACATAAGCCAAAACTAACTTTAAAATAAAAGTTATTCTATAAAGTATAAATATTAAATAATTGTCTTTTAAATCATAATACTGGTTAAACCTTTAAAATAATTTACTTACATAATTAAGTTAATAAATATTTACTTTTAAAAAAAAAAACCTCTAAATAATAATTTCTTTCTAAAACATTCTTTTAAAACCTCTAACTTATACTTGAAAATCTTTCTTTGAAAATAAATTGGCTTTTCAGGGAAACACACTTTCCATTTTAATATAGACATCTAATTATTTATAAATCCTGCTTGATTTATTTTGGTTTAATTTACGTCCCAATTCCGTAAATTTCTTTAGCACTTTCAAATAAAACCACTTTTTTTTTAAAACACATTTCCCATCTCCTTATAATCACTTTCAAAAATATATACTTAAATTATTTACATTAAGGCTACTAAAATTACTTAAATAAAAATAATACTTAAGAAATTCTATAAGAGTTTCCGAGTAAAACTTAAACCAAAATTCCCTTTTAATATAAAGTTATTATATCAAATATTTATGTTAAAATTCCTTTTTTTTTAAATCATAATACTAATTTACCTTTAAAAATAATTAACTACCATAATTATCTTAAATAAATATTTACTTTTCACTTAAAAATAATTAAAATAATAAATTTCTAAAACATTCTAAAAAACATTTTTAAACTTTTAGTTTATACTTTGAAAATATACTTAGTTTTCCTGGAAAAATATAATTTCCAACTTTTAAAAATAAGATCACCTTTTTATTTTTAAAATGAATTGCACCTTTTCTTATAAATTCCACCGAAATCTATACCTTTAAATTTATCCACTGATAAATATTCCACTCCATTTACAAAACAGTTAAAAAATTTCCATTTCTCATTTCTCTTTAAATCGCAGTTTTCAAAACACTAAATCGATTTCAAACTGATTTCCTGGTTTAAATTACCTTTAAAATTTATTACTCGATTTATCCAATTCCCAAAAGTTATTTACTTAAGAATTTTTTTTTTCATTTCCTTTAAATCCAAGCTTTATATATATTTTTTCCATTTCTCAAAATACCAATATATATTCAGCCATGCCATAGCATTCAATAATTTCAGTCCCCAATATAACTAATATAATCTACCACGGATCATGAAATAAATCACATCGCGAAATATAAAATAAATTCAACGTTTTAAGGAATCTAGTTGGATCCTACCAGCCTGTTTCCCTGCATCAACAGATGTTAGCACAATAAAAAATACCAATCCCACTTTGATGGGGATATCGCGGTATAAAGGGTCATCCGCTATTATGCTGGACGCATAGGATCACATCCGCTATATAATGCGGGAATATCAATCACTGCAATATATATATATATATATATATATATATATATATATATACCGGCTATATGAACACAAAATTAAACACAAAATGGTGACACAAAAGATCCGGACCATTGGATTTTTTTGTCTTTATGTGGAAGGTGGAATTCAGGAGGCAATCCAATGGTGGAGATTCTTTGTGTCACCAATTGTGTCCATATTTTGTGTCTATATAGACTTTCCCTATATATATATATATATATATATATATATATATATATATATATTATTACATCAAAACTGATAGTAGATCATCAATTCAAGCAATCAATCCAATAATTTAAATTTTAACTAATTAAATTTAAATGGTAATCCAAACGAGTGAGATTAACTCACCATTGATTTTGTTTGCAATCCGATCCAATCCGGTCTGTTTTATCCATGATTTTTAGACCTTGTACAAACATCATACAGTTTATTAATATTTGAATTGATTGAATAATTAATTACTATTTATTCATTAATTAAACTAATAATTTGGTTTTAAACGAAAAAAATCTAATTTAAACTAATTTCCTGTAATAAATAATTCTTAGTAACTAAAATAAATTAAAATTCCTAAAACAGTAAGCTTACTGGAAAATTATATATATTTTTCCCTGTACAGACTTTAAACGTTAAGTAGTAAATGAAGTAATATATATATTTTCAGTAATCATCACAAATAGTCATTTGCTTATTATAAAATCCTGATAATTTAAATCATAACAAATTAAATTAAAATTTTCGCTTAACATCAAATTAAAAAACTAAAAGCAGAACTATAATACCTCACGCCCATCGACATAGCACACCATCGCGCCTGGAAATCGCCGAACCACCCTCTTCACCGAATCAGATATCCTCACACGCTTGACGCCTCTAGCCACCACTCTACGTGCGCCACCTCGCCCCGTCCTCGTCAACTGTCATGGCCACGCACACCCCCAAGCGACGATGATCGAAGCCCAAAGCCTAATGCTGCCTACTGCGCTCTTTTCCTCCGCATCCCTAGTCAATCATGACAGAACCATCGAATCGCCATCACTATATTCTTGATTCGTGAATCTCAAATTCGCGATCGAGTTAATATTTCTTTTTAGAAACGATTTTGATTTCATTCTTGTTTGAAGAGGAAAAATGATCCACCGCTTTTTTTTATTTTGATTTTAAACTCGTGAAAAATGAAACGGGGAACGAAGATAAGGTAAGCGATTTCCATCGGCCATTTTCCCCTCTTTTTTTCTTAAGTTTTTTTTTTTTGATTATAATTTATCATCTTGTTGTTTTATAGAGAAAACGAGGTGGATATCTGGTGCGTGAGTAGAAGAGGCCGGAGGCACATGGAAGAAAAGGCTACAATGTTTCAATGCAATTATATAATTTAAATTTAAATTTAAATTCAAATTTAAATCGTCTTGAATTTATATCTTAAAATCTTTACACCTATCGAGGCGTGTCGCCAGACATTCATTTTGTTATACCCCTATTTTGAATGCAATGAAAAAGTTTTCAAGTCCTAATCGGATCGTATGGAGAAGATAGCGTTTTGGACCCACTTATTATATTAAATTTCGATCTAGATTTCAGCGCGTTTTTCTACCTTACGATCACACGATAATTTCAAATACTACGAAACTTGAAATCCGATAATAATACAATATTACGGGTCCAAGAGAACTGGTTCATTGAAATCCGAGACTCTGCCTTGGGAGGCTATTTTTAAATATCGATTTAAACAATATATTTTTTTAAAACTGAATAAAACACTTTTAAATTCAATTTTAACACTTCTATTTTCTTCCGTATTATCACAATAGATTTTACAAGCCTTCAAATCATTTTTGACGAACTTAGAATTGCAGATTCCATATTTTACTCGGTTTTCAATTGTTTAATCCAATAATTTAATTATCCCATAAGTAGTGATATTTGAAATTCAAGTTAATAATTAACTTTTAAATATTTAAAGTAAATTAAAATTTTCAATTTCAAATGTCCAAAATTCCGAGTTGTCATACTTCTCATGTTGTACTCTCTCTCAAAGTGAAGAAATAAAGAAAGAGTTGTTGGGTCTTCATTGACTTTGGACATAAATACATACCAAGTTAAATCTCCTTTGTCTTTCTTCTATCAATTATTTATTTTGTGTGATATCATATATGATTTTGAGTTGTATTGGTATTCAAATTGACAAAAACTAAATCCTGATTAAATCGTTTTCGCTTGTCATCCCATTCCGTATTCTTATATCATCGATGTAGAGATCATCGTCCTGTTGTTTATTGTTCACTATCATATGCAATGAATATGATAGTGCAAACTAATTTTTTTTTTACTATAATGTTAAAGTTTGGAGTAATAATAAAAACGAACGTGCTGAACATTAATCGGTAAATTCAGATAGAAAGAGATTTTTGGTTCCTTTCTTCTTCTACCTTGCACGTTACAGTGATGAGCCTGCTAAACAGTTGGTGACTGAGGATGATCTGGCCAGGTACAGTGAGTTAACCTTTGGCCGATTCATCAAGTTGAGGAGAAATACTAATTTTCAGAATCTAGGAGTTGGAAATTTAAAGATTTACCACTTCAAGAAAAAAAATTGATGTACGTTTCCATGTGAATGTTGTTAAATTTTGTTTATTGCTGAATAGGCCTGTCAATGGATGCTTTCGAATGTAGATAGTTTCATATACGCATCCGCATCCGAAATCATTTTCGGATATCGGATGTTTGCATCTGCAGATATGGACGGATATCGGATAATTATCTAATCCGCTAACAACTGATGAACCAAGAATCACAAAAAGAAAATTTTAGTTTAAGATAAATATTTTCCAATCTCATTGATTATAGAAGTGTTAAAAATTAACAATTACGATGATAATAAATCGTTTCGAGCAATTAATAAGCATTAAAAATGTACAATATATGTACACTACAACTTAATAAAACAACAAACGAATATCGTTTACTATATTAAAATACACAGTATTTGAAAAATATAATCTTGATATAAACTGGATGAATAATTTTCGAATGTCGATGTTTTCGTATAAGCATCCGCATCTTTTTTCCAGAAATCGGATATTTTCCCGCTTTTCGGACGCGGATGCGTACGGATTTCGAATTTTTCGAGTATCCATTGGCAGTAATATTTTTGAATAATATGTTATGAAATATGAACTTTTTTGGAAATATGGTATAAGAGTCAGCGCGCTATGCATAATTTGTCTTCTAGAATGAATTATTAATTATAAGTAGAAAAGGAATGAATTATTAATTAAAAGTAGAGTAGGAATGAACTGTTCCTATACCTCTGGATCTTAGACTATGGATGGCCTTATTGAACTTATGATGATAATCTTTAGCATTCAAAATTAAACTGTCCGCTTTTATCTCAAATTGCACCTCTTTGAAAAGGTTTAGGGTCATTATGGAACAATGCAGAAAAAAAGAAGTATGTCTTATAGCATGACAGCCAGAATTCAAATAGAGAAGATACATAAACAACATATGAATGAAAATAATCTTCTTGGTGAATGCATGACTATTGTGCTTCTCTGAGCACCAACGTTAATACGTAAACAACATATTAACGTTGATTCGGAGAAGTAACAGTACTCAAAGCCAGTATCATATCATATGACGTCAACATCACTGCAACCAGTTCACACTCAGTCTTCATCCCCTCATGCTCAACGGAAATAAAACACGTAATTATAATAAAAATTACGTACCGATAGAAATAAGGAGCAAAGATAGGGATATAGACTTGCATTTGACATGGTTTACTCTCTTTATAGCTGATTTGTTCAAATTTGATTTTAAGGGGGGCAAAACATCACGTTTCCTCCATATGCTGATACATATTTTATTAAATAAAACAAGATAAGTTTTCGCAAAAAATTAAAAGAAAAATATATGTCCAAAATCATCATCCAATATTGAGCGTATAAACTAAACTAAACTAAACTATGGGCGAGCAGTCAGATTCAGAAAGAGAAGAAGAGCAACACTGGCACTTTTATTTCAGATTCATCCAGCTGCCTCCATGATCACATGCACGTAGAATTTTGATGTGTATAATCGGCCATAACCGAGTCAGTAGAGCTATATATGCTGATCCCTGGTCCTTCGATACCGTGGTCTTGACGTTCCAATGCTTCGTCAACTGTCCATATATTATAATCATCGCATGTACTGTCAACGGCTACAGTCGGGTCAATATATCCAAACTGATCATAGCTATTGGAATTTGTATTGCTGATTGATGATCCATGATCACTCTCGTCTATCAATTGCTGACGGAGTATATTCTTTCTAACTGCCTGCAAATGACTGTTGACTTGCTCATATTTTAAGCCCGGATCCTTCATTAATGTTAATATGTTTGTTGGTGTACACGTAGCCTCTGCATAACATCAAAAATTTATGCATCAGAAAATATTTCATGCATTATTGTGTAAAATAAATCAAAGGACACACACACACTCTACTCTGACTGATTAAATAATAAAATCATACTTTGATCAAGGCCACCCAATTCCTCCACTGCTTCGTTGAATCTAGCTTCTCTTTCTGTCGCCCATAATCGTTTCATCCTTTTCAGAGGACGACGAGGATGAAACTCAGTAGTATCAGATCCATTCGAATCTGTTGTAGTATTTGAAGGTGAACTAGTGGCGCCTTTAGATGGATTGTCTCCAGAGAAACGATTTTGCTCAAATGCTCTTTGTTTACCCCTTTCTTTCTGCATTTTTACAAATGAATTATTCTGTTAGTGCATGAAAAACCATATGAAAATGTTAGCTTCCTAGACATGTAATATTCATGCACATATACTGTATCTTCTGAAATTATTTTGACCTAAATAACATACACACATATATATGCATGTATGTATATATGTATGTATAACGTATACCTGAATGTGACTATTAACCATGTTATAGGTTAGTTCAGGGCATTCCGACTTTAATAGTTCAAGTACAGTGTTAGGCTTGGCATCTGCATAAAATTCAAAAGAGAAAACATCAGTGTTAAATTTGATTGCTCTGTATGCATATGTTTAAAGAGACAATAAACAGTAATAATCCGTAGCATACTCCAAATTCCTCCTAGGTCATTAACTGCCTGTAGAAATTTGTGTTGGATCGGTTCCCAGTTGAACTTTTTATTCAGGGTGCTATGAAGTGTTATGATTTCCGCCATTAAAATTATCTTCAGCTGATTTGATTTTTGCAATGATTGGCATGGCCAAGACTATTTATATGGAGAGGGACCGAGTCAGTCGGTTTGTACAAATGTAACAATTCAGTTTGGTTGAATCTCAACCGTACGAAAACATGATATATTGACGGTATCGGATAAGGCAGAATTAGTGGAACGGATCGTGCTAGTTTTAATAGTACTTATTCAAGGAAGCGTTGTTTTCTCTCTTCTTTTGTAATTTTGGTTCATATGGACTATGGAGCATCATCAACAATGGGCTTCTTCATTACAATTTTGATTGTCCAAACGGGTAGAGTTCATCGGTATAGTGGTCAATTCGAGAACGGTAATTTACCATTACTAGTATAACGGTTACCAGTTTATCGATATACCAATCATCGGTATAGTGTTCAATCGGGAATGCCAACGGTAAACAATTTTAGCTTACCACTAAAAATGGTACGGTAACGGTATTTACAAAATTGTAACGATAGTCATTAGTATGACAGCTCTAAATGACCAGAAATTTGTCCTTTTAATGCGGTTACAATAAAAAGAAACAAATTGTTCGGCATCTTATCTACACATGAATTAGTTAAAAGAAATTGTTTTGGTGGGTGGTTTGGGTGCTTTTTGGTATTATTGTGAACTTATCAAGTGTAAAGTGGTAAAAAAAACAAGTGAAGATAATAATCATTAAAAATGGTCTTAAACATAAATTTCTTAACCAAAACAAGTTTTAGAAGATTGGGCTGTAGAACGTGAGAAATAACTTCATTAAGTATATAACCACTTTATCACAATCTCATAACACGAACTACTTAAAGTAGTTTTTCTTGGGAAAGTATGCACTGACCACTCAATACATACTTCACGTACAAAAAGGATTACACCATCAGGATTCGAACTCATGTAAAGTAATTTCTCTATAGATGTTGTATTCACTGGGCTGCGTTTTGAGGTAGTACTTAAAAGTAGATAGTCCTAAGAAAACCACAAAATTTCTTTATACAAAAAAAGTAAAATAAAATAACAAATATGATAAATACAAAGTACCTAATTCTAGTTCGTAGCTATGTTATTCCCATGGTCGTCGGTGAGATGTTTGTAGGGTAGTAACAATGCTATTTTATTCCTATGGCCGTTGGCAAGACGCTAATCGGACAAATTTATAGAAACTTTACAATAGCCATACTGGGTTGGGAAAATTTTCCTATTTAGCGATTCCATAAGTTTTCCCATCACCAATTTTCTTTTCTTATTTTCCTAAAATAAAAGATAATTGTTATGGATCGTAGGTTTTCCATCCACTTTTCCAATGTTCATTGTCTTTTAAATAAAATAAAGGGAGTACCTCTGCCATACTGACGCAAAAAATTAAAAAAAAAATATAGCAGCGGACAAGTAGTGAATTCCAATGCATTACTAAGGATTTTTTTCTCTACAATTATTAAATATATTTTGTTTACATAGAAAATAGGCGAACATCTCCAATTGATTTGATACGGTACAGTGTATACTAAGTGTATAACATAACAGTTTGGTGACGGTGAAATAAGAATGTAATAAAGTGAAATAACACAAATTTTACAGGTTAAGCGAGAACGTGCTTACATCTGATGTTCATTTTCATTGGTGTCCTTGTAGATCAATTTTACAATGATTGAAATGCAAAATGATATGGAGTAAAATATGAAGTTGTCCTAGTTTTGTTCGGCGGTAGTTAGTTATTCCCAGATTTTTCTTTCGTGGCAGTTGGAAGCTTGGATATTTGTAGGAGCGAAGATATAGGAAGGTTAGGCCGATAAAATATGTAGTTTCCTTATATATTGTGCTCGTTCGGTTATATCTATATAGAAGATACGATCCAGAACTTTCATATATCGATCAAGATTTCATTTCCTTATATGCCCTACTCGGTTCGGTTGTAAATAAGCGGCTCGACAATGGTTGGTTCGGTAGATGGACTTAACCACTATATTGGACAAATTCAAGTTCCCATAGTCCTCTGTTCAGTAAATCCATGTCTAACAACTAGAGCAAAGATATCATGATACTCTACCCTTTTGCTCTAAACATACCTCTTTGTTATTAACCTTATTTTGTATCTTGAAATCCGTCTGTATCCATATTTGAAATATGAAAAATTATCTGATATTTGAAAAATGCATATGGATATGAATATGGCCATATCTCTATCCGATAATTGTTCATCCAGTTTTTATTAAGATTATAGTTTTTATGTATTTTCGTACATAAAATAGTTGTCGTTTACCATTTTTTAAAATAATAAAATTAATGCGTACATAAAAATCAATTTTTATGACTTAAAATTATTTTTCTCAGTGTATTTATTATTTTTTATATTTACGACTTAATAATGAAACAAAAAAATTCATTACCTTGTTTAGATTTATTGATTGTAAATTGGTCGAAGAATATCCGATAAATAGCTGATATCCGTCCGCATCCCTATTTGAGGATATGGGTATCCGATGTGCGATAACGATTTCGGATACGGATACGGATATGACGTTATCTGTATCCAAAAGTATCCATTTACAGATCTAAAAAAAAAATTCAAACAAAAGTTCTAACTCGCTTTAACACACGAAAGAAATTTTAAATGTTCATGATGGCCTCAAGTTAAAAGACGCGGCTCCTTTATTTTTAGCATACGATGACTATGGAATTTTACGACATGATAACCTTTATTTAAATGCTTGAAAACTAAGTAAATTTTTATGACGCGACGATCTATATTTTAATGCGTGAAAATAAGCAAGATTTTAACGCGCGATGTCCTATGTTTTAACGTGAAAAATATGTAAAATTTTAAAACACGATGATCAAAATTTTAACGCGTGAAAATAAGAAAAAACTTAATGCACGATGTGCTGTATTTTAATGCGTGAAAATAAGCAAATTTTTAAGAAGCGACGACCTATATTTTAACGCGTGAAATAAATATATTTCCAGGCATGACAGCCTATGATTTTGATAAGTGGAAGATAGCTATTTTATAACATCTAGAATATTTTCATCTTATTTTGGGGCCAAATTTTACTTAAACAAAAAGATGATTTTGTTAAGTATTTTTATGATATTTCAAAAGAGTGAAATCTTTTAGCCCAATTTTGAAAGAGTTGTTAAGGAGGAGTATATTTTGAAAAAGTATTTTATGTGTAAATTTGCTATCATATTGAACATATATTTGATTGATTGTTGATATGTTATATGTTCATCTTTATATCTTGATCAGTTATTATTGCATATATTGAACTGTTGACGTGCTCACACACACATACATATATATATATTGTATGATGTCACCTAACATTGTGATCTTGGGGATTTAAGGAACAGATGACCGATTAAGGTTGCTTCAGTAGTTGGTATTGATAGAGTTAGGGGTATGCCCTAGGGCAATTATGTAATTTGTTGCTCACATCTAACCCAACAACAGACCTTATTTGAAATAAAAGGCGTTTTCTTTCTATTATAATTTATATAATATGTTATAATAATTAATCGATTTAATTAAACTATATTTAATAGAAAATCCATACATGGTATGTTTGTGATAGTAGTTATAAAGTATTGTATTCGTGAGTAATTCACCACAATAAATCAAGACTGGATATCGATACATCCGTTGTGACTAGAGTACGTAAGCTCTCCAAATGTTGGGCAGTGTATTACTCGTGGCTTTTGAGAGCACCAAGGGGTTATATATTGGTAGTTATTGGATAACTATAGAATGACTCACTCGATAGTTTTCTATTGGTTAATAAAAGTGTGGTCAAACCGGTGCAGTTAAAATGCTTAATGGTTCGGTGGAGGTGCAAAAAGTTATAACGGGGAAATGGCTGAAAATAGCGCAGTTGCAGAAAGCTTTATTATATAAAAACCCAATATTTAGATTTAATTTATTCTTTTTGTCACACCATTTATGTAGTTAAAAAGAAATATTTTTATTTCTTATTTGATAAAACTGAGGAATATCATAATTCATGGAGACTAGATTTGATGACAACAATAGATTTCTGACTTATATTAAGCACTTACACCTTAAAATTAGATCTCTAACCTAACTTTGTTTATTTAATTTAAAAGAGAACTGCCCAACTCAATCTGTGTGTTAATTTTTCTAAAGTAGGTGCTAAAAAGCATCGATTTAGCAGGTGTAGTGGAAAATAACGTGGCTCAAATCGGATCTACTATTTAATAGGGCTGAAATAGCATATTGGTTGAAGAGTGTTATATGTTATAGCAAGGATTTTGCAGGGCTTTGACTGCATATAGCCAAACATAAAATATAGATGTGATTGATTTATACAGTTCTCTCGACCTAAGAATATTATCGATCTTCAATATGAAAGCTCTACTTTGATTATAATCAAATCATGGCTTAAAGTACACCAAGTAACTATAGTCGGGTCAAGTGGAAGGATTGGAAATGAAGAACTATTCAAGAGAGGATTTGTCTTCTGAATTATATGAACTTAGTATCATGGTAACTTAAGTCAAGTTAAATTTAAAGTCTTTAGCAAGTGCATTTCAGCTAATAATAACTGTTATTATAAAATCAAGGACTTTGTGTTTAGACTTTAGAGTTGAATATGGACAATATTAAAATTCCAACCATTACAAAGTTCCATAAGTCCAAAGTGATATAGTTTTAATCAAAACAATTGGTGTAAATAAAAGTGTAACATCCTCCACTTGGAGGTTTAAAAGTAACACTATAAATGCTACAATCAACCGTAGTTATTAATCCCCAATGATCAAATATGGTAATGTTAGATACATTACTATAATAGAAACACATAGATATAAAGAAATTTAAAATCATTAGAAAACTTTTATATTCCATTACAAATCATTTCAAATGCATTAAATAATCTCAATATGAGAACCACGTTCAAAGAAAATATAATTATTACAACATACGTCAAGGGCGACATATAAAGATGCCCCCTTGGATGATCAAAGAATATAACTAGGAAATATAACAAATTTGCCTTTGCAATAAAAAACAGTGGAATTAAAATAGAACAGAACTGTAATTATCTAGCTTGTCTTCTGCACGTCTCTAGAAGCCTATTCATCTAAGAGGTATCTAAAAACCTCAACTCTCAAACTACTCAAAAATTTTGAACCCGAGATTTTAAAGGGAGAACATAAACTTCGAATCAGACATGAAGCTTGTTATAAATAATAATCTACTATCTTGAACCATCAGATATCTAGTGAGACCACGACGCTTAGCGTAATGGGTATCCCCTCACTAGTATCTTCCAAAATTTTATAGTAACCATACAATGTGCTTCTGCATCCACAATGGTTACAATCATAATAATTCAAAATATAACGATGATATGAAAACAAGTAAATCAATTCAGGATTTCTCATCCCCAATCATTCTGACTGTCTGTCTTAGTTATAGTTTCTACGGTTACAATTAACCTACTAGTTTTCGTGGGCTAACTAATAACCTGTTTAATACTTATGGACTCTCTGTTCGGTTTCATAGTTTTCATAGGATCACTAAGAATCTATTGACACCTGCCAATAACTTTATGGTTTCATGGGTTATCCCTGAATCTATTGGTATCTCCAATAACTTTTCCCTTATCCTAGTTTTCATGGGTTAACTAGAAACCTATTGACTTCTATCAATAACTTGATCCAGATATAGTTTTCATGGATTCACTATAAACTTATTGACCCTACCAATAACTCCTCCTAATCATAGTTCTCACGGGTTTACTACGAACCTATTGGCCGCTGCCAATAACTCTTTCTAAATATAGTTTTCATAGGTACACTATGAACCTGTCTATTTGACAACTAATTTTAATTAGTATTTAGGCATCCGACATTCTGCTCTATCTGACCTCTTGGATGCAATTCTAATCATTCAGGAATTAACTCAATTTCTATTCACTACTGGATCAACCTAGCTGGTTATAATGCCCTTTCTCTCCAAAATACAGTTATGGGTCCATTTCTGTAACATCCCGGATTTTTAAGCCATTGAATTTGAACATTTAATTCGTTTTAAAGGTTAATGTGGATTCTTAGTTGGCTTTGTAATGGATGGATTCGGGTTCAATCAATGAAGTAAGCTATAATTTTTGATTATAGTAATTCCGATTGAATTTGAATAATGGAAAATATAATTAAATATTCGGGATATAGATAAAAGGGTAAATCTGGATGTAAATAGTGATAAGAATGGTTTTAAAAATTTATTTTGAGTTATTTGAGTGTAAATAATATGGTGGGAATTTAGATGAATTTTTAAGTTGATAAGCTAATATTTGGGCTTTTATATTAATTTAAAGATGAATTTAATATTATAAAAATAAAATTTAATCAGATTTTGGGTCCGAAATGAGCCAAAATGATTTTTAATGTGATTATAAATTTTATATGATTTATTATCAAGTTAATAAAATTTCAAAAGTAAAATTTTAAGCGTATTCGACAATTTTGAAAATCGCTCGATTTAATCGACGAGTAAAATAGCCTTCTGGGGCACAGTCTCGGAATTTGATGAAACCAGTTCTATTGGATCCGTAATAGTTAGTTATTATCGGATTTCAATTTTTGTAGTAATTGGAGTTGTCATTTCACCGTGGCAGCTCAAAACGCATGTGAATCGATTTAACCGATTTAATTTTAAATTGATCGTTTAATTCCGTAACTCGCACATATGACCGAATTAGCTTACGAAACCTATTCCATTGTGTCCGGAACGCGGAAAAACCCTAGAACACCTATTGGAACGTAAGAATTGGAGTTTGTTTGCATAAGTTGTTAAAGATTGGAATCAATATTAAAATAATATTAATAATATTATTATTTAAACTCATTTTATTCTCTAACCCTAACTATATTGGAGCCGCCATCGTTCCTTTTGTTCAATGGCCGAAACCCTCCTAATTTCATCTTCACTTATTGATCAATCCACGTTTCAATTGAAGAAACTCCTAATTAGGAAGTTGTAGATCACCTCGATCTCTTCCCATCTAACGGTCGTGATGGCTTTTAGTGTGACGATGGCGAAGTAATTGGTTTCCATTCGCTGTATGTTTGCACGCGCGTTTCGTCGAGATGGAAGAGCCGAGCTCGGCGCTGCTTCAGCCGAATGGAGAGTGGGGGATGAGCTTCGTAGTGGTGGTGTTGGATTGTTGTCGTGTTCGCCGTGGTGGTCGCGGTCGTCAACCCTAATTCGGCATGATGGGTCGATTTTACTGGGGGCGTACGCGAGAAGGAAGAAGAAGCTCGAGGCCATGATTTTGGGATGGTAATCGTGCGGCTATGGTTTATTAAGGTCTAAAATAATAAAATAAAATTAAAGAAATTGGTTTAAATTCAAATTCAAATCTTTAAATTTGAATAACTTGTTCATATGTAATCAGATTTCGACAAAATTTGCAGCACCGGAATCGCAGGGACGTGTACTATGCAGTGGAGCAATTCCGGAATTATTCTGAACAAGTAAAAATTTAGGTTAAATCGAACGTCGTTCAGTTTAATTTAAATTTTGAACGCTCGCCGAAACTCTAGGTGAGTTATTCTCACTCACATCTGGATGCTAGCTAATTTAAATAGTTAATATTTGAATATCTGTGTGATTGGTTGAATATAATTGTTGCTATCAGTCTGGATTGATACATAAATATATTGTCGTGCTAATATTTATGATGCAGGGAAAACAGGTTGGAGGGATCCAACTGGATTCCTCACGATGTAATAATTATTTTTATAATTGATGATAATGTTTGTTTATATGTTGTGATTGAAAAATTTGAAATTTAATTGTGTTGTGATATTGTTGGATAAATTATAAACTCAGAATTTTAATTATAAGTAGAATAAATTGGGCTTTAAAAGAAATAAAGGAAATTGATAAATAAGAATTTAAAAGAATAAAATTTGGAATCTGGTTTGGATGAACATAAAAATAAAAATTTGGTAAAATTTGGAATTATTAACGAAGTGGACATTTTATCAGTTGATAACTGTGGAAGTATAAATTTCTGGAAATTAAATATATAACTATCTGAAATGTATATAAAATATTCTGAAATACAATTTTACACTATGGGAATTTTATTTAAGAAATTTGTAAGTATGATTTCCATTGAAGAAATCTCCAAATGTTTATTAAAAACGTATTAAAAATATACTTTAACAAATTGAAATTCTGGAAATGGGAAAAAGTGCTTAAACTTCAAAGGGAGTTTATTTGTAAGCTTGGAAATAAATTTACGATAACTAACATAAATTTGAGTTGGAATACATCGGGCGGAATCTATATGGAAGATTCTTTGGGTTGTTTGAATGAAAATGTTTCCCTGGGAAAAACCGAGTTCGTGAATAAAATCAGGTTTTAAAGGTTATGTAAAATTTGTTTCAAGGAAACGCTTTAAGAAATTCTCCTTTAAAAATAAGAAATAAATTTAGCTATAGTATGATTATTTAAGAGGTTTACTAGTAATTATATTTTATAAATGGATTTATTTAAAGAATGAACGATTTAAGTTATCTGAAAACTAGTATTTATTCTTTAAACCATTACTTTTAAAGTTTAGTTAACAAATCTATGATTTAATAAATAGTTTTATTTTACATATTTGAAATTATATTTTTGAGTAATAACTAGAAGTAAATTTACGAGTTTTAAAGTATATTTCAAAATAAAATGGTTTAACAGTTTTAAATCTAAATTGTTTTGAACTTGGTTATTTCCAATGGGAATAAATGGTAAAGGATTTACCGGGTAAAGGAAGAGATTTTGGGAATTGTTTTCAAATGAGTTTTGGAAATTTGAAAATATATCTTTTAAAAGATATTTGAGGCAAATAAATAATTGGGAATTATTTACTGTGGAATGCTTATGGATGTAAATTGATAGTTAAATCACCGACTATCAATATTGGACAAATGCATTGATCGTTTCGAAGAGACCGGTATCGAGATTTATTTCTCGAAAACCACTTCGATCCGGTTTGTACGTTTCGCGAAAAACGTGTTCAGAGTCGAAGATGGAGCAGTGAAGTGCAAGGGCTAGTCGCTACTAATCCTGAGGATATCTCCAAAATGGATGTAGTAGGAGTAGTGCATTCGGTTCCGTTCGAACCCGGGACGGACTTGTATGGACGAATGCTTTCGGAACATCGTCAGGTGGGCAATGAGCATTCTAAGTGAAACGTTCTAAAAGGTAATGCTTAGCCTCAAGCCTCATCAAATGGGAATGACTGAAAATCAGGGGATATGCAGCAAGGCTTCGTGGGTAGCCCCACTGGAGAGTAAGGTCATCCCTGTCTAGATGTCCCTTTTTATTTCGGCTTAGTGGGCGGTTGTTGATCCCAACGGCGGAGTGATCTTATTTGGAACTATCCAGTAAGGGATGGGTCCGGCCTTGTGTTGCAGGGGATCGGGAGTGGTCCTCGGTACGGTGATCTAGGCCCCGTACTGTGACAGGTGGTACCCCAGTTCCTAGTCATTGTTGGAAATCCATTCTCCCTACGAGCCTTGTACGAGTTTTGTTTGTATTACCCACTTTTGTGGCTAGTAGCTGGAATTTAATGAATGTAACAATTTCGGCTATTTTATAAGTATTTGTATATAGACCCTATTATAATATCAGAGGATTTCTATAAAAAGTGTTTTAGCTATCGTAAGGTAAAAACCCGACATGTTTATTTGTGGCGTGGTCTTACGAGATGCTTTTGTTTTTCAAAGGATTTTTGATAACTTTAATAATCAATTTGGATGCATTATTATCAGCTGGTATTCCAGACTGACTCGGGTGTTATTTCATTATAATGCTCGGGTCAGACCGAGTATTATATGTTCAGGACAGGATGCTATGGAGCAGGAGGGGAGCTGGAACCCGAGACGTATTATCTTGACCTATATATATATATATATATATATATATATTCCGCTGCTGTGATTGTATGGTATGTCTTGTTGGTAATGGTTGATGTATGAGACACTGTGATGATATGATGTATAAAACAGTTATAGATTTCATTTGGTGTAAAGATCTATATTTACTATTATATTTATTCCGCTGCGACTGTAAGATTCTGACATTGTTTAGCTTCTTCTTCTTCTATCTCTTCTTCTTAAAACCCAAATGGTTCGTATTTCTGTGCCACTTAAGTTAACAGAGGTAGAATAGTGTTGATTCAAGGGGTACGAATTTGGGGGCTGTTACACTTGGTATCAGAGCTTAGGTTGGCGACAACCTAGGCTTTGATGGGGGAAATTATTCATTAGATATAAAGCCAATAGTAAACTATAATGGGTTGAGTGTATTAATAGATATGAGAGCGTACTTGTTAGTGAATATAAAATTATTTTTATACTGTGTTGACTTATCGATTGAGTGTTCATGAATTCTGGTCGGTGCGGGAAGTACAACCGTATCGATAGGGGTTTCTAAACTCTTAAACAAGATAAGCCAACATGGTATTGTTTTAAAGTGGGTAAATGAAATAATTTTACCCAAATTATATTTTGATATAAAAAGAAATGGTTTTCCCAATTATATATATATATATATATTGTTTGTTTGGTTGTTCCTACTATAATCAAATAAGAACGTGGAATATGATCTAAAATTTGAAATGATATAACAAATAAGAATTTAAAATATTAAATTGGTTTATGACCAAATAGATTTGACTAAATATGTTTTAAATAAGAAGAAGTGAAATTGAAATTGATTTAAAACCAGAATTTAAATCCCGGAAGTTTTGAAAAGGATTTTAATTGTAATGGAAATAAAGGTTTGGAAATTTAAATTCCTGGGAAAGTTTGAAATGTTTGCTAAAGTGTTTGAAGGGTATATTGGAATGTTGATTTGGGAAGTATTTTGAATGGGAAATGCTTTGAAAATGAATTTGGGAAGTAAGAAAGCATTGAACTCACTTTAGTCGCTGGAAAATAGTCCTGATGATGCTGGCCACATCATTAGAATTCATTTTCGAGTTTCTAAGGTGATGGATTGCTACCAAAATGGTTGGATTATGATATTGTTTGGATTTGTTGGGTATGCCAGTTGTTTTGAAAATTTCAAGGGAGGAAATTTGTTTGGTATAAACAAGTTGTTTTGGAAAGTCTGGAGATTTGATTGATGTACCAAATGGGTATGAATCGATTATTATTTCAAAATGGTTTTAGAATAAAACCGGGTAATTGAATTCTGGGAAATTCTGTTTAAATAATGTGTAAAGTAAAATGAATCAACTATTGAACTTATTTTGGTAAAGTTGATGCTAATAATTAGGAAATGTAAATTTTAATCTTGGAATTAAAATTTAACTTGAGTAATTGGAAGTGAACGGAATATATGAAAGTGAATAGAAAATTTGAATTTAACTTGGGATAAGTTAAATAAATTGGACTTAGAATTAAATTGATTTGGGTTAAATTGAAATGTAAAGTGGCCTTGTAATTGTGGGTCATTGAGAAATAAATTGTACCCATGAGCTATTAAATGTTATGCTTATAATTTGAAATTGTGGATTTACAATTGTGCAAGGAATTAAATTGAAAGAAAGTTTGTATCCTTAAGTATTCAGTGATACACATATACATAAAATTTAAAATTGTGATTATAAGATGTAGATGGATTAAAATGAGCAATATAAAATGCGAATGAACTTAAAATAGAAAATAAGTTTTGAACTTATTTATGGAGAAATAAATTGGATTGAAATGAAATTCAAAATTCAGTTGCGTTATGAACAATATTGAATGAAATTCAATCCTTATTTAAGTAGTAAAGGAAATGGAATGAATTTAATTTGGCCAGATAAAATTTAGTTAAACTTGAATTAAATTTGGATAAGAATCGAATTGAATGGAAATTTAATTTAGTTGAAATGATGTTGAATGAAGTTAATGCTCACTCAACTAAATTCACAATGATTGTTTGGAAATGAATTTTGTGTAAGCTAAATTAAAAGGGAATTGTACTGGCATGAATAAAATTATGATAGTTTGGCCAAAATTTAGAAAGTAAATGAAGTCCAGTTTTGGAATGGAATTTAATTTTGGTAATAACTATTGGAGGTGTGAATGGAATGGGATTAGATTATAATAATGATGATTTGATTTATAAATAAATTCAAATGAGTGAAATAATTTAAAATAGTCTCTTTGTTAATAAAATAAATCTAAAATGGATTGAATAAGTAAACAAATGGGCATTTGAATTTGTAAATGGATTGGAATTTGATGGAATGAGAATCAAAGGAAATAAAATAAAATTGATATAAGAAGATAATGAAAATGTTGTGAAAGAACTTAAGCAACTTGAAAGAGAAAAACAAAATGATTGTGAATAAGCTTGATTAAGTACTCTTGAATGAAATTTGTTAGATAATAAAATTGAAGTGCAAGTGAAATGGTATTAATTTATTTATGTGATAAATTAAGGATGCATGGGTAGTAAATAATCCGGGATGGATGAAATTAATATAATCTGAGTATAATTAATTTTAATGGTTATAAGCTTAAGTGGTGGTTATTTTGCTCGAATGACATGAAAACATGTATTCGGAATTGAGTTGTTTAACAAGCAATTGAAATTGATTTTCGAATAAATTGATATGGATTTGAATAAAATTCAAAGAGTTTGTATATGGATGCAAGTGAATTGATTTGAGGAAGCAAATAAAGATGGTTTTAAAGTAATGAGATAAATGCAATCAAATTAAGTGATTTTTGCATATGAATGGCAATGGATCATAAGGGAAATGCAAATGTTTCAAGTTTAAAATAAAATTTGATTGTAAATCAAATTGGGAATGTAAGTTAAAGTAAAGAAATGCAAGTAAGGCATATGCTAATCATATTGAAATAGAAATAAATTGGTTGTAATAAATATGAATGGTATATAGTAAACTTGAATATAAATCATTCAAGTGAAATAAAATGAAGTTGGTTTGGATGAAAGTAGAATGGGCTAAAATCTTAATAAATGGATTTGAGTATAAATGTAAGTGAGTTATAATAGAAATGCAAATGTAACAAATTAAATGAAATTTGCTTGGTGAATCAATTCGGAAATTGGGTAAAGTATAAATTGGAATGGTGAAACTTGTATGTAAATCCTTTATGTGAAATAAAATGGAATTTGGCATTAGAAAAGAAACTTTATACATGCTATAGAATATGATTTACTTACGAAATCATGCAATTTGTTGATTGGATTATGAAATTGTTATGTTTGGCTTACATTTATATTAGAAACGTTGTTAAAATGTTCATATCTCTGAAAACTGATAAGTTTGTTGAGTAAGAACAGGTACGGGAGGCGTTCGAGAGAGTTGGGGTGCGTATATGCGTTATATTAGCCACTTGCTATTAAATTTTGCTAAAAAGGTACGCCTACGCAAATATAATTGGGAAATGATATATTTATTGTGATATATTTTGGTTTCCGACCGTGTGGGTCGATGTATATATATTTATCTGTATCGCGATATCGCGAAAGCTTCTCCGTGCAGGGGAGACTCTGCCAAAAATTTTCTGAAATTTTGGGGGTTAGAAATTTTTTGGGATTTTGATTTGCTAAGAAATTGAATTTTTAAAGCAAATGGTAAAAAATTAAAGATTTAGAGCAATTAAAACAAATGCATGTGGGATTGGGCTAAAGGATTTTGGAAAGTGAATATAAGCTTTTAACTAAGCAAATTGGATGAGTAAGTGAGTTTGAGCATAGTTTCTATCTTAGCAAATTTCGGGGACGAAATTTTTATAAGGGGGGAGGAATGTAACATCCCAGATTTTTAAGCCATTGAATTTGAACATTTAATTCGTTTTAAAGGTTAATGTGGATTCTTAGTTGGCTTTGTAATGGATGGATTCGGGTTCAATCAATGAAGTAAGCTATAATTTTTAATTATAGTAATTCCGGTTGAATTTGAATAATGGAAAATATAATTAAATATTCGAGATTTAGATAAAAGGATAAATCTGAATGTAAATAGTGATAAAAATGGTTTTAAAAATTTATTTTGAGTTATTTGAGTGTAAATAGTAGGGTGGGAATTTTAGATGAATTTTTAAGTTGATAAGTTAATATTTGGGATTTTATATTAATTTAAAGATGAATTTAATATTATAAAAATATAATTTAATCAGATTTTGGGTCCGGAATGAGCCAGAATGATTTTAATGCGATTATAAATTTTATATGATTTATTATCAAGTTAATAAAATTTTAAAAGTAAAATTTTAAGCGTTTTCGACAATTTTGAAAATCGCTCGATTTAATCGACGAGTAAAATAGCCTTTCGGGGCACAGTCTCGGAATTCGATGAAACCAGTTCCATTGGATCCGTAATAGTTAGTTATTATCGGATTTCAATTTTCGTAGCAATCGGAGTTGTCGTTTGACCGTGGCAGCTCAAAACGCATGGGAATCGATTTAACCGATTTAATTTTAAATTGATCGTTTAATTCCGTAACTCGCGCATATGACCGAATTAGCTTACGAAACCTATTCCATTGTGTCCGAAACGCGGAAAAACCCTAGAAACGCCTATTGGAACGTAAGAATTGGAGTTTGTTTGCATAAGTTGTTAAAGATTGGAAATCAATATTAAAATAATATTAATAATATTATTATTTAAACTCATTTTATTCTCTAACCCTAACTATATTGGAGCCGCCGTCGTTCCTTTTGTTCAATGGACGAAACCCTCCTAATTTCATCTTCACTTATTGATCAATCCACGTTTCAATTGAGGAAACTCCCAAGTAGAAAGTTGTAGATCACCTCGATCTCTTCCCATCTAACGGTCATGATGGCTTTTAGTGTGACGATGGCGAAGTAATTGGTTTCCACTCGCTGTATGTTTGTGTGCGCATTTCGTCGAGATGGAAGAGCCGAGCTCGGCGCTGCTTCAGCCGAAGGGAGAGTGGGGGATGAGCTTCGTAGTGGTGGTGTTGGATCGTTGCCGTGTTCGCCGTGGTGGTCGCGGTCGTCAACCCTAATTCGGCATGATGGGTTCGATTTTACTGGGAGCGTACGCGAGAAGGGAGAAGAAGCTCGAGGCCATGATTTTGGGATGGTAATCGTGCGTCTATGGTTTGTTAAGGTCTAAAATAATAAAATAAAATTAAAGAAATTGGTTTAAATTCAAATTCAAATCTTTAAATTTGAATAATTTGTTCATATGTAATCAGATTTCGACGAAATTTGCGGCACCGGAATCGCAGGGACGTGTACTATACAGTGGAGCAGTTTCGGAATTATTCCGAGCAAGAAAAAATTAGGTTAAATCGAACGTCGTTCGGTTTAATTTAAATTTTTAACGCTCGCCGAAACTCTTGGTGAGTTATTCTCACTCACATCTGGATGCTAGCTAATTTAAATAGTTAATATTTGAATATCTGTGTGATTGGTTGAATATAATTGTTGCTATCAGTCTGGATTGATACATAAATATATTGTCGTGCTAATATTTGTGATGCAGGGAAAACAGGTTGGAGGGATCCAACTGGATTCCTCACGGTGTAGTAATTATTTTTATAATTTATGATGATGTCTGTTTATATGTTGTGATTGAAAATTTTGAAATTTAATTGTGCTGTGATATTGTTGGATAAATTATAAACTCAGAATTTTAATTATAAGTAGAATAAATTAGGCTTTAAAAGAAATAAAGGAAATTGATAAATAAGAATTTAAAAGAATAAAATTTGGAATCTGGTTTGGATGAACATAAAAATAAAAATTTGGTAAAATTTGGAATTATTAACGAAGAGGACATTTTATCAGTTGATAACTGTGGAAGTATAAATTTCTGGAAATTTAATATATAACTATCAGAAATGTATATAAAATATTCTGAAATACAATTTTACACTATGGGAATTTTATTTAAGAAATTTATAATTATGATTTCCATTGAAGAAATCTCCAAATGTTTTATTAAAACGTATTAAAAATATGCTTTAACAAATTGAAATTCTGGAAATGGGAAAAGGTGCTTAAACTTCAAAGGGAGTTTATTTGTAAGCTTGGAAATAAATTTACGATAACTAACATAAATTTGAGTTGGAATAGATCGGGCGGAATCTATATGGAAGATTCTTTGGGTTGTTTGAATGAAAATGTTTCCCTGGGAAAAACCGAGTTCGTGAATAAAATCAGGTTTTAAAGGTTATGTAAAATTTGTTTCAAGGAAACGCTTTAAGAAATTCTCCTTTAAAAATAAGAAATAAATTTAGCTATAGTATGATTATTTAAGAGGTTTACTAGTAATTATATTTTATAAACGGATTTATTTAAAGAATGAACGATTTAAGTTATCTGAAAACTAGTATTTATTCTTTAAACCACTACTTTTAAAGTTTAGTTAACAAATCTCTGATTTAATAAATAATTTTATGTTACATATTTGAAATTATATTTTTGAGTAATAACTAGAAGTAAATTTACGAATTTTAAAGTATATTTCAGAATAAAATGGTTTAACAGTTTTAAATCTAAATTGTTTTGAACTTGGTTATTTCCAATGGGAATAAATGGTAAAGGATTCACCGGGTAAAGGAAGAGATTTTGGAAATTTTTTTCAAATGAGTTTTGGAAATTTGAAAATATATCTTTTAAAAGATATTTGAGGCAAATAAATAATTGGGAATCATTTACTGTGTGATGAATGCTTATGGATGTAAATTGATAGTTAAATCACCGACTATCAATATTGGACAAATGCGTTGATCGTTTCGAAGAGACCGGGATCGAGATTTATTTCTCGAAAACGACTTCGATCCGGTTTTTACGTTTCGCGAAAACCGTGTTCGGAGTCAAAGATGGAGCAGTGAAGTGCAATGGCTAGTCGCTACTAATCCTGAGGATATCTCCAAAATGGATGTAGTAGGAGTAGTGCATTTGGTTCCGTTCGAACCCAGGACGGACTTGTATGGACGAATGCTTTCGGAACATCGTCAGGTGGGCGATGAGCATTCTAAGTGAAACGTTCTAAAAGGTAACGCTTAGCCTCAAGCCTCATCAAATGGGAATAACTGAAAATCAGGGGATACTGAGCAAGGCTTCGTGGGTAGCCCCCACTGGAGAGTAAGGTCATCCCTATCTAGATGTCCCTTTTTATTTCGGCTTAGTGGACGGTTGTTGATCCCAACCGCGGGGTGATCTTATTCGAAACTGTCCAGTAAGGGATGGGTCCGGCCTTGTGTTGCAGAGGATCGGGAGTGGTCCTCGGTACGGTGATCTAGGCCCCGTACTGTGACAGGTGGCACCCGAGTGCCTAGTCATTGTTGGAAATCCATTCTCCCTACGAGCCTTGTACGAGTTTTGTTTGTATTACCCACTTTTGTGGCTAGTAGTTGGAATTTAATGAATGTAACAATTTCGGCTATTTTATAAGTATTGGTATATAGACCCTATTATAATATCAGAGGATTTCTATAAAAAGTGTTTTAGCTATCGTTAGGTAAAAACCCGACATGTTTATTTGTGGCGTGGTCTTACGAGATGCTTTTGTTTTTCAAAGGATTTTTGAAAACTTTAATAATCAATTTGGATGCATTATTATCAGCTGGTATTCCAGACTGACTCGGGTGTTATTTCATTATAATGCTCGGGTCAGACCGAGTATTATACGTTCAGGACAAGATGCTATGGAGTAGGAGGAGAGTTGGAGCCCGAGACGTATTATCTTGACCTATATATATATATATATATATATATATATATATATTCCGCTGCTGTGATTGTATGGTATGTCTGATTGGTAATGGTTGATGTATGAGACACTGTGATGATATGATGTATAAAATAGTTATAGATTTCATTTGGTGTAAAGTTCTATATTTACTATTATATTTATTCCGCTACGACTGTGAGATTCTGACATTGTTTGGCTTCTTCTTCTTCTTCTATCTCTTCTTCTTAAAACCCAAATGGTTTGTATTTATGTGCCACTTGAGTTAACAGAGGTAGAATAGTGTCGATTCAAGGGATACGGATTTGCGGGCTGTTACAATTTCATAGCTAATATGTATATTAGAAGAAGCAACATGATAACATAACAGTACCAACATCCGTGGTTTAATATCCTTGAAATCATTTCTATATGAAACATGGTTAATACCATTAACCTATTATTTTATCAAGGAAATCTTTTCAAAAGTTTCATACTTAAAATCCTTTTTAAAACTCCTTTACTTTTGACATGGGTTTTCCCTTAAAAATGAGATTGAATTCTTTGTTTTGGAAACTAAGGCTTTCGAATTACTTTCAAAACCATTGGATAATCTCCTTCGAAAGTATTCAGATCTTCTTTTCAAAACTCTAATCATATGTCTTTCGAAACACTTTATATCATCTCTTTCAAAACCCTCAAAATATACATTTTGAAAGTATTAAAGCATTACTTATTAACTCTTAGAAGCATAGCTTTGAAACCACTTGAAAATTCCCCTTTCGAAACCAGTGGGCTTATCCTTAAAAATATTTTTTGGTTCAAAGTGAATATAAATGAAAGTACCTCTTTCGAAACCATTAAGCTTTAAATAAAATAATTGGGGGAAAACTGATGGTTTCGGAATCATCCCTTGGAAAGCATTTATCATTTAAGCAAAACATTTAATGGTTAACTTCGAAACCCCTTTCAAAGCCATTGCCTTCAAAACCACTAACCCTTTCGAAAGCTTTAGGAAGCAGCTTAATATATTTAATAAAAGTAAGCTGCCTTTCGAAAGCATTGATAACTTCAATCCATTCGAAAGGCATAAGATCGACAACATGGTTTTGACTAGGTCAAACTACCTTTTTTGAAAGTATTGATTTTAAAACAGGGCAACTTATCCGAAAGCTATATTTTCGAAACAAAAAGGTGGCAACATTTTCGAAAGTAACTTTATTGAAAGCAATCTTTTGAAAACAAGGCAAGTGCATACCTTTTAAGAGTAAAACAAAGGCTTTGAAAGCTAACTGGTATCGACCCCCTCGAAAGGTAGGTTTCAACACCTTGCCTTTCGCCTTTCTCCAATCCATTATGTACCAATCATATTGATACGTTATGTATTAGTTTTGGCTTGGTTCGTTTCAACTTGGTTGGTTTCGACTTGGTTGAGGCGGAAGCATAAGGTTGAAAGGTGGTTTTTGAAAGAGGCGAAATAACATTTCTGGGTAAAGGCTATTTTATTATCTTTTTGAATAATTGCTTTTTGACTAACCTGCCTATTTTCAACATTTGATTGGTTGCCGTAAACTTTTCAAATTCTTTCTTAAAAACTACCATAGTTATTTCAGATCTAAATGAAAATAATTTAGCAATAAAGCCCTTTCATTAAGTAAACCAATTAAAACACTTAAATCCTCCATTGAAAATAATTTAATTTCTTTAGTAAACTACTTAAGAAAAATCCTTAAAATCATAGAAATTCACTATTAATATGTTATCTATCATATATAAGTTTCAGACCCATATTCTTTATAACATAGCCAAAATTAATTTCTAAACCCAATTATTCATTTTTTTCCGATGAAAATTCATAATAAATTTTCTGTGGAAAATCATAAAAATTAAAAAACCATCTCTTTAATAATGTTTCACATAATATATAATTCCTTATGGCATTCGAAATTCAATGTAAATGATGTCAACCCTTAAACCATATAAAACAATTATCAAACAATCTTGTTTGAATCAAACATGTCATTAAATCCAAGCATATCATCATCATAATGGATTTAAACTTAAACTTAAAAATCAAATGACCATAAAACAAAAATAGATATGGTTTTGATTATTATTCACCTTGATTAGGATCAGGAATTTGAAACTTGATTCATAATTTTTTCGCCAAGCTTGATTCCTTAGCTTTAGATGAATTTCTGTCTTTTCCTCTATAGTAGTGGTCGACTTGTGCTTCTTCTTTTCTTACGTTTTTGCGTTTTATAAAAATGAACGTATGGAAAGTGGAAACGAGATTATAAGGGTAATGAAATTATGGTGCGGCATTTACCCTAGTACTATTGTGTTAGTTAGTTAGCATATGAAAACTTTCATAGCCCATTCTACATGTTTATTTAAGCACGACCTTTAAATTTAAATTTTCAAATCTCAATCCCCTTATCACTTTAACATTTACATTATTATATTTAATTCATCTAATTAAATCTCATAAATAATGTTATTAAAAATTAGGGGTGTTAAAAGCTCCTCTCTTTAAAGAATTTCATCATCGAAATTCAGTAAAGACTAAATACTAAACATAACAATCATCTGTAACAACTCCTAACAGCCATACTAGCCTACCTGACTAGCATCTATTTATATAAAGCATATTAGCATAGGTTTCTCTAATCCCGTCTTCTGTCTCGCAAGTACTGTCCTTCTCGTTGTCACTCCATTGAACTTTCACTAACTTGACTGTCTCGTTCCTCAATCTTTTCCGATCTCTCGCTAAACCCGAACCGGTTGTTTAACAAAAGTCAAATTAGGCTCTACTATCCAATCTTCCAACCCCATTGGAGGAATAGTAGTCTTTGGATCATGGACAAACTTGTGAAGATGAGAAAGATGAAATACATTATGGACATCTGCCATACTTCTTGGCAATTCCACTCCGTATGCAAGCGTCCTGATCCTCTCTATAACTAGGAACGGACCAGCATATCTCGATGCTACTTTCCCTGACGTTCCAAATCACACCACACACTTTAACGGTGATATCTTAATGAAAACCTTATCTCCAACTGAGAATTTGAGGTTTATAAGCCTCGGATCTACATAACTTTTCTGTCTAAACTGAGCTTCCAATATCCTTTCTTGGATCAACTCAATCTTCTCTATTCCTCTCTAACCAGATCGGGACCTAAGATTAATCTGTCCCAAATCTCCAACCAACATACTAGTGATTTGCATGATCTTCTATACAAGCTTCAATAGGTGACATTCCTATACTAGTCTGATAGCTATTATTATAGGGAAACTCCACTTAGTGTAGGTGATCTTCCCAAGATCCATCAAAATCTAATACACAAGCTCTCAATAAATACTAAAGTAGCTTATTAACTCTCTTTGTCTGCCCATCCATCTGAGGGTGATACGCATTACTCATCTTGAGTTTAGTGCCTAACACATCCTTTAGACTCTTCTAGAATTTAATAGTAAACAAAGTATCTCTATCACTGACTATACTACTAGGAATTCTATGTAGCCTAACTATGTTCTTCATGAACAACTTAGCTAAAATAGGTGTCATCCTGCTTGACTTAACTGAAATGAAATGGGCACTCTTGGTCAACCTGTCCATTATGACCCGTATACTTTCATTTCCACTATTTGACCTTGGTAACCCGTCTGTAAAATTCATGGATATCAAATCCAATTTTCAAATTGGTACCTCTAAAGGTTGAAGCAACCTTCATGGCTTCTGATATTCGGCCTTCATTTGTTGACAGTTTACACACTGCCTATCCCATAAGCCAACGTCCCTCTTCATGCCTTCCCAATGGAATCTCTTTTTCATATCTTGATACATCTCGGTCCCTCCAGGATGAATTATAAACTTGAGCCGATGACATTCTCCAAGAACTTCTTTTCTTAAGTACTCAACGTTCAAAACGCAAACCGTCCCTTCTTTCTCAACCATCCCCTCTGGTTAAGACTAAAATCCTTTAGATCATCAACCTTGGTTCCAACCTCAAGCCTTTTAATTCTCTAGGTTAATGCTGGATTTTCTTTCTGCTTAGAAGTTCCTTTCTATCAACATTGTTCGAACTTCTAAATAGGACAACATGGCGGTGCTCTGACTAGAACTAGCAGTCGATCTTAACTGCACACTATAAGTAGTCAAAGCTTTTAAATCCTTTCATTTTTGCCAACATAGCTAATACTACATTCTGATGTCTTCTGCTAAGAACATTCGCTACTTTTTTTCCTTTCCTAGGTGTATACTCTATACCAAAATTTTAAGCCGCTAAAAACTTCAGCCACCTCTACTGTCTCATATTCAACTCCTTCTGAGAGAATAAATAACTTATGGGCATATGTTCTGTGTACAGTTCAAATCTCTCTTCTAAGAGATAATGTCTCTATATCTTCAGTGCAAAGAACACAACAGCCAACTTCAAATCATGAGTAGGATATCTTACTTCATGCGATCTATCATGTCATGAATCATAGTCAATAAATTTACCCTTATGCATCAACATAGCTCCTAATCTAGTCCCATGTGCATGAGTATATACCACCAACCATTGGTTTCCATTTGGAACTACTAAAGTTGGTGCATTGGTCAAAAAATACTTTAATTTAAGGAATGCTTCATCACATTTGTCGAATCAGGAAAAATTCACATCCTTCCTGGTTAAGTTAGTCAAAGTGCTGCTATCCATGAGAGATCCTTAATGAATCTTCGATAGTAGCTAGCAAGTCCAAGAAAACTTCTAATCTTAGTCATCGTGTCTGGTCTCTTAGAATTATTAACAGCTTCAATCTTATCTGGATTGAAAAACCCTTCTCTGAAACTACGTGACCAAGAAACTTAACTTCTTTCTCTCAAAAATGACATTTGAAAAACTTTGCTTTCATCTGGTGCTGCCTCACCGTCTCAAGCACCTCTCTAAGATGATCTTCATCCTCTCTTTCATCCTTAGAGTATACTAAAATGTCATATATAAATACTAACACGAACCTATCCATGTACTCTTGGAAAAATCAGTTCATCAACACCAAGAAGAAAGCAGGTGCATTCATTAACCCGAGTGACATCACTAACCACTCATCCGAACCATACCTAGTCTGAAATACTATCAACGGAACACTATAATCTATCGCTCTTAACTGATGGAAAATTGTCGCCAAATCCACCTGGGAAAAAATTCTAGCTCCACACAACTGATTAAATAGACAATCTATTCTCAATGAAGGATGCTTATTCTTAATCGTCCTTTCGTTCAACTTACAATAGTTGATACACATCCTAAATGACCCATCTAGTTCTCTCACGAACACCACAGCTACTCCCCAAGGAAAACTACTTGGTCTAATAAAATTTCACCCCTCAAGATCTGCTAGCTGCACCTTAACTCCTTCATATCAGTCGGTGTCATCCTACTAGGTGGTCAACTGACAGATTCAACTCCTGGCATAAGATCTATCCACAACTCAACAGACCATTTTGGTGGTAGTCCTATAACCGGCTTAGTGACATCTGCAAACTCTCTTGCTACATGAATCTAACTTAACCCTTCTCCCACTTCCATGGCACTTAACAAAGCACAAACACTCCGGTCATAATTCTACATTGAGAATATGATTTGGTTATGAGTATCAAGGTGCCTTAGTGATATTTCCCTGTCTTGGAAAAATATCTTAGCATCATAGTTATCTAGCCAGTCCATACCCAAATGATCCCAAAATCTACCAAATCAAAAACATACAGACTAGATGCAAACTTATGACCTAACAAATCAACTTCTAACCGATCACATCTCATCCCTAGATTTGCATACCCTCGTATTGGATTTACAACCTTTAAGGAAGTAACAATGTATGTGGGTTCTAAGCATAACCGATTAACCAAATACTAAGATATAAATGAATGTGATGCACTTGTATTAAATAGTACCCTAACCGGTGTACTCTAAATCAAAAGCATACCTTCCATCGCTGCCACGCCAAAGCATCACTGAGATATGATCACCCCTAGCTCACTTATGTCGTCCTCTCCCAATTGCCTAAGGTCCAAATCCCTACGTAGCCGTCGAGTAACAAAATTCCACCAAGAAGCGCCAAGAGGTCGATGGAGAATTGTCATCGCCTCGAGTCGAATTATTCAAATCTAACCATCCACGTCATTCAGCTTATCATCGCCATCGACTTTACGGTTGGGACCTCGGGCTGATATGCCTTCTAGTGGCGATGGTGACTCATGGCCGTTGGATTTTAAGAGTGGTTTTAAATTCAAATTAAAAAAACGAACCAACTTATTGTAAAACGCGATTTTATATAGGGAAGAATGGTATGCGCACGTATACTGTGGGTATGGAATGTTTGGAGATTATGGGTGAATATATATATATATATATATATATATATATATATACATATATTATTTTAAATTAGAAATTATCTAACTTTAAACGTCCGAAATCTTGAATTTCAAACGACGCAAGCCGTCTGGCGTTCTACATGTAATAACCCTATTCTGAACACATTAAAACTAGTCTCGAGGCCTAATTTGATCATACACAGAAGATAGCTTTTCAAACCAATTATATTATATAAATTTCTGAAATTAATTTCTACGCGTTTCGAGCTTGCATGACCAAACGATATGTTCGATCATTATGAAATTCAATAGCATACTATAATTCACTATTACGGATCCAATGGAACTTGTTTCATCAAAATCCGAGACTGTGCCCTAGATTGATAATTTAATACATTAATTAAAACGGGTTATTTCCAAAACCAGTTTAACCATTTTTTATTCTAATTTAAAAGTTTACTATTTTCGTTCTTATTTAAAAAGTATTTTAAATCAGCTTTCAAAAACATTTTCATTATATTAAAATCAAGATTCACTTATTTAAGTAATTCAAATATTCAAATAACCCTTATATTTAAAATTTAAACTGTTTAACTTATAAAGTTAGCTTTTCAATATCTAAATCAATTAAATATTCCAAATTCAAATGATTGAAACTCTGGGTCGTTGCATTCTTTTATCCTTAAAAGAATTTCGTCCCCGAAATGGCCAAGGTAAGAAAAATACCACAATCCATTTAACTTTTCAAAACTAATTAGTTAAAACTTGTTAACAAAATTTTCTAAATCTTTAATTTAATTCATAGTTACTAACTAATACCATTTCAAGTTATAACATAAACATCAAATTTTAGTTGTCAATTTTTTTCAAAATTCCCAAAAATTTCCGATGCGTTAAATGTACAAAAAGTTTCGCCAAAGTCTCCTTTGCGTGGCTCGATCGGAAACAATATATATACACATATAATCACAAATATACATCTCATCTTTGAGAATAAGGCATCCCATATGAAAAAATATAAAAATAAGATATGTAATCCAAGATGTGTACCTTTTATCAGTATTGGCAAACATCTACGCCCAATAAAATACAAAAAGGGAGCTTCAAATATGAAGCATACATCATCCGCAACTACTAATCACTTAACAACCAATGAGAACAAGTATAGGAGAAGTAATATTAATATATAACATGTCCTAATATAATAACAATATGTAGATATAACAAATGCAACAAGAGAAACCATCGAACAAATAATATCCATCCAATTAATTCATAACCATATCGATTTTCATTTTCCATTGTCGACCTTATATTTATGCACTTGTATTTCTTCAACTAATACATTTTCAATTAATTTACATTGAATATATTCACATTCAATTAATTTAAATTCGGTTTCATTTACATTCACTTATTAACATTTGCTTTATTTTCATTCATTTTACTTACATTCACTATAAATTCAATTTATGTTTAACAATATTTCATTGCATACAAAATTCATTTATGGACCGTTTCACAAAATCGTTACATTTTAAGATTTCCTAAGTCAAATCTTATTTCATCGTCACTTGGTATATTTGTTCAATACTAATACTCTTTATGAATCATTCCATACAACAATTACCAAAGTTTATTCCAAACATTTTATACAGTACCATCAACGTTTATTATCACTTATACTTAAGCTCATATTCAATTCTATCAAACCACATACCAAAAACATATTCAACTCATTTTACAACTTAAGTTGAATTTCATTCTACAACTCAAATTCATATCCATTTCACTAATTTATTTTATTAGCACATTTCATTAATTCATTACAAATCAAATTCAATATCATTTAACTCATTACACTAATCCATTTCATTTAACTTTTCTTGAGTCGATTTTCTTTTTAAAATTCATTTAATTAACTCAATTTATTTAACTTTACTTCAGTTAAATTTTAACTTCATATCTCAGTTCCAAAGTTTCTTTTCTTATCTATACCATTTTCAAATTATAAGTTCAAAAACTTATTTTCATATATTTATCAAACCATATTTTGGATTTATCAAAAATTTATTTTCATATATTTCATTTCCTTTCCATTTATAAACCACATTTATAATTCGTATTTATATATTCTAATTTTTTATATAATATCATGCGGCATTTCATAAGAAAATGAGGCAGTTATGTTAGGTGGAGATGGAGAGTTGAGGCGGTTATTTTATCATGCTATTGGTGATGGTCTTGTTCTTACCTGTGGTGGAGACGATGGGGATGATAATAAACTTATTTTGAAGGACGACACTTGGGATAGAAAATTTATGTACTCCAGTAAATCTGCGATTTTTGATCTAGATATTACGGCTCATTTCTCAGGATTTATCCATGTTATGGGGCCATGTATGGTTGATGATGAAAGCGGTACCTCCTCTAAGGAGGACGTCTAGTGTTTTGTATGTATAGTGGTATGACTACATTAAAACCATGTTAGTTGTTCTGTGCATGTGTAGAATACTTGTTTTTTATTTCTAAACGGTGGCATGGACCACTATAAAGCCGGTTAGCTTTGCTAAAAAATATAATATCATTTCACAAATGTTGATTATTTTAATTATAATCAACACTTTGTAATTCATGTTTATAAATTCACTTTCTTAGATAACTCATTTTATAAATGTTTATCTTTTTTAGATTATAATGATAACAACTCTTATTTAAACAACAAACAACGATTGATAATAATCAAATATTATCATTCACTAACAACCAAGCATACCATACATGCTATATATATTTTGAAAAGTTATTCTTTTATATATATAATATAATTTAGGTAAAATTACTTACCAATTCTCAAAACAATACTATGTCGTTTTGCTTTATTTAAGTGTTTAGAAGCCCTTATCCATATCGTGGCGTCCCATATACCGACCAGAATTCATAAGCCGCTTAACAGATAAATTAACATAATATAAATATTTTTATAATAACTAACAAATATGCGGTCATATACATATACACTCAAAACTCATAATAATGCATTTTACTACCTTATCTCTTAACGAGTTTCCCCATGAAAGCCAAGATTCTCGCTTAACCTTGCGCTCTAATGCCAAGTGTAACAATCGTGGCGTCCCATATACCGACCAGAATTCATAAGCCGCTTAACAGATAAATTAACATAATATAAATATTTTTATAATAACTAACAAATATGCGGTCATATACATATACACTCAAAACTCATAATAATGCATTTTACTACCTTATCTCTTAACGAGTTTCCCCATGAAAGCCAAGATTCTCGCTTAACCTTGCGCTCTAATGCCAAGTGTAACAACCCGCCAATCCACAATTAAAGCTAGCTATAAACCACACATGTCCAACCCGAATTGAATGAAAAGACGGATAGCTATGGGAAAGAAAGAAGAAAAGAAGAGAAGAAGAAGAGAATAAGAAACTAAAACAGCACAGAATCTCAAATCGCAGTGGAATAACATATAATATAATATCATGATTTTTACAAAAGTGATACTATATATATACCTACGTCAATTAGAGTGCAACAAATCACAATTTTAAACCTAAACAGTTATAACAACCTATTCTCACAAATGCCGATGATTTCAATAATAAAGCAGCGGAAAATAAATATATACATGGATACGACTTGAAGACCTCCAACTCGTCTACTGAGCTCCAATACATCGAAAGCAATCTGTAAATATGCACGGTCTGACCCAAGCATTATAATAAAATAGCACCTGAGTTAGTATGGTAAATCAGTGTGAGAAAACGCACCCAGTTAGATTTTTAAAGTTATCAAATTCTTTTCAAACTAAAAGTATCTCATAAGATCATGTTGCGCATAAGCACAGACGAATTTTTACCATACGATAATGTCTAAAATACAAATAGTTATTAATCATAGCCGAAATTATTACTTTTATTAAATTCTAGCTTTCTAGGTTCTACAATCAAAACTGTAATGGAACGTATTGGAGATTGGATTCTATATCATGACAAGGTAAGGAACACTTTCCTATGGTGCATCTCTAGGTAAAATGAACCTGTTCTGATAAGGACATCTTGTATTCCTGCCACACGGGAGTGGCCTACCAATTAACTAGTGGTACCGAATATGATCACCCCTTTTGTTAATGGGAACCAAGCATACATGAGTAGATAGTAATCGATTTAGATTTAGAATGACCATACCCTGATGGGAGCGACCCACTTGGCCCTGCAGCATGCTCGATTTTTTTCATTTTCCAGTTGATAAGGCTCGAGGCTACGTTTTACCTTTATATAGCACTTCTCACTTGGAATGATAACACTTCTCTTGAGGCAACAATGCAATTCCAACACTCACCCATACAAATTCGTTCTGGGACTGAACGAAACCGAAGGAACCACATCAACCCCATCCATTTTGAAGTCATCCTCAAGATTAGTAGCAAGCAGCCCTTGCACTTCAAAGATCCCCGTCTCCAATTCCATCATCTTTAGGGTGTCTTTACTTGGGGAAACGCTTAAGTTGGATCGAAGTGGTTTTCAGATAATATATCCTATCTCGGTGGCTCCAAAACAACATTCGATAATTTTCGGTAAACTCAACCCCGATTCTTTAGGAAATAAACAGTCAAAGATAAGAGCACAGATCACCTTCTAACCGTCAGTGGACGGATTTCCTTGTCGTTTGTCCAAGGAGATCGAAAAGAGATTTATACGCACAATAACACATCATCAAAGATGACTGTGTCATATAACTCACGTATTTCTCCTTGATATTTCCAAAGTTACATTTTGGGTCCTTATTTGATAGTTCATTATTTAACTATCCACTAACACACACCCAAATCAGAGTTCTATTCCACAGGGAAAACCAATATTGGTTGGGCACATAAACAACCACTAGCCTCTTTTAAATAAGTCTTTCCGTTAACTAAAATAACTTTGTAAATATTTGGACCAAAATACTTTTTTTTACAAAGATTCGCCTATAAACCCTTATATTTCAATACTTGAAAGTATCCATATACTTATCTCAACGGTATAAGTATATTCACAAAACAGAGGAACGTTTCCTTTTTACACAATTGTAGAACATATTTATAAATTCCTTATAGATCTCTAAAACATGTTTATAGCCCCATTCATCAATTTCTAAAATCATTTATAAACTTCCTTTTTTACTTTCCTAAAATCATTTATAAACCCTTTATAAATTCATACGACCATTCATAAAGCTCCTTTTATAAATCTATAAACTATTTCTAAAATTCTTTTACAAATGTCTAAGGCCATTTATAAAACTATTTTTACCTTTTTTAAATCTTCTTTTAAGTTTTCCAAACCATGTTATAAGTCTTTATCCTTGCACCTATATAAATGAAGACATCTGTTCATCTTTTTATCACTAACAAACCAACAAGAATGTTCTCCACCAAAATATCATCAGTATGATCCCTATTTTTGTATCCTTTTAGGATGAATGAAATTTACTGAGTGATTTATACTCTTCTCATATTGTACTCTCTCTCAAAGTGGAGAAATAATAAAAGAGTTGTTGGGTCTTCATGGACTTTGGACATAAATACATACCAAGTTAAAACTTCTTTGTCTCTCTTCTATCTATTATTTATTTTGTGTGATATCATATATGATTTTAAGTTGTATTGGTATTCAAATCAACAAAAACTAAATCCTGATTAAATCGTTTTCGCTCATCATCCCATTCCGTAATCTTATGTCATCAATGTAGAGATCATCGTCCAATTGTTTATTATTTACTATCATATGCTATGAATATGATGGTGCAAACTAAGAAATTTTTTTGACTATAATGCTAAAGTTTGGAGTAATAATAAAAACGAATGTGCTAAACACAAATCGGTGAACTCAGACAGAGAGATTTTTGGTTCCTTTCTTCTTCTACCTTGCACGTTACAATGATGAGCCTGCTAAACAGTTGGTGACTGAGGATGGTCTGGCCAGGTACAGTGAGTTAACCTTTGGCCGATTCATCAAGTTGAGGAGAAATACTAATTTTCAGAATCTTGGAGTTGGAAATTTAAAGATTTACCACTTCAAGAAAAAAAATTGATGTACGTTTCCATGTGAATGTTGTTAAATTTTGTTTATTGCTGAATAAGCCTATCACTGGATGCTTTCGGATGTAGATAATTTCATATACGCATCCGCATCCGAAATCATTTTCGGATATCGGATATTCGCATCTGCAGATATGGACGGATATCGGATAATTATCTAATCCGCTAACAACTGATAAACCAAGAATCACAAAAGGAAAATTTTAGTTTAACATAAATATTTTCCAATCTCATTGATTATAGAAGTGTAAAAAACTAACAAATACGATGATAATAAATCGCTTCGAGCAATTAATAAGCATTAAAAATGTACAACGTACACTACAACTTAATAAAACAATAAACGAATATCGTTTACTGTATTAAAATACACAGTATTTGAAATATATAATCTTTATATAAACTGGACGAATAATTTTTGGATGTCGATGTTTTCGTATAAGCATCCGCATCTTTTTTCCAGATATCGGATATTTTCCCGCTTTTCGGACTCGAATGCGTATGGATTTCGTATTTTTCGAGTATCCATTGACATTAATATTTTTGAATAATATGTTATGAAATATGAACTTTTTTGGAAATATGGTATAAGAGTCAGCGCGCTATGCATAATTTGTCTTCTAGAATGAATTATTAATTATAAGTAGAAAAGGAATGAATTATTAATTAAAAGTAGAATAGGAATGAACTGTTCCTATATGTACCTCTGGATCTTAGAATATGAATGGTCTTATCGAACTTATGATGATAATCTTTTAGCATTCAAAATTAAACTCTCCGCTTTTATCTCAAATTGCACCTCTTTGAAAAGGTTTAGCGTCATTATGGAACAATGCAGAAAAAAAGAAGTATGTCTTATAGCATGACAGCCAGAATTCAAATAGAGAAGATACATAAACAACATAGAAATGAAAATAATCTTCTTGGTGAATGCTTCTCTGAGCACCAACGTTAATACGTAAACAACATATTTTAACGTTGATTCGGAGAAGTAACAGTACTCAAAGCCAGTATCATATGACGTCAACATCACTGCAACCAGTTCACACTCAGTCTTCATCCCCTCATGCTCAACGGAAATACAACACGTAATTATAATAGAAATTACGTAGCGATAGAAATAATTAGGAACAAAGATAGGGATATAGACTTACATTTGACTTGGTTTGCTCTCTTTATAGCTCATTTGTTCAAATTATCTGGCCGTAATCCATTTTTGAAATAAAACTAAAGAAAACATTAAAAACTAAAAATAAATTTAATAACCAATACACTGTTTTTGCTATAAATATCAATGGGTGGACTTGCTATAAATATATAAATATCAATGTGCTATATAGTTGATATGTTATTTGTTCACGGGCATAGCAAAATTTCCACGGAGTAGTCAAATAATCGTCATCAAGTGCAAAATGTGAGGGACTCATTTTGAAGAAAAAGAAGATTACCATTTTAATATTTTCTCCTCCTCCAGCTGAACTGTGGTTGCACCATCAGTCGTCTAGACTGTTTAACAAAACTAAGTCCGCTCTATTTTATTGATAGTTTGCCGTATTATTGCATTTTCAAGAAAACGACAAAAAGTTTGCTAGCTTCAATCATTAAAGTGAAGTCGGTATACCAATATAATCGGTATGATAAGGGTAAATTTACCATTTTCTATGGTAAAACATCGGTAATATTTTTCAAAACCAACTGCAATGGTAATTTACTAGTCCGTTCATAATATATTGATATTCATGCAAGATATTGCATTACAGACATTTAGAAGCAAGAAAATAGTTCAATTTATTTCAGTAATTCAACTCAAATGATGACAAATACACTTCTTTTTTATGCCCTTTATTAAGTATCCAGTGATATATATAATGGAGTATCATTCAGTGTAAAAATATATCAACTTATTATTTTTCTTGAAAAACGATAATTTACCATTACCAGTATAACGGTTACCAGTTTATCGGTATACCAATCATCGGTATAGTAGTCAATTGGGAATGCCAACGGTAAACAATTTTAGTTTACCAGTAAAAACGGTACGGTAACGGTATTTACAAAATTGTAACGATAACCATTAGTATGACAGCTCTAAATGATCAAACATTTGTCCTTTTAATGCAATTACAATAAAAAGAAACAAATTGTTCGACATATTATCTATACACGAATTAGTTAAAAGAAATTGTTTTGGTGGGTGGTTTGGGTGCTTTTTGGTATGATTGTGAACTTATCAAGTGTAAAGTGGTAAAAAAAACAAGTGAAGATAATAATCATTAAAAACGGTCCTAAACATAAATTTCTTAAACAAAACAAGTTTTAGAAGCTTGGGTTGTAGAACGTGAGAGATAACTTCATTAAGTATATAACCACTTTATCACAATCTCATAACACAAACTACTTAAAGTAGTTTTTCTTGAGAAAGTATGCACTGACCACACAATACATACTTCACGTACAAAAAGGATTACACCATCGGGATTCGAACTCATTAAAGCAGTTTCTCTATAGATGTTGTATTCACTGGGCTGCATTTTGAGGTAGTACTTAAAAGTAGTTAGTCCTAAGAAAACCACAAAATTTCTTTATACAAAAAGAATAAAATAAAATAACAAATATGATAAATGCAAAGTACCTAATTCTCGTTCGTAGCTATGTTATTCCCATGGTCGTCGATGAGATGTTTGTAGGATAGTAACAATGCTATTTTATTCCTATGGCCGTTGGCAAGACGCTGATCGGATAAATTTATAGAAATTTTACAGTAGCCATACTAGGTTGGGAAAATTTTCCTATTTAGCGATTCCATAAGTTTTCCCATCACCAATTTTCTTTCCTTATTTTCCTAAAATAAAAGATAGATGTTATGGATCATAGGTTTTCCATCCACTTTTCCAATGTTCATTGTCTTTTAAATAAAATAAAGCGAGTACCTCTGCCGTACTAACGCAAAAAATTTAAAAAAAATATAGCAGCTGACTAGTAGTGAATTCCAATGCATTACTAGGGATTTTTTTTCTATAAGTATTAAATATATTTTGTTTGCATAGAAAATAGGCGAACACCTTCAATTGATTTGATACGGTACAGTGTATACTAAATGTATAACATAACAGTTTGGTGACAGTGAAATAAGAATGCAATAAAGTGAAATGACACAAATTTTACCGGTTCAGCAGAGAACGTGCTTATATCCAATGTTCATTTTCATTGGTGTCCTTGTAGATCAATTTTACAATGATTGAAATGCAAAATGATGTGGAATGAAATATGAAGTTGTCCTAGTTTTGTTCGGCGGTAGTTAGTTATTCCCAGATTTTTCTGTCGTGGCAGTTGGAAGCTTGGATATTTGTAGGAGCTAAGATATAGAAAGGTTAGGCCGATAAAATATGTAGTTTCCTTATATATATGTGCTCGTTCGTTATATCTGTTTAGAAGATACGATCTAGAACTTTCATACATCGATCAAGATTGCATTTCCTTACATGCCCTACTCGGTTCGGTTGTAAATAAGCGGCTCGACAATGGTTGGTTCGGTAGATGGACTTAGCCACTATATTGGCCAAATTCAAGTTCCCATAGTCCTTTGTTTAGAAAATCCATGCCTAACAACTAGAGCAAAGATATCATGATACTTACCCTTTTGCTCTAAACATACCTCTTTGTTATTAACCTTATTTTGTATCTTGAAATCCGTCTGTATCCATATTTGAAATATGAAAAATTATCTGATATTTGAAAAATACATATGAATATGAATATGGCCATATCTCTATCCGATAATTGTTCATCCAGTTTTTATTAAGATTATAGTTTTAATGTATTTTCGTACATAAAATGGTTGTCGTATACCATTTTTTAAAATAATAAAATTAATGCGTACATAAAAATCAATTTTTATGACTTAAAAATATTTTTCTCAGTGTATTTATTATTTTTTATATTTACGACTTAATAATAAAACAAAAAATTTCATTACCTTGTTTAGATTTATTGATTGTAAATTGGTCGAATAATATCCGATAAATAGCTGATATCCTCCGCATCCCCATTTGAGGATATGGGTATCCGATGTTCGATAATGATTTCGGATACGGATACAGATATGACGCAATCTGTATCCAAAAGTATCCATTTACAGATCTAAAAAAAAATACTTCTAACAAAAGTTCTAACTCGCTTTAACACACGAAAGAAATTTTAAATGTTCATGATGGCCTCAGGTTAAAAGACGCGACTCCTCTATTTTTAGCATACGATGACTATGGAAGTTTTAAGACATGATAACCTTTATTTAAATGTTTGAAAACTAAGTAAATTTTTAAGGCGCGACGATCTATATTTTAATGCGTGAAAATAAGCAAGATTTTAATGCGCGATGTCCTATGTTTTAACGTGAAAAATAAGTAAAGTTTCAAAACACGATGATCAAAATTTTAACGCGTGAAAATAAGAAAAAATTTAATGCACGATGCGCTGTATTTTAATGCGTGAAAATAAGCAAATTTTTAAGAAGCGAAAGCCTATATTTTAACGCGTGAAATATATATTTCCAGGCATGATAGCCTATGATTTTGATAAGTGGAAGATAGCTATTTTGTAGCGACCCGACTTTCTATCACCAGAAAATCGCATCAATAATTAAGAAAGAAAGAGATAGAAGAAGAAAAGAAAGAAAAGAAAAAGAAACAACACACCGGAATCTCACAGCGGAACGATTGAAAATATAATATAGAACATATACATTGTATCATATACATCAGAGTACACAATTATACATCTCAATTTAAACATGTAACGACCCGTCATTTTCGTTAATTAAATTTGTCATTTTAATAATATTTACGCAAATTTAATTTAGAAGAAATAAAGATTTTATAATTAATAATGAAGCAAATGTTGAGAAGGAAATGAAACCATGGGAATATAAGGCTAAGTATTTACAGTTGAAACAAAATGACGAATAAATTGAAGTGATGTAAATTGTTATATTAGGCTAAGAGTTGCATATAAGAGAACAAAGGTAAGTAGTGAATTTAGTTAATGAATTAATAATATTAAATAGTAAATTGAATTAAATCAATGTCCGGTACAAATTGAAATATTGTTTGGAATGAAAGCTTATAAATTGTAAGCATTTAATTTGCAAATGAAATCAGTGTATTAATTTAGTTGTAACTGAATGTAAATTAATGAAATTATGTAATAATTGATATATGATGGCATTCATGAATGAAATAAGATTTGTAAGTAATAAAGGAATAATTGAAATAAACATTTACCAATGAAATAGTATATTTATTTATATAGACTTAATAAAAGAGTTGAATTGAATCAATATATTTAGTTGAAACTAATTAATTGGTATGCAAATTTTAAATGAGTTTATAGTAAGAAATTATACTACCGTGAATTGGAATTAAGATGAAATTGAAAAATTCAAGTATGTGATGCAAATATATCATATATAGCAGTGGAATAAAAAAATTTATGTTATTATAACCTGGTTGGTAAGTAACAAACTTATAACTGAATTTAAAAGAAAATATGTGACAATGAATATAGATTGTTCATTTATTTGATGTGTTAAATAAATTTTGGTATTCAATCGCAATAAATATAAATAATTAGTTGAAACTGTTGTAAGGTCAAAATTTATTGCATATAATAAATTGGGGGATATATTTCATTAAAGGTAATTTATTTATTATGTTAATGTAAATTAAAATAATTAGAGGTACGTAAATGATGATTAATACAATGTTTGAAAGTTGTAATTTAGAGGATATTAAGAATTAGGAATTAAATTTTGAATTATTTGCAATACAAATAAAGAAAATGTTACGTTATTGCTAACTGAGGGAATCATTAATTAATTGAATGAAATGAGTGAATGTAAATGCATTCTAGGTTATTTATCAAATAGGAGGAAAGAAAAGTAAATATCGAATTGATTGATGAATAAATATGCATTGAATAGTAATTGAATGTGTATAGATTGTAAAGTAATAATAATAAGTAGAAATGGGATGACATTACTACAAGATAATGAATTGCAAATTTTAGGTTTATAATAAAGTGTGAACGGAAATCTGATTGGTTATAATAATTTGATGGAATTCAAATTTTATGGGAAAGGTAAATGGATATTTAGTAATAAATTTAAAGGACATAAAAAAGGAATTTATTTAAGTAATAGATATAATGGATAAGTATATACTTATAAATGTAGGATTAAGAGTTTTACCACAACTATTATGAGTTATATACTTAATTCCTTCAATTAAATCGGAAATCATTGCAATAATTATAAATTAAATGTTATGATAAATAAATTAAGGTAATAAATGGGGAATAACGTAAATAAATTCTTCATTAAATGATGGTTAGTGTATATAAAGAATGGAGGTAAAGCTTAATAAATTGATTTGAATCCAAAATTTAATGAAAGGAGTAATTGGAATTAAATGGATTAAGTGTTTGAAGTTACGAAGATTTTAATTTAGATAAAAGGGTATGCATTTATGTAATAGAGTATGAATCTATTGTTAAGTTTATTTATAAAATGACAGTTGGGTAAATGAAAGGGTGCAAAAGTAATGTTGTCAGTATATTAAAGTAATGTATGATAATAGATTTAATCGAAATAATTGAAGATAATATAAATTCTATTTATAATATGACTATGGGTGAATGAAAAGATTGTAAATCAAGAATTGTTTATTTATATGAATATAAAGAATTAGGGTAATTGAGTTTTTGCAATTAAGTCAAAATTAAACATTTATTTTACGTTAATTGAAAATTTAGTTGAAATTTGAAAAATATTTATGTATGTTAATTTCATCCATTTGGCTATAATGGATTGAATAATAAGAATGAAGATTTAATTCAATGAAATTTTTGGAAAACTTAATTGATAATTTCTAATTTTAGCACATGTATATAGTTGGGTTGGAATAATAATTTGGAATAACAACTTCAATATATTTGGAAATAATAATTTATACAAAGGGAAGCTGGAAATTTGAATATATATGGAATGAAACGTGAGACAAATGTTAACTGCGTTACAAAGTAATGATAGACTCAATTAAAGGGTTGGAATTGAATCTAATCAGTTTAATTGGAAATTGATTAAAATAAATTTTGATTGGGTAATTTATTTTCAATTAAATCAATTCACGTTTCAAAATTTAATGCTAGTTTATTGCATATATGTTTATGCCTAAATTTAAACTTATGTTTAGATCCAATCCGATCCATCTATTATTTTTCAGCCTTGTCTATGTATAACCTGTTATAAACCCTAGCCACTCCTTATTTTCATTTTTTTATACGTACATCTCCTTCTCAACTCCTCATTCTAATGGCAGAAAAAAAACCTAATTCTCAAATTCCAAAAAAAAATAATTTCAATTTCAAAAAAAAAAAAAAAATTGCGGATCTGTAGCAGCTTCTGGTCGCGCTTCGGGGTTCAGGGGAGAAAACCCTAGAGCAACTTCGGGTCAGGAAGAAAATGACTCGGGTCGCTCCGGGTCGTTTTGGCGAAAACTCCAAGCAAGCACCGGGGAATTGAGGCGGCGCACCGAAGTCGAACCCGAAGTCGACCCAGGACCAGAATTTTCCATTTTTCAAATTTTCATAACTTTTGCATACGAGCTCGGATTCACGCTCGGTTTGTTTTGCTGGGATCGTATAGGAATTTCTGAAGTTTTGGCACTAGTTTGGATGAATTTGGAGACTGTCCAATTTTTGGGTTTAAATTGGATTTGAATTCAATTTAAATTCAAAAAGGTGAGTGTTTTAACCCACTCACAACTTCTAAAATTTCTTATGTTTGTTAAATTGATTTTTAGATATGAGTAGAAATTTATTTATGACTGTTTGGCATGTTTTATTCTTTATCTCTGTTAATTGCATTTATTTAATTCAACTGTTAATTAATTTTATTATTTTGCATATAAAGTTGACAGTTAAAATTTATTTATTTACATAAAACTGCTAGTTAAACAGTTATTAAATTTATTTTGAATAAACTGTTAGTTAATAACTGTCATTTATTTCCTGTTATATTGCATATGCTATATATTGATGTTTGTTTTAAATTGACGATGATTGAAATAAATTAATGATGATTGAAATAAATTGGATGATGATTATAATTAATGGTTGTTGATTGATGTTTGGTGAATGGATGATGTGTACTATATTTTAAAAATCTGTAATTTATCATGCATTTCATTTTAGTCGGGATTGCGGTTTGAAATGATATACAACCGCAATTTTTTTTAATTTTTAAAATTTCGGATTGAAATGATAAACATCCGTATCACTTGACCATAGGGTAGAAAATTTTATACAGGCACCGCGGTATATATATAAAAAATATATTTTGAAATGATTTTCTATGGTTTTTGTAAAGTTATATATATATGGTTTATGGGATATTGATTTGGTTATTGATAAAGGTTATTATATATATAGTAATTTCCGGTTTTAAGCTTTGTATAAATTTGATTTGAAGTTTAAAATAAAGTTTGATTTTAAGACCAAATAAGATTAAGCATTTATTTAAAATTTAAATTCTGGAGTTTTTATGACTAAAATGAGAATAAGATTTGGAAGATGAATATTAAGTTAAATTGAAATTTAATAAAAAAAATTTTTTTTTAAAGGATATGATTTTTATAACTTTATTTTTATGTAAAGTGATTTAAATGAATATCAGGTTGATTTAAATGAATATATCAAGTTTAATAAATTGAAAGATTTTTCAATTATGTGAAGTTAAAGGTTTTACTTAAATTATATTAATTCATTAAGTAAACATTTCAAGTCTAAATAATAAGTAATTGAATTTGATACATATGGGTTTGTCAAATGAGTTTGTTTTGAAATGGTGAAATATTTAAAGCTTTGAAACATAAGAATTAAAAATGGTATTTGGAAGTTTAAATCAATATTTGGAATTGATTTGTGAAATGAAAAGAAGCTATTTTGTTTTATAAAAGAAATTTAATATTTAACCATTTGAGAGATGGAAATTTGTTTCAAAGTTATGATTTTCAAGGTAGTATAATTTGGAAATATTATATTCCAGAGTTTTGATTTCTAAATATTTTACTTTGAAAACCCTATGATTTTGGAAAGAATATATATTGGAAAATAAAATGACATTTTATTGGTTTGGGCCTAAATGATATCGTATTGATTTGGGGTTTTAAAAATATAAATGATATCGTATTTATATGGGTTTAAAATGGATATTTTATTCTGGTTTTAAAGTATAAATTATTTTAAATGACCGCGGTGTTATAATAACGTTTGGTTGTTAAAGAGACCGGGATCGGAAGTTGTCATACTCTCTGCCAACTCCGAAAACCACTTTAACAACCGTGTACGCGGTGGAGATTCCAGAATGAAGTAGGTTGGCGGCGGCGTTTCCTATGAGGTAAATACGTGGACCCAACTCCCGTGAGTTGGCATAAGGTGGCTAAAACAGGAGCGATTCTCGGGCCAATGAGGTCATTCCTCTGATCGAACGCACTCCTTCGATATTATACTCTGACTTTTGGATTGATTCGGTGGCCACTTTGATTTTGATTTTGGGGGTGTTGTTCGAGGTGGGCGGTAGCTGCGCGCTACGCGTTTCCACCAGCCCGGATAGCAATTGTTATATCTACCCTGGCATTGCCTAGTTGTGCCGTGTCACCTACCCTATCGCGCCTTGTACGAGTTTATATTTGTGTCGTACCTATGGAGTATCCTCTGGTAGCCTCCCGATCAGGAGGTATTACGGTACTGTATAGACTATTGGCATTATTTGTGTTAAGGGCTATATGGGTAACCCCTTAACGCTATTAAAAAGTAAGTTTATTTTACAAATAGACACTATTATAATAGCGCAAGTTTAACGGATCCTTAGGAGATGTAAATCCCGAGCATCTCTTGAGTTACCGCACTCATATTTATTTATGTTAATTTGACTCACATAAGATCTTTTAGTTCTGACTCGAGTGTTTTTGTCTTTTCAAATTCGCTCGGGTCAGTCCGAGCGTTTCAGGATTTGGAGATTTAGCTTTGGAGGACGAGGACGAAGATTTGTATTACTATTATCTATTTTATTCCACTGCACTGTATTCCGCTGCATTGATATTTTTGGTATTTGAACTCTGATATTTAATTGTATATAGAAGAATCAAATGTTTTGTAAACAGTTTTATAAACGGTATATTTTATTATTATATTTTATCCTTCCGCTGTGAGATTCTATTTTGTTTTATTTCTTCTCTGTTTTTCTTGTTTACCCCATAACAATCCGCCCTTCCGTATGGTTTGAATCGACATGTGTGTCGATTTGAAGTGTGCGAAAAGGCGGGACGTTACAAAACAGCTATAACATTTCTGTCTAATAGAATACAAGACATCATACAGAATAACAACACAGCGGAAACTCTAACTATAATCTACACGCTGAAGCCTCCTTCTCCATAGCTCCTCCAGATTTCGTCAAAGATAACCTGAATCACTTGACTACTCATACAGAATATGAGTACCCAAGAGTTTAATAAAACAGAAAATAAACACTCGGGTCAGACAGGGGTCTGGTGTGAGTAAACGGTTTAAGATTGCTTAACTTTAGAAAATTCATTGAAAAGAAAGGTATCACGTAAGACTTCCCACACATAAATATGGAAAAGTTTTTACCTTACGCTAACCAAAACATTTGATAGGAAATCCAGGGATATTATAATAGTGTCTAGGGTTTTCAAGTAAATATGAAATAGCTGAAATTGTTACATGATTAAATTCCAGCTACTAGCCACAAAAGTGGGTAATACAAACAAAACCGTAGGGTCTTGTAGGAAAAATGGGTTTCCATCAATGGCAGTGCTACTGGGATACCGTCCGTCACAGTACGTGGCCTAGATCACCGTACCGAGGAGCCACCCTAACTCCCCTGCAACACAAGGCCGGGACCATTCCTTACTGAACAGTCCCCAAAAAGACCACCCCACAGTTGGCTGCAGACCAACTGCCCACAAAGCCGAAATAAAAGGGACATCCAGACAGGGATGTATCTCACTTTCCAGTGGGAGCTACCCACGAAGCCTTGCTGCACCTCCCCTGTTTTAGCCATTCCCGGTTGATGAGGCTTGAGGCTGCGATTACCTTTATAGGACACATCTATCTTAGAATGCTCATCGTCCACCTGACGATGTTCTGAAAGCATTCAATCCATACAAGTTCGTTCCAGATTCGAACGAAACCGAAGGCACTATCTCGTTGCACTCATTTTGGAATCACCCTCAGAGTCAACGACCATAGCCCTTGCACTCTGAATCACCATCTCGAATCTATAAGTACTATTCCGTCAAACTCATTATGGAATCACCCACAGAGTTATACTGACGTATAGTTCTTACACCTCAAGTCTTCACTTGCTCCACTTGGATTCACGACCTAACGTTTATTTTGGATCGGTGTGGTTTTTAGATATCCAAATATGGAAACCCGATCCCAGTCTCACCGAAACCAAACTCCATTTTAATGTCCAAGTTGTACTTAAGGGTTTAAACAATTAACTTATATTCAGGATGATATAACAGATAGGTGAATCTTATTATCACAATAGATAATTCAAAACAACATTCATCTTCACAAAGCAGCACATCACATATCAGAGATATCCAAATCTTCCAGTATCAACCAAACACTCAATATTAATCATTCAGTATCAATTGATCATCCAATATCAATCATCCACCAATATCAATCAAGCATCCAATATCAATCAATCAATATTAACCCATCATCACAAAGCAGAATTGATTAACCCTAATCAATTTGATTACCTAATTCCTTCTTTATTAATCTATTCCAGATAAATAAATTAATCATCTCTTAATGATCCTCCTTAATTAATCTTCCTTGATTAATTATCTTTTAATTATATTCAAGTAATTATTCTTAACCATATACAGTAATTAATCTTTGACTACTATCATTAATTACAATAATTAATGATCATACATTTGCTTCCATTTATTAATTAATTATAATTAATTACATTAAACCTTAATTAATTACAACTAATTAATCGCATTTAAATTAATCATATTTATTAATCAACCTTGATTAATTAACAAATGATCCTTATTAATTAATAATTACTTTAAATAAATTAAATAATTAACTTCTAATTAATCATTCTATTAATCATAATCAGTAATTAACAAATTTGAAATTACTTATCTTAATTAATTTACTTTTTAATCAATTGCATTAACCCTTGATTAATTAATCTAATTAATTAATCTTTAATTACTTCATTAAGTAATTAATTATTTAATTACATCGATTAATAATCCTTAATTAATTACATTTTAATTAATTACCCTTAGTAACTAATCTTAAATTAATCACATTCTTAAATTAATTAATCACATTAATTAATTTACTAAAATAAATTAAGTAACTAACTCTTAATTACTTACATAAGTAATTATTCTTAATTACATTCAATAATTAAGCATTGATTTCTTCCTTAAGTAATCATACTTAATTAATTCTAATTTAGTGATTATTTAAGATTAGATAACACTTAACTAATTATTTAGAACTAATTAAATAATTAATTAACTTCTTATAATTTAAAATTCTTAAATAATTAAGAAAACATTATTCTTAATAAAACTTACTTATTAACAATTCTTAATAATTAAGTATCCTTAAGTTCAAAACAATTTATCTTAATTACTATCACAATTTAATCATTTGTATTAACTAAATTTTAATAACTTTAAAGACAATTTATTTTATTGGTTACAAAATTTCTAACCTTACTCTTATTTGAAAATAAAACGTTTAAAAATAAATTGGAAATTTTAAAAACTTTAATTATCCAATTTAAATTTATTTATTTTCAAAATAATTTGAAAACACTTCATTTTTACTTCAAAATTTAACTTAAAAATTTTGATTAAATAATTAAATTCAAAATACTTCTTCTAAATTGGTTTTCAAAATTTAAATAAGATAATCATTTTCAACACAATCATCTAAAAATAAATTTGAATTTAAAATAAATTTAATTAACACCCTTGTAAAATTCGATTAACCTTTTTTTTTTCAAAACAACAAGTTTAAACCTTGTTTTCTTTATAAACTTGTTTATAACTTTTAATGCTCATCTTCATTACTCAATCTCGAGTCTGTTTGAATTTTCTACAACTATAAGTTATTGCCCCTTATATATTTAGTACAAACATTATACGGTATCCTAAGAAAAGCATGCGACCGAAAAATCTCGAGCCAGATATTCATATTACACGCGACTGCCCCGAAGATTTCCAATGCCCCCATGCTTCGAGTTGCTCCCGAAAACAACACGAGTCCCCCTTCGGTCCTAACCCATCTTCCCCAAACAAGATTCCCAGATGCACAGCTCTTACACAGTGCACGTTGTACCGCCATCAAAACTACTCCGACCATCAAGTTGTTCGCCGATCAACCCCATGTGACTTCTACGTCCATCTCCTCATCTCAGATTCAAGGACGGGTATGTGATTCAAAATTTGACCATCGTGCCGAAATACAGCAGCACCCACGACCCAAAATCCATCCACGGCCGATCACTTTGTTGCCGTTTCACCTCGCCGACCCTCCCCATCGAATCGCCATGACCAAGAACAACATCCACCCAAAAACGAACAACTCCGGTTCCCAATCCAAACGCAGTAGCCATATAAATCAAACCGAAAACGACAGCATGCTAAACCCTATCTCATCCAAATCCCATCAATCCACACAATAGAAAAATTCTCTCGAATTTTTCCTATAATTACTGCTAACCCTCCCCCTTCGAACACAACCACGATCACCACTTCGCCGTAGTTCGCCATGGATTGGACAAAATATCAAAAACAGTCAAATCCCCAATTCACACAAGTTACCCAACTAAAATTTGCAATTCAAACTCCTAAAATCATGATTTCTTATTTAGCATTCAATTATAAAGTCAAAACTCAAATCTGAGTACAAATGTTTTTTGTCCCAAATCATATTTTACTGTAAATTTACAATCCCTGAGTAAAACATGCACTTTAAAATCCTATAAATATTTTTAGGTGATAGATTACTCATTTACAAACAACTTCTACTTACACATCAAAGGCCCATATGAATCCAGAATTAAGTTATTGAATTTTAATATGAAACTGTCAACTTTAAATTTACACAGAGTATAAATTTTCAATTACCCAGGCATTCAACTAATCTTAATTCAAACATGCACTCAATTCTAATCCAAGTATTCAATAATATTAAGATACTCAACCATATCAACATGATGAAATTCAGGTTTTTAAACTGTTTTTAAAAGGAATTATTTACTCACATGATAGCAGAAGACAGAACCAATTCCAAGCTTTTGATTTCACTGCATTCTTCTTGAATTTGTTGCTTGATTAATATCAGTTGCATGTTGATGTTGAAAACAATATGTTGCTTGATTGAATCTGAATTGCATGTTTATACTTGAAGATGACTTGCATTTGCCTCTGTTTGAATTTCCAGATTTCTTCATTTTGTTGTAGATTTTACTTCTTCTTCTAATTTCAGATTTTACAGTCTTTTTTTCAGATTTTATTTCTTTGTTTTTGTATTGTATTCAATTTTGTTGAAAATAAGAAAAAGATCTTGCTGAAGAATAAAATCTTTCTTTTTATTATTTACAATTTAATTTAAAATTTAATTATTAAAGAGAATGACATGTGTCTCTTTAATGTTTATGTTCTTACAAATGTCTCTTACATAATTTAATATACTTACAAGTGTCCTTAAGGTTTAATTAATATTTACAAAATTATTTTCTAATGTTTCATAATTGTTTTAAATGTTATCTTTTTTTAATAATCTATTTAAGCTATATACAATGTATTTATGTAATATTATAAAATGTTTTTATCATATAAAAATAAACTTTAGACTTTAATAAATATCTTAAAAGTAAACTCATATAGGCATTTATAAATAACTTATATTTTAAATCAATTTAATTTTATCACTTGTTTATAATTTGAAAAACTTAGTTTATCTCTTTATATAAAAATTCTTAAAAAAATTTTATCTTATGATAAAATTAAGATGAAGAAAAATAAAAAAAATTGAACTTTTTAAATTTAAATCTTATTTAAAACAAAAACTAGAATATATGTTTATAAAATAAGAAATTAACTTTGTTATTAAAATTTAAGTCTCAGTTATCATTTCAAAAGCATTAAATCAAATTAACCTTTCAAATTACAAAACTATATATATCGATAATAAAGTTTGGAAATACTTATTAAATTCAAATTAATAAAATTCCTATTTCAAATATATATATATATATATATACACACACAAATATATATACACATTTCAAATAGAAAACATTTCAACATTATATTTGATAGTTACTGTATTAAAATTTGAAACACAAACCAAATCATAATTTATATATTCATATATATTACAATTTGAATATATATTAGCTTTTAAAACTTCCTATTTACAAGATATATCAATACATATATATTATAAATAGAAAATATTTTTGATTAGCTTCTGGAAAATAAATCTTACCAATATTAAATTGCCAAAATAAATATTCCAAATTAAAATATTATAAATTTTCAAAAGAATTATACTTGCATATTTATATTTTTAAGAAAAATTGTTGATAGATATTTATCAAATCATTATTATTAGCCTTTGAAATAATTTTAACTAATCAATTTATAATGTAAAATGATCAAATCAATTTAATTATTAACAAAGATTATTAAATTGATATTGCTCAAAATTTTGGGTCGTCACATTCCTTCCCCCTTAAAAAGAATTTCGTCCTCGAAATTTTAAAAGCAAAGATAATTTAATAACCCAGCTAAAGAATTTAAATTTCAAATAGCAATCACATAATCAATCATACACTATCAATTATAGTAACCAAAACAACCAATTCAAACAAATAATTTTATCTATTCAGAAAATTCTGAATAGAACTTCATAATATTATCAAGAGTTTTCCAGGTACCTATACTGGATTACTCTCTTTTACAGAATCTTAATTACTATACGACCATAACCAAGAACTTCCTCATCTGATCCTACAAATCTGAACAAGATATCAGATTAAACTCAAACCAGCTCAACTACCAGATCCTTCTGAACTGCTGATTCTATCACTCGAAGAATCATACACATATTCCTTAGAAATATATGAAACAGGGAATTAGGCTGAAGGAAAAACCTGAGAACACTTTTAGTCTGAAGGACAGAAGTTTTAGAATTTAGTCTAAAGGACAAAAAATGATATATTCATATAGCATTGCACATCCATAATGCTATATTCATATAGCATTACACAGCTGCTTGTTTGTGTATGCAGAAACTTATAAAATTGTGTTGTATATAACATTATAGATGTGTAATGCTATATGAATATAGCATTATGGATGTGTAATGTTATATGAATATATCATTTTTTGTCCTTCAGGCTAAATTTTAAAACTTCTGTCCTTCAGACTAAAAGTGTTCTCAGGTTTTTCCTTCAGCCTAATTCCCTCTATATGATATATAATGAATTCCAGTTATCCGAACTGTCAATTCAATCTTGTAGATCAAAATCTAATCTTCAGAGAACACAGAAAAATCTCAAAATATCTCTGGAGCTAGCTCTCCAGTTTTACCCAGTCTTATATCTCTTTTGATTGGATAAAACTAAAACAATATCCAAATTCTAACTGCACATTCCAAATCTCCTCAATTCTTAACTGCATAACTCTTTTGATGCTCCGAGTCACCTTCAATATTCCTGATCAGCTTAACCCTTGCTGATTGCTTCATGAAACAAATATGACCAAAATCAAACCAATTACCTGATCCTACTCAACAAAATGGCTCTCCCAAAAATAATTTGCTGAAATCCAAAATACAACTCTATACCACAAGCATCAGTGGATTTCAGACCTACACTTCTTATCTGGAATAGCCAAACAGTTGCTCCCAACAACCTTACTTTCCAAATCTAGAAATTTCTTTATACTTGAATTTCCTGTAGAAATCTTTTAATCCAAGAAAACTGCATCTCCAGGTTGCTCCCATTCTAGAACAGTTGCTATCTCGCTTTCGCTGCACAACTCTGATCTGGAGTAGATAAGAATGTTATTGAAGAACACAAGCACAATCTTTCTCCATACACAGTTCATCCGACTTATAAAAATCTTAGTGACCATTCTTCTTGATCAAAACATCTCAATAGAATCTCAACTAGAATTAGATGATCAATCCCTCTCCAAAGAATCCTGAGCTGCCTCACCAAACTCTTCTTGCTCTAAGAGTCATCCCACTATATGGTTGAATCATCAAAATTACTCCTGGATTCCAAGTCGATAAGAAAACTCAGTCTCCAATCCAGGTAAACTTCTGAATTCATCCAAAAACATCTGAAAAATCTCCGACTACTTAAGTAGCCATTACCTCCATATAAGATGCCTCAATTCAAAGAATACTCAAAGATTCCCAATCTAATCGCAAGTTACTTTTGCGGTCATTCCTAGTTCTGAATTCAAAGAACTATCTTCACTAACTAGAACAGCTTTTACTAATCAAAATCAATCTTTCCAGAATGGATTATCTACCAGAAAAACTGATATCTCACTTCCAACCAATATCCTGTTCTGCTGAGCCTTCCGAAGAAAAGGATAAGCCTTCACTATATGCCTGGTCTATCGATAGTAGAATCCCAAAGTTTTTTGAATCATCGAAGAAACAGATCCATGCTGCTACCTCCAAACTTCACTTTAATGCTACTGCTAAGTCAAAAGATCATCCTTAACCACAAGCTCTTGAAAATCAAAACTATCATCCAATTCCGCCAAAAATCCTTAAGACGAGTCGACATCTTCTCAAGAAACTTGGCTCCAAACCAAACACCAACCACTTATCTTCTTAAGAAAACAATTGAGACCATGTCCGAAATGAGGCAACTCATCGATCTTAGTCTCCTACTTTAACCAAGATAAGACACCCTTACTTGAGATCCAAAAAATTCCCAAACATCCGAATCTTCGTTGCAGTAGACATCACTGTTCCTTCAACACCATCTTAATCTTACTGCAAAAGAACATCCTCAGAACCATCTATGGATATTGCATCCCATCACACAGCTATTCTTCCTGAAGTCACCAAGATACCCTTACCTGCTTCTACTCAGCTGACAACTCAACTCTTGGAAATCCCTTCTCATTCGAGAGCAAATCTGCCTCACACCCATGAATATACTCCAATTCTTGAAAATACTTCCTCTGGACTAAAAGAAATCCTTTCACCAATCTACAAAACTTATTCGAGATGGGATTAGATCTACAGTCTCGACAGACACATCTCCAACCACAACATATGAGGCTCTTCCATTAGTGCTAGTTGTGTTCCACACACTCCTACCTTATCTACCTTTATAACCTATGTTGGAAAATCGAACAGATAACCCAACAGATTAGGTATATATATATATATATATATATATATATATATATATATATATATATATATTACACGTACGCTCTCTCAAGATAGACACCATTCCAGAGCCTAGGTATTCACTCAACCTAATGCTCTGATACCAACTGTAGCGACCCGACTTTCTATCACCAGAAAATCGCATCACTAGTAAAGAAAGAAAGAGATAGAAGAAGAAAAGAAAGAAAAGAAAAAGAAACAACACACCAGAATCTCACAACGGAACAATTGAAAATATAATATAGAATATATACATAGTATCATATACATCACAGTACACAACTATACATCTCAATTTAAACAGCTATAACATTTCTGTCTAATACAATACAAGACATCATACATAATAACAACACAGCGGAAACTCTAACTATAATCTACACGCTGAAGCCTCCTTCTCCATAGCTCCTCCAGATTTCGTCAAAGATAACCTGAATCACTTGACTACTCATACAGAATATGAGTACCCAAGAGTTTAATAAAATAGAAAATAAACACTCGGGTCAGACAGGGGTCTGGTGTGAGTAAACGGTTTAAGATTGCTTAACTTTAGAAAATTCATTGAAAAGAAAGGTATCACGTAAGACTTCCCACACATAAACATGAAAAACTTTTTACCTTACCCTAACCAAAACATTTGATAGGAAATCCAGTGATATTATAATAGTGTCTAGGGTTTTCAAGTAAATATGAAATAGCCGAAATTGTTACATGATTAAATTCCAGCTACTAGCCACAAAAGTGGGTAATACAAACAAAACCGTAGGGTCTCGTAGGAAAAATGGGTTTCCATCAATGGCAGGGCTACTGGGGTACCGTCCGTCACAGTACGTGGCCTAGATCACCGTACCGAGGAGCCAACCTAACTCCCCTGCAACACAAGGCCGGGACCATTCCTTACTGAACAGTCCCGAACAAGACCACCCCACAGTTGGCTGCAGACCAACTGCCCACAAAGCCGAAATAAAAGGGACATCTAGACAAGGATGTATCTCACTCTCCAGTGGGAGCTACCCACGAAGCCTTGCTGCACCTCCCCTGTTTTAGCCATTCCCGGTTGATGAGGCTTGAGGCTGCAATTACCTTTATAGGACACATTTATCTTAGAATGCTCATCGTCCACCTGACGATGTTCTGAAAGCATTCAATCCATACAAGTTCGTTCCGGGTTCGAACGAAACCGAAGGCACTATCTCGTTGCACTCATTGTGGAATCACCCTCAGAGTCAACGACCATAGCCCTTGCACTCTGAATCACCATCTCGAATCTATAAGCACTATTACGTCAAACTCATTACGGAATCACCCATAGAATTATACTGACGTATAGTTCTTACACCTCGAGTCTTCACTTGCTCCACTTGGATTCACAACCTAACGTTTATTTTGGATTGGTGTGGTTTACAGATATCCAAATATGGAAACCCGATCCCGGTCTCACCGAAACCAAACGCCATTTTAATGTCCAAGTTGTACTTAAGGGTTTAAACAATTAACTTATATTCAGGATGATATGACAGATAGATGAATCTTATTATCACAATAGATAATTCAAAACAACATTCATCTTCACAAAGCAGCACATCACATATCAGAGATATCCAAATCTTCCAGTATCAACCAAACACTCAATATTAATCATTCAGTATCAATTGATCATCCAATATCAATCATCCACCAATATCAATCAAGCATCCAATATCAATCAATATTAACCCATCATCACAAAGCAGAATTGATTAACCCTAATCAATCCGATTACCTAATTCCTTCTTTATTAATTTATTCCAGATAAATAAATTAATCATCTCTTAATGATCCTCCTTAATTAATCTTCCTTGATTAATTATCTTTTAATTACATTCAAGTAATTATTCTTAACCATATACAGTAATTAATCTTTGACTACTATCATTAATTACAATAATTAATGATCATACATTTGCTTCCATTTATTAATTAATTATAATTAATTACATTAAACCTTAATTAATTACAACTAATTAATCGCATTTAAATTAATCATATTTATTAATCAACCTTGATTAATTAACAAATGATCCTTATTAATTAATAATTACTTTAAATAAATTAAATAATTAACTTCTAATTAATCATTCTATTAATAATAATCGGTGATTAACAAATTTGAAATTACTTATCTTAATTAATTTACTTTTTAATCAATTGCATTAACCCTTGATTAATTAATCTAATTAATTAATCTTTAATTACTTCATTAAGTAATTAATTATTTAATTACATCGATTAATAATCCTTAATTAATTACTTAATTAATTACATTTTAATTAATTACCCTTAGTAATTAATCTTAAATTAATCACATTCTTAAATTAATTAATCACATTAATTAATTTGCTAAAATAAATTAAGTAATTAACTCTTAATTACTTACATAAGTAATTATTCTTAATTACATTCAATAATTAACCATTGATTTCTTCCTTAAGTAATCATACTTAATTAATTCTTATTAAGTGATTATTTAAGATTAGATAACACTTAACTAATTATTTAGAATTAATTAAATAATTAATTAACTTCTTATAATTTAAAATTCTTAAATAATTAAGAAAACATTATTCTTAATAAAACTTACTTTTTAACAATTATTAATAATTAAGTATCCTTAAGTTCAAAACAATTTAATCTTAATTACTATCACAATTTAATCATTTGCATTAACTAAATTTTAATAACTTTAAAGACAGTTTATTTTATTGGTTACAAAATTTCTAACCTTACTCTTATTTGAAAATAAAACGTTTAAAAATAAATTGGAAATTTTAAAACACTTTAATTATCCAATTTAAATTTATTTATTTTCAAAATAATTTGAAAACACTTCATTTTTACTTCAAAATTTAACTTAAAAATTTTGATTAAATAATTAAATTCAAAATACTTCTTCTAAATTGGTTTTCAAAATTTAAATAAGATAATCATTTTCAACACAATCATCTAAAAACAAATTTGAATTTAAAATAAGTTTAATTAACACCCTTGTAAAATTCGATTAACCTTTTTTTTTTTCAAAACAACAAGTTTAAACCTTGTTTTCTTTATAAACTTGTTTATAAATTTTAATGCTCATCTTCATTACTCAATCTCGAGTCTATTTGAATTTTCTACAACTACAAGTTATTGCCCCTTATATTTTCATTACAAACATTATACAGTATCCTAAGAAAAGAATGCGACCAAAAAATCTCGAGCCAGATATTCATATTACACGCGACTGCCCCGAAGACCTCCCATGCCCCCATGCTTCGAGTTGCTCCCGAAAACAACACGAGTCCCCGTTTGGTCCTAACCCATCTTCCCCAAACAAGATTCCCAGATGCACAGCTCTTACATGGTGCACCGCCATCAAACTACTCCGACCATCAAGTAGTTCGCCGATCAACCCCATGTGACTTCTACGTCCATCTCCTCAACTCAGATTCAAGGATGGGTATGCGATTCAAAATTTAACCATCATGCCGAAATACAGCAGCACCCACGACTCAAAATCCATCCACGGCTGATCACTTCGTTGCCGTTTCACCTCGCCGACCCTCCCCATCGAATCGCCATGACCAAGAACAACATCCACCCAAAAACGAACAACTCTGGTTCCCAATCCAAAACGCAATAGCCATATAAATCAAACCGAAAACGACAGCATGCTAAACCCTATCTCATCGAAATCCCATCAATCCACTCAATAGAAAAATTCTCTTGAATTTTTCCTATAATTACTGCTGACCCCTCCCCCTTCGAACACAACCACGATTACCACTTCGCCGTAGTTCGCCGTGGATTGGACAAAATATCAAAAACAGTCAAATCCCAAATTCACACAAGTTACCCAACTAAAATTTGCAATTCAAACTCCTAAAATCATGATTTCTTATTTACCATTCAATTATAAAGTCAAAACTCAAATCTGAGTACAATTTTTTTTGGTCCCAAATCAATATTTTACTGTAAATTTACAATCCCTGAGTAAAACATGCACTTTAAAATCCTATAAATATTTTTAGGTGATAGATTACTCATTTACAAACAACTTCTTCTTACACATCAAAGTCCCATATGAATCCAGAATTAAGTTATTGAATTTTAATATGAAACTGTCAACTTTAAATTTACACAGAGTATAAATTTTCAACTACCCAGGCATTCAACTAATCTTAATTCAAACATGCACTCAATTCTAATCCAAGTATTCAATAATATTAAGATACTCAACCATATTAACATGATGAAATTCAGGTTTTTAAAAGGAATTATTTACTCACATGATAGCAGAAGACAGAACCAATTCCAGGCTTTTGATTTCACTGCATTCTTCTTGAATTTGTTGCTTGATTAATATCAGTTGCATGTTGATGTTGAAAACAATATGTTGCTTGATTGAATCTGAATTACATGTTTATACTTGAAGATGACTTGCATTTGCCTCTGTTTGAATTTCTAGATTTCTTCATTTTGTTGCAGATTTTACTTCTTCTTCTAATTTCAGATTTTACAGCCTTTTTTTCAGATTTTATTTCTTTGTTTTTGTATTGTATTCAATTTTGTTGAAAATAAAAAAAAGATCTTGCTGAAGAATAAAATCTTTCTTTATATTATTTACAATTTAATTTAAAATTTAATTATTAAAGAGAATGACATGTGTCTCTTTAATGTTTATGTTCTTACAAATGTCTCTTACATAATTTAATATACTTACAAGTGTCCTTAAGGTTTAATTAATATTTACAAAATTATTTTCTAATGTTTCATAAATGTTTTAAATGTTATCTTCTTTTTAATAATCTATTTAAGCTATATACAATGTATTTATGTAATATTATAAAATGTTTTTATCATATAAAAATAAACTTTAGACTTTAATAAATATCTTAAAAGTAAACTCATATAGGCATTTATAAATAACTTATATTTAAATCAATTTAATTTTATCACTTGTTTATAAATTGAAAAACCTAGTTTATCTCTTTATATAAAAATTCTTAAAACAATTTTATCTTATGATAAAATTAAGATGAAGAAAAATAAAAAAAATTGAACTTTTTAAATTTAAATCTTATTTAAAACAAAAACTAAAATATATGTTTATAAAATAAGAAATTAACTTTGTTACTAAAATTTAAGTCTCAATTATCATTTCAAAAGCATTAAATCAAATTAACCTTTCAAATTACAAAACTATATATATATCTATAATAAAGTTTGGAAATACTTATTAAATTCAAATTAATAAAATTCCTATTTCAAATATATATATATATATATATATATATAAATATACACATTTCAAATAGAAAACATTTCAACATTATATTTGATAGTTGCTGTATTAAAATATGAAACACAAACCAAATCATAATATATATATTCATATATATTACAATTTGAATATGTATTAGCTTTTAAAACTTCCTATTTACAAGATATATCAATACATATATATTATAAATAGAAAACATTTTTGATTAGCTTCTGGAAAATAAATCTTACCAATATTAAATTGCCAAAATAAATATTCCAAGTTAAAATATTATAAATTTTCAAAAGAATTATACTTGCATATTTATATTGTTAAGAAAAATTGTTGATAGATATTTATCAAATCATTATTATCAGCCTTTGAAATAATTTTAACTAATCAATTTATAATGTAAAATGATCAAATCAATTTAATTATTAACAAAGATTATTAAATTGATATTGCTCAAAATTCTGGGTCGTCACATATTTTACAACGTCTAGAATATTTTCATCTTATTTTGGGTCCAAATTTTACTTAAACAAAAAGATGATTTTGTTAAGTATTTTTATGATATTTCAAAAGAGTGAAATCTTTTAGCCCAATTTTGAAAGAGTTGTTAATGAGGAGTATATTTTGAAAAGTATTTTATGTGTAAATTAGTTATCATATTGAACATATATTTGATTGATTGTTGATATGTTGTATGTTCATCTTTATATCTTGATCAATTAATTTTGCATATATTGAACTGTTGACATGCTCACATACACACACATACACATATATATTGTATGATGTCACCTAACATTGTGATCTTGGGGATTTGAGGAACAGATGACCGATTAGGATTGCTTCAGTAATTGGTATTGATAGAGTTAGGGGTATGCCCTAGGGCAATTATGTAATTTGTTGCTCACATCTAACCCAATAACAAACCTTGATTGAAATAAAAGGCGTTTTCTTTCTATTATAATTTATATAATGTGTTATAATAGTTAATCGATTTAATTAAATTATATTTAATAGAATATCCATACATGGTATGTTTGTGATAGTAGTTATAAAGGATTGTATTCGTGAGTAATTCACCACAATAAATCAAGACTGGATATCGATACATCCGTTGTGACTAGAGTACGTAACGCTCTCCAAATGTTGGACGGTGTATTACTCGTGGCTGTTGAGAGCACCAAGAGGTTATATATTGATAGTTATTGGATAACTATAGAATGACTCACTTGATAGTTTTCTATTGGTTAATATAAGTGTGGTCAAACCGGTGCAGTTAAAATGCTTAATGGTTCGGTGGAGGTGCAAAAAGTTATAACGGGGATATGGCTGAAAATAGCGCACTTGCAAAAAGCTTTATTATATATAAACCCAAAATTTAGATTTAGTTTATTCTTTTTCTCACACCATTTATGTAGTTAAAAAGAAATATTTTTATTTCTTATTTGATAAAACTGAGGAATATCATGATTCATGGAGACTAGATTTGGTGACTACAATAGATTTCTGACTTATATTAAGCACTTACACTTTAAAATTAGATCTTTAACCTAACTTTGTTTATTTAATTTAAAAGAGAACTACCCAACTCAATCTATATATTAATTTTTCTAAAGTAGGTGCTAAAAAGCATCGATTTAGCAGGTGTAGTGGAAAATAACGTGGCTTAAATCGGATCTACTATTTAATAGGGCTGAAATAGCATATTGGTTGAAGAGTGTTATACGTTATAGCAGGGATTTTGTGGGGCTTTGACTGCATATGGCCAAACATAAAATATTGATGGGATTGATTTATACAGTTCTCTCGATCTAAGAATATTATCGATCTTCAATATGAAAGCTCCACTTTGATTATAATCAAATCATGGCTTGAAGTACACCAGGTGACTATAGTCCGGTCAAGTGGAAGGATTGGAAGTGAAGAACTATTCAAGAGAGGATTTGTCTTCTGAATTATATGAAGTTAGTATCATGGTAACTTAAGTCAAGTTAAATTTAAAATCTTTAGCAAGTGCATTTTAGTTAATAATAACTGTTATTATAAAATCAAGGACTTTGTGTTTAGACTTTAGAGTTGAATATGGACAATATTAAAATTCCAACCATTACAAAATTCCATAAGTTCAAAGTGATATAGTTTTGATAAAAAGAATTGGTGTAAATAAAAGTGTAGCATCCTCCACTTAGAGGCCTAAAACTAACGCTATAAATGCTACAATCAACCGTAGTTATTAATCCCCAATGATCAAGTATGGTAATGTTAGATACATTACTGTAATAGAAACATATAGATATAAAAAAATTAAAATCATTATAAAACTTTAACATTCCATTACAAATCATTTCAAATGCATTACATAATCTCAATATGAGAACCACGTTCAAAGAAAATATAATTATTACAACATACATCAAGAGCGACATATAAAGATGCCCCCTTGGATGATCAGAGAATATAACTAGGAAATATAACAAATTTGCCTTTACAATAAAAAACAGTGGAATTAAAATAGAACAGAACTCTTATTATCTAGCTTGTCTCCTGCATGTCTCCAGAAGCCTATTCATCTAAGAGGTATCTAAAAACCTCAACTCTCAAACTACTCAAAAATTTAGAACCCGAGATTTTAAAGGGAGAACATAAACTTCGAATCAGACATGAAGCTTGTTATAAATAATAATCTACCATCTTAAACCATCAGATATCTAGTGAGACCACGACGTTTAGCGTAATGGGTATCCCCTCACTAGTATCTTCCAAAATTTTATAGTAACCATACAATGTGCTTCTGCATCCACAATGGTTAAAATCATAATATTTCAAAATATTATGATGATATGAAAACAAGTAAATCAATTCAGGATTCCTCATCCCCAGTCATTCTGACTGTCTGTCTTAGTTATAGTTTCTAAGGTTACTATTAACCTACTAGTTTTCGTGGGCTAACTAATAACCTGTTTAATACTTATGGACTCTCTGTTTGGTTTCATTTTAGTTATAGTTTCTAAGGTTACTATTAACTTACTAGTTTTCGTGGGCTAACTAATAACCTGTTAAATACTTATGGACTCTCTGTTCGGTTTCATAGTTTCCATAGGATCACTAAGAATCTATTGGCACCTGCCAATAACTTTATGGTTTCATGGGTTATCCCTCAATCTATTGGAATCTCCAATAACTTTTTTCTTATCCTAGTTTTCATGGGTAACCTAGAAACCTATTGACTTCTGTCAATAACTTAATCCAGATATAGTTTTCATGGATTCACTATAAACTTATTGACCCTGCCAATAACTCCTGATCATAGTTCTCACGGGTTTACTACGAACCTATTGGCCCCTGCCAATAACTCTTTCAAAATATAGTTTTCATGGGTACACTATGAACCTGTCTATTTGACAGTTAATTTTAATTAGTATTTAGGCATCCGACATTCTGGTCTATCTGACCTCTTGGATGCAATTCTTATCATTCAGGAATTAACTCAATTTATATTCACTACTGGATCAACCTAGCTGGTTATAATTCCCTTTCTCTCCAAAATACAGTTACGGGTCCATTTCATAGCTAATATGTATATTAGAAAAAGCAACATGCTAACATAATAGTACCAACATCTGTGGTTTAATATCCTTGAAATCATTTCTATATGAAACATGGTTAATTCCATTAACCTATTATTTTATCAAGGAAAGCTTTTCAAAAACTTCATACTTAAAAGCCATTTTAAAACTCCTTTACTTTTGACATGGGTTTTCCATTAAAAATGAGATTGAATTCTTTGTTTTGAAAACTAAGGCTTTCGAATTACTTTCAAAACCATTGGATAATCTCCTTCGAAAGTATTTAGATCTTCTTTTCAAAACACTAGTCATATGTCTTTCGAAACACTTTATGTCATCTCTTTCAAAACCCTCAAAATATACATTTTGAAAGTATTAAAGCATTACTTATTAACTCTTAGAAGCATAGATTTGAAACCACTTGAAAATTCCCCTTTCGAAACCAGTGGGTTTATCCTTAAAAATATTTTTTGGTTCAAAGTGACTATAAATGAAAGTACCTCTTTCGAAACCATTAAGCTTTAAATAAAATGATTGGGGAAGAACTGATGGTTTCGAAATCATCCCTTTGAAAGCATTTATCATTTAAGCAAAACATTTAATGGTTAGCTTCGAAACCCCTTTCAAAGACATTGCCTTCAAAACCACTAACCCTTTCGAAAGCTTTAGGAAGCAGCTTAATATATTTAATAAAAGTAAGCTGCCTTTCGAAAGCATTGATAACTTCAATCCATTCGAAAGACATAAGATCGGCAACATGGTTTCGACTAGGTCAAACTACCTTTTTCGAAATTATTGATTTTAAAACAGTGCAACTTATCCGAAAGCTATATTTTCGAAACAAAAAGGTGGCAACATTTTCGAAATTAACTTTATTGAAAGCAATTTTTTGAAAACAAGGCAAGCGCATACCTTTTAAGAGTAAAACAAAGGCTTCGAAAGCTAACTGGTATCGACCCCCACGAAAGGTAGGTTTCAACATCTTGCCTTTCGCCTTTCTCCAATCCATTATGTACCAATCATATTGATACATTATGTATTGGTTTTGGCTTGGTTCGTTTCAACTTGGTTGGTTTCGACTTGGTTGAGGCGAAAGCATAGGGTTGAAAGGTGGTTTTTAAAAGAGGCGAAACAACATTTCTAGGTAAAGGCTATTTTATTGTCTTTTTGAATAATTGTTTTTTAACTAAGCTGCCTATTTGCAACATTTGATTGGTTGCGGTAAACTTTTCAAATTCTTTCTTGAAAACTACCATAGTTATTTCAGATCTAAATGAAAATAATTTTGCAATAAAGCCCTTTCATTAAGTAAACCAATTAAAACACTTAAATCCTCCATTGAAAATAATTTAATTTCTTTAGTAAACTACTTAAGAAAAATCCTTAAAAATCATAGAAATTCACTATTAATATGTTATCTATCATATATAAGTTTCAGACCCAAATTCTTTATAACATAGCCAAAATTAATTTCTAAACCCAATTATTCATTTTTTCCTTTGAAAATTCATAATAAATTTTCCGTGGAAAATCATAAAAATTAAAAAACCATCTCCTAAATAATGTTTCACATAATATATAAATTCCTTGTGGCATTCGAAATTCAATGTAAATGATTTTAACCTTAAAACCATATAAAACAATTATCAAACAATCTTGTTTGAATCAAAATGTCATAAAATCCAAGCTATCATCATCATAATGGATTTAAACTTAAACTTAAAAATCAAATGACCATAAAACAAAAATAGAGATGGTTTTGATTATTATTCACCTTAATTAGGATAAGGAATTTGAAATTTGATTCATAATTTTTTCGCCAAGCTTGATTCCTTAGCTTTAGATGAATTTCTGTCTTTTCCTCTAAAGTAGTGGTCGGCTTGTGCTTCTTCTTTTCTTACATTTTTGCGTTTTATAAAAATGAACGTGTAGAAAGTGGAAACGAGATTATAAGGGTAATGGAATTATGGTGCGGCATTTACCCTAGTATCCTTATATTAGTTAATTAACATATGAAAACTTTCATGGCCCATTCTACGTGTTTATTTAAGCAAGACCTTTAAATTTAAATTTTCAAATCTCAATCCCCTTATCCCTTTAACGTTTACATTATTCTATTTAATTCATCTAATTAAATCTCATAAATAATGTTATTAAAAATTAGGGGTGTTAAAAGCTCCTCTCTTTAAAGAATTTCATCATCGAAATTTAGTAAAGACTAAATACTAAACATAACAATCATCTGTAACAACTCCTAACAGCCATACTAGCCTACCTGACTATCAACTATCTATATAAAGCTAATATAGACATACCATCAAAGCATATTAGCATAGGTATCTCTAATCCTGTCTTCTGTCTCGCAAGTACAGTCTTTCTCGTTGTCACTCCACTGAACTTTCACTAACTTGACCGTCTCATTCCTCAATCTTTTCTCATTTCTCGCTAAACCCGAACTGGTTGTTTAACAAAAGTCAAATTAGGCTCAACTATCCAATCTTCCAACCCCATTAGAGGAATAGTAGTCTCTGGATCATGGACAAACTTATGAAGATGAGAAAGATGAAATACATTATGGACATCTGCCATATTTCTCGGCAATTCTACTCCGTATGCAAGCTTCCTGATCCTCTCTATAACTAGGAACAGACCAACATATCTCGATGCTACTTTCCATGACTTTCCAAATCGCACCACACCCTTTAACGGTGATATCTTAATGAAAACCTTGTCTCCAACCGAGAATTCGAGGTTTATACGCCTCGGATCTACATAACTCTTCTGTCTAAACTGAGCTTCCAACATCCTTTCTTGGATCAACTTAATCTTCTTCGTGCCTCTTTAACCAAATCGGGACCTAAGATTAATCTGTCCCCAATCTCCAACCAATATGCTAGTGATTTGCATGGCCTTCTATACAAGCTTCAATAGGCGACATTCCTATACTAGTCTGATAACTATTATTATAGGGAAACTCCACTAAGTGTAGGTGATCTTCCCAAGATCCGCCAAAATCTAATACACAAGCTCTCAATAAATACTCGAGTAGCTTATTAACTCTCTTTGTCTGCCCATCCATTTGAGTGTGATATGCATTACTCATCTTGAGTTTAGTGCCTAACTCATCCTGTAGACTCTTCTAGAATTTACTAGCAAACAAAGTATCTCTATCACTGACTATACTACTAGGAATTCTATGTAGCCTAACTATGTTCTTCACGAACAACTTAGCTAAAATAGGTGTCATCCTGCTTGACTTAACCGAAATGAAACAGGCACTCTTGGTCAACCTATCCACTATGACCCGTATACTTTCATTTCCACTATTTGACCTTGGTAACCCGTCTGCAACATTCATGGATATCAAATCCAATTTTCAAATTGGTACCTCTAAAGGTTGAAGCAACCTACATGGCTTCTGATATTCGGCCTTCATTTGTTGACAGTTTACACACTGCCTATCCCATAAGCCAACATCCCTCTTTATACCTTCCAAATGGAATCTCTTTTTCATACCTTGATACATCTCGGTCCCTTCAGGATGAATCGTACACAACCGTCCCTTCTTTCTCAACCGTCCCCTCTGGTTAAGACTAAAATCCTTTAGAGCATCGTCCTCGGTTCCAACCTCAAGCCTTTTAATTCTCTAGGTTAATACTGGATTTTCTTTCTGCTTAGAAGTTCCTTTCTATCAACATTGTTCGAACTTCTAAATAGGACAACATGGCGGTGCTCTGACTTTAACTAGCAGTCGATCTTAACTGCACACTACAAGTAGTCAAAGCTTTTAAATCCTTTCGTTTTTGCCAACATAGCTAACACTACATTCTAATGTCTTCTGCTAAGAACATCCGCTACTTTTTTTTCCTTTCCTTGGTGTATACTCTATACCAAAATCTTAAGCCGCTAAAAACTCCAGCCACCTCTACTGTCTCATATTCAACTCCTTCTGAGAGAATAAATAACTTATGGGCATATGTTCTGTGTATAGTTCAAATCTCTCTCCTAAGAGATAATGTCTCCATGTCTTCACTGCAAAGAACACAACAGCCAACTTTAAATTATGAGTAGGATATATTACTTCATGCGATCTATCCTGTCATGAATCATAGGCAATAAATTTACCCTTCTGCATCAACGTAGCTCCTAATCCAGTCCCACGTGCATGAGTATACACCACCAACCATTGGTTTCCATTTGGAACTACTAAAGTTGGTGAATTTGTCAAAAAATATTTTAATTTAAGGAATGCTTCATCACATTTGTCGAATTAGAAAAAATTCACATCCTTCCTGGTTAAGTTAGTCAAAGATGCTGCTATCCATGAGAGATCCTTAATGAATCTCCGATAGTAGCTAGCAAGTCCAAGAAAACTTCTAATCTTAGTCATCGTGTATGTTCTCTTAGAATTATTAACAGCTTCAATCTTATCTGGATTGACAAACCCTTCTCTGAAACCACGTGACCAAAAAACTTAACATCTTTCTCCCAAAAATGGCATTTGGAAAACTTTGCTTTCTACTGGTGCTGCCTCACCGTGTCAAGCACCTCTCTAAGATGATCTTCATCCTCTCTTTCATCCTTAGAGTATACTAAAATGTCATATATAAATACTAACACGAACCTATCCAAGTACTCTTGGAAAAATCAGTTCATCAACACCAAGAAGAAAGCAAGTGCATTCATTAACCCAAATGGCATCACTAACCACTCATATGAACCATACCTAGTGTGAAATACTGTCAACGGAACACCATCCTCTACCGCTCTTAACTGATGGAAAATCGTCGCCAAATCCAACTGGGAAAAAATTCTGGCTCTGCACAACTGATTAAATAGATAATCTATTCTCAGTAAAGGATGCTATTCTTAATCGTCCTTTCGTTCAACTTACGATAGTTAATACACATCCTAAATGGCCTATCTAGTTTTCTCACGAACACTATGGCTAATCCCCAAGGCAAACTACTTGGTCTAATAAAATTTCACCCTCAAGATCTGCTAGCTGCACCTTAACTCCTTCATCTCAGTAGGGGTCATCCTATTAGGTGGTCTACTGACAGATTCAACTCCTCGCATAAGATCTATCCACAACTCACCAGATCATTTTGGTGGTAGTCCTATAACCGGCTTAGTGACATCTGCAAACTCTCTTGCTACATGAATCTAACTTAACCCTTCTTCCACTTCCATAGCACTTAACAAAGCACAAACACTCCGGTCAGAATTCTACATTGAGAATATGATTCGGTTATGAGTATCAAGGTGCCTTAGTGATATTTCCCTGTCTTGGAAAAATATCCTGGCATCATAGTTATCTAGCCAGTCCATACCCAAATGATCCCAAAATATACCAAATCAAAAACATACAGACTACATGCAAACTTATGACCTAACAAATGAAGTTCTAACCGATCAATCTCATCCCAAGATTTGCATACCCTCCTATTGGATTTACAACCTTTAAGGAAGTAACAAGGTATGTGGGTTCTAAGCATAACTGATTAACCAAATACTAAGATATAAATGAATGTGATGCACCGGTATTAAATAGTACCCTAACCGGTATACTCTAAATCTAAAGCATACCTTCCATCATAGTCTTCCCTTTTTCAGTTGTAGTTGGCCTAGCCTATGCTTGCCTAATAGCAAAGCCTTTCCCCTATCCTCTCTGACTAGTTCCGGACACCGATCCTTATGATGCCCAACTTGGTCATAGTTGAAGCACTTTTCACCCTTCTTTTCTGCAGCGTTCTTCTCCTTGCCTGATTGGCATTCATGAGCATAATGACCTTTCTTGTCACACCTAAAACAGACTAAATCAGCTTTTGCCTTCTTGGCAGCCTCTCCCTTTTGAGCTCCCTTCTTCTTAAAGAACTTTCTCTTCTTTCCCTGAGAACCTTAGATTTCAACTGGCTTTTCTCTCCTACAAATAGCAAACATCTCTTCATGTTGGATTCACGTCTCCACAACTACATTACAAGGATCACGAAGATGTGGCAGGGTCACCCTAGCAATCTCGGATCTCTATCCCCAATTGAACTTTTCATTCCTCCTGATGATGATATCTATGGTAGCATACCCATATTGAGACAACTCATCAAACCTAGTAGCATACTCAATTACCGACATCTCTCCCTGCATAAAATCCATAAACTTTCTCAACAATGCCAACTTGGCAACTTTAGACATAAACCTCTTCTTAAATCTCTTTTGAAAATCTACCCAATTCAATTCTTCGTCAGGAACTCCATAAGTAACATTATTCCACCAATGAAGTGCTGCCTTGCAATTGCCTAAAGGGCCGCCTCCTCTTTTACTCATCATCCAAACCTAAATTAGTGAAGATTCTCTCACAATGCAACAACCAATTTTTAACTTATATGGCATCCTATGTTCCCGTAAATGGCTTTCCACGAAGACTAGTGTAATCTCTACTCAACTTATCATAATTTTTCCCAGTTGGAGTAGCTCCTTCAAAATTCCCATCAACACCAGCAGCTGTTGTTGCTTGCATCAAATTGATGAAGAACTAATACACCATCCCAATATCTACTAAAGGAATTCCAACACCTATGTTGGCATCTGGATTTGGGTTAGAATTAGCCTATCGAACCGGGTTGCTCCTGGTGGGTCAGCATTTTCGTTTGTTATGATGCTTCCTCCATCGAGATTTCCTCTTCTGTTTCCTGCCTCATATCTTCTTTCTCCAAAATCTACACATGGGCCTTAGTAAGATATAGAAGAATGGTCTAAGATAGAGGGGAATACATACTTATATATATATATATCAAATACAAATACGTTACTATATCATTATCCCAAATCTCGGTCTTATTTTTCTGATTTATTGGATTATGTTTTGAAAAAATAAATTAGGTTTGATTTTCTTTAAATTTTCATAAACCTATGCTCTGATACTAACTTGTAACATCCCCTACTTGGAGGCCCAAAAATCACGGATACAGATACTACGGTCATCCATAGTCGACCACATATGGTAATGGTAAATACATTGATATAACAGAAACACATGGATATGGAAATTTTTTAAAATTATTAAACAACTTTCACATTCCATTTCAAATTCATTACATACTCCCAATACGAGAACCATATCAGAGAAAATATAATTATTACAACATATGCGAAGAGCGACATATGAAGATGCCGCTTCGATGATCAGAGTACATAAATAGGCAATATAACAACTTTGCTTTTACAAAAAAAATAGCAGAATTAAAACAGAAAAGAACTCTTATTATACAACTTGCCTCCTACACTCTCCAGAAGCTTATTCGTCTAAGAGGTACCTGAAAACCTCAACTCTCAAACTACTCAAAATCAATTGAGCATTCAATAGTTTAAGGGTAGAACATAATATTCAGGTCAGACATAAAGCCTAGTATGAATAATAATCCACCATCTCAAACCATTTAGATATCTAATGAGACAACGCCGCTTAGCGAAACTGGTTTTCCCCTTACTAGTATCTTCCAAAATTTTATAATAATCATATACCATGCTCCTACGTCCATAATGGTTAAAGACATGACAATTAAAAATATTATGATGATATGCAAACAATTAAATCAACACCATTCATTCTAACTATCTGTCTTAATTATAGTTTCTAGGGTTACTACTAACCAATAGTTTTCATGGGCTGATTAATAACCTGTTTAATACTTATGGACTCCATGTTCGGTTTCATAGTTTATGTAGGATCATTAAGAACCTATTAGTCACTACCAATAACTTAATGGTTTCATAGGTTCTCCCTGAACCTATTAGTATCTCCAATATCTTCCCTCTTATCCTAGCTTTCATAGGTTGACTAGGAACCTATTGACTACTGTCGGTAACTTAACCCGGATATAGTTTTCATGGGTTCTCTAAAACCTATTGGCCCCTGCCAATAACTCTTTCTGAACATGATTTTCATAGGTTTAATATGAACCTGTCTATTTGACAACTAATTTTAATTAGTATTTAGGCATCCTAAATTCTGGTTTATCTGACCTCCTGGATGCAATTCTACTCATTCAGGAGTTAACTCAATTTATATTCACTACTGGGTCAACCTTGCTGATTATTATGCACTTTCTCCCCAAAATAGAGCTATGGGTCCATTTTACAGTGAGTATGTGTATTAGAAGAAGAAAACATAGTAATATAATAATACCAACATCTGTGGTTTAATATCCTTGAAATCGTTTCCAAATGAAACATGGTTAATCCCTTTAATCAACTATTTTATCAAGGAAAGATTTTTGGAAAACTTCATACTTAAAACCATTTTAAAACTCCTTTGCATTAGCCATGGGTTTTCCTTTATAAATGAGATTGGGTTCATTTCTTTGGAAACTAAGGTTTTCGAAATCATAAACTTTACTTTTGAAACCATGGATAACTCCTTCGAAAACATTCAAATATTCTTTTCAAAACACTAAGCATATGCCTTTCAAAACACTTTGAATCATCTCTTTCGAAACCCTCAAAAGATACCTTTAAAAAATATTAAAGCATCACTTATTAGCTCTTAGAAGAATTCACTTCGAAGCCACTTGAAAATTATCCTTTCGAAACCATTGGGTTTATCCTTAAAAATATCTTTTAGGTCTAAGTGGATATAAATGAAATAACTCCTTTCGAAACCATTAATCTTTAAGTAAAATGATTAGGGAAAAATTGATGATTTAAGAACCATCCCTTCGAAAGCATTTAGCTTTTAAGCAAAACATTCGAAGGTTAACTTTGAAATCCCTTTCGAAGCCATTGCCTTGGAAACCATTAACCCTTTCAAAAGCTTTAGGAAGAAAATTAATATATTTTATAAATAAAAGCTACTTTTCGAAAGCATTAATGAATTTAATCCATTCAAAAGGAAAACGATCGGCAGCATGATTTCGATTGGGTCGAAACTACCCTTTATGAAAGCATTGATCTTAACACGAAACAACTTATCCGAAAGCTATCTTTTCGAAATAAAAAGGCGAAAACATATTCGAAAGAAACTTTTTGAAAGAAATATTTTGAAAATAAGGAAAGCATGTATCTTTTGAGAGTAAAACAAAGCTTTGAAAGCTAATTGGTTTCGACCCCTTCGAAAGCTAGGTTTCGACGCAGTTCCTTCCTCCTTTCTCCAATCCACTACGTACCAATCATATTACTGACTTATGTATTGGTTTCCGCTTGGTTGGTTTCTACTTGGTTGGTATGGACTTGGTTGAGGCGGAAGCATAGGGTCGAAAGGTGGCTTTTGAAACAGGTGAAAAACAATTCTAGGTAAGGACTATTTTATTGCATTTTTAAGTAATTGATTTTTAACCTGTGTAGTTAATGCCCCGCTATTACCCCGCTATAACACCGCAATATCTCATAGCGGATTTCTACTGCAATGATTTTTCCATATAGCCCTAAAATATAGCCTTTCCGCTTTAATCCCCGCTATTTCCGCTATATCCCGTTATTCCCGCTATATTTTGCTATTTCCGCTATACCTTCTTTAATAAAATGAATTAAAAAATTGCATTTATACATTATAAAAATTATGAAACTAATTTATTTGATTTAATTTTAATATATTTTCAGAAATGAAAATACTCTAATATTCTACTAAATTCAATTATGTTATATAACAGTTTTACGTTTATTTAAAGTATGTTCGCACATGTTTTTTGTTTAAAATCATTTATGTATTAATTATAATTCAATTGAATGATAATTTTTCATTTAATTACCATTTATATATTTTTAAAATCATTAAGTAGAGTTTTATATGCTATTTTAGAGTCATCCGCTATATCCCGCTATATCCTCGCTGTGTCCCCACTATGACTTTTTGCACCTCCACCGCTTTGAATCCGCCGAGCGCTTTAACTGCACAGTTTTTTTGCAAACATTTAATTGGTTGCCACAACCTTTTCAAATTCTTTCTTAAAAATTATTACAATTATTTCCAATCTTAATGAAAATAATTTAGCAATTAAGCCCTTCAATTAGGTAAATCAATTAAAACACTTAAATCCTCCATCTAAAATAATTTAATTTCCGTAGTAAACTACTTAGGAAAAATCCCCAAAAATCAAAAAATTCCCTTTTAGTATGTTATCTAACATATATAAATTTCAGACTAAAATACTTGTAACATAACCGAAATTAATTTCTAAACCCAATTATTCGTATTTTCCTTTGAAAATTCATAATAAGTTTTCCATAATTTGAAAAATTATAAAAATTAAAATCCATCTCGAAAATAATATTTCACATAACATATAAATTCCTCATGGCATTATAAATTCAATATAAATGACTTTAACCTTAAAACCTTATAAAACAATTATCAAACAATCTTGTTTGAATCAAACATATCATAAAATCCAAGCATATCATCATCAAAAATCATCATAATGGATTTAAAATTAAACCTGAAAATCAAATTACCATAAAAAATAGAGATGGTTTTGATTATTATTCATCGTGATTAGGATAAGAAATTTGGGAGTTGATCCTTAATTATTTTGTGACGCCCCACCTCTATACCCCCGCTAGCCAAGAACACTACGGTGTAGTGCTGTCAACTAACACGGAGAATAAGGCTGTTGAGGAGCGGCCATCAATAGTTAGGCCTTATACTAGTATTGGTTATTTCGATAGGAGTGGTATATAAATATATATTCTTTCATTTTTCATCTCTGATTTATTTTCTCCCATCGAAATTCCCCAATTCCAGTATAAAACGAACTACGACGGTTCGTAATAGTTTAGAACAGTAAATATAAAATATTACACAGATAATATAATGCGGAACACAAATAAAAGAGAAAGTCTCATATATACAATAACTGATGTCAGTTACAATACATTTGATACAATACATATGACACAATACATATGATACAACTACCACAGTCGACTAAGGAAGTTACATATACAAGTACATTAACGTATATAATATACATGAATACATATCTTCTTATATAATCATACAGACTACTACAAATGACGACGACTACTCCAAAAGATATGAAAGAACTTCATAGCTCTAGCAGCAACCCAAAGCAGAATATCTACAACCTGAAATACCCGGTCTGACCCGAGTATTAGATTCAAAAGAAAATAATACTCGGGTCAGTCTAATTCAAACTCAGTTATTAGTGCACAGAAGCAATAATAATCAAATAATGAATAGACGATAGTAATTAAACTAAATCAGAATGCAATTCAGAATATTGAATTGAAATAAACAGAACTGTTCAAACCATTGAAATATCAATTAAAATATTAATTCAAGTAGGGCTGCAGTACACGCACGCGTGCACTGCCTCGCCACTACGGAATATGGAATACGCAAAAAGATCCATAAGTCAAAACAAATAGAATATCATACACGCCATACCGTGTGGCTGCAGTTCACGCTTGCGTGCACTGCCTTGCCACTATAGTGATGTCGTACCCAAAAACTCAATACCGTGTGGCTGCAGTTCACACTTGCGTGCACTGCCTTGCCACTACAGTAATGATGTACACAATCGGGCACAAGGTCAAACCCAAATTCCGGATTCAACTCAAGTGTAATTAGAAAACAAATCCAATGTACAAGCACAAAAGACTCAAGTAAAACAATTGACACAACAATAAAACTACACAGTTTTGAAAACAAAGCAAAGATACATCATGAATCCAGACCAATGGCGTATGTGAAGCTTATAGTCACTAGCCAGAGCAACTCACCAAAATGCATCAAGCAACCAAGAACAGTCATTTGAAAATATGAGCTGTCTCAAACCAAAACAGGTACAACATGTATGCATATACATGAAATCAGCAGTTTCACCAAACAACCCGAGTGCAACAGGCATAAAGGCCATAGGTTGGCAAAAATATTTACCCAAGCATGCAGCTAGTAAGTAAAGCATTTCAATAATGCAAAGTGCTTACACACGCATGCCGTAGGAAGTAAAACAATTCAACTATGCAAAAATAATTATGCACGTATGCAGCAGGAAGGAAAACATGCAAACAAATAATGTCAAGACCACAGCATGTATGCAAACATATGAAGTGGATACAACTACAGATGACAAAGTGTTTAATGCACAATGCAGACACAACTCAATCATATGCAAGCATTCGAAGAGGACAAAGGATATGCATGCATTCAGACACACATATATATACATATATATAATATATATATGTATGTATGTAGTGATGACTAGACTTCAAGTTTACATATGCAAAATAAGATGATTAACAACTCGAAGCAATTGACCACAAACAACAGGCAATGACAGAAGGAATGTATGCAGCAATACAAACATGGAATGGAATGCAACTACAAGGCATGAAACCGAAGTGAAACAGATCAGTTTTGAGTACAAGTTCAAAACCAGGGACAGGTAACAAATGAATGGTCAGCTACAAGTAAATGGTCAAAGACCAGTTCACAAGTATGAAGGCATAAAACCCTCCCCAACATAGTGTGCATATGCACATGAAGGTCAATGTAAGTTATATCAATGTATACAATCAAAAGAAATAAAACAAGACCACTGATCAAGTGAAGCCTCGTCCAAGACACGGTGCAGACAAATTTAACTCGAAGGAAATCAAGTTCAAATGTCAGTTCACACGAATATGCAAATATGCTACATGGAACAGAAAATGCAGATTTGAAATGTACGAGACTACGAAATGCACAAGGCAAAAGATGCACATACATGAACCAGAGAATTCCGGCTTAGCATGGTAAAGGTAGAGGTCAAGTCACTAATAACATGACTCGACGCAACTGCCAAACAACTCAATGAAGCATGGTAAAGACCAAACTAACATAAACAAATTTGCAAACTGTCTCAATAGGCCGAGACGACTACACTGAATGATTAAGGTCGAAGTTTACCTCTGCCACAATTGGAACATCAATATATAAATATGTAACAAACCCAAAGTCAACAGCTATGCTACCAAGTTCAAATGATCAGAAAATTCAGAGAAATAATTAGCAAGAAATCCACTGCAGTTCAATCTAACCGCAACGGTGATGGCCAAAGATGGCAAAGTCAGAAATTTACAAACCAGAAACGAAAACGAACTTGAAGAAGTCAGAAAAATCTCAATCAAAGAACATAAATCAGACGGCGAGCAAATTGAATCAACACCCTCAAACAATTGAATACGAGCGAGAATCACTGAATTCGTACCTTAAATAAGCATGAGGTATGAATTAGATGTGAGTGGATTACTCACCTTTTCAATTGACTGAGAATTGAGGCCGTGGAAACACGAAGCTGTTCCAAAATCGAAGAATCGAAACCCTAGCAGCCACGAAGAATTGGAGCCGCCATTTTCATTTCTTTTATTTCGTATGCTAGGTTTTTTTTTTTCGAACGAATGGGAAAAATCAAAAGGGGGGGGGGAAGCGGGTATGCCATTATCTCAATGAAAAGGAAACAAGCCCAATAAAAGTAAAAAGGGCACGAGTTAATATAAACTTAAAGCCCGTATTTCCTTAACAAATTATTTAAAGAATTTTAATTCAAATTTTAAAACTCCAAATGGGCAATTGGCGAAAATATTAATTGTTTAATGTCGATTATCAAATAATGCTAAATACCGGGTTGTTACATATTTCCCCTAGCTTGATTCCTTAGCATTAGGTGAATTTCTCCTCTTTTCCTCTAAAGTAATGGTCGGCTTATGTTTCTTCTTTTCTTATGCTTTGCCTTTTGTATAAATGAATGTATAGAAAGTGGAAACAAGATTATAAGTGTAATGGAATTATGGTACGGCAATTACCCTATACCCTTGCATTAGTTAATTAACATATAAAACCTTTCATAGCGCAGTCTATGGGTTTAATTAAGCACAACCTTTGAATTTAAATTTTCCAATCTCAATCTACTTATCTCTTTAACACATTCATATTCTATTTAATCTATCCAATTAACTCTCCTGAATAACGTCATTAAAAACTAAGGGTGTTATAGAATGTTACAATCGAATAACGCTTAACAAAGTAAAATTGGAGTTTACGAAACCAAATAAGTAATAAATTTGGCTGAAATGTCACAACACCTCCTAAGTGATGTGTGAACGTTAATATTTGAATTGTTCGATATTAATCGCTGACCAATTTTTCACCCAGCAATTCACATACCAAAAACGATTATACTTCTTTGACTAAACGATTTAATTAATTTATGATTATTATGAATTAATTAAATTAATCAATATTTATGAAATATTGATTATAAAATTTGACTTTGATTTAATGAACAAATACTGTCAAATATATTTATAATAGCCATAAATATAGTAATCGATATACGATATCGATTAGTGTTAAACTGGATTTAATTGTATACTATTTTATTCCGGCTTTAAATAGGTTTAAAGCCCATGAAAGTGGTTGGAAATTTCAACTATAGTGAGGGCTAGATGCAGCAATAAGGTGGTGCAACAAAGGCTTTGAGATGGAGGGCAAAGACGAAATTGGTAAGAAACGATGTTGAATATTGATCCTAAAATATCTCCAACTTCTCATATATATTATTATATCTACCCATAACCTCTAGGGCACTTTGGAACTTGGAAGCCTCCAAAACCCTCCTAGGTCTGGCTGAAATTATTTTTCTCCTTCTTTTAATGATTTAAGTTCAAATAAAATCAAATCAGTTGTTATTCGATAGCTTCTGGTCAACGGTTCAGGAACTAACACTCTATTAGATCAGAAACAGTTTTAAGGGATAAATATTATCATTTCAACGTGGACTTCAAGGCTTTGGAAATAAGGTACGATTTAAATCAAAATAAAATTATTGATACACAATTATAATATTTCATAATATATATATATATATATATATATATATATATATTACATTGTTAATTAGGTATGATTCTAATGTGTAAGTAGTTTTGTGACAAAGTTGTTTGGTTATATGTATGCATATATATGTATATTTAATTTTTTTCAAATATACATCAGGTCAGTACAACTTAGAATAAAAAATATAGTTTTTTATATTTTATTAAATTAATATATATTATTTAAATTGTATACAGTTTATAATTAAATATAAGATCATTTTTTAGTTAAAAATTGTCATAATTTTATATGTGAAGAAATAAAACAAAAATAATTTTTAGAAGTGAAAAAATATTTTGATAAATATTTTATTATTATGTAATATTATTTAAATCAACTAATTACATAAATAATTATATTAATTTAAATTGTTATAAAATTATATTTGTATTTTATAAAATAATATTATTAGGAAAGACACTCTTGAAAAAATTAAAAACTTTATATTTTTAAAAATTAATTTAAATTACAGTTGAAAATAGTTGATTCTAAAATTAACTTTAAGTCGAATGATTTATGGAAAAAGTTTTAAATGCATAAAAGAAATTTCAAATTTACTAGAAATTAAATTTCAAATTAAAGTTTGGAGATTAATTTTTAGGTAAATTTTTTTTAATTTTCAAATGGATATTTAATTGAAATTTACTTTAAAATAAAATAATAAAAATTAATGTATTAAGCCATGTGCATGACTTAGTCTTCCATATTTATCAAAAAAAAAATATTTTTTGTATTTTATTAATATATATTATTCATATACCAGTATATGTATGTGTGTGTATTTAAGTAAAAAATATTAATAAAAAATTCATTAATATATTTGTGTGTGTATATATATTACTTAAGGCCTTATAAAAAATTTAATATTTATAAATAATATCTTTATGCTTAAATAAATCTATTATATAATATGTATATACAATATTAATATTTTATTCATATTGATTATATATGTGTATAAGTGTACTTATATACTTAAATAACTTTATTTGAACAAAACCTTAGCACGCACAAACACACAAATATATACATATATATATATATTTGTATGTATGTATGTATGTATGTATATGTACATATGTATAATATCTATAAATCAATAATAGTGTGTTTATATACATGAACATATATTTGGACAATACAATTGCATATTGGATGAACTAACATGTTTGTTACGATGTAAATCCCAACATCTATACACAAGTATGTTATACCTTCCACGGATTGATATGTTACACATGCGCACACATACGTATGTGTATATTATACATAATGGTGTATATATATATCATAACGTAAATTCAATAAAATCATGTCAATTTATAAAAAAATTAAATAAAATGAACAATTTCATTTAAATAAAATTTATAAATTTTCTAAATAAATTAGTTTTCATAGGCTCAATAAAGATCTAATAAGGAATTTTTTTTTCGAAATTCATCAATAACTTCCGCTCTACGCTAGGCTAGTTCCAAAAGGTATGGTCTGAAAGAAACTCCTAAGTGCATAGAATTACATCTAAGGCAGTGTGAAGATCAAAATTATGTGAGGATGCCCGGACTGATCAAAAGACATGACCCATTCACATGCTGAAAACCAGATTAAAGATTTAAGACTTAAGGGTGGAGAACAGTGTATGGTCGCTCCTTATTCTCCAACCATTGAGCCCTCGAATGGTCAAGTCCATGATGTCTAATGCATAGGATTTTACTGATTTAGGCTAAATTTTGGAGATTATGCACTAATGGAACTCATAGCTTGTAGCTCACCTGTATTTTCTCCTAAAACATTTAGGAGACAATTATTATTTTCTCCTACCTTATTAGGAGATAGTTGATATTTATTTTGATCGTATTAGAAGACCACTGAATTATGTGGTAAACCTTGTCCTTCGTCAGTAGCTCTCCTATATTTTCTCCTACCGCATTTAGAAGACTTTTATTCCCTTGTCCTACCATTTTAAGGTGACTTTTGTTATCTTCTCCTACCGATCTTAAGAGAATATTAATATTTCCTCTGAATGTATTAGAAGACCATTAAATTATTCGATAGATCCAGGCTGAGTCAGCCAATAAGTTCATGGACGGACTAAGAAAACAAATATAAGTTCACAGTGATCCTAAGGAAGACTATGACATGGACTGTTTTTTGGGATTGGGTAATTATGGAATTGTGTAACCCTTTAACTTTAATGAATGTTGAACTTTTCATATACCAATTATCACATGAGTATATTATGATTTCACTAATCATTTTGGATGCATGATATGCTATAGATTGCATATTGTTTGATAAGGTATTGTTAAGGAAAAATACACTTCGCCCAGCGATGTGGTCTCAATAAGTACCCATATTTTGGTTCAAGATGGTACAATATTATTCATTCCAGGATTTTTACCTGATCAGAAGCCTTTGATTTCCCCTTAATGCTTGGATGCTAATTTTGGAATTTGAAAGGAGAGAGTAGGGCTTTTTAAAGGTTTAGATAAACAAGCTTCTAGAGACATTCATGATGCAAGCTACTATAAAGGATTAATATTTCTAAGGTGCAGTAGAATAGATGATTTTTACTTTGGTTGAATGTATGTAATGACTGGTATTATAACCGTTAAAGTAGTTAAAACTCTGACCATTCAAGTAGGCATCTTCATATGTCGCTCGTGGGATTATATATGTATTTACTATACTTTCTCTTAACGATGTATTCATGGGGTTATGGAAATGAAATTTAATGAATTTGCAGATTAATGAATGAAATATTATAGTTAAAATTTTATAAGTTTTAGTGCTTTTGTTGTTAATGATTCAATAACGAATCTCATTCTGGCTGTGATATCCCGAAATTTTTGGCAATATCAATTTAATAATCCGTGATAAAATTAAATTGATTTGATAATATTGTTAATAATAAATTTGAATTGATTTAATAATCTTCTTTAATGAATATTTAAATGTGTGATTTTACCCTTTAAAAGATAATTAAATTGTTATATATATATATATATATATATATATATATCTGTATATATTGTAAATATATAATCTTTGTTTTAAGTTTAATAAAATAAAGGCATGATTTCTAATTATAATATTTTTGGTAAATTGGAAATTTGATTTAATTTAATATTGAATAAATAATCATATGACTTTAAAATACTCAAGATAAAAAAAAGATTTAATTTAATTGTTTAAAATTGATTATAGCTTAAGTTTTAATTTGAACAAAAATTGTTTTGTTTTATAGCTTGATAAAATAAGTGATTTATATTATAAAAGAATAGTTCTTTTATAAATTATTTTAATTTAATAATAAGTTATATTTAAACTATATCAATATTGTAATATCTTTGAAAATGGGTTTTTAATATAAATAGAAGTTTTTATTTTAATATATGTATATTTTTGAAAGAAGCTATGATTTGTAAATTTAAAATAAAGTCTTTCAAAAATGTTAAATAAAATAATACTTTATAAATCTTAACATAAGTATTTAATTGTTTAAGTTCAAAATAAAAGTAACCTATAAGTAAAATATGTATATAAGTTAAAATTTATAACAATGACTGAAACAACTTCATATAAAAAAATAAATAATGCAAATCAGGCTTTGTTTGTAATATGCCTGTAAAATAAATGTAAAGGTAAGAACAAAGTGTAAAAAAAGAAAATGTATATGTACATAGGTATAAAAGCAAGCTAGGCAAGTAATTTTTATATGATGTAAAGTTTAATATGCAGGCAAGTAAAGGCAAGGGAAAAATTTATGAACAAAGTAAAATAATAAAACAAAAATATTTGTACAAACCATACAAATAAAGCTGCTAGGTAAGTAAATATGTATGCAGCCTGTAAAGAAAAATATACAAGGCAAGAAATAAACAAAGTAAGAAAAGCAAAATATCTAAATATAAAATAGGTATGTAGCTTGTGGATTAAGATTCAGACAAGTATAAACATCAAGTATAAAACAAAATATAGTATGCAGGTTAGAGAAGAGAAGTGGAAAGCTAAGTAAAATATCTACATAAGAAATGATAAAATTAGCTAAGTAGGGAACATTAAGTACCGTGCATCGAGTTGCACGAGGTCTAGAGGGGTGGTAGATTGGTCGAAGGCGAGTCCATGGCCAGAGTTGTTGACCATCAGGTGGTCGGGGTTGGCAGAATAAGGTGATGACAGGTTTGGGTAGGGGATGTTATGTCTTTTCCAGGTTCTGTTTTGCTGCTCGTTTTTGATTTGAGTCGTGGCGATGGATTTTGGTGGTCGTGGTTGTGTCTGGTGGTAGTCAGCGTGGGGGTGAAGCTCGTGTGGGTGGCCGGAGGTGACTGGGGCCACGGTGCACGTGCACCATGCCCAGTGCAGTACTGCAGTGTTTTGGTAGAGTGCAGGGTTTTTGGGCTCGGGACGTACTCGAGTCACTCGAGCATGAGACTCGAAGCAAGGGAAGAATTGACCCGAAGCATTATTGCTCTGGTCTCGGGTTGGGTAGTTTTGCTACAGGTTGTATAAAACTACCTGTAGTTTTAAATTTAAACTAAATTTAAAAGCAAATTAAATTGTAAGCTAGTTATAACCAAAAGTTAAAACTAGAGTGATGTTAGATTCAAATGAAAGTGAAGCCCAGATTGAAGTTTGAATTCAATTTTGTATTTCTGAATTCATATTTGAAATGAACTAAAAGTTAACAGGTTTGAAGTTGGGTTTCAGGTTTAAAACCTGACAGAATTTAAAACCTGAAATATATGATTTAAACAATGATTTAAAACCTACGATTAAGTTCAGTTTTGAATAACTATTGAATCTTAAGGTTTTAAAATAGATTTGGATTTGAAAAAAAATCAAGTTTTTAATTCAAGTTGTTGAAGGGAAGTTTAAATCAAAGTTTTTTTAAATCAAGGTAAAATTGATGGATTCAAGTTTACTTCGAATTCAAATCTGTAGGTTTAAATCAATTTTTAAAATATGAATGTCTTTGGAAACTTAAATTTAAATAAAGATTCAAACAGTTGAATTTAAAGGCCTTTCTTATATAAGTTTCATATGTACGTAATTAATGTTATTTACAAGATTATAAATTGAATTTAAATTTGATTAATGTTTAAATAAATAATCCTTTTGAATCTTAAATTCAAAATGGAATTTGAATTTAAAATTTTGGAAGGTAAAGTTCTAACACACTTTAATATTAATGTAATCATCAGTAAAGAAATAAATTATTTTAGGAATGACGAAGATATTAAAATGATTTAATGAATAAGTTAATTAATGAATGACTTATGTATTCAATTTATAAATTAATAATTTAGATTAATTTATAATTAGGAATTAATTAAAAAAATAAATTTAGAAATGTAATTATGATAATTAACTAAAGATTATTAATTAATTAATATATATGATTAATTTTGATAATTAATCAGATTAATTAGATAATCTATTATAAATTGTTAAATGTAATTACTTGATAAAAGTAATTAAGAGGTTAATTACTTATTGTAATTAATTTGATAAAATGATTAATTTAAGTTAATTAATTTAGGTTGATTAATTTAAGAAAATCATTTGGTAAATTGATAAGCGTAATTACTTAGTGTATTCAATGGAGCATAATTACTTAAGGAAGTAATTAATGTTAATTACTGAATGCAATTAGTGAAAGATGATGTGTTGATGAAGTAATTTGAATAATTACTTTGTAATTAATCAAAGGATTAATTAATGGAGATAAGTAATTATGGAATAATTAACTTGTTAATAAGTAATCAAGGGTAGTTAATTACTGGGTTGTTATTAATCAAGGTGATTAATAATTGTGTTTAATTAAAAGGTTATTTATTTAGTGTAATTAATTTAAATAAAGTAATATAGTTAGAGATCATTAATTAATATAATTAATGATGTAATTAAAAATTGTTTAATAAAGGAATAATCAATAATGTGGTGATTAATTTATGTAGTTAATTAGGATAAATGTAATTAATCATATGTAATTAATAAATGAAGTAATTAAATGTTAATTACTATAAATGTTTATGATAATTAATTTGTGAAATTAAATAAAGACTAATTACTTATTGTAATTAGAAGATGATTAATCAAAGGTGTTTAATCAAGAATATATCTAGAGAATAATTAATTAATTTGATTTATAATTAATTTAATGGTTGTATAAGCAAGATTTATAGATAAAGTAATTAATTTAATTTACTTTAAATTAATTGGAGATAGACGTAGTTAATTTAATTCATTTTAAATTAATTATAGATTGTGATTTATAAATCATTGCTTATGGATGAATGATATTGATATTTCATTGATGATTGTGATCTCAGATATGAGATGAGTAATATCTATGTGATATGGATGTTTGGTTTAAGTATGATAATATTTAATTATCTATTTGGATGATAATATTGATTATCTGTATGTGATGATGATATGATTATCTATTGTGATATTGTGAATTATCTATCTGTGTGTATATTGATAATATTGAATTGAACTGTTACGACTAAATAGACAACTTGGCCTTAAAAGACACGTTTTGGATTTCGATGAGACCAGGATCGGTTTTTCATATTTGGAACATCCGAAAAACCACATCGATTCCAAATTAACGATAGGTTGTGAATCTGAAGTGAAGATGAAGATTCAGAGTGCAAGGGTTATTGTCGTTAACTCCGAGGGTGATTCCAAAATGAGTATAACGAGATAATACCTTCGGTTTCGTTCGAACCCGGAACGAACTTGTATGGATTAAATGCTTTCAACACATCGTCAGGTGGGCGATGAGCATTCTAATAAATGTATTCTCTAAAGGTAATCGTAACCTCAAGCCTCATCAACCGGGAATAGCTAAAACATGAGAGGTGCAGCAAGGTTAGGTGGGTCATGCCCAAGCAGGACAAGGATATTCCCCTGTCAAGATGTCCCTTTATTTCGGCTTAGTGGGCAGTAGCGACGGCTATCTGCGGGGTTATCTTATTCGGGACTGTTCAGTAAGGAATGGTTTCGGCCTTGTGTTGCAGGGGGTCGAGAGTGATCCTCGGTACGTTGATCTAGGCCACGTACTGTGACGGGCGGTACCCCAGTAGCCCTGCCATTGTATGGAATCCACAATCCAATAAGTGCCAACGGTTTTGATTGTATTACCCACTTTTGTGGCTAGTAGCTGGAATTTAATGAATGTAACAATTTTGGCTATTTTCTATTTACTTGAAAACCCTAGACCTATTATAATATCACAGAATTTCCTATCAAATGTTTTGGTTAGCGTAAGGTAAAAACTTACCCATGTTTATGTTTGGGGAGTCTTACTGATACTTTTTATTTCAAAAGGTTTTCAAAATTAAGCAACTTTAACCTGTTACTCACACCAGACCCATGTCTGACCTGAAGTTTATTTTTGTTCTTCATAAACTCTCGGGTACCTAAATTTTTATGGGTAGCCAAGGGATTCAGGTTGGCTTTGACGAATTCTGTAGGAGCAATGGAGCAGGAGGCTTCAGCGTAGTAGATGTACATATTGTTCCGTTGTGTTGATATCTTTGTGTTGACTTGTGTATTGAGTTGTATAACTAGACAGGTGTTTATAACCGTCTAGTATGTGATGTATTATCTGTATAACTCTGACTGATGTTGTATATTATTTAAATACTTATGTGACTATTATAATTTTATTCGTTCCGCTGTGAGATTTTGATGTTGTTGTTCTTTCTTCTCTATCTTTTCTATTTTCTCACCCCTTTCTTTCTTTAAGACGATGCGTCTTCCTGGGCGTAGGAAGCCGGGTTGTCACAGTTGGTATCAGAGCGCTAGGTTAAGTGAATTCCTAGGCTCTTGAGTGATTTCTTTCTTGAGAGAACGTATTTGTAATTTTGATATATAATATATATATTTATTTATTTCTACCTATTTGTTGGGTTACCTGTTCAGGTTTTCCAATATAAGTTATAAAGGTAGATAGGGTAGTGGTGTGTATAACACGACTACCAATGGTTGGAGTTTGAATGTTTGTGGTTGGAAGTGTATTTGTCGAGACTGTAGACCTAATACCGTCTCGAGTGAGCTTTGGGTGGTGTAAGGATTTCATCGATCTCTGAAGGAAACCTGTTAAAGTTCGGAATTCATTTCTGAAGTGTAAGTTTGGATGAGCTAGAGTTTAGATCTGTCGGTTGGGCAGAAGCATGTCATGATATCTTGATACATCAAGATGCAGTAGCTGTGAGATGAGACACAGTGACTATGTATGTCTCCGAAGATGTTTCTTTGGAACAAGTTAAGGAAGAGTGTTTGTTTCGGTTATGGCTGTGTTCAGCTGGATGTTTCTGTTTGCTCTGAGGTCCGAATTTCTCGAAGAGCTTTGGATTATGGAGTCTTATGGCTTAGCAGTTTTCCTTGGGGTAACTTCAGAAGCAGCAGAGTAGATCCATTTCTTCGATGGATTGACCACATAAGCGTAAGTTGTTCTGTTTGGTAAGAAGAGTGCAGTATCTTTGGAATTAGGCTGGATCGATCGCAAAAGTGTCTTGCAATAGTTTGAGTGTTCTCCTGTGTTTCAGAGATATTTTTCTGGATGTCTTTAGGAAGTCAACGTTTGGTCAGCATCTGAAGATTGAGTTTGGTATCGACTGGATTTCAGAAGTAGTATCGATGGTTCAGCTCAGTAATAGGATGATTTTTGAGTTTGGGAAAGTAGCTCAGGTTTTGGAGAAACTTCGGAGTTTTATTTTTGATATGTGAACTTTATTTTTGGAAGGTGTTGTCCAGTCTATGTTTAACTTCAGCATTTTCATCTGTTCAGTCAGAGTTGCACAGTGGAAGCATGGTGGCAGCTGTTTTAGTTTGAAAGCAATTGGATGTTGCAGTGTTTGGATTAGATAGTTCTACAGGAAATTTTTCAGGATCTCAAGGTCAGTTTGGAGTGCACCTGTTTTATCTCTTCCGGATGAGAGAGTGAGATCAGCCTTCTGATTTTGGAATAGAATTTGTGTTCTGAGTTTGGTTGAATATTGGGAAGATCATTTTGTTGAATTGTCTTTGGTTCAGTTTGTTTCTAAGGACATCAGCAAGAGTTGAGCTGATCAGGAAAGATGCACAAGATTGTCCGTAGAGTTTTGTGGATAAGAGACGGAGGAATTTGGATTTCAAAGTCGGAGATTCGATTTTGGATAAGTGTTTGGTTTTCAGGATTGAATTGTCAGTTTGGATAACTGGGATTCATTGGGTTTCACGTATCTCTGAGGGAGTACGTGTAAGATCTGTCTTTGGTTATAGAATTAACAGTTCAGGAAGTTTTAGTTGTTGAGTAAGATTTCTTTGTAGTCTGATATCCTATCTTGTTTTGTAAATCTAGATAAGTGGAAGCTCTGTAGCTTAGTACTATTGGTTGTTGGGATTCTGTAGAGTGAGTATTCCAGTATTTATACCTGGGAAACTCGAGAAAATTTTATCTAGAATTCTGTCTAGATAGTTAAGTTTGTTTGATTTGGATGAATTGGTCGCTATGGTTGTAAGCATATGATTGGTATATGCTTGTGTTTTAAAATTAAATCTTAAATTGGACTATTATATTGCCTTTGTTTTAAATTTCGGGGACGAAATTCTTTTAAGGAGGGAGGAATGTGGTATCCCGGAATTTTTGGCAATATCAATTTAATAATCTGTGATAAAATTAAATTGATTTGACAATATTGTTAATAATAAATTTGAATTGATTTAATAATCTTATTTAATGAATATTTAAATGTGTGATTTTACCTTTTAAAAGCTAATTAAATTGTTTTAAGTTTAATAAAATAAAGGCATGATTTCTAATTCTAATATTTTTGGTAAATTGGAAATTTGGTTTAATTTAATATTGAATAAATAATCATATGACTTTAAAATAATCAAGATAAAAAAGATTTAATTTAATTGTTTAAAATTGATTATAGATTAAGTTTTAATTTGAACAAAAATTGTTTTGTTTTATAGCTTGATAAAATAAGTGACTCATATTATAAAAGAATAGTTCTTATATAAATTATTTTAATTTAATAATAAGTTATATTTAAACTATATCAATATTGTAATATCTTTGAAAACGGGTTTTTAATATAAATAGAAGTTGTTATTTTAATATATGTATATTTTTGAATGAAGCTATGATTTGTAAATTTAAAATAAAGTCTTTCAAAAATGTTAAATAAAATAATACTTTATAAATCTTAACATAAGTATTTAATTATTTAAATTGAAAATAAAAGTAACCCATAAGTAAAATAAATATATAAGTTAAAATTAATAACAATGACTGAAACAACTTCATATAAAAAAATAAATAATGCAAACCAGGCTTTGTTTGTAATATGCCTGTAAAATAAATGTAAAGGTAAGAACAAAGTGTAAAAAAAGAAAATGTATATGTACATAGGTATAAAAGCAAGCTAGGCAAGTAATTTTTATATGATGTAAAGTTTAATATGCAGGCAAGTAAAGGCAAGGGAAAAATTTATAAACAAAGTAAAATAATAAAACAAAAATCTTTGTACAAACCAGACAAATAAAGCTGCCAGGTAAGTAAATATGTATGCAGCCTGTAAAGAAAAATATACAAGGCAAGAAATAAACAAAGTAAGAAAAGCAAAATATCTAAATATAAAATAGGTCTGTAGCTTGTAGATTAAGATTCAGTTAAGTATAAACATCAAGTATAAAACAAAATATAGAATGCAGGTTAGAGAAGAGAAGTGGAAAGCTAAGTAAAATATCTACATAAGAAATGATAAAATTAGCTAAGTAGGGAACATTAAGTACACTAACATTAAATGTTTCAAATTCTCAGCAAACAATTCAGTCAATTCGAACTGTTTTAAAAATCTCTCAGCCACATAATGCAAAGATCTGGCCTGATACAAACAAAAGCAATATTTGTACTTGCATGTGCTTAACCCAGATAACACCTACCCTATACAAACTTATCTTTTTATATATACTTATCTTCCAATTCATTCTAAACATATCAAACCAGAGGAAAATTTTATTGCAAGCCTATTCATTTCTATGCAAACTCAAATATAAACTGAAACCATTATTCAATAATAAGCAAGCAAGATGAAATAAACAGGAAGATCAAAGCAAAAGTATTTTATAGTTTCAGAAGTTCAAAACAGTTTTCAAAGATCTGTCTTCATTCTTCGAATCTGTGAGTAACACATTTTAATAAATTAAGTTTTAAAATATAGTTGGATGATAATATCTAAAGGTATGATCGTATGAATATTCATTGCTCTGTGTATGGTGAAGATTAATGTCTGCATATTGATACCCTGTAAATATACACCTCTGTTTACAAGATTTAAACCCAGATTTACTTCCAAAAGTCATTTCTACTCAATCTATTGATTTTTAGGGTAAAGTATTTGAACAAGATAAGCTTGTTTGAGTATAAAGTAAATTCTTGAATTTTTTATATTTAAGAAAAATAAAGCAAACTGCTCTAAAATCTCTAGATCAGCTGATACTTAATATAGGTGATAATTCCAATATCTCAGATTTTCAATTTAAGAATATGAATTGGATGCTAAAACAAAACTCTGATTTTTAAAACTAAAATTTTATATTTTTAGTTAAAGATTGGTGGAGTTGTCCTATGTTGTCCTGTTTTTGGTTTCTTGGGAATTACTGGGGATCCATGCGACTGGAGGTGGAGGAGCTTACCGAGGTGATGGGAAAAATGGTTGGTGGTTGGTCTGAGCACGGGGGCGATGGCGGCCGCAATTTGAAGTTTGTAACCCTAATTTGTATGGTGATCGAACTTTTGATCACCGTGACTTCTACCGTGCATCGAGTTGCACGAGGTCTAGAGGGGTGGTAGATTGGTCGAAGGCGAGTCCATGGCCAGAGTTGTTGACCATCAGGTGGTCGGGGTTGGCAGAATAAGGTGATGACAGGTTTGGGTAGGGGATGTTATGTCTTTTCCAGGTTCTGTTTTGCTGCTCGTTTTTGATTTGAGTCGTGGCGATGGATTTTGGTGGTCGTGGTTGTGTCTGGTGGTAGTCAGCGTGGGGGTGAAGCTCGTGTGGGTGGCCGGAGGTGACTGGGGCCACGGTGCACGTGCACCGTGCCCACTGCAGTACTGCAGTGTTTTGGTAGAGTGCAGCGTTTTTGGGCTCGGGACGTACTCGAGTCACTCGAGCATGAGACTCGAAGCAAGGGAAGAATTGACCCGAAGCATTATTGCTCTGGTCTCGGGTTGGGTAGTTTTGCTACAGGTTGTGTAAAACTTCCTGTAGTTTTAAATTTAAACTAAATTTAAAAGCAAATTAAATTGTAAGCTAGTTATAACCAAAAGTTAAAACTAGAGTGATGTTAGATTCAAATGAAAGTCAAGTCCAGATTGAAGTTTGAATTCAAATTTTGTATTTCTGAATTCATATTTGAAATGAACTAAAAGTTAAAAGGTTTGAAGTTGGGTTTCAGGTTTAAAACCTGACAGAATTTAAAACCTGAAATATATGATTTAAACAATGATTTAAAACCTACGGTTAAGTTCAGTTTTGAATAACTATTGAATCTTAAGGTTTTAAAATAGATTTGGATTTGAAAAAAATCAAGTTTTTAATTCAAGTTGTTGGAGGGAAGTTTAAATCAAAGTTTTTTTTAAATCAAGGTAAAATTGATGGATTCAAGTTTACTTCGAATTCAAATCTGTAGGTTTAAATCAATTTTTAAAATATGAATGTCTTTGGAAACTTAAATTTAAATAAAGATTCAAATAGTTGAATTTAAAGGCCTTTCTTATATAAGTTTCATATGTACGTAATTAATGTTATTTACAAGATTATAAATTGAATTTAAATTTGATTAATGTTTAAATAAATAATCCTTTTGAATCTTAAATTCAAAATGGAATTTGAATTTAAAATTTTGGAAGGTAAAGTTCTAACACACTTAAATATTAATGTAATCATCAGTAAAGAAATAAATTATCTTAGGAATAACGAAGATATTAAAATGGTTTAATGAATAAGTTAATTAATGAATGACTTATGTATTTAATTTATAAATTAATAATTTAGATTTATAATTAGGAATTAATTAAAAAGAATAAATTTAGAAATGCAATTATGATAATTAACTAAAGATTATTAACTAATTAATATATGTGATTAATTTTGATAATTAATCAAATTAATTAGATAATCTATTATAAATTGCTAAATGTAATTACTTGATAAAAGTAATTAAGAGGTTAATTACTTATTGTAATTAATTTGATAAAATGATTAATTTAAGTTAATTTATTTAGGTTAATTAATTTAAGAAAATCATTTGGTAAATTGATAAGCGTAATTACTTAGTGTATTCAATGGAGTATAATTACTTAAGGAAGCAATTAATGTTAATTACTGAATGTAATTAGTGAAAGATGATGTGTTAATAAAGTAATTTGGATAATTACTTTGTAATTAATCAAAGGATTAATTAATGGAGATAAGTAATTATGGAATAATTAACTTGTTAATAAGTAATTAAGGGTAGTTAATTACTGGGTAGTTATTAATCAAGGTGATTAATAATTGTGTTTAATTAAAAGATTATTTAGTTAGTGTAATTAATTTAAATAAAGTAATATAATTAGAGATCATTAATTAATATAATTAATGACGTAATTTAAAATTGTTTAATAAAGGAATAATCAATAATGTGGTGATTAATTTATGTAGTTAATTAGGATAAATGTAATTAATCATATGTAATTAATAAATGAAGTTATTAAATGTTAATTACTATAAATGGTTTAGGATAATTAATTTGTGAAATTAAATAAAGACTAATTACTTATTGTAATTAGGAGATGATTAATCAAAGGTGTTTAATCAAGATAAATATCTAGAGAATAATTAATTAATTTGATTTATAATTAATTTAATGGTTGTATAAGCAAGATTTATAGATAAAGTAATTAATTTAATTTACTTTAAATTAATTAGAGATAGACGTAGTTAATTTAATTCATTTTAAATTAATTATAGATTGTGATTTATAAATCATTGCTTATGGATGAATGATATTGATATTTCATTGATGATTGTGATCTCAGATATGAGATGAGTAATATCTATGTGGTATGGATGTTTGGTTTAAGTATGATAATATTTAATTATCTGTTTGGATGATAATATTGATTATCAGTATGTGATGATGATATGATTATCTATTGTGATATTGTGAATTATCTATTTATGTGTATATTGATAATATTGAATTGAACTGTTAAGACTAAATAGACAACTTGGCCTTAAAAGACACATTTTGGATTTCGATGAGACCGGGATCGGTTTTCCATATTTGGAACATTCGAAAAACCACATCGATTCCAAATTAACAATAGGTCGTGAATCTGAAGTGAAGATGAAGATTCAGAGTGCAAGGGTTATTGTCGTTAATTCTAAGGGTGATTCCAAAATGAGTATAACGAGATAATACCTTCGGTTTCGTTCGAACCCGGAATGAACTTGTATGGATTGAATGCTTTCAACACATCGTCAGGTGGACGATGAGCATTCTAAGAAATGTATTCTCTAAAGGTAATCGTAGCCTCAAGCCTCATCAATCGGGAATGGCTAAAACAGGGAAGGTGCAACAAGGTTAGGTGGGTCATGCCCAAGCAGGACAAGGAATTCCCCTGTCTAAATGTCCCTTTATTTCAGCTTAGTGGGCAGTAGCGACGGCTATCTGCGGGGTTATCTTGTTCGGGGCTGTTCAGTAAGGAATGGTTCCGGCCTTGTGTTGCAGGGGGTCGGGAGTGATCCTCGGTACGTTGATCTAGGCCACGTACTATGACGAGCGGTAACCCAGTAGCCCTGCCATTGTATGGAATCCACAATCCAATAAGTGCCAACGGTTTTGATTGTATTACCCACTTTTGTGACTAATAGCTGGAATTTAATGAATGTAACAATTTCAGCTATTTTCTATTTACTTGAAAACCCTAGACCTATTATAATATCACAGAATTTCCTATCAAATGTTTTGGTTAGCGTAAGGTAAAAACTTACCCATGTTTATGTGTGGGGAGTCTTACGTGATACTTTTTATTTCAAAAGGTTTTCAAAATTAAGCAACTTTAACCTGTTACTCACACCAGACCCATGTCTGACCCGGAGTTTATTTTTCTTCTTCATAAACTCTCGGGTACCCAAATGTTTACGGGTAGCCAAGGGATTCAGGTTGGCTTTGACGAATTCTGGAGGAGCAATGGAGCAGGAGGCTTCAGCGTAGTAGATATACATATTGTTCCGCTGTGTTGATATCTCTGTGTTGACTTCTGTATTGAGTTGTATAACTAGACAGGTGTTTATAACCGTCTAGTATGTGATGTATTATCTGTACAACTCTGATTGATGTTGTATATTATGTAAATACTTATGTGACTATTATAATTTTATTCGTTCCGCTGTGAGATTTTGATGTTGTTGTTCTTTCTTCTCTATCTTTTCTATTTTCTCACCCCTTTCTTTCTTCAAGACGATGCGTCTTCGTGGGCGTAGGAAGCCGGGTCGTCACACTGGCATTGGGAAATAATGCCAAAGATGATTGCAACATCACTAATATCTATTTCCAAGCCTTAGAATGGGGATGTTACAACTTGGTATTAAAGCATAGGATTACATAAAACAAAATAAGATTTCGAAAACATAACCAAAATGAAATAAGAAAGAAAAAACTAGGGCCTCAAATAGCGATATTATAATGTACTTGTTATTAGTTAGATATATAATGTTAACCCATCTTTTGGCAAGGCAGTACGTAGGCAGATTTAACCCAACGAACTTAATAGTCATCAAGGCAGAATGTTCGAAGAAATGGTTACCAGAATTTGAGATCGATTATATTTGAAACTATGGACTATAGTTGAATGGATTCAGATCGACAACGCTCAAAAAATGACTAAGTATGGAATTAATATTTCCCATAGAAGAGGGATCAAAATAGATGGATTGGAATAATGTGATTGAATTAAATAGGATGCACACAACATAATTCAATAATGGGACCCAATGGAGTGCACCCTAGGGATCACACCGTCAAGAAGAAGAGTTTGGAGGAATAGACCCTCATCCCACCGAGGGGATAGGCCCTCATCCCTACTCAGGGATTGGTTTAGTTAAATTTGCAGCAATGATCAGTAAATAACTCAAAATCTACAGATGCTATCAACATGAAACTTGGAGTACAAGCATATTACAACATAAGGAACACCCCATAGTGATCGTAATGCTATCTCCATCAAAATAAGGATCGACCTTGATCCATATTATAGAGAGAAATCGATTCAAATTTTTTTGGAGGGGTCGATTGGGCTTGGAATTTCTTCTGGTGAAATTTCAATCCGATTCGTACATGGCTTTTCTTATAAATACAGCAGGCATGACATCAACAAAGAGATCTTCTTTCTACTTCATTTTATCTTCTACCTAGCCTATACTCTACTATTTTTATTCTTAGATTACATGAATTTGTAATTGTAACTGCATCATAAGCGAATAAAAGGAAAATCTTTTGGAGTGGACATAAGTTGGAGTTAGCTGAACCACCATAAATCTATGCCTCTCTTTACTTGCTTTCTATTTTAATTCTACTATTCATTAATTTATATTCCCTACATTATATTATCTAAGATATGTGACTATATGTATGTGCTTTCACATAACTAGGGGTTGGTGGTCATTTTTAATGCTAACATTTAATGCTTTCCTTAAGAGAGCTAGCCTTGTGGATTTGGAGTTTAGATTAGAAATCAACTAGATAACTTATATTTGGAGAAATGGTTAGAAAATCAACAAGGAAAGTGCGAAGAGAGGGGCCATCATGGAGTAAGTCAGGAGGCGTCCTTTGGAGGTAGAGCTAATCAAGTATCTACCTACATCACCAGAGACGAAATGGAAATAATGATGAATGCTAGAAAAGATGTTGAAGAGACATGAGGAGATGGTGCATAATCTACTCAGACAAATTAGGCAACATGGAGCACAACACTAAAGATATGGAGTAGCAGGAGCAAGTAGCAACTTAGATCAAGGAGTTGATGTGGCAGGAATAGGTGGAAATCAAAATCAGGACTATGGGGACGGAGCTATTGAATAAAGGAATGGAATAGAGCAGCCGAGGGCAGTCCTCGGCCATCTTAGAAGGATCGATCTCGATCTCGATAGAGTAATCGGCCCCGATTCCCAATGACTTGGAGGCAAGCCTACGGTTCTAGTCGATCGCAATGTTGGAGGACCTGCGGTCGATTCTATGGAGTTTGGTGCAAATCAGAATTTGGATGCATGTCCAAGGGAGTATGTTCTGGAATTCTCTTGTGGACTCGTAGGGGGATAGTTTGGAAATGATGATAGGAGACTACCACTGGATAAGAATGAAGGATTGTAGAGATAATCGAGCGAGCTATGTAAGGAGGATTGGTGAACAGGGATTTGGAGGATGTAAATAAAAGTCCCTACACTCCTAATATCAGGAATGCTTGGAATCTACTGGAGTTTAAACCACCAACAATGGAAGTATATGACGAAAAGTCAGACCGAACTATGCATATATAATGAAATATATACAGCACATGGAAGTACTAAGGGCAACAAAGGAATTCATTGCGTGATGCTTTCCTCTGTATATAACGAATATAGCTACACAATGGTTTAGGCAGTTGGAAAATGGTTCTACTAGCACCAAGGTTCACATTACGAGACCCAAAATATGACGAGCCTGGAAACACTGAATCAGAAGACCATAGAGTCTCTAAAGAGTTTTCTAACACAATTTAATGCCATGATGACATCAATGGATCGGTAAGATCCATCCATTGTTTTAATGGTAGTTATATAAGGAATTGTGGATGGCATGGATTTCAGGATCCATTGGCATGGGATCCACCTATGGATAGCGAGGAGTTGTATTGTAACGACCCACTTTTCCATACAGTTTAAGCGGACAATCAACCAACATGACCTACTCAAACTAAACGTAAAGGCGGATATTTAGAGAAAAGAAAGAAGACAAGAAGAAACTAAACAACACAGAATCTCACAACGGAATGAATAATCTGTAATACATAACAAATCATTACATATAGAAAATTGTAATATTTATACACCAATCAGAGTACACTAACCTATTTCTGCCCGAACGATTATAAAAGCCTATCTTTACAACCATTGATAAATATAACCGACAGATAACAAGCAAAACATTATGAATCCATAAATACATGTTGGGTCTCCAACTCATCCCTTGAGCTCTAATGCATCCAAAGCAACCTGTAAATATACTCAGTCTGATTCGAGCATTGAAAGGGAAGAAGGCCCAAATCAGTCTGGTAAACCAGCATGATAAAATAGACCTAAACGAATTTGCATGGTTTATCAAACATTTCAAAATATAGGTATCTCGTATGACCATGCCATATATAAACACGGATAAATTTTTACCTTACGATAACCAAACCATTTTCTATAGAAAATTCATGGATATTATAGTAACGTCTAAAGTAAACACACATATTAGTCATAGCCGAAATTGTTACACTATTAAATTCCAACGTAATTGGTATACAACTAAAACTGTAAAAGCTCATATTGGAGAATAGATTCCATACAATGACTGGGCTACTATGGTACCGCCCGTCATGGTGCATTTCTAAATTGAATAACACCGAGGACCTCATTGAGAACCTCTACTAACACACAACCAACCTACCATTTAACTAGTAGTGTCGAATATGACTACCCCTTGGTTAATGGATCCTTAAGTATACAAATGAGAGATAATATCGAATCTAGATAGAGATGATCATACCCTAATTAGGAGCAACCCACTTAGCTCTACTGCATCTCCCTTATTTTAGTTATTCCTAGTTGATGAGGCTTAAGGTTATGTTTTAGCCTTCATATAGCACTTCCCACTTGGAATGCAGCACAACCCTCCGGGTGATGGCTTGGTATATTAGCACATGAGAAAGGAAATGGTGAAAGAAAGGGGAAAGGGAAAATGCCGAATGAAGTATGCAATCTGGAATGCCAAACCAAACATTTGGTTCGGTACCCCCGAAAACGACGGACCAGATGTCTGGTCCAGCACGATATTAGAATGTCGCACCTAATATCTGGTCCGGCACAACATTGTTACGCTGAACCAAATATCTGGTCCGACATAACATAGGAATACCCGATCAGATATCTGCTCCAGCACTGCTCCTAAACGTTGGACCAAAACATTTGCTCTGGTGCATAGAGTTGCCGGATCAGACGTTTGGCCTAGCAAAACAGCATCTTTACCTCAGGCCAGAAGTGACTTCGAGAACCCCCCTCTCGCTACCGAACCAGAACTAATTGGATGCTATGCCAGTCCAGATTCTGACTACCGAACCAGATGTGCTTGCACCATGTCGGACCTAACTCAGGAAGTTATAACTCCACCTCTACACTTCATAACTTCACTTTATAAATACAGAGCTTTTCAACAACAATGTGGACACTTTGGAAAAGAAAGGGAATACTCTATTGAGATTCAATCATTCCAGCTACTCTAATTTTTTGCTCTTTCAAATCATACTTGCATTTGTAATCAATCAAAGAGGAATAATAAGATGGACAGTGGACGTAGGCATGTTCTGGTCGGACCACTATAATTTTTTTTGTGATTTACTACTTTTAAGTTACTTTTCTATTCTGAGCCCATGAATTATTTTATGGATGTAATGATTATTTGATGGCACATTGAGACAGATAAAGCAGCATATCAAACAATCTAATGACAACTTTACTAAATTCAGACTCGGAGGTGTCTGCCCAATTTTCGTGCGAACATTTTTGGTGCTTTCATTGAGAAATGAGCTCTCTTACCTGCTCTCCTTCCAACCTTAACACATCGTTAGAGCATGACTCCCTTCCGAAGGAATGCTGACAAGGGTAAGAACGCGGCCACTACTAGTACGTCCAATCCCATCCAAGAGGATCAAGGAAACCAGACAACTCATGCTCAGCTACCAGGTTCAGCTGTCACTCGAAAAACTTGAATAGGGTTTTGAATGAGATGACCAACCACTTCACTGCCCAGCAAAAAGCTTTAGTAGACTTGCTTATGGTACGCTTGAGGGGCATGGAGGAATCCACTCATAACACTAAATCTCAAAATGAATCTCAATTTGAAGAATCTCGTAGGTGGAACAGATCCCCTTCGAATGAGGAATTCAATCAGGAAAATACAAGGGCTCAAAACTAAGCCAGGACTCAGTCCGAAGCCAAGCTCGAGAGAGCGCCAAGAGATGGGCCTAGCCAAGGGGGCACCAGGCAAGGACTGGCTATAGCTGACCCTGTCACCCTTCGAGCCAATCATCGCCAATCCAATCTCAACCAAAGTTCAAGACATCATCAGTATCAAAAGGAAGCCCCCACTTCTCCCAAGACTGCCTAAGAATCCAAGGAAAGAATGACTTGCCTCTTCAGGCAGTATCTTAGGCGTGAATTGCACGAAAGAGGTGTATGAGCAAGGATGTCCAGCCCATTCACTAGGTACATAGAAGCAGCAACCACTCCTCGTGAATGGAAGATGCCTACCATGGACCCCTACAAAGGCACGTCTGACCCCATCGTCCACTTATAGCATTACACTCAACACATGCTCATAAAGGGAGCAACAGAGGGTGTGTTGTGTAAATGTTTCCCGTTGTCCTTGTCGGACCTAACAACCATAGGGTTTTGTCACCTACCTCATGGCTATTTTAGCTCTTGGGAAATGTTGAAGGAAAGATTCATAAGAAATTCCAAATCTATGTGGAACAGCCTAAGGATGCCTATTCCTTATCAAACATGAAACAAAAAATAGAAGAACCACTATAACAATATCTTACCCGCTTTAATACTGCCACAACAACAGTGCCGGACGCTGATGGGAGGCTTACACCGATGGTTCTATGCAGAGGCATCCACCCAGATTCCAAGCTTGCAAGAAGGTTGACAAAGGAGAAACCTTAACTCTTCAGGATTTCTTTCATGGGGATGGGAAGTACATGAAATTAAAGGATGCAGTGGCCCATCGACATAGCAAGCAACCAACAAAGGCTTCCAAAGTCCAAGGAAACGTGGGTGCTCCGCCCCGAGGGGAAGGTAACAAGTAGAATAGTGAAGTTAAAAGTGGAAACTAAGGTAATACTAGGAGAGAAAAAGGCAATAAGTGGCGATGCCAACCCAGTCCAAGATTCGACTCATACACATCTCTGAGTGACAAAGTTGAGAACATCTACATGGTTACTCAACATGGTTGAAATACAAATGACCCCCGAACAAAAAAGAATCAGAGGCCGCAATTAGAACAAGGAAATATTGTCCCTTCCACGAGTCTCATGGACATAACACCGAAGTATGTCAACATTTACGGGATCTCATTGAAGAATATATCCGAAAAAAGAATCTGAAGCAATACGTGTAGAGAAACAACAACTCTCCGACTCCATCCCATGAAGGATCTCGAAAACCTCTGCAAGGAAATAATAAAGGAGGAATAAGTGCGATCCACTTTAACCAAGAAAAGGTAACTATCCACACCATATCTGAAGGCCCCATACGGCCAACATAAGTTAGGCTGAGATGGAAAGACATAGAAAGTCCTTAAAGGATAGCGAAGGGTACGTTCATTCCATGACCGATGGTTGCATCGCAAAGTGGAGAGAAAGAATTGGCATAACCTTCAATAATGAAGATTTGGTTGGAAAACAGTATCTCACACTTACCCCTGGTTATCTCCACCTGGATCGGCCTGGCCGAGGTGTTTCGCATTTTGGTCGATACAGGAAGCTCGATGAATATATTATTCAAACATGCATCTAATAAAATGAAGTTTTTAATGAAAGATGTATCTCCGTGCCATAAACCTTTACATGGATTCAATGGAGAGCTCACAATGCCTCTCAGACAACTAGACTTGTTTGTTGAGCATGGAAGTCACCCCGATCAGTTGTGCCGAAGCAAACCTTCATACTGGTGGATGGACAATCCGCCTACAATGCCTTCTTAGGAAGACCTGCATTGTTAGACTTCCAAATGGTATTATCGCCATGGTGCTTGAAGATGAAATTCTTGATCGATAACAGAATATAAGAGATGGAAGGAGACCAAGACGTGGCTTGCGACTATTATGTGACTGAACTTTGCCAAAATAAGAAAAAGGAAAAGGGAAAAGATGTGGGGGGTCATCCTTTGCGCAAAAAATTAGAAAGCATAGAAATCAAAGAGGACCCCTCCTCTTGAATATACCGGTGACTCATTTAACAAATTGGACCCTAGAGATAAAGAGGAGAATGTCAACACTGAGCCCGTTGAGGCTATGGAACATGCGATAATAGACAAACAAGACAAAATGAAGCGTTTAAAGATAGGTTCCCAACTAAATCTTGACCTCAAAGTTCAGCTGATAGGATTCTTGCGAAAGAACTTGGATGTATTCACATGGACACACAAGGATACGGTGGGGATATCCCCGGAGATAGCTTGCCATGCTCTCAATGTTGACCCAACCAAGGTCCGTGTCAAGCAAAAGAAAAGAAGCATAGGGGTAGAGCAATTAACTGCCCTTAATGAGGAAGTGAAGAAACTGCTCCCCAACGGTTTCATTCGTGAAGCAATTTACCTGGAGTGGATCTCCAACCCAGTGATGGTGAAGAAAGCTATTGGAAAGTGGCGAACATGCAGTAGTTCCTCCAATCTCAATAATGCTTGCCCTAAGGACTGTTTCCCTTTGCTCCGAATCGACCGACTGGTGAATGGAACCGTGGGGCATGAATTATTGTCATTTATTGACACATATTCAGCATACAGCCAGATTCCCATGCATGTACTAGACCAAGAACAAACTAGCTTCATTACGAGCCTAGGCATGTACTATTACACGGTCATGCTCTTCGGGCTTAAAAACGCTGGTGCTACCTATCAACATTTGGTTAATAAGATGTTCAAACAGAAAATTGGTCACTCCATGGAAGTCTATGTTGAAGACAAGCTTGTCAAGTCATGAAGAGCAGTAGATCATCTGAGCCACCTAGACGAGATTTTCCAAGTATTGCATAAGTAACAAATGAAGCTAAACCCACTAAAATGCTCTTTTAGGGTGTCATCGTGTAAGTTCTTAGGTTTTATCGTACATGCTAGAGGAATAGAGGTTAATCCTGAAAAGGTCAAGCTTTGAAGGATATAAAAATCCCAGTAACATGAAGAGAAATGCAGAGCCTAAATGGGAAAGTAGCCGCTCTAAGCAGATTTATATCCAAAGCAATGAAAAAGTGTGTCCCGTTCTTCAAAACTCTCAAAAGAGACAATGGGAAATTTGAATGGACTAAAGAGTGTACTCTACCTTCCAAAATCTACTCAAACATCTACAGAAGCCTCTAGTACTCTCCACTCTGATGGACGGAGAGAGCCTTTACTTATACCTGGCTGTATAATCCCGTGCCTGAAGTGTAGCACTAGTATGAGAAGATGATCATATCCAGAGACCAGTATACTTCGTTGGTAAAAATTCATAGGCACAAATGCTAGATACCCTAGGATTGAAAAATTGGCTTATTGTCTACTCGTAACATCCATTAAATTACGACCATACTTCCAATCTCACTCATTTAAGGTTTTGATGGATTAACCCCTAAGACAAGTTTTGCATAAATTGGATATGTTAGAGCGTTTATTGAGTGATGCATTGAGCTAAGCCAATACGACATCACCTACCATCCGTGCACCATAATTAAAGGACAAGCCTTGGTCAATTTCATAGCTGAATTTACAATATGAGATGACGAGACATAAGTAAAATTTAAGGAAGTAGTCAAATGGAATTTGTTCGTTGATCGAGCATCAAATGAGCTTGGCTTGGGGGTAAGAGTCATAATAGTCACACCTTGAAGAAGGAAGTTATGTTGTGCACTAAGACTGGAATTCGCTGCAACAAATAATGAAGCTGAATACGGAGTAGTGATAGCTGGTCTAGAGATCATTAAAGAAATAAGAGTTAGGTCGGTATGTATTCACAGTGACTCTCAGTTGATTGTGAACCAGATGCTCGCAGAAGTCCAAACTCGTGGACAGAGGCTCACATTTCACCCCAAAAAGGCCAAGACCCTCCTCAATGAGCTTGACTACCATGTAATCAAAAACATCCTATGAGGAGAAAATCAAGAAACAGATGCCTTCGCCAAAGTGACAAGCGTGAGGATTGAACCAATGCTGGCGACAACCACCGTCGTAAGTCAAACCACACCAAGTTTCGAGTGTCTTCAAATCATAGCAAACGCCAGCAGAGAAGAGACGTGGATGACCCCCATCATTTGATGCCTACAAAGTGGAACCTTACCCGCAAAACGGAATGAATTCAGAAGGATCCTAAGGAAAGCATCTCGCTACACCGTTTAGAATGGCATATTGTACCGTCATAGTTTTTCCAATCCATTACTTTGGTGTGTTGCTAGGAAAAAAGCAAAAGATATCCTTAATAACATCCATCAAGGAAGTTGTGGCGTTCACGCTGGAGGGAAAACTCTAGCCATGAAAATTCTCTGATATGGAGACTTTTGGCCCATACTAAACAAAGACACAACAGAGTTTGCTAAAAAATACGACAAATTCCAAAGATTCTCTAAAATCCCGAGGCTACCACCAACAAGTTTGACCCAGATGGTCAGCCCCTATAAAAATTGCAATTTAGGAGATTGATTTGATCGAGGAACTCCCCATAGGTTGAGGAAGGGTAAGATATGCCATAGTGGTAGTGGATTATTTCACCAAATGGGTGGAAGCAAAACCCTTGAACAAGATTTTATCTACCAAATTGATAAACTTCCTAATACGAAAATTCTATGCAGGTATGGGGTTCCACAAAAGTTCATATCAGACAATGGACTCCAGTTTGATAGTGAAGAATTCTTTAGTTGGCACCACGAACATGAGATTGCTCGAAGCTTCTCAGTTGTAGCTTATGCTCAGGATAATGGACGGGTCGAAGCGGTAAATAAGGTTTTGAAAATACTGACCAAAAAGAAACTAGAGAAATCCAAGGGGGCATGGATCGATGAACTACTTACTGCACTATGGCCTACCGAACCTCCTACAAAACAGCGAAAGGGCACACGCCGTTCGCCTTAGCATACAGGGCTGAAGCCATGTTCCAGTTGAACAGATCATCCCATCACATCGAAGGATACATTATAATCCAAAAGAAAACAAAGAACACTTAAATATATCGCTAGATCTAATCGAAGAGAAAAGGAGTGATGCCGCCCTCAAAGCCACCCTGCATAGACAGAAAGCATCAAGGTAGTGTTAGTCCAAGGTCAAATCTCGGGCACTGCAAGAGGTAGACCTGGTACTCAAGTGGGTCTTTCCACATCCAAGAGTGATAGACCCAATCTGGGAAGGACCGTTTGTTGTTCATAAGGACCTTCGTAATGGAGCTTATATCTTATCAACAGTCGACGGGGAGATGTTTGGGAAAGCATGGAATTTCCAACACCTCCGCTGTTATTTCTCCTGAATTGTAAGGATGCATTTATCGACTGAAGCAATAAAATAAAGATAGTGGACATAGTCATATTCTGGCCGAACTACTATAAAAATTAGTGTCTTGCATTGTTTTCCCTATTTCAACTTTTGTTTTTACTTAATTGTTTATCTAATGCTACCCCTATTGCAATTAATCGCAAGCGCTCGCCGACAATAGTGAAAATAAGATAGCCATGACAAAAGGCGTGAGATAAGCCTAGGCAGTTCACTACTGACGATCGACCCTCTAAGCCGGCAATGATGAACCGACTGTAAGCCACGGATTAGGCACAATTTATAGCCTTAGCAGTTTATCATTGGCGTTCGGCTTGTTGGCAACTATAAACCGATTATAGATCCCACGATTAAGGCATGATCGCAGACGGGGATAGTTTGTAGTTGACGATCAACACCCATGCCGACAATAATAAATCGACTGGGCAATAGCCCGAGTACACGATCGGCCCTGAATATTGCAACAATTTTGTGGTTTCCCGCATCTCAAAACACAATGGAAATTAATTAAGTCATAATAAGTTTACAAGAAGGCAAGGCAAGCTATAAAATCATATGTCACAAAAATCATTTCAGTTAAATATATAAAGAACAAAAGTCGAACGTTATGACACCAAGTGTAATGACCCGCCTTTCATTCCATAGAAAGACGCATCATTAAGAAGAAAGAAAGGGATAGAAAAGAGAAAAGAAAGAAAAGAGAGAAGAAAGAAAAGAAAGAAACATACAACATCAAAATCTCATAGCGGAAATGAATAAATTATAATATATCACATAAAACATTACATTGTATCATATACATCAGAGCTATACAGCTAATTCAACATAAACTAGACAGTTATAAACATCTGTCTAGCAGTTACAATTCAAGTGTATTAGAGAAAACAGATACAACTCAAAACACGGCGGAACCACTATATATATCTACACACTGAAGCCTTCTGCTCCATATCTCCTCCAGAACTCGTCAAAGCAATCCTGAATCACTTGATTACTCATACATAATATGAGTACCCAAGAGTTTAATAAAACAGAAAATAAACATTCGGGTCAGACATGGGTCTGGTGTGAGTAAACGGGTTTAAAGTTTTTTAACTTTAGAAAATCTTTTGAAAACAAAAGGTATCATGTAAGACTTCCCACACATGAACTTGGAAAAGTTTTTACCTTATGATAACCAAAACATTTGATAGGAAATCCAGTGATATTATAATATTGTCTAGGGTTTTCAAGTAAATAAGAAATAGCCGAAATTGTTACATCTATTAAATTCTAGCTACTAGCCACAAAAGTGGGTAATACAATCAAAACCGTAGGGTCTCGTAAAAAGAATGAGTTTCCATCAATGGCAGGGCTACCGGGGCACCGCCCGTCATAGTACGTGGCCTAAATCACCGTACCGAGGAGCCACCCTAACTCCCCTGCAACACAAGGCCGGGACCATTCCTTACTGAACAGTCCCGAACAAGACCACCCCACAGGCCACACAACCGAAATAAAAAGGGACTTCTAGACGGGGTAAATCTCGTCCTACTTGGGCATGACCCACTTAGCCTTGCTGCACCTCCCCTGTTTTAGCCATTCCCGGTTGATGAGGCTTGAGGCTACGATTACCTTTATAGGACACATAAATCTTAGAATGCTCATCGTCCACCTGACGATGTTCTGAAAGCATTCAATCCAAACAAGTTCGTTCCGGGTTCGAACGAAACCGAAGGCATTATCTCGTTACACTCGTATTGGAATCACCCTCAGAGTTAACGAAGATAACCCTTGCACTCTAAATCACCATCTCGAACCTGAAAGTACTATTTCCGTCAAACTCATCATGGAATCACCCTCAGAGTTATACTGACGAATAGTCCTTACACCTCGAGTCTTCACTCTTCACTTGAGATTCACGACCTAACGTTTAATTTGGATCGATGTGGTTTTCGGAATTCCAAATTTGGAAATCCGATCCCGGTCTCATCGAAATCCAAACGCCATCTTAATGTCCAAGTGAATTTAGTTTGAGCAATTAATTCAATTCATCATTATCTATATATACACAGATAGATATATTACATATCACAATAGGTAATCACATTCTCATCATAAACGGATAACCCGTATCATTATCACAAACAGATAATCATCACAATAGATAATCATCACAAACAGATAATCAATATTATCATACTATAACTAAGCATCCATATCATATAGATACTACTCATCTCATTACTGAGATCACAACCATTCAAAGAAATATCAGTATCATCCATAAGCAATGATTTATCAACCATCATCTATAATTAATTTAAAATGAATTAAATTAATTACTTCTATCTTTAATTAATTTAAAATAAATTAATTTAATTATCACATCTATAAATCCTACTTATATATCCATTAATTAATTAATCATTCACTAAGTATTCAACTTGATTAAACACCTTTGATTAATCATCCTCTAATTACAATAATTAATTAGTCTTTAGTTAATTTTACAAATTAATTAACCTTAATCATAAGTAATTAAGCTTTAATTACTTAATTAACTATAATTAATTTCATTTATACTTAATTAATCACTTAATTATTAATTATTCCTTAATTAAACAATTCTTAATTACATCATTAATTATATTAATTAATGATCTATAATTTATATTTAAATTAATTACTTTATTTAAAATTAATTACATTTAGTAATTAATCTAAAATTTAAAATACAATTATTAATCACCCTTGATTAATATCAAATCTAGTAATTAACTGTCCTTAATTACTCATAACAAATTAATTCCCATGGTTAATCATCTTCATTAATTAATCACTTGATTAATTACAAAAGTAATTATCCAAATTACCTCATTAAAAATCATCTTCACAATTACTTTCCAGTAATTATCATTTATTACTTCTCTAAGTAATATTTCTCCATTAATTACATTAAGTAATTACTCCTATTAAATCATCAAATGATTTCTTGAATTAATTAAACAAAATTAATTAACTTAAACAAATCACATTATCAAAATTAATTACAATAAGTAATTAATTCCTTAATTACTTTTATCAAGTAATTATGCTTAACCATTTCCAATTGATTATCTTCAATTAATTAATCTAATTAATTATCAAAATTAATCATATTAATTAATTACTTAATTATCCTTAGATAATTATCTTTATTAATTAACAACATTTCTTAATTACTTCGTTAAGAAATTTGTCTTAGATTAATTATCATTAATCAACTCTAATTAAATTAACCTAAATCATTATTTAAAATCAAATAAATAAGTAAATTCCTTAATTAAATTCTTTTATTATCTTAATTATTCTAAGATAATTCATTTACTTATTAATTACTTCATTAACATTCAAATGTATTTAAAACAATACATTTCTAAATTAAATTCAAATTCCATTTAAAAATTTAAGATTTAAAATGTTTAACTATTTAAAATATTTATCCAATTTTAAATAAATTTAAAATCCTTAAAATAATAGTGAAAACATTCATTACTATATAAGAAAAGTTTAAAACAAAATTACTTAATTAAAGAAATCAAGCTTTTGAAATAAATTGATTATTTTAACTTTTCGAATTAAAGTTAAACACTTCATATTTTTAATTCAAATACTAAAGAAAAGAATTCTTTCAAGTTTAAACATTTATTTGAAAACAAACCCATTTTTAAAATCTACTTTAAAACATTTGAATTTATTCCACATTTTAAATTTACAAAACTGTTTTAAACTCAAATCTGAACCCACAGAAATCTTGAAACTCTATTTAAACTTGATTTCTAAAAACTTGCTTAAATTTAAAATTTTCATTTTAAAAACATTGAATTCAAAAATTCACTTGAATTCAAATTCATCTTAAACATGGGATTTTAAAACCCCTATTTAAAATCCTGCTTTAAAATTCCAAATTCCATTCAAATTTTAAAATCAGAATTGCTGTCAGGTTCTATAAACCTGAAACAAACTTACCCAATATCCCTCAATAACTACTTCGGGTTCACACACTAACTGCTTTGAGTCAACTACTCATGCTACCCGAGTAAAACTCGAGTCAAAATCCTGCACAACACCAAATAGTTCACCAGAACTTCAAATATGCAAGGTGCATATGCACCGGTGCTCAGGCCATCTCCAGCCACCCTAATTCCCTTCACTGCGTCGCCGATCAACCTCTAACGTGATTGCGACCATCAGATAAATCCTGCAACTCGAAATCAAATTCGAGTTAACCAAATGCAACCTGGAAACACATCTGCACCGAAATTCCAAACCTGTCAACACCTTACACCCATCTCCGACCATCATCTCACCTACAACTCCGGCCATTACTTCGCATACATCCCCTCTACAATTTCCCAAAGTATGGCAACACTCGGTGCATCAGAGAGATCAAGAAAAACTACAAAACTCCTACCTCCTGAAACTAGGGTTAGAACCTATAATCGCCCACCACGGTCGCCAACCACCTCTGACAATACATCTGACAATTTTCCCCTACTCGTCCATCTGCCTTCCACCTCCAAGAAGAATCTCAACTTCCAAAATCCACTAGATAATCAGATAAACCCAAATTTCCAATATCAATTCCTAACTGAAATCAAATCATGTGGAGATGGATTTTTATTAAAAATCTTAGTTAAAAAAAACAGAATCGGGTCTGTAGATACCTGTCATCACACACATATGTATATTTACACATATACACACAGAACATCATCACACTGCAATCAAACAAACATGCTTGTTTCTATCAGTACACATGCACAGATAATTTAAAGAAACTTTCAATTGTGAGGTTACTCACTTAAAAGAAGACAAAGCCATTTTCTTTTCTTTTTATCTACAGCGGTTTTGATTTTAAAAAAAAGTTTGAATTAGAACTTGAGTTTTTCTAAAAAAAACTTGTTTAGCTTTGATTTTTAAACTGTTTTTAAAAATAGAAGCTTACTCACTTAATTATTGAAGAGGCAGAGAACAATTTCTGATGCAAATTCATTTTCCTGGAGCTTGTTTGAATCTGCTGGAACTGTTAAGTGCTAGTTGAAGTTGATCTTTAAGCTGCATTTTGATTGTTGAATTAAAAACTGCATGCTGACCCCATTCTTCCTTGCTTGAGTAAGAGTTGAAGTTGATTCTTTAACAGATTATAGATTTGAAAGTTGAATTTGTTTTGCAGATCTTAAATAGAATTTGGGTTTTGCAGATCTGGTTTGCAAATTTTAGATTGTATTTGTTTGTAGATTTTGTATTTGCAGATTTAAATCAGATTTGGGTTTTCTTTTATATCTGATTTTAGTTTCCATTTGAAGATAATGGTGTGAACAAAAATGAATTTCTAAGTTTCTTATCTATAATAACTATTTCAAAATAAATTAACATGCCACTTGTTACTTAAGTTTGTAAAGTAATTACAAGTGTCTTCTTTATGATTTGAATGCTTAACACATGTACAATTTTAATATAATAATAGAATTTCTTAATTTATAAAGGTTTTTAAATTCTCCTAAAACAATTTCTAATTTATGTTATCATATTTTAAATGTTATTTACATTTAGCCTTACATGTTTACATATAAATTTCTTTATAAAATTACATATTTTAATGTTTACTTGAATATTTCTAAAATAATATTTTTAAAACTAATTTTCAAGAAAGAAAAATTTAAAAAGAAAATAATGTTGAATTCAATTTAACTCCAAAGTTTTCAAACTAAAATATTACTTTAATATATAAGAACTAAGTCTATTTCAAAATAATTTGTAAAATAAAATAAACTTTTATTATAAAATACAATTTTAAACTATTATATTTTTAAACAAAATAAATATTTACTTAAATTTCTTTGAAAATATAAGATAGATTTTTAAATTAACTTTTGAAAAGTTTTTATACTATTTTAAATCAAATTAACCAATTCATAATTTATACATCTATATATATATATATATATATATATATATATATAAATTTGAAAATATCTTTATCAAATTTAAATTAAAATTAAAATCAAATTCTCTATTTACAATGTATACACATATATACATTATAAATAAAATATCTTTTAAATAAGCTTAGAAAGATAATTTTATCATTTAAATATTTTTAACTTTTTGAAAAGAATAAAATTCCCAAATATAATTATCATTATTATAAATTTTGAAAAGAATAACATTTGACAGATTAAATAATTATTAATGTTTAAAAGAAAATTTCTGTTTGAATTAGATTATTAAATCAATATTTCAAAGTTTAAAATAATTATTAATGGAAATTATTAAATAAGTATTGCCAAAATTTTCGGGACATCACACCAAGTCTGTATGTACAACATAAAAAATATATACAGGACAACCCCACATCCTCCAAAATACATATAACAAATAAAAAGGGGAACTTTCTCGACTAAGCAGGAGGGACATCCTTATCACTTGGCCCCCTTCCTCCGGTGGGTCCTTTATAGGCCCGGATCGCTCAAGAGACTCTGCCTCTTTTTAGGATGCCCATCAGTACCCTTTGAAAGTAGAGGTTGCGCAGCTTGTCCTGAAGCCATCCCTACATGAATCAAGTGAGAAAATTCATAAGTCTCATAGTCTGTAATTAGAGACAATTTAGCTAAAATAAAAGGACAAGGTACCAACAGAAATGTTCGATGAATCATCGAGCCCCTCGTGATCTTAACCCTCTTCATCATCCTTATCCTTCATCCGCAGTTCGTATCCTGTAGCAACGGCCTTAGTCTCTTCCGCAGTGAACAGACAATTCACCATCCCAACATCATTCATGGCTCCTTCTTCCTTAGCAACTGCGGCCTTGGTCTCCTCGAGCCGAGGATGGATCCCAGCCATCACTCAAGGGTAATCGTCCATCTACCGAAGGTTCCCATGCTTCTAGAACATATAGTAGGTGTCCTTCAGCATCTGATTCATAGTCTCATAGAAGTCTCTAGACTTGTCGACTTCGGCTTGAAGGGATACGTTTATGTACTGCTCTTTGTCTCTCCTCATCCGAACATGCTCTGCCTTCAACGCGTCAATCTCAACCTTTTGGGCATCTTTTTCCTTACGCCACTCACCCTAGGACTCCTTCAACTCAGCCAAGACTCCTCGACACTTCTTCATCTTTCCCTTGAGAGTCCGGATCCACTCCAGATCCTTCCGTCTAACCTCGTCCACTGAGTTCACGGCTTCATTAATCATTACTTTACACGATCCAGTAGCCTCCTTCACTACTTCCTCATTGGCTTTCTTTATCTTAGTCGCATGAGACGCCTCAACTGCCTTTAATTTCCCTCCTTCTCCCTAAGCGCCCTACGGAGATCCTCCACCTCCAAGCGCAACCTTATGTTGACACTCCCAACTTCCTCATTAGACTTGGCAAAACAAGACTGATAATCAACAATTTTCCTGGTCTCATCAGTGATCTGGACCATTCTCATTGTCAAATTAGCAAAGTCGATAATTTTGGCCTTGTCTAAAATTCAAACCAGAGGATTATAAGGCAGAAGGAACTCAATATCAGGATCTATAGGATGGCAACCCACATAACTGGGATTAATATCAGGATGATTCTTGAAAAGATTCCTCGCTGGCAGTTGAAAGTTTGAGAAATAAGCATCGATGTTTTCTTCACCTTGGTCACTAGGCAACTCACTCACTTCGGGGTCTGATAGATTTAGATAATGGCTTGAGGAGGAAGTATGGGAGCCATGGGAGTTGGCATCTTTGTTAGGAGACCTTGTGTGTTTTTGAGATGTATCGTGGCTTCCCCTCTGTACAAGCCAGGCTAAATCTGCTCAACATTTTCTTGTTTAGGCCTTTCCTTTTAGGAGGCAATCTTAAGAGGAACGGAGGCTCCTTTCATCCATTTGAATTGATCAAGTGTCGTAGACATCTCGTTCCTTTTCGGATATCTCCTTTTTCCTACAAAATGGATAATAATTTTAGAGAAAAGAAGTGAAGAGTGCATAAACATAGGGTATATAAGACACTTGGGCGTTTTAAGCTACTACAAACCCTTAAGGGATACTGGATCAAGTGGATGGGACTGGGTCTCACTCAATTAGGAAATTCGTCGGAATTGGACTCCACTCAAAGGAAGGGAAACTACGACTCGACCTCAATTGAATGGAGACAAGTGGAGGCCAGAAGTCGTCTAAAAGGGAAAAATTCTCAAGAATTACCCCAAAGTCCATGTAGAAATCGAAAGTACCTAGAGAAATCCCATACGTCTCACTCATCCCCACTCCGCTTTGAATCATGAGAATAGGCACTCCGCTCAGGTCTTCTGTCGTCACATTCTCTTGAGAAGGGCCAACAACCAAAGTTGGCCCTATCGCCAGCTTGAACTGATCTAGCTGCTCGGGCCACTCCTGCACAACTTCGGCGTTCTTCGAAGGAGTTGTGCGTTAGAACTTCACTGCCCATAAATGCTACATCCTAAGAAGCTTGAACCTTCGTATCTGTCCCCTCGGAATCTCTCCCCGAGCCTTCCTCATCCTCGCTATCATCTTCCTATGGAGAACCCTCCTCACCATCAAGAGAAAGAGCATCTCTTATGCGTAAGTACTTCCTTAAACAGGGAGGACGAATAGTGCTCTTCTTACGCCTTAGTTTCTTCGGAGCATCGACTCCTTCGCCCTCTTTCACTATTTCCTTGTTTTTGTCGGTGCCTCCCTTATCTCCTTCGACTCCTTTAGCCTTCTCAGCAGAACTTGGCCTAACTTAAACACTGATTGACCGAGGCCAATCAGATTGTAGAAGCGGAGAGCTATGTCACGAAGCAAGAACGAGACTTCCCTCTCAGCTTCAAGAATAGCCAAGATTTCTTTGACCATCTTTTTCAGACTATCGTCCTCTGCCACCTTTATGCAACCTGAAATACGAAGCATTAGGGAAAATGTAGAAAAGGGTATAAAGGAAATTTGACACACCCAATAGTGAAAGCCTGCTGAGGAATGGTGTCGTCAAGCACAAAGAAATACTCCTTCTTAAACATGCTAAATTTTGAATATAAGTCAAGGACGTGCTTGAACTTATGGGCTGACGACATCACTCTATAACCAAACATGATCACCAAACTAGATCACCAAACATGATCACTCTGTCGAAATACTCCAATGTCGAAATACTCCAAGGAATTCCCTCTTGGCTCAGCATATCCATGATCACCAAACATGAACTAACCTGGTCCAACATCACTCTATCACCAGTCCAAAATCGGACAACGTCATGGTGCGGAACCAAATCCACTGGGCACTGCACAATAACTGCTTTTGTCCAATGCCCAATCTCCAAAAGCCTAGCCACATTTCCTACCACCCCATCTAGAATCCTCTCTCGTGCCCTAGCCTAACACATAGAGATACCAAACACGATATGAGGGAGCTCCTGCCGCCTACCACTGATAAAACACAAACTCCTTCCGCCCTTGATAACCACAACTACCTCACCTTCACTGATCTTAGATTTCGCCTTCGCCGAATCATTCCAAGGCTGCAACACTCGTTCAAATGAGCCTCTTCCTTTGATTCAGAGCGAAGCACTCTTCCACTTAAAAATTACGGAATTACCTTAGAATCGAAACCATAAAACACCCTAGAACAGAAATCAAATTTAAGAAATAACCTTACCACATATAATATTGAAGTAGGAAAAGGTGATTTCGAATGTTGGAAGCTTAAAAAAAAAGAGTTGGAGAATTTTGGAATCTAAAAGTGGAAGAAGGTGAATGAGAAAGAAAGATGCGGTTTTTAAAAGAAAACGAGGGAAAACCGAACTGCTAGGGAGTTTTCTCAAGACTTCAGACCAGTTGATGAAGTTCTGCGCCGAACCAAACAAAGCATATTGTGTAGCAACATAACGTACTTTGGGGGGCAAGTATCGGCTCGGTATATCGGCACACGATAAAGGCAACGACAAAGAAAAGGGAAAGGAAAAGCGTTGAATGAAGTATGCAAGCTGGAATGCCAAACCAAAATTTGGTTCGGCATCCTCGAAAATGCCGAATCGAATATCTGGTCCGGAACAATATTAGAATGTCGACTAGATATCTGGTCTAACACGACATAAAGATACAAGAAGTCCGGCACAACATATGAATGCCAAACTAGATATCTGGTCCGGCACAACATAAGAATTCCAGACTAGATATATAATCCTACACTACACCTAACATTTGGTCCGGTGAATAGAGTTACCGAACCAGATGTTTGGTCAGCCAAAACAACATCTTTACCTCAGGGCAGAAATAACTCTAAGAACCCCTCTCTCGCTAGCGAACCAAAACTAATTGGATGCTATACCAGTCCAAATTCTCACTATCGGACCAGACGTACTTGCCCCATGTCAGTCCAAACTTCGAAAGTTATAACTCCGCCACCACTCTTCATAACTTCACTATATAAATACCGAAGCTTCTCAACAACAATGGGGACACTTTGGAAAAGAAAGGGAATACTCTGCTGAGATTCAATCATTCCAACTACTCTAAGTTTTTTCTCTTTCCAATCATACTTTTATTTGTAATCAAATCAAAGAGGAATAATAAGATGGCCAGTGGACATAGGCATGTTCTGATCGAACCACTATAAAAATTTGTGTGATTTACTGCTTTTAAGTTACTTTCCTATTTTGAGCCTATGAATTATTCTATGACTATAATGATTACTTGATGGCACATTGAGATAGATAAAAATCAAACAATCTAAAGGCAACTTAACTAATTTCATACAAGGAGGTGTTTGCCCTTTTTCGTGCAAACACCAAGCAACATTGCAGTGCCAGCGTTCATCCATACAAGTTGTTTAGGATATGAAAAAACCGAAGACATTACTTCTACTACTTCCTTTTTGGAATCACCCTCAGGATTATTAGCAAGCAGCCCTTGCACTTCAAAATGCTCCGTCTTCAAATACCTTCAACTTTAAGATGTCTTCACTTCGAAACACTCAAGTTGGACCAAAGTGGTTTTCGAATAACATATCCGATCCCGGTCTAGAAAATTTTCGATAAACTCAACCTCGATTCTTTAGGAACTAAATAGTCAAAAATAAGACTGGAGATTACTTCCTAAGCATTAGTGGATGGATTTCCTTATCATTTGTCCAAAGAGAATGAAACGAGATTTATACACATATGACAACATCAGAGGTGGTTGTGCCATATAACTCACGTATTTCTCCAAATCATTTCTAAAGTTATGTTTTGGGTCCATATTTGATAATCGGTTATTTAACTATCAATAACACGCAATACCTTCAGGGATTTATTTCCAAGGGAAAACCAACATTGGTTAAGAGCAACTACTAACGTCTTTAATTAATTTTCATTAATTAAATTCTTCTTGTAAATACCTATATCAAAATACTATTTGTCATGAACTAGATTCCAGCGTTCGAAAATCGACATCCGTACTCCACTTGTACTTGAATGCCGCAGATTCAAACGTTGAAATTCGAGTCGTGCCGGACCTTATAACACACTAAGTATAACAACACAGTGGAAGAAAATGAATAATACACTGATATACAACATTGATACAATACGATACAGCAGAATGATACAATGGATATCAATATACATTAGAAATATGATACAAGACAACAACAGCGGAAGAAAAGACAACACCAACAATGGAACAATATGTCCAAGATGGTCTTCAAGAATGAACTCCAGAACTGTAACTCCATCTCCAAGATACCAATCCAGAAATAGCACGAACTCCTAATCAAGATGAAGTGAAGCAACTTGATCCAGATTCGATTGCCAAATCCTAAGGCTGGAAGCTATCGAATCTACACCTACTATTCGATTGTCTGAAAAACCCAACTCTAGACTGCTCGTCTGTGAAAATAGTGGGCACCCAGAGTTTAGGAAAGGAACAATAAACTCCAGGTCAGTCGTGGGACTGGTATGAGCAAACAAAAACAGTTTTTATCTTTAAAACAAACAACAAAAGAATTTAAAATAAATCTGCAATGCTTTTTGGAAAACGAAACTACCATAAGGCCTCCCGCCACACACAATGCAAATGCAGAATTGGAGGAGATTTCTCCTTATGATAGTCAAATATGCTTGATACGAGAAAATTCTTTGATATTATTACTAGTGCATAATGGAAAATCTTTCAAAAGTATAATATTAATCCTAGCCAGCATAGGTACCATGATATTATGCCTACTAGGGCTGTCATTTTAAATGGCAAGTTCTACAACTAAAAACGTACAAGGCTCGTATTGTTTTGATTGGATTTCCAACAAATGGTAAGGCTAAGAAACTTCCTACTGTCCATAGGATCGCCTCTGGCAGGACGTCCTGAGAGCTTAATCAGCTCTCTGCCAATACAAGGCCGGGTTACCTTTGTAACTAGGTAACTACTACACGAGCGTGCCATCCCCCGGTCCTTTGGGACCTTTATCCGAGAGCTCTCAACACCAACAACATCACACAGTAATAAATATACTACAGTGTCCACATGAGTAAGTATCTGGGCTCCATACCATAATGCCACCCTTTTCCTGAAGGGAATGACAAACCCTTAAGGGTGCGACTCTCATAACCTTGCCGCATCTTTCCTGTTCCGACCATTTCCGGGGTGTGAGGTCCTAATGCAGTCTCGTCCACAAAGCTATGCTTTATACAAAAGCCATGCTTTGATCAACAAATGATACACAACATCACTCAGCATGCCACACTACCAAATTTGGGAGTATATCACTAATAAATATCAACGACATAACCTCTGAGCTCGTACGTCTCAGAGAAGGGTGTTAAGCTAAGAGAATAATTCTCCGCCACCAAGCAGAAATGTATTTGATAGAGATTAGTTTAATATCTCAAACTGTAGTGTCGGACATATAACCATACAAGTCTACCCCGGGTTCGAACAGAACCGAAGGCACTTCCGAAGAAGCCCTTGCAAATGCGGGTATCCACAATCCCGATCGGACATCACTTAGGGAATCTCTATACCGTAGCTACTCGATGCATAGACAATCGATAGGTTATCCTAACGTTCTAGAAGATACCCGGTCTTCAACAACGGTCTTTAAGTGCAATCCATAACGTCGTATCACTATTCGGAATAGGTTATATGACACAAGGTCCTCTCTCGGCTAAACCGAATAATGAGCGCAATACCAAATTTGGGAGTATATCACTAATAAATATCAACTACAAAACCTTTAAGCTCGTACGTCTCAGAGAAGGGTGTTAAGCTAAGAGAATAAATTCTCCGCCACCAAGCAGAAATGTATTTGATAGAGATCACAAATATATATATATATATCACAGATAATAAACTACAGTAAACATAGCTCAAATCAAAATAGAGCATCACAATCAGGGATATCAAACAATTCAATCATCCAATAGGATCCAAACATACATAAGTAAGATCAGATAATTGTCTGATTAATTCAAATCAGATTAACTACTTATGAATTACTAATCCTGGTTAATTAATATAAATTTATTACAAATCTTTTTGATTAACTATGCTTTAGTCATTTATCAATTAACCTTTAGTAATGGATTAATTAACCTTTAATTATAATTCATCAACTTTAATTATTAAATAATTAACCTTTAATTATTTAATTCACCATTTAATTAATTATCTTTAATTGATTAATTAACCCTTGATTAATTATCCTTTATTAATTTCACTAAGTAATTAGCTTTTATTTAATTACACCAAGTAATTATCTTTTATTTAATTACTCAAAGTAATTATCTTCAATTTACTTCCATCAATAAATTTATCTTTAAATTAATTACCCCTTTTTAATCTTAAATTAATTACATTCAGTAATTAACCCTTAATTGTTAATTTATTAACTCTTAGTTATTTTTATTAAATAATTGCATCTTAAATAATTATAATAACAAAATCATCAATCATTTAATTAATCAAGAGATAAATTAATTATTTTTAACTAGGCTATTTAAATTTTATTTAAAATAATCTTAACAAATGAAAGTATACATAGATTAAACACTTAAAAAATTGATTTATGGAAATAATTCATTTTAAAATCCTTAGCAAATTACAAACTAAAGATACAATACTTATCATTTTAAAATAAAATTTGTTTAAGAAGACAATTCAAAACTTAATAAAATTGAAACTTAAAACTTGATTTGTTTAAAGATTTTGAACCTGCTACTGCTTTAACCCGAGGCATCTCGTGTCCATCTTAAAGTAAAATACTATTTTTCTCGAGCCTTTCCCAAGTAAACCCAAAACTACACTGTTTTCATCGTGAAAACTTAAAACTGCTGCCCAAACGAAATAACACAATAGAGAACTCGAGTCTGAATCGCAAATCCCCAAGCACGTCTTCGAGTTCAAACCCCTATCTTCCCAAACTACAACAAACCAGATATCCAATGATACTGGTGCACATGCACCATCACCAGAGTCATTTCCAACCAATTTCTTAACCACCCACGAGCCACTCTCGACCCCGACGACGAACTCCACAACCTGACTCCGATGATTTCATTGGAAATCGAAATTTGTGCTATACCATAATATACTGGAACCACCTTTCGACAGAAAATCCCTGCGCCACGCCGCCCAAGATCACCAGAGACCATGCGAGATTGACCAAAGCTCGGCCACTCACCCACGAACCTTCTCCCCCACATGCGATCGGCTACGACCTACTGTCGACGACGAGATTTCCTCATTAAACCTTGCTAACAAAACTGGTCTAAACCGTAGAATCACGCCGTCCAGTCACCATGGCTATCTAAAATTTCAATGAGTATTTTTCCTTTGATCCCACCTCCACGAGCTCCCTGTGACATCCAACACAACCCATCAATCATCGAAGTTCGTCAGAATTCCTCGAATAAACAAAAACCGATCATCTCGATATTTTTCATCATTCACCATGTTAAAAATTAGGATTTCCACATCTAAATTCTTGTTTTTGAAACACTAATCAATTTGTATAATCAACACGCTCAATTTTAAACATCGAATTTTCCATTCATTTTGATTTTATACTGAGATTTATCATGTTAAAGCCAATGCTTGATGAACACATTTGAATTTATTTTAAAATGTGATGTCGTATTTATGTAAACATTTTTCATCTAGCAAGCAAAGTTTAAAATGATTCGGTTTGGGGCGATTTAAATTTTCTGACAGGTTTAAAACCTGGAATGAATATAAAGAGGCAAAGTTCGCCTATTTTCAGACATGCATCACATATATGTAAGCATATTTATATTTCAACATATTAAATATCAGGGAAGACAAATCAATTCAAGCATGCATCAAGACACATAGCAGGTTCAAGGTTAGTTTGCTCACAGTTGATGTTTTTTTTGAAACTGTAAAATGTAACAGAGGTGGATATCTACATATACACAGGCATGAATCAATTAACCTACCACACAAATCCATTAATGAAGACTTGGATGATTTTGTCACAAAAAACAACATATAACAGGATGGAAAAATTTGCTCACCTGGAACGCACAGTGCAGAGAAGAACAGAGAAGATTTCTGTAGTTGATTTTTTTTTTCTTTTGAAGCTTAGATCTGCAAAAGCTTATTAATACAAAATTTTGCTTAATTTCCTGTTGTAGTTGTTTACTCATTCCATTGATAACAACAGTTCTTACTTACTTACTGTCTGAATTCTTTTCATACTACAGAGAGCAGATCTGCAGTTGAAACAGAAATTCATTTTGCCTTGCACTCTATTTCATTCCTACAACTGATTGATATGATTGCTTAAATCTTTGTTTTTATTGCTGATTACTAACATCAAACACAAATTTTTAAAGAAAGAAATTTACTTGCCTTCATCCTTTTTTTCCAGAGAAACTTGTTTTCTTCCAGGTTTCCAGATTTAATTTTTTCTTCTTTGTTTTTTGAAGTTTTTCAAGTTGCTTTGAATTCCTTTGCTTTGCTTTCAGGTTGAAGCTTTGATCTTTACTTTGTCTACAGGTTTGAAATTTTGAATCTTTGTCTCAAATTGATTTGCTTTGAGTTTTTTTTTAGAAGAGAATGGCATTTTATTTTCTGATTTTTTTCCTTCTCCTTCCTATCTTTACTTTCTTTCTTGGGTGCTGAGATATGAGATACCCAAATCTATTGTTACTATTATCATATTTTTGTTGAGATACTTAATACTTTCATATGGGGAATTAAAAAGTTTCTATGATTTTAAATTTCATTTTTTTATTCAAATAAATGTAATGAATGCCATTTATAAAGAGAAATGGATCATGGAATCTTAAACTCTTGTAAATCTTATTCTTACATATGTATGTTTATTCTTTATAATTTTACAAAGACAAAAGAATTTTAATTTTTTTTATATCATATTCATTCTATAAATAAATTTACTTCTTTTTCTATTTATATTTACATAAATGAAATTTTATCTAGATTAATTTTCACATCGCAACCTTTAATTTTGTTCAACATATTTATACACTTATATATTTTTACAATTTCCATTCATACATTTTTTTTAATTATCTATTTATTTTGTACAACTTTTAAAAGAAAAGAGGAATGTAAAAATTTTGATTTCATATTAAAAAAGGATTAATTTATTTATATATGTATATACACAAGAAGATTAAATCTTAAAAATAATGTTTTGAAAATTATTACATTAATTCTTAAATTACAGTACCCAAATCTCAATATATTTCAAATTTAGCAACCAAACTTTTTGTTAATTTAAAGCTTTTAATTCTATTTTATTTTTAATACATTTTATTTTAAAATTCAATATTTATTTGTAAAATACTTATTCTTATATTTAAATCAAATTTTCTATTTATTCCCAATATTTATTTTTTCCTAAATCCAATATTTATTTGCAAGATACTTATACTTAAATTTCAAATTAGATTTCTATTTATAATCAAAAATTATTTATTTATTCTAGAAATCTCTAATTAATTCACAATTTATTTCCAAAAATAAGTTTAATTGCCAAATTAAACTGGGTGAATTTTCAGAAATGTTACAGATTTCCCCCCTTAAAAAATTTCGTCCTCGAAATTTGCTAGGAAGACAAGAAAGAATAGATGATAGATAAGGAAATAATTGGTCAAATCAGATCGAAATATTTATTCTGCATTCGGTTTACCAAATCAGAATATCAACAATATGAGAACAAACTCATACAATTATTTCACAAGATATTCGAGTACATCGGTCTACGAATGTGCAAGGGCATTGGTTAGTTCGTAGGGATAACTAACCGTTCGTAGAATATATTGCTCCCCAGAGAATAGAGAGATAGATTTAATCTTCCACAATTTCTCAAACACTAGATATGGATTCCAAATTCAGGTCGGAATACCCCAAAGTATATAAGTTGTCCCTCTTCGGACTTTGATATGCATAAGAAATTACAATAGAATTTCAAATTTGGTTTTAATCGAAATCGTTTTATCGATACAATTTATTTAACTTTATATTTTAGCTAACCAATTTATTTCAAATCAAATTTCAATTTCGCTAAAGTTAAAAATGAAAGCTGATAGAAATTTGACAAAGAGAATACAAAATAGAGTCTTATCTACACGATTCGTAGGGCTACCATCACACCGAAGCTTCTTCCTTGAGCTGCCATGAAGCAATCAAAGAATTGAAAAGACGTACCAAAGGAGATTGATAGAGAGGGATATTTCCACCGTTGCAGGGTATTGATTATTTGTAGTGGTACTCCTCTGTCCTCTATCTTGTCCTCTTCTTGCACTCATACTCACTATTAGTGGATAGTAAGAGAATTTACTGAGGCGTTCGAACGGATATCTTAGGGATATACTCATTCTAGGGTATACTTCACCCTATCTCTAATGAGTTACTTAATGTGTTATACTCCTGAGCTGAAGTTTTAACCCTCAGCTCTGATACCAAAATGTCACGAACTAGATTCCAGCGTTCGAAAATCGACATCCGTATTCCACTTGAACTTGAATGCTGCAGATTCAAACGTTGAAATTTGAGTCGTGCCGGAGCTTATAACACATTAAGTATAACAATACATCGGAAGAAAAAGAATAATACATTGATATACAACATTGATACAATATGATACAACAGAATGATACAATGGATCTCAATATACATTAGAGATATGATACAAGACAATAGCGGCGGAAAGAAAAGACAACACCAACAGCGGAACAATATCTCCAAGATGGTCTTCAAGAAATAACTCCAGAACTGTAAATCCATCTCCAAGACACCAATCCATAAATAGCCCGAACTCCCAATCAAGATGAAGTGAAGCAACTTGATCCAAATGCAATTGCCAAATCATATGGCTGGAAGCTATCGAATCTACACCTACTATTCGATTAGCTGAAAAACCCAACTCTAGACTGCCCTTGTGGGAAAATAGTGGGCACCCAGAGTTTAGGAAAGGAACAATAAACTCCAGGTCAGTCGTGGGACTGGTATGAGCAAAACAAAAACAGTTTTTATCTTTAAAACAAACAAAAAAAGAATTTAAAATAAATCCACAACGCTTTTTGAAAAATGAAACTACCATAAGGCCTCCCGCCACACACACAATGCGAGCGCAGAATTGGAGGAGATTTCTCCTTATGATAGTCAAATATGCTGATACGAGAAAATTCTTCGATATTATTACTAGTGCATAGTGGAAAATCTTTCGAAAGTATAATATAATCCTAACCAGCATAGGTACCATGATATTATACCTACTATAGCTGCCATTTAAATGGCAGGTTCTACAACTAAAACCGTACAAGGCTCGTATTGTTTTGATTGGATTTCTAACAAATGGTCAGGCTAAGGAACTTTCTACTGTCCATGGGATCGCCTCTGGCGGGACGTCCCGAGAGCTTAACCAGCTCTCTGCCAACACAAGGCCGGGTTACCTCTGTAACTAGGTAACTATTACACGAGCATGTCATCCCCCAGTCCTTTGGGACCTTATCCGAGAGCTCTCAACACCAACAACATCACACAACAATAAATATACTATAGCGTCCACATGAGTAAGTATCTAGGCTCCATACCATGATACCACCCTTTTCCAGAAGGGAATGACAAACCCTAAAGGGCACGACCCTCATAACCTTGCCGCATCTTTCCAGTTTCGACCATTTCCGGGGTGTGAGGTCCTGATGCAGTCTCGTCCACAAAGCTACGCTTTATACAAAAGCCATGCTTTGATTAACGAATGATATACAGCAGCACTCAGCATGCCACACTACCAAATTTGGGAGTATATCACTAATAAATATCAACTACATAACCTTTGAGCTCGTGCGTCTCGGAGAAGGGTGTTAAGCTAAGAGAATAATTCTCTGCCACCGAGAAGAAATGTATTTGATAGAGATCAGTTTAATATCTCAAAGTGTAGTGTTGGACATACAACTATACAAGTCTTTCCTGGGTTCGAACAGAACCGAAGGCACTTCCGAAGAAGCCCTTGCAAATCCGAGTATCCACAATCCCGACCGGACTTCCCATCACTTAGGGAATCTCTATACCATAGGTACTCGGTGCAGAGACAATCGATAGGTTATCCTAACGTTCTCGAAGACACCCGGTCTTCAACACCGGTCTTCAAATGCAATCCATAACGTCGTATCACTATTCGGAATGGGTTATATGACACAAGGTCCTCTCCCGGCTAAATCGAATAATGAGCGCAACACCAAATTTGGGAGTATATCACTAATAAATATCAACTACGTAACCTCTGAGCTCGTACGTCTCAGAGAAGGGTGTTAAGCTAAGAGAATAAATTCTCCGCCACCAAGCAGAAATGTATTTGATAGAGATCACAAATATATATCACAGATTATAAACTACAGTAAACATAGCTCAAATCAAAACGGAGCATCGCAATCAGGGATATCAAACAATTCAATCATCCAATAAGATCCAAACATACATAAGTAAGATCAGATAATTGTCTGATTAATTCAAATCAGATTAACTACTCATGAATTACTAATCTTGGTTAATTAATATAAATTCATTACAAATCATTTTGATTAACTATGCTTTAGTCATTTATCAATTAACCTTTAGTAATAGATTAATTAACCTTTAATTATAATTCATCAACTTTAATTATTAAATAATTAACCTTTAATTGTTTAATTCACCATTTAATTAATTATCTTCAATTAATTAATTAACCCTTGATTAATTATCCTTTATTAATTTCACTAAGTAATTAGCTTTTATTTAATTACATTACGTAATTATCTTTTATTTAATTACCCAAAGTAATTATCTTCAATTTACTTCCATCAATAAATTTATCTTTAAATTAATTACCCCTTTTAGTCTTAAATTAATTACATTTAGTAATTAACCCTTAATTGTTAATTTGTTAACTCTTAATTACTTTTATTAATTAATTGCATCTTAATTAATTATAATAATAAAATCATCAATCATTTAATTAATCAAGAGATAAATTAATTACCTTTAACTAGGCTATTTAAATTTTATTCAAAATAATCTTAACAAATGAAAGTATGCATATATTAAACACTTAAAAACTTAATTTATGGAAATAATTCATTTTAAAATCCTTAGCTAATTCAAACTAAGATACAATACTTATCATTTTAAAAGAAAATTTCTTTAAGAAGACAATTCAAAACTTAATAAATTTGAAACTTAAAACTTGATTTGTTTAAAGATTTTGAACCTGCTACTGCTTTAACCCGAGGCATCCGTGTGTCCACCCCGAAGTAAAATATTATTTTTCTCGAGCCTTTCCCAAGTAAACCCAAAACCACACCGTTTTCATCGTGAAAACTTAAAACTGCTGCCCAAACGAAACAATACGATAGAGAACTCGGGTCCGAATCGCAAATCCCTGAGCACGTCTTCGTGTTCAAACCCCTATCTTCCCAAACTACAACAAACCAGATATCCAATGATACTAGTGCACGTGCACCATCACCAGAGCCATTTTCGACCAACATCGTGACCACCCACGAGTCACTCTCGACCCCGACGACGAACTCCACCACCTGATTCCGACAATTTCATTGGGAATCGAAATTTGTGCTCTATGATAATATACTGGAACCACCTTTCGACAGAAAATCCCTTCACCACGCCGCCCAAGATCACCAGAGACCATGCGAGCTTGACCAAAGCTCGGCTACTCACTCACGAACCTTCTCCCCCACATGCGATCGGCTACAACCTATTATCGACGATGAGATTTCCTCGTTAAACCTTGCTAACAAAACTGGTCTAAAACCCAAGAATCCCGCCGTCTAGTCACCATAGCTATCTAAAATTTCAACAAGTATTTTTCCTTTGATCCCACCTCCACGAACTCCCTCTGACATCCAGCACGACCCATCCATCATCGCAGTTCACCGAAATTCCTCGAATAAACGAAAACCGAACATCTCGAGATTTTTCATCATTCACCATGTTAAAAATTAGGATTTCCACGTCTAAATATTTTTTGCAACACTAATCAATTTGTATAATCAACACACACAATTTTAAACATTGAATTTTCCATTCATTTTGATTTTATACCGAGATTTATCATTTTATAATCCAATGCTTAATGAACACATTTGAATTTATTTTAAAATGTGTTGTTGTATTTATGTAAACATTTTTCATCTAGCAAGCAAAGTTTAAAATGATTCGGTTTGGGGTGATTTAAATTTTCTGACAGGTTTAAAACCTGGAATGAATATACAGAGGCAAAGCTTGCCTATTTTCAGACATGCATCACATATATGTAAGCAGATTTATATTTCAACATATCAAATATCGGGGAAGACAAATCAATTCAAGCATGCATTAAGACACATAGCGGGTACAAGGCTAGTTTGCTCACAGTTGATTTTTTTTGAAACTATAGAATGTAACAGAGGTGGATATCTACATATACACAGGCATGAATCAATTAACCTACCACACAAATCCATTAATGAAGACTTGGATGATTTTGTCACAAACAACAACATATAACAGGGTGGAAAAATTTGCTCACCTGGAATGCACGGTGCAGAGAAGAACAGAGAAGATTTCTACAGTTGATTTTTTCTTTATTTCTTTTGAAGCTTAGATCTACAAAAGCTTATTAATACAAAATCTTGCTTAATTTCATGTTGTAGTTGTTTATTCATTCCATTAATAGCAACAATTCTTACTTACTTACTGTCAGAATTCTTTTCATACTACAGAGAGCAGATCTGCAGTTGAAACAGAAATTCATTTTGCCTTGCACTCTATTTCATTCCAGCAACTGATTGATATGATTATTTAAATCTTTGTTTTTATTGCTGATTACTAACATCAAACTCAAATTTTTAAAGAAAGAAATTTACTTGCCTTCATCCTTTTTTTTCCAGAGAAACTTGTTTTCTTCCAGGTTTCTAGATTAAAATTTTTCTTCTTTGTTTTTTAAAGTTCTGTTTTCAGGTTGCTTTGAATTCCTTTCCTTTGCTTTCAGGTTGAAGCTTTGATCATTACTTTGTCTACAGGTTTGAGATATTGAATCTTTGTTTCAGATTGATTTGCTTTGTTTTTTGAAAAGAGAATGGCATTGTCTTTTCTGATTTTTTTTCCTTCTCCTTCCTATCTTTATTTTCTTTCTTGGATGTTGAGATATGAGATACCCAAATCTATTGTTACTGTTTTCAGATTTTTGCTGAGATACTTAATAATTTCATATGGCAAAGTGAAAAGTTTCGATAATTTTAAATTTCATTTTTTTATTCAAATAAATGTAATGAATGCCATTTGTAAAGAGAAATTGATTATGGAATCTTAAACACTTGTAAATCTTATAATTACATATGTATGTTTATTCTTTATAATTTTACAAAGACAATAGAAGTTAAAAAATTTTTATATCATATTCATTCTATAAATAAATGTACTTCTTTTTCTATATATATTTACATAAACAAAATTTTATCCAAATTAATTTTCACATCACAGCCTTTACTTTTGTTCAACGTATTAATACACTTGTATATTTTTACAATTTCCATTCATACAATTTTTTAATTATCTATTTATTTTGTGCAACTTCTAAAAGAAAAGAGGAATGTAAAAATTTCGATTTCATATTAACAAAGGATTACTTTTATTTATATATGTATATACACAAGAAGATTAAATCTTAAAAATAATATTTTGAAAATTATTACATTAATTCTTAAATTATAGTTTCCAAATGTCAATATATATAAAATTTAGAAACCAAACTTTTTATTAATTTAAAGCTTTTAATTTTATTTTTAATACATTTTATTTTGAAATTCAATATTTATTTGTAAAATATTTATTCTTATATTTAAATCAAATTTTCTATTTATTCCCAATATTTATTTTTTCCTAAATCCAATATTTATTTGTAAGATACTTGTACTTAAATTTCAAATTAGATTTCTATTTATAATCAAAAATTATTTATTTATTCTAGAAATCTCTAATTAATTCACAATTTATTTTCAGAAATAAGTTTAATTGCCAAATTAAACTTGGTGAATTTTCAGGAATGTTACATTGTTACAAGGATATATTCATATAACAGAGGAAGATTTCCTTTTTTGCATAATTCTAAAACCATTTATAACTTTTTATAAATCTCTAAAATAATTTATAAACTATTTATAATATCTAAAACCATTTATAAATATTTCTAAATCATTTCTCAAGTCATTTATAAACCCTTTATAAATCCATGCAACTATTTGTAAAAGTCTTCTTATAGATCTATGAACCTATTTCTAAAATACGTTTATAAATATCTAACCATTTATAAAACTTCTTTACCTTGTAAATAATCTTTCTTTAAGTCTTCAAACCACTTTATAAAACTCCTCTTATAAAACCCAAGTCGTTTACAAAACTCTATTTATAAGTCTCGAAAATATTTATAAATAAATAAAAATCATTTACTCTAAAACATTATTATATAATTATAATTATTAATAGTAAACATTATAAATAAATATAATTAACTTCAAACATCTTAAAATTAATAATTAATAATTTCAAAACATTATATAATAAACAGTTTTGATTAATCTTTACCATTACTATAAATAGTAATAATTTATTATAAATAAATCATTATTATTAATTTCAAGCCATATTAATTATTTAAATAATTAACTTTTTGAAATATTAAAATATTGATAAATAACTTTAAAACAACATTAAATATAAATAATAACTTAGAAAAAAAAGGTTGGAGTAAAATAAAAGTTAAATCCCTTAAACGAAATATTAGCAAAAATCAATTTTAGATTTAAAATTATTTCTTGTCTCAAAAACCAATTCTAACTCAAATGACACTTTATAGTATTCCAAAATACAAATTTTGCCAACAGCCACCAAAATCTTAGCCAATGTCGATATTGATTCCCTATCACTAAAGGGTTTAAGTTTTAAACATATAACAATATTATATTCTATAGTGTCAACAATTAGGCTTGATTTTTTAATAACCATATAACAAGAACATGATTGAAAACAATTCAACAATGATGAGGAATCACGTTGGATTCGTGCAACCTATCCCCATGCATCACAAATAGTATATAATCATATAATATGGGTCATCTGCTACTAGGTAGGTATATATAAAAGGTCATCCGCTCCAGGGGAGGGAATAAAACCAGACCAAATGATAAAATAGTATATCATCTAAACAACCAGTCAACAATTTTTATCAACTATATAACTACTGGTTAATCAAAAAGGTGAGTTGAACTTACCCAAATTTCCATTTATTATTGCAGCGCTCCGATTTGAATTCAAATTGAATTAGCGTTCAATCTTAACCCAAATTTCTACTTGGTCCAAATTCATCCAATCCAACTCTATATCATAGTTCTCGTTGGTATGAGTGTAACACAACTTGTCGTGCTTTCTTTTGTCCTTGTATGAATTTTTTTTAACATTTATAAGAAATATGAACTAAATAATATTTTTAATTCACTAATTACACTTCATTAATATTAGTTTCCCATTCAAAATCATCATTCCTTTCTCACAGTTCGTGTATTCACGAGCCCATGCTGCCTCTATTTCTTACCTCGCCGCCACCGCCACGGCTGTCGAACGCCGCCGCTTTATGCCCCACGCCAGCCTTGCCTCCCCTCTATAGGAAATGCGGATTACGGATCTTAAGGTCGGATTAACACAAGAGGGGGAGGAAGGTGAATAGTGTTTAACGGATTTTATGGAATTTTTGAAATCTTTTCAAATTAAACACATACAGATGCAATTTCATAAACACAGAGACAATCACAAAATTAGACACCGATGCAAATAGTAAATAAAAGCAGTAAAAGGAAAGAACACACCGGAATTTTATACTAGTTCGGAGTTACGCTACATCCAGTCCCATATAATTTCTCGTGCATATTTCTTTTCAAATATAATATTGATATTACAACCTCGATTTCAACGCCATGAAATACACTCTCCTGCTTTCAAGTCCAGAGTAAACTCTCTTGATTTAACCATGCTACAAGTTTCCTAATTGATTTATGAGCTACAGTCACACCCAATTGATTTATAGCCTACAATCATACTGTTTCCAATATCTCTTTGATAGATAAAGAGACTTAATATACTTCTTTAATTGAAAATGATGCTATAACTCTGAATAGCACTAAGATCTTTGACAGAGAGTGACAAAGAATCAAACTAGAGATAATCGAGTCTGATTCACTTAGGATTTTGGCAGAATTTCGTTAAGCATTTGAAACATAAGAGAATATTTACCGTCTCCCACGTTTTATTCAATTATTTACCATCTCCTATGTTTTATATTTAAGATGTTTATCATTATATTGTATTTGATGTGCTATGAGATATACGATAGGTTTTGTGTTGTTTATTTACTTTACAACCATTGATGATGGCGTGGCGTCGACCGAGCACCACTACAACGCATTATATAAGCATATTGGGTATCAGCGGTGTAGGTTGGTCATCTTATTTGTTATCAGAACTTTGGTTGCAATGTTTAACCTATGGGATACCTTTACATAGTAGAGACAGAGTAGGAGTGCTCACCTTAGACTGGATCGAGAGTGTATAAATATACAAGAACACGTAATTATTATATATTATGGTTTGCAAAAGTATATAGTAGTATATATAGTACCCAAGTCACACTACATATACAAGTACTACTTAAGCAGAACCCATTATAGACATATGGTCGTCCTTATTATAGATCAAATGATGAGTCACCAAACAAGAAACACTACTAGGGACTCCTCTCTGGAGTCAAGGAGGGAGCTAGCTTGGGTGCTGCTAATCCCGATTTGCAGGCTATATTTAATAATATGGTGGGGAACATGCTGCAAAATGATCTAGTGGCTGCTCCAAATGTTGTGGTTGATGGTGTTGCTCTGGTAAGGCGTCTAGATCCGATTTTGCATAGCTGAATAAATAATTTACTAGTTTTGGAGGCAAACTATTTCAGGGAATGGAGTCGATGATGGAAGTTCAGAACTGGCTCAACACTTAGGAGTAATATTTAACAATCTTAGACTTAATGAAGCTATGAAGAGGAGGTTGGACTCTCGTCAGCTTCAAGGAAGGGTGATGAATTGCTAGAATGCCATGAAAATTGCTACATCTGAGGATTAGATTACTTGTGATCAGTTCCAATCCCACTTTGAAAAGAAGTTTATCCCAGCTGCTCAGAAGTTGGTCTTGTTCTTTAAGTTTGCGAATTTGAAACATGGGGTTATGACGGTCTCTGAATATGCTACTATGTTTGATGCCCTATTGAAATATGGGATGTCATTTATTGACACTCCACTACAGAAGAATAAGAAGTTCTTATTGATTAGGATGATCACTTTGGAGAGAAGCTCATGAGCCACGTTGATGAGACTTTCGAGATGCTAGTTGAGAAGACTTTGAGGCATGAAAGTTTTTATCCAAAGATGAAAGCTATTGTTCCCAAGGAAGAGCCACTACTGCAAGGGAGCGGGGAAGGCAAGAGAAAATGGAATGATAAGGGAAAGATGTAGCCTAAGAAAGAAGGAGACCAAAAGAAATCCAAGTGGGAAATGAAGTGCTTTAATTACAATAAGATGAGGCACCTTGACAAGGATCACTAGGTCTCGAGAGGTAAGGAATGGAAGTGCTTTATTTATGATAAGGCTAGGCTCATGAAGAAGGATTGCCCAGAGTTGCAAAAGAATAAGCAAAGCGTTAATGCTTATGCATTAGATGTCATTCCTGCTACATCGAAAGCTCCATCAATGAAGGAGAAGGGGAAGGCATATTTATTAAAGGTATGCACTTAATTGTGTTATACCTATGTGTGTTTTGTTCGAATATCTATACGTTTGACCCTTCATATATCTGATGACTTATTAAGTAGGTTAGGATATTGACCTGACCTAGGGGACATACCTTTAGTTGTTTCGAACTTAGTGGTGGTTTGACTAACTTAGTGACTTTTTGTCAAGATAGCGTGTTGATTCATGGATGTCCTTTTACGTTTGTTTGTTTTGATTGTGTCTTGCAGGGTTCAGTATTACTCAACTTGAGACAACCGAAGGGATATGTAGCTATGGCAAAGCGGTAAGGTATAATAGACGATGGACAGGTTAGGGAGAACGTGGAGGCTAGAGTAAGGCTATATACCTGAGTGGGTATATTATGGTTCGATTGGAATCCCACAGGAGAAGTCGTCATTGTTTTCCATAGGGATGGAGAACCTAAAGGTAGTCGAGTTTTTGGCATTTAGAGGGATGTGGTTCTTTATCGATCTAGTGAGCAGGGTTATACCTTTGAGAAAGATGGTACTTGAAGAAGGGGCAGAACTAGAAGTATAGGAGAGTGGCTCGTGGGAGGGGGCATTCATACTTGGTGGCTTATCTAGGTAAGGAGTACTTATGGTATTCTCATAGTGATCGAATGATTCTTTAAGATGAGTTTGGAGCCTTGTTCGATAGCGCAAGGCGTTTGATTGAGTGCTTCAATTAGGAAGCATCAGATGAGAATAGAGTAGTCTGAGGAAGCACATCCAATAAGGTGAAGCGATGTACATGAGCATGAGATGATTCATAGTGAGTCAGATGTTGAAATGATTCTTGATAACTATGGATATAATGGTTGTTCCTAAGGGCACGGAGATATGAGGACGCTCATTTGTATACCCTAGACCGTGAGATGGTTTGGCTTATCCAGATAGGACAATACCTATGAGAAGGTATCCAAAAGAACATCGGATCTAACTTTGGGATTAGATCCACTGACCTCAGAGGTTGTTAATGAGTTATCTTGTATCCTGGAGGGACAATTATAGCGGGATGAGACTCTAGGATTGATAAAGATAGGGTGAGACTTTGAAAATAGTCATACTGAAGTGAGACTTCAGGGGTGCCTTGAGAAGCCTTAAATGAAGATGGAAACTGAGATAGTCATAGCTGGGTGAAACTCTGGGAATGATTATAATGGGGTGAGACTCGAAAAATGATCATACCGAAGTGAGACTTCGAGGGTGCATTGAGAAGGCTAAGATGAAGAGAGGCTTGGGGAAGGTCATAGTGGAGTGAGGCTTCGAGGATAGTCGAGTGAAGCGAGACCTTGGTGGTGATAAGGATAAAGAAGCATGCTGGTGACAATGTGATACCTTGGTGAGGGTAAGGGCAAAGTGAAAATTCTATTTATTACATTTATTTTCACTCTTGGTATTATGTAAGGTAGTTTAGTATCATGTATGCTAGGATAGACTTAGATATTTTCTTTTTCACTTGTTGCTATGTATGCTTGTTTGATTTGTGATGGTTGCCTATGCTTGTATGTGATTGGTAGGCATGCGGGATGACCTTATTGACTTGATTATTGAATTTTGGGGGCGAAATTCCTAAAGAGGGGATTATGTGATGACCCATATTCTACATATAAAAGGATCATAGAATGTATATATTATTTTCTTATGAGGTCATATGATTCTAATATTTTAGGAAATGACTCCAAGGGACATTTCCCACATCCACGGTTTTTGGCGAATTTACATGTGACCACTTTGATCTTGTAAATCTTATATGGAACATAACTATTAATAGAAGTCAAGCTAAGGTCTGAAACCACTTTCATTGGATCTGGATGATGGATTCCCTTTCCGTAGAGTAGTCATACCAAGAAAACGAACTTACCATTTTCAAATTAGGACTATTTGAAATTTTCTATAATTTTGAGCAGCTTAAGTGGGTAATTAGTGTCATTAGTAACATTGCCTATGACCCATTTAGGGTTTGGAGTATGTGGGTGCTAATGAGATGTCATCCCCATCATTTCAATATTCTTAAAAATAGTTAGAAACCCCATTAACCTACATCAACTGAAAAAGCAACCTAAAACCTCACTTTAGTTAGTTTCAACTGATAGTCGGGGAGAGATTAGCAAGATTTCTTCTTAGATCCGAGATTTGCTACTATATATCATTGAAAGCTGCTTTGTTACTCGAAATCCATGCAAACAAATGCTTGATTTGGATCTATTGAATCAAAAGTAAGTGATTAGATCTATCACTAAATTATTAATTCATTAAACACACAAAATGATGCTTTAAAAGTTATTTTAAAATGCTAAAAATGTTTTAAGGTGATAATAAACCATACATGCGAATTTTAGATGATTTGGATCTAATTTGCAAAAATGTTTTTTATGCGTTCTTACCTTATTCTTATGGGTCTTCCAACTTTTACCTAAAACTTAGATTTCTTAGAACGTAAGAAGTTTAGATGTTTGGCTATTGCTTTGTCTTTTATATGGCTTTAATATGCATATTTAATGTTTGAATGGTTGAAAACACTAATTGAATGGTGATTTAGACTTAGGATAGGATTCATAGTCCATCGACAACCCATAAATCCAAAGTTGTCCAATTAGGGTGCGATTGATATAGGCTGACAAGGAGGCCCCATGGTATTGCAAACGAAGTTATAGGCATTTGGAGTTGGTATGACGGAGTTATGGTCATTTGAAGTATGGTTCGGTGGGGATCGTTCGTCAGGGCCGTTCATCATCTATGTTTTGGTATTAGCTCAAAACTTGATGGTTTGGTGGAGGCTCATACTCTCTTGTTCGGTGGAGATCCTACTATATGGTTCAATGAGAGATTGAACAACTCATCTCGGAGGAGCCAAATAAAATGATAATTTGGCTAATTCTATGGGCCGTCGCCAACTCATGGGAGATTTGATCCAACTAGAGAGCGATCCATAGGGATGCCTTGGGAGATTTGCAAAAACCCATAGGTAAAATATGTGGTCAGTAGTGATCATTCGGGGGCCATAGGTCCGTGGGGATCGTTCGATGGTCATGAGTTAGTGATGATCCACGAATTTTATTCCAAACTTGATGCTATCAATATGGGGTGACAAGGAAATACCCCATAAGACTACATTTCAAATTTCAAGTCGTTTGGGATCTATATGTTCAAAATATTGATGGATCGGTGGTGACGTTAGGAGTATGGACTGATAGTGGATTGCTTCTAATTGACTTTGGATTATTTGGGAAAAAACACTGGTCTAACTTTGGGCAATTTCAAACATAGTAAAATAGGCTAAGTCAGGGATCGATACCGATCCCTGAGCATGCTTGAAGAAAATTTTGATTTTATTCGTGTCTGACTTAGGGCTAGAATTTGCAGGGTCTACTTCAAGAGAAAATGGTGATTACTTGGGGTCTAACTTCTGCCCAACCCTGAAGTGATTTTTTTCAAAGACCGATTTTGAAATTTTTAACAACGATGACTCATGCTCCGACATGATGATTCTGTGTTAAGAAGTGATAGCTTCGACGATGGCTTGCTATACTTTAAACATAGATTAGCCAAATTGAAGGAACTGTTGGGGGAAGGTTGTGGAACGAACGATGATATTCTACAACTAATGATGGCTATCTAGAATGGTTCCCAACCGTGTGACTACAGATAAAAGTTGTAAGGACAATTCCAGGATGAGTTCTAGTATGGATGACATGTGTAAAGGGATTATGGATATTCATCAGTTTTAATGTGCATTTGTGAAGCAAGGGCATGCGTGATGAGATACGTTGTACCCTGGACTGATGAGATGATAGTCTTGTTCCTAGCCTGCTGTGTGGCATGGATTCAAGTACTGAGAAACCAAAACATTGAGTAGTCTTTGATAAGGTCATACGAGTATCATATATCCAACACACGTAGTGAGTGAATGTGAGGATGGATGATGGATGATGTGTTTGCTTTGGTTTTTTATCACCCTAGGGATGTCACACGATGTAGATATTACTGATGTCGATATCTAAAAACCCTTAGTACCTTGACATGTAGTAAACCCATGATGACTATCATAGAGTAATGTATATCTTTTATATGTGCTAACTCTTTGGATGAAGGGACATGCCACGTATCATTTTCCATTCCATTTGTCCTAGTTTATTCCTTTTATAACGTTTGATATTTGTACCACTCAAACCAGATTATATTATTGTATGACCTTGGGTTTTATGCTCCGCTTCTTATTACTCTAGGTATTCTTAAATGAGAAGATTAGAGATATTAGGTCTAACATGTGGAGCTAGATAGGTGGCGACCAGGAGGCTATTTTCATATTATTATATGTGCTCATTTGCTATTTCGCTAAACGATACTATGGAGCTTGCTATTGCCTTATTATTTAGAGATAGTTTTTATGAGTTATTATTTGATATTTAAATCTATCGCTTATGCTATTTACTGTATGGATCTATATACTCTGATGTTGTGATTCATTCAATTATTTACTATCTCTCCTACTTTAAATTTGAGATGTTTATTATTATATTTTATTCAATGCATCGTGAGATATACGATAGGTTCTAAGTTTTTTATTTACTTTACAACCTTTGATGATCGCCCTGCATCGACCAAGCACTGCTACACCATAATATACAAGTATATTAGGTGTCGGTGGTACAGAGCAGTCATCTTATTTGGTATCAAAGCTTAGATTGTGTTGCTTAACCTATGGGATACCATGATCTAGTAGATATAGGGTAGTAGTTCTCACCTTAGATTGGATCAAGAGTGTGTATATATACGAGAGCCCATAGTTATTATATATTTTGGTATCCAAAACTATATTATATATTTTGGAATCCAGGACTACATAATAGTATATATATTACCCAAGTCGCACTATACATACAAGCACTACTTAAGCAGAATTCCTTATAGGGAGACTAATCATACTTATTACAGATTGAACAATGAGTTTCTAAACAAGGAACACTGCTAGGGACTCTATCTCTGGAGCAGATGAGGGAACTGGCATGGGACCTGCTAATCTTGATTTAAAGACTATGTTTAATACTATAATGAGGAACATGCTGCCAAATGCTCAATTAGGTGCTTTGAAAGTTGTTGATGGTGATGCTCTAGTGCAGGCGCCTAACAACTAATTTTTCCAAGTTGAATAAAGACTTTACTAGTCTTGAAGGCAAACCGTTCGAAGGAACAAGTCGACGATGGAAGTTCAGGATTGGCTTGACACTTACGGGTGGATATTTGATGATCTTAGACATAGTGATGCAATGAAAAGGAGTTTGGCCTCGTGTGAACTTTAGGAAAGGGTGATGAATTGGTGGAACACCGTGAAAATTGCTACATCCAAGGATCAGCTCAAAGCCCACTATGAATAGAAGTTTATCCCAATGCTCAGTAGTAGGTCTTGTTTCATAAATTTGCAGACTTAAAGCGGGGGGACGCTACGGTCTCCTAATATGTTGTTGAGTTCGACACTATGCCATAATATGGGATGTCCGTCATTGACACCACATTAAATAAGAACGAGAAGTTCATTATAGGATTGGATGATCACTTAGGAGAGAAGCTCATAAGCCACATTGATGAGACTTTTGAGATGCTAGTTTAGAAGGTATGAGGCATGAGAGTCTTTATCCGAAGTCGAAGACTGTTGTTTCAAAGGAAGGGACAAAGACGCAAGGCAGCTTGGGAAAGCAAGAGGAAATGGAATGAAAAAGGAAAGAAGTAGCCTAAAGGAGAAGCTGGCCAGAAGAAAGGCAAGTGGGAAATGAATGCTGTAATTGCAATAAGATGGGGCATCTTAACAAGGATTCCAAGGCCCAAAGTAGTAAGGAAAGGAAGTGCTTCATCAACGATAAGGCTGGACACTGGAAGAAGGACTTCCTAGAGTTGCAGAAAAATAAGCAAAGTGCTACTACTTATGCATTGGATGTCGTTCTTGCTTTATCGACAGTTCCATCAGCAAAGGATAAGGGGAACGACATTTTTATTAGAGATATGCATTTAATTGTGTTATAACTATGCGTGTTCTATTCAAAATCGATACGTTTGACCCTTCATATATTCAATGACTTAATAAATAGGTTAGGATGTTGACCTAATCTGAGGGACATACCTTTAGTTGCTTTGATTTAAGTGGTGATTGAACTAAGTTAGCGATGGTTTTTAAAGAAATAGCATGTTGATTCATGGAAGTTTTTTTGCTTGTATTTGTTTTGTTTGGGTCTTGCGGAGTTTGGTATCATTCGATGTGAGACGGCCGAAAGGATATGTAGCTATGGCAAAGTGATGAGGTGTAATAGATAATGGGCAGGGCAGGGAGAGAGCGGAGGCTAGAGTAAGGCTACACATCTGAGTGGGTATAGTTATGGTTTGCTTAGTGTGTTCGCTTGGAATCCCACATGAGGAGTCGTCATTGCTTTCCATATGGAGGGAACACCCAAAGGTAGTTGAGTCTTCAACTTGCAGAGAGATAGGGTTCTATATTGATCTAGTGACTATGGTTATATCTTCGAGAAAGATGGTACTTGGAGAAGGGGTAAAACTTGAAGCATAGGAGAGTGTCCAATGGAGATGATTCATTCATGGTGGTATCTCCAAGCGAGGAGTAGTTATGGCATTCACATAGTGATCGAATGATTCTTTAAGATGACTTCAGAAACTTGTTCGACAACGCGATGCATTTAATCTAGTACTTTAAATTGGAAGTGTGGGATGTGACTAGACTAGTCAGAGGAATCACGTTCGATAAGCTTAAGCGATGTAGGGGAGCATGAGATGCTTTAGATAAGTTAAATGCTAAATAGACTCTTAATAACTTTGGATAAATTGATTTCTCTTAGGGTTAGGGTATGTGAGGATGCTCACCCATGTTCCTTAGACCGTGAGATGGACCCGCTTATCCTAATAGGACAATACTTATGTGATAGGTATTCGAAAGAACGCCAGAATTAATTATGGCATGAAATGCCACTGATCTGAGAGGTTGTTAAGTGAGTTGTCATGTATCTAAGAAGGACTGTAAGAAAGTCATTGTGGGGTGATAGTCTAAGTTTGCTCATGATGGGGTAAGACTCTAGAAATGGTCATATCGAAGTATGACTTCAGGGGTAACTTGAGAAGACCAAAATGAAGAGGGATTGTGAGATAGTCATACTAGGGTGAGACTCTAGGAATGATTATGATGGGTGGGACTTCGGAAATGGTCATATCGAAGTGAGACTTTGGGTGCCTTAAGAAGGCCAAGATGAAAAGAGACTTGGAGAAGATCATAGTGGAGCGAGGCTTCGAGGATAATTGAGTGGAGAAAGACCATGGTGTTAGTCGGAATAAAGAAGCATGTTCGTGACAATGTGATACCTTGGTAAGGTAAAAGCAAAGCGAGACTTCTATTTATCGCATTTATTTTCACTCTTGGTATCATGCAAGGTAGTTTAGTATTCTGCATGCTAGGATAGGCTTAGATATTTTCTTTTTTTACTTGTTGCTACATATGCATGTTTGACTTGTGATGGTTACCTATGCTTGTATAGGCATACAGATGACCCTATTGACTTGATTATGGAATTTCGGGGGCAAAATTCCTAAAGAGCGGAGAATGTGGCGACCCACATTCTATATATCAAAGGATCGTAGAATATTTATATTATTTTCTTATGAGACATATGATTCTAATATTCTAGGAAATGACTCCTAGGGACTTTTTCCACATCCATGGTTTTTGGCGAATTTATATGTGACCATTTTAATCTTATAAATCTTGAATGGAATATAGCTTTTGACTAGAGCTGAATTAGGTTCTTAAACCACTTTCATTGGATCCGAATGATGGTTTGCCTTTCTGTAGAATGGTCAAATTAAGAAAATTGAATCACCCTTTTTGAGTAAGGGTTGAAGTTATCCATGATTTTGAGCAACTTAAGTGTGTAATTAGGGTCATTAGTAACATGGCCCATGTCCCATTTTGGGTTGAGTATGTGGGAGCTGATGGGACTTCATCCCCATCATTTCAATATTTCCGAAAATAATTAGAAACCTCATTAACCTCCATCAACATAAAAAGAAACCTAAAACCTCACCTTAATTAGCCTAAACTCATAATTAAGAATAGTTCAGCAAGATTTCTTCTTGGATCCACGACTTGCTGCTGTAGTTCATTGGGAGTTGCTACTCTACTCAAAAACCATGCAATTCGGTGCTTGATTTAGATCATTTGGATCAAAGAAGAGTCACTAGTCTCTCGCTTACTGATTAGGTCATTAAACACCTTAAACAATGCTTTAAAAATTATTTAAAAATCCTAAAAATGTTTTTAGACCATAGTAAGCTATATGTGTGAATTTTAAATGATTTGGATCAAATTTGCAAAAACATGTTTTATGGGTTCTTAACATGTTGTTATGGGTATTTCAACTTTTACCTTAAATGTAGATTTCTTTGAAATCTATATGTTTAGAAGTTTGGCTGTTGCATTGACATCTATATAAAGTTAGTATGCCGGTTTAATGTTTGAATGGTGGAAAACGACGATCGAATGTGATTTAGACTAAGGATTGGATTAATGGTACGCCGACGACCCTTACATCCCAAGTTGTCCAATTGGGATTTGATTGATATAGGACGACAAGGAAGGCCTCATGAGGTTGCAAACCAAGTTTTAGGTCATTTGAAGTTGGTATGCCCGGTTATCGTCATTTGAAGTATGGTATAGTAGGGATCGTTCGTTAGTGACCATTCGTCATGTATGGTTCGATATTAGCTCAAACTTGATGGCTTGGTGGAGGCTCATGCTCTTTGGTTCGATGGAGATAGAGATTGAACAAATTGGTTCAGTTGAGACCCATACTCTATGGTTCGATAGGAGATTGAACAAATTGGTTCGGTGGAGACACATACTCTATTGTTTGATGGGAGATTGAACAACTTGGATCAAAAGAGCTGAATCAAACCAGAATTTGGTTAAGTCTATGGATCGTCACCAACCTATAAGTGGTTTGATCTAATTGGAGAGCGATACATAGAGGAGCCTTGGGAGATGTGCAAGAATTCATAGGTGAATTGTGTGGTCGGTAGTGAACGTTCGGTGACCGTGGGCCAGTGGGGATCGTTCGATGGTCATAGGTCAGTGATGATCCATGAATTTTATTTCAAACTTTGTGTTGTCGTTATGAAGTTGCGAGGTAGGCCCCACAATGCTACATTTCAAATTTCAAGTCATTTAGAGTCCTTGTGCTCAAGATGTTGATGGATCATTGATGACATTAGGAGTATGGGTCGATAATGATTGCTTCGGATCATTTAGGAAAGAACATGGGTCTGAATTAGGACAATTTCAAATGAAGAAAAATAAGCTAAATTACGGACCGGTACTGATCCCTGAACCTGCTTGGAAAAAATTCTGATTTTACTCTGATCTAACTTGTGGCCAGAATTTCCAAGGTCTACTTTAAGAAAAAATGGTGATTACTTCAGACTTCGAGCTAACCCTAAACTGAGTTTCTTAACGTTCGATTTGGCGATTTTTGACGACAATAACTCATGACCCGACGATGTTGATTCCATGACGAGAAGTGATGGCTTTGATGATTAATAGCCATACTACGGACGCAGATTAGCTGGATTAAAGGACCTATTAGAGGAAGGATATGGGACAAACGATAGTATTTTATAATTAACAATAGCTGTCTAGAATAGTTCTCAAACACAATGTCTTCGTGTGGGAGTCGTAAGGACAGTTCCAGGATGAGCTCTACTTTAGATGACGTGTGTGAAGGGAGCATAAATATTCATAGGTTTCGACGTGCACTCATGAAGTGAGGGTATGTGCGATGAGATACATTGTACCCTGGACTGATGCGATGATAGTCGTGTTCTTGTCCTACTAAGTTGCACAGATTCAATTATTAAGAAACTGATGCATTGAGTGGTCTCTAACAAGGTCATATGAATATCAATTATCCAATGCACTAAGTGAGTGTATGTGAGAGTGGATGATGGATGCTATGTTTTCTTTGATTGTTTTTATCACTATAGGGACGTCACATGATGTAGATATTACAGATGCCAATAAATAGACATCCTTAGTACCTTGACATGTAGTAAACCCCTGATGATTACAATGGAGTAGAATATATCTTTTATATGTGCTAACTTTATGGACGCATGGACAGGTCAAAGAAGGAAACAAAGGGCCTGCATAGGGAGCGGTGTTAAACAATAAAGGAATGAGCACGAAGATGCATGGGGCGCAATATCGAGCAATATTTAGTCATACAATAGATTAAATAGTAATCTAAATTGGGAGCCAAGTGAGTACTATGTAGGGTGCTAAGCTTTGAGTATTGTAATGAATTAGAAGGATGTACTAAATTGGGAATTCAGTGGGGACTGTGCCGAGGGTGCAGCAGTAAAAGTTGACTGCTTAGGGAAACGTAAGATGCAGACATAGATAAGAACCAATTGCGTCAGTATTTTGAATGTTTCACACTTCATGGTTGAATAATGATGTGGAAACCCAACAAGTGGAGTATGGTTTGGTTTGGCTATATGATTGTTTTGGGTTTGTATTATTCACATTAGACTTTATGTCTAATCCATGTTTATGTTATTATATCCCCCATAAACTCATAAGTGCTGATATGAATAGGTTGACTTTATGGGATTAGAGAGGTATGAAATAAAGACCGCAGTGCGAACATTGAAGATAGAACATATAGTCTGTAGCTAATAAATTTTTTGTTTCTGTTATACCAAATAGTGCAGGAAGCATCATCATATGACCCAACTCTTTACTATGTTATTTTCTATTATATATAACCACTGTATAGGCGCATCTTTGTTTAATTATGACAGAAGCATATGTAAAGAATGCTAAAGCAGATTTTGATGCAATGAAAGTATTTAAATGCTTTGTTTATTTTATTTGTGTTTAGTTAATAAACTAAACTCACTTTCATCGTTGGAAGATAATTCAGATGATGACTGTAGCATCATCGACATTCGTTATCGAGTCTCGGGTAGGAGATGTTACAGCTTGGTATCAGAGCATAGCTTAGAGACATTTAAGTCGAACAAAGCTAGAAAATAGGTATAATACTTAGAATGACATGAACACCCCAAGGAGGGGATGCACTGATATACACACACAGAGGGCCATACATATATTTGTATATTACTATAACGATATATAGAAAGATATATCTATCCTTCTATTGTTCTTCCATCTCCTTTCTTTCCATTTCTTATAAAGATTTGCTTAATATAAAAGGTAAGATGGATCTAAGGAGTAGGCGGATTATGAGAGAAGGGGCAATTTTAAGAAGGGAGGCTGAAAGTACAGATACCAATGAATGGAATGCGGAAAGAATTCCATTGGAGGTAGTGGGAGGAAGTTGCATGGCTAGAAAATGAGGCTGGCATGGATGTAAATGTCTTATTTAGAGAGTCCATGGGTCAGAATACGAGGGAAGCAGCACCAGATGCAGTTCAGCCAGGATCAGCGGTTGTGAGAGTGGATTTCCCAAAGGTGAACAAAGATGATATTAATCTGGAAGGGAAGGCATTTACAAGGAAGGAGCCTGTAGTAGAACTAATGAATTAGCTAAGATGTTGTGAGTGCATATTTGGAGACGTAGAATTAAATGATGCCCAGAAAATAATGTTGGCACCAAGACAGTTGCGGGAAGATGCACTAGACTGGTGAGAGGCAGTAGTTATTGGGAACCTAGGGGACGGGATCACATAGGAGTAGTTTAAAGAGAGGTTTGAAGCGCATTTTATATTAGAATCTCTACCAAGTGTGTTGCTGAGAGAGTTTATCAATTTGAAGCATGGTGAACTTATGGTGGAGTGGTAATCCAAAGGTTCAGCTTTTATTCTTACCACAAATTGATTTTTTCTATCTTTCTAATCTATATGCACTTGTGAGTTACAAATATTCTCAATAATTTACTTCCCCAAATTATGCGTTCAAACCATCATCTAAAGGAGATTATAGGAAGGTTGTACTTAACAGACTTATCTGTGTTATCTAGAGCACAATTAGTCAAGAAACTTACTATCATTTGCAGTCGATGTCCTATTATACTATTCAAGTTAATTATTGAAGTCTCATTTACTTGCTTAGGCAAGCATACTAAAATCATGTTCTACTGCTACGGTGTTTATTCCTTTGGGTTAAGTGAGGATGTGGTTTAAAACCAGAAGAAGTCTAGGACTGAATGTAGAATGAGAAGTTCAAACCAGTATAAAAATAACTGGTATGGTTGCTTCTTGCTTTACTTTACACTTTAATCTTGTTGCTATTATATACAAGTTTTAATTTAGTAAATATAATCATATTACTCGATTTGCATAGACCTTCATTTTGTATCAGAGCTTGGCATTCTACTGATCGTAACAACATCCCAAAACAATGTTCAGAAAGAGAAGGTCTAGTTAGAGCATAAAGATAGTTGAAAAAAAGCAAATTTTTGGATTGTGAATTGTTACACAATGATTCTATTTATAACAGTCATTTAGCATGACATAATAGTTTATTTAAAAAATTTAAGTTGTTACAAAAGGTCAATAATGTTGCTTTACAGATTGTAAAAGATTGTTAATTTAAATATGACAAATTAAAGGAAAAAATTGATTTCTCAATAAAACAAACTACAATTTTTGAAATTACTATTGAACAACTTGTTTCTCAAAATAATTCCCTTTTAAAAGGAAATGAACTTTTGATTAATAATAATGCTAATCTTTTAAAGAAAAATGAATCTTTTCAAAGCGAAATTATATTTTTTAGAAAATTCTTTAAATGAATCTAATTCTAAAGTTTTGTTTCTTAAAAAAAGAATAGTGTTTTGAATGCTAGAAATTTAGATTTAAATAAAGAATGCAATATTTTAAAAAAAAATGTTATTTTACAGAAGAAATTTTGTAACTCTAAAGCGAATTTTGACAAATTAAATGGGAAAGTTACAAAATTCAACAAACGAAAAGATGATTTATCTTCCTTAGTGATAAATACTAAAGTTTACAATAATAAAAGTGGTTTAGGATTTAAGTGCCATAAAATAAAAATATTACTAGATACGCATTCATGTATATATGTTTTAATACCAGTATTAAAAATTGATAGTTCTAAAACCACATCGTGTCATGATAGTATTTTACTTCGAAATAAAGAACATTCTTTGAACACTAAACCAATGATAATTAATGTTGATATATGGGTTCCTGCCAATATAACCAATCATTACAGATAATTATACATTAGTAATTATTACGAAACTATGATTTATAGTGAAAATCATGTTTTTATGGGATCAACCACATCCAACAGGATATGGTTTCCTAAGTCGTATATCCTATATTTGTCTTGTAAAATGAGTATCATTATGCTTACATTTGACACATCTATTAGATACTCATTAAATTGCATTAATGTTAGTTTTATTCACTTATTTAGGATACTTATCTCCTTTATATATAAAAGGGGGTTTACATATACATAAAAAGTACATAGATATATTTCTTAAGAGAAATACTATATTTAGTGGAGTAATTAAAATATAATATGCATATGCTTTTAGACCAATTTGATAATGACAAAGGGGGGAAATTTCATTTGCATATTGATAGGGGGAGATATTATAATTAGATGGAGCTTTAAACATATTATAATATTATATTATATTTTTCAAAAATTGTATAGTTGTTATCATCAATAAGGAGAAGAATGTTAGAACCTCTCTTGTTGGATCTTAATGACAACAACTATATAATTGCGCCAAAGAACCTCTAAGCTTACTTGTAAGTACATGAGTATCAAAAAAGACAAACAAATAAGTTCAGTCTGAAGACGCACAATACAAAAGAGGATAAAAATATATACAAGGAGATATGACGATCGATATCAAACCGGGCTGAAATTGAAGAAAACAAATAGGTTTTATATCTTCATTTTGTTGGTCAAGATTTTATGTATAATCTCCAGTTTGATGATTACACAGATGTCCATGTACATTTAAATGGAAAAAGAAGTTTTTAGTTCGAATCTAGATGTTTGGATTTTTCATGATAAACGTTTATATTGCAATCTAGATGTTTTGAACAAGATATCCATACATTTGGACACCTGTAGCCAGGTTATTAATTTGAATTTCCAAAAGACATGTCCTCTCTTCTACAATAGTTGCATTCCTACTTTGAATAGTTCTCTCCAACGGTTACTACTATTCAATTAGAACTTTTCAAATCTACAAATAGAGTTGAGAATTAACTTTTATTCTTACAACAAATCAATTGTTTCTATCTTTTTAATCTATATGCATTTGTGAATTACAAATATTCTCAACATTTTACTTCCTACAATTACTCGTTCAAATCACCATCCCAATAAGATTATAGGAAGATTGTACTTAATAAACTTATCTGTGTTATCCAGAACTCAACCAGTCAAGAAAATTACTACCATTCGTAGTCGAAGTCTTATACTGCTACTTAGGCAAAAGTATTAAAATCATGTTCGATTGCTTGTGCTAGTGTATTGAAATCCTGTTTTGCTACTCGGGTGCCTATTTCTCTGGGTTAAGTGAGGGTGTTGTCTAAATTCAGAAGGAGTCAGGGACTGGAAGTATAACAGAAGTTCGAACCAATGTAAGAATCTCTGGTGTGATTGATTCTTGCTTTGCGGTACACTTTAATTCCTCTACTGTATATACAATTTTTAATTTGGTAAATTAAATCATAATACTCGATATGCATATACTTTTAATGATAACGAAGAGCTAAACAAGTTAAGAGGGGAGAAAGTTCAAGAAAGGTATGAGGAAGAAGTCGACATTCTGCAGAACGCTTGGTGTGCGGATGCATGAAGTATTCAACATGCAAAACTATTGGGTGAGTAAGCGGAGAAGAACACATCAGATGATACAAGAGAAGAAAATATTGATCAATTTATGGAAGCAGAGAAATAGGAAGAGAAGATAGAGTAAGAAGGATTAAATTCGAACAAATAAATAAAAGAAGAGAGTATGCAGTATAACGTAACCATTGCATGTAAAACAATAAGTAATGGATGGCGTGGACTATGAGCTATATGTGTGCGTATAAGAGGAGAGTGCCAATTGTTCTAATATAACGTTGTAACTAAATTACATCTTGCAATTATGAAAAAGTAATCAATTTCCCTCTACTTTTCTTCTTCTCTTAAGTTTAGTCTCTCATTTTCAACTCCAATCCATTTTCTGCTCACTCTTCTCCCCATCACCATATCAAAAGATACTAGGAAAACAACATTAGAAGCAGTTGAACCCCACTATTTGGTATAAGATGCAAGAAATGATGAACTTGAAGCAACTAATCTAGATCCAGTTCAAAATCCAATGTCTTATGCTCAGATTAGCTCATGGAGAACGAAGCAAATTAACTTTAATTCAATACTAGCGAATGATATCTTCGGTATCAAAACCAAACTGTCACAAATTACACAAAATCTACAACTAATCATGACCAAATTTCCTCATTCCAATTCACTAAATCACTCTAATATCACCAATAACCCACCAGCTCAAACCCTAGAACCAGCCATAACTTATGATCCATCACTTAGTATTCTGCCTAATCCAAACTTTTCACCATTAAACTTGCATAGATCCACATATGTTCCTTATCCTCATCAATTCTCACCTCAAGATGCACATAATCAAACTCAATTTCCACAACCACAAAGGGACTTCACATTTTTCCTCATACCACTGAAACATTTCAACCAAAACATGTACCACCATGTCAAAAACAATTTTACCATAAATCACTGAAACTGGAATTTCCTAGCTATAACGGGGATAAAAATATCTTACCCTAGTTAAGGTAAGCTAAGAAAGTCTTTGTAAACCAAGATATTCCATCTGCTGACTGGGATCAAATAGCTACTTTTTGAAAAGAAAATGAATTATTGCTTTTCGAACAACACAGAATTACCACTCAATTCTATATATTATATTTTCTTTATATAAGCTTCTCTGGACTTCTGGGCTTTGAGACTTTTTTGAGACTTGTACAAAAGAAATAAATATATACGTCAGGCCCGTTTGTATTTACATAATGCTGGTTTGCTTGCTTTAACCTAATCTCTCAGTAACCCCCCTCAAACCAGATCGAGGGTTAGGGTTATATTCTTTCGGTAATGGCCGCCACGAATAAATACTTCTCAAAAAAATTCTTCGATTTTCTTTCTTTGATCTGATAAATTGAGATTTGAAGGTAAAAGTAAATGAATCAGGAATGGTTGCGGCTATGTTTTGACGAGCAAACCTCAAATTTAGCCATCAACTTCCGAAGTTATGAGCTTTGCAAATAAAATCAGTATAACTCGTAGATCTAGAATGGTTGAGGCTTTACTTTGATGAGCAAACCTCAGATCTCTCAGTTGTAATTAGTAAGGCCGATGGATCTGGAAAGGTTGAGGCTTTACTTTGATGAGCAAACCTTAGATCTCTTAGTTGCAATCAGTAAGGCCGATGGATCTGGAAAGGTTGAGCCTTTGCTTGGATGAGCAGACGTTATATCTCTCGGTTGCTGGCAAATAATTCGGAGCTCTGTTCTCTGAATTTAGATTTACTTCATCAATATTTAGTTCACTTCTGAATCTGGTAAAGTTGATCTTTGACAAAGCTTTCTTAAAAATGTCAGCCTTTTGGTAAGTGAAAGGTGCGTGACTAACCCTTAGCTTTTCCATTATAACTTGTTCTCGAACGAAGTACAAGCCTAAATCCATGTGCTTCGTTCTGGAGTGTAAAACTGGTGCTGAGATTGTCACACCAGATAGTTGCTGTAGTATCAGTTTTGATGTGTAGTTCTTTTAACAGTGATGCTACCCACATAATTTCAGCGGTTGCACTTGCAACACTTCTATACTCTGCCTCTATACTAGATCTAGATACTGTTGTTGTTTCTTAGCACACCATGATATCATATTTTTGCCTAAAAAGATACAGCACCCAGTTGTTGACTTTCTGTCATCACTGTCAATGGCCCAGTCAGCGTCTGTGTAGCCATTGATGTTGAGTATCTTCCTTGCATGTAGAATAAGTCCCTGATTTATGGTGCCTTTACGGTATCTCAGTATTCTCTTGACTGCCTTCCAGTGATTATATAGTGGCTTTTGCATGAATAAGTATACAAGTAACAATTGATTCAGAGAATTTAATGAAAATGGAGTTGCCAGATTTTGTTGAAATATAGTTGAGACTGGCTAGAATCTGTTTCAGCTTGTCAAACCACACTCTTGGTGCTTGCTTGAGTCCATAGATTGCTTTGTTTAGTTTGCACAACACTCTTTCATTTCATTGTTGTCTGAACCTAGATGGTTGCTCCATGTATACCTCCTCCTGTAATACACCATTTAAGAAAGCATTATTTACATCTAATTGTTTAATGGTCCAATTCTTATACAAGGCTATAGTTAGTACAATTCTGATGGTAGATGGTTTCACAACTGGTTAAAAAGTTTCAGTAAAATCAAATCCACTTTGTTGTGAATATCCTTTTGCTACCAATCTAGCCTTGTATTTTAGAATTGTACCATCAGGATTTTTCTTTAATCTATAAGTCCATTTACAGCCTATGACATTTTTATGTTCAAGAAACTGAACAAGATTCCAGGTTTTATTTCTTGTAAGTGCATCATATCGCTCTTTCATGGCTGTCTTCCACTTCTCATCTTGTATTGCTTGATATGGGTTCCTCATTGAATAATTATATACTGTATATTTTTGGTTTAAATATACCACTCTTTGATCTTGTTATCATATGATGACCACTATCTTTATTTGCAGGATCAATCTGTTGAGCTTCATCTCTCATTATGCTTTCCTGCTGAGTATTGGATGATTGAGAATCATTCAATACTGAGTGGTGATCTACATGACTGATATTATCTTGTTGTGGGGACTGATATGAGCCTTTAGATTCTTCATTCTGATCATGGCTAGAAACATTTCCAGTCATTTTTTGTTGTTGAACAACATTGTTCTCATCCTGAGACATCTGTCTCTCTACAGGTATGATTATCTCAGGTACAGGAGGTATTGAGATTTTTGGATTGTACAGTTTTTTTATAGTATTTTTTTCAGACTTGCTGAAAGGAAATTCATACTCATTAAAGGTTACATGTCTTGATATGTAAATTCTACCTTTGTTGTCAAGACATTTGTAGCCTTTTTGATTATTTTCATATCCTAAAAATGTACAGTGGGCAGACCTGAATTCTAACTTGTGTGTCCTGTAGGGTCTTAAATAAGGGAAGCACAGGCATCCAAATATCTCTAGACTCTGATAGTATGGCCTGATGTTTTTCAGTGTGTCAATTGGACTTTTGAGTTGTAAAACTTTGGTTGGCAATTTGTTGATAAGATACACTGCTGTTGAGAAAGCATCAGGCCAGAATTTCAGAGGTACAGATGCTTGTGCAAGAAGAGTTTGACCTGTTTCTATAATGTGCATGTGCTTCCTCTCAATTAGACCATTCTGCTCAGAGGTATATGGTCAAGTTGTTCTGTGATTTATTCATTTTTTTTGAAAGAATTCTTTGAGTGGTAAGAACTCCTTGCCATCATCAGTTTGAATAATTTTTACTTGGCATTTTGTTTGTTTTCCAGCACTTGCTATAAACTGCGTTACTGCATTACAAGATTTAGATTTTGCTTTTAAAATATAAATCCACACATATCTAGAAAAGGCATCAATAAATGAAATATAATACTTGTAGCCATAGTCAGTAGATATTGGGGCTGGTCCCCACAGATCTATGGCAACAAGTTCTAGTGGCTTAACAAATTCAGTATTTCAATCTGGAAATGCAAGTTTGTGACTTTTGCCCATTGGGCAGTAAGTGTAGGTCTAGAATGAAGGAATATTTTCAATATGAACTTTACTATTGTTACTCAAAACATGCCTTACAATTTTCATACTGGGGTGACCCTGTCTAGCATGCTAGATATCATAGCTATTGCAACTTTCAACAAATTTTGTTTCAGACATGTTACACCAGGTTTTCATACTATCATGTTTTCTTGATTTTGCAACATCAAATTTATATAATCCCCTACATTCTCTACCCTGCAAAAGAATTTCATATGTTAGTGCATCTTTTACTAAGCAAAACTTTGGGTGAAATTCAAAATATACATTATTATCCTTTGAAAATTGTGAGACACCCATCAGATTCTTTCTGATAAATGGTACTCTCAAAAGATTATAAAGATATAATTGTCTAGCACCTATAATACTTGCATTTCTAGTGTGTGTTATATGAGTTGCTTTTCCATTACCCATTTATAGTAAATGTTTACCTTTGTATTCCTTGTTTCCAAGATTCAAATTGTTGAGATTATTTGTAACATGATTAGTTGCTCCTAAATCTGGGTACCAACTGTCATCTTGAATTTCCTCTGCCTTTGCTAAATGACTGGTTGTGTTTTCTGATTGCTCCTTGCATCCTTGTTGAACATTTACCATGTTTGCACTAGAATCATTCTGTCTTGAGTTGCCAGTATCATGTTGAGATGGTGTATAGTTAGCATCAAATCTAAAGTAGCATATGTTTGCTCTATGACCATATTTCTCATAGATTTGACACCTTGTCCTGTTGCTGTTGTTCGTATATCTGCCACCTCTTCCACTTGGTCTATAATTTTGACCACCTCTTTGATTACTGTTGGATTGATTTCTGTAGTTGTGGTTTCTTTCTTTATTTCTTCCTCTGTTGTTAGTAACATAGTTTGCTGAATATTCAAGATTTGTTGACCTTTTTTGCTCTAATCTCCCTTCATGTGCTAGTAATATGGAGTGTATATATTGTAGTGTTGGTAAACTTTCTGTTGATGATATCAAAGCTACAACTGATTCATACTCTTCATCTAATCCACTTAGCAAATATAATATTTTCTCTGTGTCACTTACATTGTGCCCTGCATAGGCTAACTAATCACAAACAGTTTTCGTTTTGGACAAGTACTCTCTCATAGTCTGATTGCCTTTCTTTAAGTTGTGTAATTGTCTTTTTTACTGCATAATTCTTGCAGTAGATTGAGAACTAAAAACTTGCTCTATTGTATGCCAAATCTCATAGGCAGTTTTGCAACCTATTAGTTGTGATAGAAGACTTGCACTGATTGAAGACAATAACCAAGAACTGAACAAACTATCTTTCCTTTCATGTATAATATATTCTTGATTATCAATTAACTTCCTTTGTGCATCCGTAGGGAATATTGGTGGTTTAATGATGGTTCCAAGGACATATTCCTGAAGACCATAAGCTTTAATTGCAGTCTCCACTTGAAAATTTCCAGAGTAAATAATTGGTTTCATCAAGTGGGGTAGTTATAATCCGGCTATGTGGTTTGATGATGGTTTTGAGGAGTTCTTGGGTGACATTGGACTGATTTTGGAGACAGAAGTGGGTGAGACAGCACTATTATCATTCCCTTCAGCCATTAATGAAGAAATTATAGCAAGAAGTAATGAAAAGGATCGAGATTACCAGAAAATGAAGATGCAACCAGAAAATGGCTGGATGATGATCTCTGACAGGCAGTTTCTTGGCACGACACTTCAGGTTAGAAAAACTGAATCTCTAAATTTCTGAAAGTACTGATGCAGCCAAAGTACGATATGTGATGAAAATTTTCTGATATCTTTCTTTCTTGGCACGGCACAGTAGTAGATGATGAATTTTCTTTAAAGAATCATATACAGTTGTTAAACTGTATATAATTTGATCTCAGATGATGAGAATACTCTGATGAGATATGATTTCCAAACAAAAGATGACGATCAGATGCTGTTAAGCATACGAGCTCTGATACCATGAAAAGAAAATGAATTATTGCTTTTTATTGCTTTTCGAACAACACAGAATTACTACTTTTCTGTATATTACATTTTCTTTATATAAGCTTCTCTGGACTTCTGGGCTTTGAGACTTCTTTGAGACTTGTACAAAAGAAATAAATATATGGGCGATGCCCGTTTGTATTTACGTAATACTGGTTTGCTTGCTTTAACCTAATCTCTCAATACTTTTCATCTTAAAGATGTAGCATTATAGTTATTTATTTAGTACCCGCACAACATATATCATGCTTTTTATGGCAAATTTTTCATGAAGAAAGCATAATAAGGTTTAGACCACTAAAATGTCTAGAACGTTTGATGCATTTGCACATTTGAATCAAGTGACAACTGTGAGAGATTATTTGAACAAATTTGAAAGGCCTATTAGATAAGCTATAACCTGACTGTGTTATTGATAAGTTCAGTGGGGGTTTAAAAGTTAAAATCAAATATGAAGTATTAGTAGCAAAATTGATATTTTCAGAGAAGCAATAAACCTAGCCAAAATATTCGAGGAAAAATGTTTATATACAAGAAAACACTATAAACCCTTCTCCAGTCCTTACCATACACCTCAATCCACACAACATTCAAACTTCCCATTCAACTACCCTAGACCATATTTCGTACTACAAACGGACCATAAACCAGCAATTTCACCAAATTATCACCATTTGAATTGTGAACCAGAAGAAACAATTATGTTATACTTGTGATGAAAAATTGGTACCAAAACCATAAATGTCCTAATAAAAGAGTATATATTTTAGAGGTATTTTATAATAATAAAGAATTGAACTTTGTCTTAGCTTAAGAAGAAGAATTGACTCATACACCCCTTGATCATGATTCAATCACAAATACAACCTTAGCCATTTCTCTTTAAGCTCTATCAGGGATCCATCTGCACATAGTACATACAATACAAGTTAATGGAGATATTTTAGGACATCAATTTAATATACTTGTAGACTCTAGATCTACACATAGCTTCATCAATGATTAATTAGGAAAGAAATAAATCTTCCAATTACTACATCTCATAATTTTAAAGTCATTGTTCCCAGTAGAGAGCAATTATGAGGAAATGAAATTTGCAAAAAAAAGTCACTCCAAATTCCAAGGCCTTGAAATGCCTATTAATTTTTTGTTATTACCATTAGAAGGTTGTCATTTGGTCTTGGATGTACAATAGTTAAGCCTTTTTGATGACATTGTATTCAATTTTAAAAAGCTCTGAATAAAGTTCAATTTTAATGGGAAAGAAGATCAAATGGCAAGGAATTCGACCAGCAAGCAGCAAAATAATCCTACAAAGAAAATGAATAAAACTCTCAATTCTACAAATTCATGTTTCCTATCGCAGTATTCCCAAATCCAATTTCAACCCAACATATTTACTTACCTCTTCATTCACAACATATACCACTAACCATTCAAAATATCACCCAAGACTTTGCATTTGTTTTCACAAAGCCAACTTCTTTACCACCACACAGATCAATCGACCATCAAATTTTCCATCAACAATCCTCTAAACCTATATGCCTACAACCATATAGATATTCTTATCATTTAAAGAATGAAATAGAAAATTTGAACAAAGAAATGCTATAATCATGTCCTATTAGACCAAGCCATAGCCCATATTCCTCTCAAGTGGCGATGGTTTAAAAGAGCAATGGTAGTTGGAAGATGTTCGTTGATTATAGGGGACTGAACAAAATAAGAATAAAATGTTCCCAATTCCTCTCGTAGATGACCTATTTAATGAACTACATTATGCAACTTATTTCACAAAACTAGACGTAATGTCTAGTTGTCAACAAATTAGGCACCTGGAAGATATTCATAAAACAACTTTCATAACGCATGAAAGCCACTATGAATTCTAGGTTTTACCATTTGGCTCAACCAACGCATAAGCCACTTTTCAAGCTTTGATGAACGTTATCATTAAGGAATATCTTAAGAAGTTCTTTCTCGTATTCCTCGATAATATATTAATACACAGTTTAAACTAGAAAGAACAATTACAACACTTAATTTCAGCTTTGCAGGTCCTAAATCACACAAGTTTGTGGATAAAATGCCCAAATGCTCTATTGCATAGACTCAAATTAACTATTTAGGCCTTGTTATTTCAAAATAAGGGTTACCGGTGAGTTATTCCAAGATCCAAGCAATCAGAGAATGGCCTACTCCAAAGTCAATTAAAGCTTTTAGAGGTTTTCTAAGACTTTTTGGCTATTATAGGAAGTTTTTCAAATGTTATGCTACAATAGCTAAACCCTTAATTGATTTACTAGAAAAAGATTCTTTTACCTAGAACCAAGAAGGGAAACATGCTTTCATGAACCTTAAAGAAGCATTATGCACAACATTATTTTTAGCCTTGCTAGATTTCAGGAAAGACTTTGCGCTAGAATGCAATGCATTAAGAAGTAGGATAGGAGCCGTGCTAATGCAAGAAGGAAGACCAATAGCTTATTTAAACCAAGTGATGTAAGGGAAAGAATTTAATTTCTCAACCCATGAAAAAGAATTTTTGGCTTTAATATTAGCAATAAGGAAATTGCCACAATATCTGTTACAAAGGATTGTTATAAAATAGATCATCAATCTCTAAAATATCTGTTGGATCAAAGATTATCAAATAGTACTCAACATAAGTGGCTAAATAAATTGATTGGATTTGATTATTTAGTGTAACACAAGCCTAGAAAAGTGAACATTGTAACTAATTGTTTATCAAGAGTTAACAACAGTATTCAACTAATGTGTCCGTACATCTACAAGCACTTTCCATAGGGCTTCAAGATATCAAACAACTGGTCCAAAAAACATTCTCAAAAAAAATCAATGACTCCTCTACCACGACCTCAAAAATATGCAAAACAACCTGACCTTTATTATTACAAGGGTAGAATTTTAATCAGCCAAAATGCAACTAATCTTAAGCATACGCTATTACAACCGGCTGCTATTCATTCAGGAGTTAAGAGAATTTTACATAGAATAAAATAATCTTTTTGTTGGCAAGGACTTAAGAAGGATATGCACACTTTTGTATCATCTTATGATATTTTTCAAACGACAAGATCAGATAACATTGATATTCTAGGGTTGTTAACCATTCCTAGATCTAGAACAAATATGTGAAGATACTGCTATGGACTTTACTGTTTAGTTACCGAAGCATCATTCATATTCTATAATCCTGGTAGTAGTGGACATATTGTCTAAATATGCATAATATATACCATTGACTCATCCATATGCATCAACACAAGTAGTACAATTTTTTTGATGACATAGTAAACATATTGACCCAAAATTTTGAACACTGTATTTAAATATATAAATTTTTATATTTAGGTTAAATGTTTTTAAATGGATTTTATAACCTTAGTTTACCCCTTTTTAATTAAAAATGTATGATGGTAAACATTTTTTTGAAAAATATTTACAAAAATAAATAGTTCAAAGAAATATCAATAATGTGACGGAAAATTGTTTTATTGATAAACGACTTTTTACTCAATATAAGTTATTTAAATGAAATGAATGTAATTTCGTCAGTTAGAAATTTAATGTTTAAATATTGAATAAATAGTGTAGAATTATAATCAGTTCACTAAATTGAGTAAACACGTAATTTTGTTTTAGTAAAGGGATGAATAAAAGTGGACATCGCATGCACTGAACGGACACAAAAACAGACTTGTAACTATGCATATATAAATAAATCAACTTCATTTTCTCTAGCGATAACATAAACATGCTTTCATGCATGAAGAGAAATGTGAAAGTGGCAAGCTTGTGACACTTGGCTTGGTTTAGGACAAATGGCAAAGGAAGGAGGACATTTGGAATGCATATAACACTTGGAAAATAATACAAGGGTAAGGTAGGAAGTAAAGCACATGGGGGAAGTGCTTTTGACCTGAAATAGGAGCGACAAAAGAGATAATTTTCTCTTGTTATAATCTACACAACTCACTCCATTTGTTCATAAATATTTTTCTGAGTTTTTTGCAAAAACAATGACCTCTTTCTCTCTTCTTCTTCTCTTTATATTCCAAAACCAAATCAAATCAACTCTAATTGCTCTCAAACTTTAACCTAGCCTTAGAACATTCTAAATGCATGAAATAGAAACTTAAAACATGAAGAAAAGGAGCACACTACTACCATGGATTTTTGGCCGTAAGTATTTAGGTGAAGAGGAAAATGGCCTTGAGAAAGAGTGAGATGGAGAAGGTGGACATAATCTTTTGGAGGCAAGGGGAGGTGGTAGTTAACTTTATGGTGATATTAGGAAGTGTGCTTGTGTTCTACAAGGCTTGTGCATGGAGTTAGCAAGGAGTTTGGTGAGTTAGCTCACCATTTGATAAGTATATGTAGTGATATATGCTAGTGTTTTATTATAGTATATGTGATTGATTTTATTTTGCTTGATCGGTTGTGATTCTTGCTTTGGATCAAGCAAATGACATATGAATACAATGATCATGGACTTGTATGACTGAGTATGACTCGTAACAAAGCACGTAAGGATTAGAAAGGGATGGACTTGAAATGGAAGTGGTTTTATAGCGATAGTTGCCATAAAATGCACTTTGGAAATGGCTTGCTTTGTTGATTTTCTATGAATTTTTATAAGAGATCCTTTAGGGTTTCTTGTCATGTTTGTGATGTACTGTATGTGTATTAATTATTGTAAAAAGATTAGATGCTAAAATTTTTGTTGTATCTCAAATCGACAAAACTATCAAGTGTATAAAACTGGAAATCATCAGAACCTATTATCCACAGCACCTCTAGAACACTTTAGTAACTCTGGACCACTATTTACAGCATTTCTAAAATGTTGTCTTTTTGTTTGAGACATTAAACGTTTCTAAATGACTTTAAATTAACTATTTTATTTCAATCTATTTGGTGGTCTTTTCTAACATATATTAAAGTGTTCTAAAAGTAGTTCGGCTTCTCTATATATTTTTCTTAATTAATTATGTATTTTTAAAGTAAGCGGGTTATTATTACATAAAGGAAAAACATCTTTTTTCAAGTTTTAAATTAATCATAAATTAATAATCTTTAGGTACTATCTAAGATAAATGTTCTTAGTATATTATAAGTGCTTCTAGGATGTATAAAGTATATGTAGTTTTTAGAAAATTAGTTAATTATTTATTTAAGTATTAAAAAGCTTGTGTGATATAATACCTTTTAAATTATTTTTATAATTTTATTATTGTATTAGCTTGTAAATAATTAGTATACAAATAAATATGTATATCATTTTAAAAATATATTTTGTAAGTATATGAATTGGAAAAGTATGTTAAGTCAATTATAAAGTAATAAGCGAAGATTTGGATTTTAACACTTTAGTTAAAGTGAATGGTTTTTTGAAGTAAACTAACATCAAGTTAACTTGTTAAATTAATATAAATATAAGCAATTATGTTTAGAAGTATAATTATAATTAGGATTATAATTATCATTAGGACTATAGTTAGGATTCTAATTAAGAATATAATTAGACCTTCTAAGTGAAGATTTTAATAATAATTATAAATGAAATGTTTTAGGTTGTTGTGATAATGTTTGAGTAACACTTGTCTTAAATCCTTAAAAATGTAATTGGATCTTTAAAAGAAAGTTCTATGATAATGTTCAAAGTATGAAATGTTTTGGGTTTATTGTAACAATGTTTAAGTACGTTTCTTTTTAACCTATTTAATTATATTTTAAAGTAAGTAAATCTTATTAGTGATTTGTGAATATACTTATACCATTGAGATATGTATATGAATACTTTTTAAAGTATTGAAAAGTGTATAAATGATCAGAGAATTATAGAATACTTATGTATATCTTTCACGAAGATATTATATATATAAGTAGAAAATGTAGCTTTTAATTAATAAGGAGTTTAATTAATTAGTAGTCTAATTGATCGAGAGTTTAATTAATTGTAGTTTAATTAATTGTAGTTTAATTAATTAGGAAATTAGAATATAAATTAATAAGGAAGGCTTTAAATCAATAAAAGAAGTTTTATTGAGTAAAAGGATTTTTACTGACAAAAGGGGGTTTTAGTTAATTAAGGATTAATTATTTTAAAAAGTGCATTAGAAGTCAATTATGTGACTTAATTGTGCTTTATGTAACTTAATCATGCTTTGCCTGAATTTATAGTGCTTTATGTGTTTACTTGTGTATGGGAAGTATATGAGACTTATTTTCCATATGCGATTGTTCTCATTGTATTGAATTTGACTAGAATTAGCTTAGAAAATACCTAGAAGGAACATAAGGTGATGTTATACCTTATATATAAACTCGTCTTGCTCTTCCAAGACAATTGATAAGGAAATCCATACAGATAGGAGATGACCAACACCATTATGTATTGCTTGTTTATTTCCAAAGAACCGGAGTTGAGTTAGCTGGGAATCTATCAACTAGTTTTGAAGTGCCCGTTAAGCGAGGGAATGTACTTATATGAGTGACTCGAAACTTAATCACTTCATAAAATATGCATGTTCGATGCTTTGGAAGAAGTTCATGATCTGTTCGAGATGCTGGAATCTATAAGGGGATTCGAGATGATGGAATCCATATGGAGATTCCAGATCTGGTTGAGAAGCTCAAACCTGTATATTCACGATATGGGAATCCATGCACGGTTCCGAGATTTGTTGAGATATGGAAATCCATATGTGGTTCCAAGACCTATTCAGGTTATAGCTCATGTGTTAGATGCTGAACATGACTTCAACTTCGGTAATGACAAACACCAAAGATACGAGGCTTAGCCAGGGGGTTTAGCAAACCAATGAAGGTGCAGGAGAATGCATTCTAGAGATATTTATGGATACACATGTCCGAGTGATGCACTCGACCTCACATTATAGCAGGGGCCAGCTACTTTTTTCCTATGATACATATCATAGTTATGTATACTTTTTGAATGGATATCTCTAATCCTTGAGTAAGAGATTCACCTCGACGTACTGAAGGCATGTCCATGGAAACCTTACACAATTATACGAACGCCTTAGTGGTTTTAATTGTATACCTTTTATTGATATGGTGTACATACACACATAGGATAGCTATTTCTTACATATATTCTTCACCCTAGATATTATCTATTATATTGAATGTGTACTTGTTAGATGATTGGATCTTTTGAGGGGAAAGTCAATTAAGTGATTTGATTGGTCTGAAAGGATGCTGTTATATATCACATATATATCTTGAGTTTCTCACACCAGACCATTTTTTACCCATGGTTTTATTTTTTCCTTAATTCCTTGGGTGCTCTTTCGAGCAGTTTAAGAAGAGCATGTTTTCGTTGATGTTCATTGGGCTCTTGGGGAGGAGCTAGATGATTTACCTATTGTATTGTTTATTTTCCACTGCATTACTTTATGTATATCTAACGTCAATTGTATGGACAGGCTGTTATAACTGTCCAAGCTGATGGTATAGTTTAGTTTTGTAACTCTGAAATGCTATGTATACTATAGTAGCATTGTGTACTATCTTTTGATATTATATGTTGTCATTCCATTGTGAGATCTGATGTTTTTGTTCTTCTCTTTCTTATTCGTTTTCTTTTCTTCATTTTCTTTTGCACTAACAATCAGTCCTTTTGACACTTGGGTGTTCGGCATGTGAATACCATGGATGTATTAGTATTGACATTTGGTGGTCGAAAAGGGTGATCATTATAGTAAAGCTACATGGCATGCCTTCTTCAATTGTGATTGATAGAGATCCTATATTTACTAGCAACTTTTAGCAAGAACTTTTTGACCTACAAGGATGTAAATTAGTACTAAGCAGCACTTATCACCCACATTTAGATGGCTTGTCTAAGGCAAAAAACACAATTTTAAAATGATATTATGATGCTTTTATAGCCATAAGCCAAAAGAATAGACAAAGTGTTTGATATTAGCAGAATCATGGTATAATTCAATCTGGAAAGATGCTACTAATCTGACTCCATTTGAAGTAATATACAGAAGGAAGCACATACTCTAGTTACATATTAAAAGCTGCAAATGTTCATATTGTTGAAGATACTTTATTTTCTAGAGACACCACACTAAAATTGTTGAAAGATAACATTTACCATGCTAGAGAAAATACGAAGGTAACATTAGATAAACAAAGGACACATGGATAATTTAGCATTAACGATTCGGTCTACTTAAGAATTTGACAATATAGACAATTATCAATAAGTAGTAGAATAACACACAAACTTTCTCCTAAGTACTATGGGCCTTATAAAGTTATTGATAAACTTAGAAAAGCGGCTTACAAACTTGCTCTACCTGAAGAAGCAGAAATACATCCTGTATTCCACGTTTCTCAACATAAAAAAAGATAGGAGATCACATAGACTTTTAGCACTCACCACCTTCTTGTGTTGAACAAGTACATTGAGAACCTAAAAGATATTAGTAAGGAGAATGAAAAAGATGAACAATACAAATACTAGACAGGTGCTTATTAAGTAGAATCACTTAGAGGAAGAGGACATAGGAAACTTATTGGGACTTGATAGCAAAATTTCTTACCTTTGACCTTGAGACAAGGTCGTTCTTTTAGAGGGTGGGGAATTTTTATAGCTCTAACAGTAACAATTAGCTAGCAATGACTAATAAGCACTAATAATAGAAGAGTTGAACAAGTTGAGAGGAGAAAAAAAGGATGAAAGCTTTAAGGAAGAAGAAGTTGGAATTCGGTAGAACACTTGATATCTAGATTCATGAATTATGCACTGCATAATTTTTGGGTGAAGAAACAAAGAAGAACACATTAGATGATACAAGAGAAGCAAATATTGATCAAGCTATGGAACCAGAACAACAGATAGAGAAGATAGAGGAAGAAAGACTGAATTCGAAAAAGTAAATAAAGGAGAGAGTAAGTAATATTCCCTCTCATTCAAAATATAAGATGTTTTGGAGGTTTGCATAGGAATCCAGGAAAGCAAATCAAATGAGACTTTAGCCCATACTTAAATTAATTCCATCCTATAAAGTTCTCTTTTCATGTACAGGTCAATTATTATTCCTATTTTCATGCAAAGCTCAATTACTACTCCTATTCTCTTCAACTTCTTCATTTTTGTCATGAAGCTACCCAAAATTCAAACATCTATTAAAAACCAACAAAAACGATGGATTTTTTTTTTTTATTTGAAATTTCAAATTTTAGAATGGAGCAAAGCTAAAATTATGTAGATTCATTTGCTTATACAAAAAGATAAAATCAAAGAGTTGAAATCCTACAAGAAAACATATCCATGGCTTCAAGTAGTATACATCAATATATTGACCTGAATTTCCCACCTACGAGAGATGAGGAAGAATTTCCCTTTTAACAACATCATGATCCTTTGAGCACTAAAGGTAACACAAATGATGAATGCGAATTGTTCTCCTTCATGTATGGCTCAAATATTTCTGAAGAAGGAAACAATTTCAATATGGAGGACCATGTTCTAGTGATAACATATCATATTGTACTAGAAACATGAAATTGATTTAAATATCAATGCAAATCAAGAGTCTGAGATTCCATTATGTGAATTAGATGTTGATTAATTATGTGAAGTAGACGAACATATTCCAGCTCCAAATACGAGAATCGTTTCTACATATACTAGTTCTCTCTTTCCTAGAATAGCAGCTTTTTCAACTTTCATATTCTTCACTTGTTTGTTCTCAAGATTCGTAATGACACTTGATGTGTTCATTTAACATATGTAGTAAATGTTGTCGTATCTCAAGCGAGACAGAGAAAGTTTGTATCAAATGGTGAAAGATGGGCTATTTATAATGCTTTGTTAGAGAAGTGTATCAATGAAAAACTGAAACATAAAAAATAACAGAAATTTCTCGTTTATTTTCAATAATTATACAAACCGTACAATAGATTTTGACACAAACAAAAAATACACTAAATGGAGAGACGGTCGATGTGTCACATAGGCTAACAAAGAATTATGATCGGAAGAGGGTTTGTATTGACTTAAATCGAGTCTATGAAGTTCCTTTACATCGATGAACAACCTTGAGATCACTTGCCGAAACTTTGAATGTGAAACAAAGCCCCGTCCTCGATCAAACCAATGCAATTAAATCATATGTAACGACCCACCAATCCATAATTAAAGCTAACAATAAACCACACATGTTTAATCCAAATTGAACGAAAAGACGGATATTATAGGAAAGAAAGAAGAAAGAAGAAGAGGTGAAGAAGAAAATAAGAAACTAAAACAATACAAAATCTCATAATCGTAGCGGAACAACATATAATATAATATCAATGATCTTTATAAAAAAGTAGCTGTATATATAAACATCAATTAGAGTACAACAACAAACTACAATCATCAACCTAAACAGCTATAAAAACCGGTTCTCATAAATATTGATAATTTCAACAACAAAGTAGCAGAAAATAAACATATACATGAATACGACTTGAAGACCTCCAACTTGTCTCCTAAGCTCCAACGCATCCAAAGCAATCTGTAAATATGATCAGTCTGATCCCAACACTACAGTAAAATAACACTCGATTTATTCTGATAAACTAGCGTGAGGAAACACACCTAGTTAGATATTGAAGCTATCAAACTCTTTTCAAAAAGAATATCTTATAAGACCACGGTGCACATAAACAGGGATGAGTTGTTACCTTACGATAACCAAAACATTTTTATAGAAAATCCTCCGATATTATAATAATGCCTAGAATATAAACACATATTAATTATAGCCAAAATTATTACATTATTAATTCCAATATACTAGGTTTTACAATAAAAACCATGAAGGCGCGTATTGAAGATTGGATTTCATACTATGGCAAAGTATTGAACCATCTTCCAATAGTGCATTTCCATATAAAATGCACCAGGGTCAAACAAGAATATTTTGTACCCCTACCACGCAGGACTGGCCTACCAACTGAATACGATCATCCCTTTCGTTAATAGGCCCCGAAGCAAACATGAGCAGATATTAATCAATTTAGATATGGGATGACTATACCCAATCAGGGCGACCTATTTGGCCCTGCTGCATGCTCGATTTTTTCCATTTCCTGGTTAATGAGGCTCGAGGCAACATTTTACCTTTATATAGCACTTCCTATATGGAATGCCAACAAATGCCCACTAGACAATTATCCAATGCCAGTATTGATTCATACAAGTTCGTTCTGGGACCGAATGAAATCGAAGGCACTACTTCTACCCCATCCATTTTGGAGTCATCCTCATGATTAGTAGCAATCAGCCCTTGCACTTCAAAGAGCTCCACACAACATCAGAATTGCAATTTCCCAACGCTTATAAGTTTTGTAAATGAAATTGGTAACGGTTATAACTGTTACTAATAAGTGCATGGTATTTTCTATAACAGATTTCCTAACGATTATAACCATTAGGAAAATTATATTCCTAAGTGTTATAACCGTTAGAAATTCGTTATTTCCCAACGGTTATAGCCGTTGCTATTCGAAATAATGGTAATGGTTATTTGCCATGACTGATTAAAAAATTATAACAGTTATTACCATGACTAATTAAAGAATTGTAACAGTAATACCTGTGACTAATCATTACATTCTTACCAAAAGTACCAACGCTTATAAGCATTAGGAATTTCCAGCATTCAAATTTGACATAAAAGTTTCGACTCAATTTCATATAAATTTTTATAGTCAATTTTAATAACATATATATATATATATATATATATATATATATATGTATGTATGTATATATATATTATATTCCACGAATGTCATGCAAAGCTACTTCATCGTACACCGTATAAAACAAACAAAAAATTATCACAATTCAACGAATAACAATTCACCATACAAAACATCAAAATATCAAATAACATTAAAGTGTCAAAACCTACAAATTATGTCAAGAAGCTTATAAATAACAGGTCAAAAAGAGTACACATAACGCAAGCGATAATCTGACCAAATTACAAACCCAATACCAACTAAATTGACCAGCATGTATGTACCATTTTGCAATGATTCAAAAATTGATTCTCCTTTTGTTCTCTCCTGTTCTTTTCTCTCTTTCCTTTTCTCCCTATCTTATTTATCCTTTTCTTTTGCTCCCTCTTTGTCATCGTCTTTCTTTGCCCGCACATGAAATTATGACATTGTTGAAAACCACCGCATATAAGACCATTTAAGTGTAAACAGAAACTAGCATAAGATTTTACTGAGAACACAATTCATCATAATGTAATTTGCTTGAATTTTTTTTTGACAAGATAACATGTGCACATATCTTTGCAAAAGGAATGAAATATTATTTACCACTAAAGAAGCTTACATATAGAACCAAAAGGATATCATGTGCATGCTTCATCGTACCATATATGTACATATAAAACAATGTTGTTATACATACAGTAACTATAAAATATCAATAGCTGGAATGGAAACCTCAGGATCCAGATGCCATAAGACGACATGGCTAAAGATGGGATGACCTAAGTATTAAAACCTAAACACAATGGCTAAAACTACGTGGCTTGACTTGGAATAAACCCGCAAACTTATTTCTTTGATTTAAAATAGAGATGAATGATTGTGAGGAAAATGCAACATGTTTTTATATAAGTCCAAAACACAATAAATTATCAAATGTCTCAGTTGAATCGTATATATACAAGAAAAAGGAAAACAATAAAGACCCCATATAATTAGGTTTTGAAAAAGGGTTACATAGTAAGTTTATTTCACTAGGAGTATGCATGTGGCCATTGGAGTAAAATTAATTATCCATACTGATTAAATAAAAAAGATGCAGACTATGAGTTGACTAAATGAATCAAGAAGTAACTAAGTAGTCATAACTAAAATTAATGCTAAGCTATGAATGATTAACTGAAAGAAATCAGAGACCAAAAGAGACTAAGTTGGAATACGTATTAAGATTGCGGATAAGCTTCCTCCAAACTATGGTCAAAATTAATCTAGTCATAACACCAATGTGCATATGAATACATATACACATAAATACATGCATACATATGTGTGTGAGTCTCTATGTGTGCGTATATATGTATGTGTGTATATGTATGTGTGTGTGTGTGCATGCATGTGTGTATGTTTGTGTAAGTTAACCACATATCTACAAACTTATAAATAAAATTATTTGAACATAAAAGAAGCCACTAAGCGGTTCATTTTATTAATTAAATATAAGCAGAGCTAAACAATAACCACAATAGAGAACAGAAAAGGGAACAAAGCTTGGGTAATAATTTTGTATATCATACCATTGTTGGTTTTTCCGGAACTCGGTAGAACATGATCTATGTTCTCATAGGCAGCATGTCTCTTCACTCATCTGGACAAATGCAATACATAGTACTAACTTACAAATACAAAAAGTTCTTATAAATGTATCACAATCAACTTTTACCTTGTCTCCCGTAAAAAACTATTTCACCAGAAACAAATATGAGAAACACAATCTTGGATTTCTTCATATGGCATATTGGACCAGGAAATTTTTTTGGTTCATTAGTTGAAAATAATAAATAATAAATCAACCATGGAATCCCGATATTGATTTGAATTCCAAATTGGAATTGAAATGTAAATAAGTAATACATGCAAATTTCCAAGAAACTCCTCCTAATTTTTACTAGTCAGTTAATTTTCCAAAAATAATCATCATGACATCGTTACTACATATTTTTTCAAAAAAGCGAAGCATTTCCCTTTACCAAGTGTTGCTATTCAACAAAACCGAGGAGTCTCTTTTCAATTGTCAAATGGAGCATGAAAACAGAATGAAAAAAGTTGAAGGCATTTTTATTTTCCTTTTTTTCTAAATAAACAATTGCACGTACCATATAAATTTGATAGACTAAACTCATATTCACTGATAATATTTACTATGCAAGTGCAAACATAATAATAGTAAACTCAAATACATTTAAACCTGAATGACATTAGGAGAAAGAGACCTGGGATTCAAGCCTTTGCGATATACATTCATGATTTTTTTCAAATCAATATCCAAATACTTAAACACTAAATAAAGTAATGCTTTCCATTTTTATCCACATGCTCCACATTCAACAACCTATCGTATTCAAAAACCAAGTCAAACAAATTGAAAGAGATGTACATACATAAAAAACATATTTTCAGAAGATCTCATGGAATGAACATATTTTTTATTGCATAAACATAAAAAAATAACTACATAGCCATAATCAAGAACTTAACATTCATAATCAGCACTGACGACACTTAATATAATAATAGTCTCAGATAAGATAATAAAGTGAAGAATGTAACTATTCTAATAAAAAGTAGTCAAACTAAAATCAATAGCGTAATGAGTAGGAGCAAATAAATGAATCATAATAATCTTTAATATAGTAAGTAGTTTGCTGTTTAATAACAAAATTAGTTTGGATATTTTAATTTCGACTAAAATTACCTTGCTTCAAATTAGTGTAAAAACAATTCATGTTTTACAATCATGGCTTACCATGACTTAACAAAATTAGTTTAGATATTTAAGTTTCAACTGAAATTACCTTGCTACAAATTAATGTAACTCCTTTCAAATTTGAAAAATGTAAACAACCATGACTTACAATCATTAATTTGTACCTTTGATCTTTAAATTAATTTCAAACTCATAAATGGGAACGAAAATTCCTATTTTTTGTGCTTTATATCATAATTATCCGTATTCATTTTAGTCTCAGATCTAAAAATTTGCTGGAAGACAGCTAATTAGTAAGATATATCCAATTTCATGTTTAGTTGAGTGCATATAACAGTCAAATGGTTAGATATACAAAAATATCAATCAACAAAAGGAAAATGAATAACATTTATCAACCAAAAAATAAAGCTTTAAGTATATGGTAGCATTATTATCAAGTTTTAAGTGTATTGTAGATAGGTTATAAGTGACTATTACTATCATTATTATGTTGACAGTAATTCAATATTTGCAATTAATGAACTAATGAACCACGGTTTAGGTATAATAAAGCCTAGATGACTAGTGCATAATATACGGTAGAAAAATAGTTGTTTTGACTATCAAACATGTCTTTCCGTATAATGTTCACATAGCGAATAAATGAGAAGCTATCTAAACATAACTAATGTTCATCAGTTTTACCATATAATGGCTTTGTAACAATATCAAACATAAACATTAATTGTTCATCTTTATGTTCATCTGTAAGTGATATTTCATCCGTAAGTGATTAGTATTTAATTAGACAGCTAGCGGTTCAACTGTAAGTGATATTTCAGCATTTCTATACCATAACTAATGTTCACCTGTTTTATCATATAATGACTTTGTAACAAATCAAGCCTACGAAAATATTTGATTTCAAAATGCAAAAAATAAAATCTTAAAAGTTACATTATTCTTCATCTTGCAACTTCTTTGTGTCTAAAGAAAAATAACGTGTTTCCGGTTCTTTTAAACTTGCAGTTGCTTCCTCCCCAATCCTCTCCAACAATCTCTCACTACTCTCTGCTTCCATATCAAACATAGCAATTCTCCATTCAAACATTCTCATTCAAAGCAACAAATCTGAAAACATTGCAGTCTATGTCAGTTCAGAAAACGATTTCAATGGCAAATCTGCTGCATAAAAATGGGTTCTTTCTTTTATTTTTTCTTATATTTTCAATTTATCCCTAATAAATCACAATGACAGTAAGAGTTCTAATGTTTTCAATTTCATTCCCTAATTGTGAGTGAATGTAGCAATTTTTCCATGTTGAGATCATGACAGAATTGCTGAATAATAGATGTATAATTGATATTACAATTATACACAACTGTTGTATTTTGCATTTCATACATGTCAAATTTGATGTTATTATGCTCTATTAAAAATAGCCATCTACATCTACTTTTAAATTTGAATATGCTTTTCTTCAACTACAATCCCAAATTGAACTTCTACGACAATTAGATGACTTCAAGATTTTAAACTTGCACCAGAGATTAAACAATGTGCCTTTACAATATTTTCCATCACTTTCCTGGTTTCTTTCATAATGTACCTTATTTACTTTGTTTTCAATATTTATTTGAATTAATTACCATATATTTGCCTGACCGTTACTAGACTAAATTTTAAAGTAGGTTTTTGGTTAAATTCGTGTGAAAAGCACTGGTTCATACAAGTTAGGAGTAATTAATTAGTCCTTGTCCACACAGTTCCTTTCATCAGTTAACTTTTGAAATTAACAGCCAATTTCTACAACCGATTAATATCCAACAACGTGGATTAACAATTCATGACTAATGTGGGTTCAATTTGTTAATTAAACTTTATGGTGGGGTCCACTAATCTCAACCATTGATTATTAATTGTGATTTGCGGGGTTTTGTAATTAAAAATCAAATCAAGTGAATATAAACTACAAACAGATGTAGATATTAAAATAAAAATATAACGAATGTTATTGAAAAAAATAATAGAACATTTTTGTATTCATGTTTGTTAATATTAAAATAGAAAACAAAAACACTTACAATGTAAAAGGTTGAGGAATAAAAATTAAATATTTTCGAAAATATACAAGACTTAGAATGCTGGTTTGTGGAAGCAGTAGGTAAATATTATCATACGTACACTTTTCATAAGTTGGAAGGTAGGTAAATATTATCATATCCAACCCTAGACAAACTCCTGAACAAAACATTACTATTGACCTAATCATGAAAATGGAAACAAGTAGCAAATTCGATTATAAAATATATGTGGCAATGGATGCAATTAATTGGTTTATACATCAAAAAATTCATCGCCAGCAAAATTCAACATGAAAATGGCATTCAAAGTAAGTGGTTATAAAATACACCTGATAGTGGATACTATTTGGTTTGATTGGTTTTGAATAAAAATGGCATGATGTTTAGATCTCTCTACCGTAAGGCAAACATTTTCTAGTACTAACATTGTTAGGCATGGGCACATGTTAATTTTGCTCTAATGTTTTTTGTAGTGTTATTCATTCATTTTAGGTTCATCTTTATAATTTTTCAAATTAATAAACAAAAGAAACAAAATAAATTTGTTGGTTCATGATAATGGCCTGATATTAAAGGAAAAGACCTTATGAGCCGCCCTTCGGTCTTGGAACCGACACTTGATCTTATCATCACTCAATGCTAGTGCTGCTCCTATTTGTTCTCGATCACTTACATCTAGATGAAGGTTCCCATAGAAGAACCTACACAAAGCATAGATAGAAAAATCATAAATATTCAAGCCTTATAAATAAAAGAAATTACAACTTCCTGTTGATTAAAATGAAGAAATAGTAGAGCATCTCTTTAACTTAGTTTACATCAACAAATAGCACCACACCTGATACAATCATCTGATATCACTACTACTTCAACACCGAAGCCGTGACAGCTCAAAATCGAAGCATCATTGCAAGGAATTTAATCTAAGCATCGATATAGAATAGCACGTCTCAACATCTTAGTTCCTAGGCATGCTAACTCCGAGGTAATTGCAAAGCACGAAGCGAAAAATATTTACACTTCAGCGGTACTGCCAAATTGAGAGGATGTATTATTGATGAGTGGGTTCTATTTTGTTGATCAAGCCTAACCTGACTCCCAAAAATCTCCAACCGATTCACCCATCCCTACATGCGAACCCAACAGGATCATGAAATCATTTGCCTTTGGAGTGTTCGACATTGGTTGTGATTGTTGGCTATGGTGATTTTTTCAATTTCGATGAGGTGTAGTATTTGGACTATTTTAGGGATTTGGTTGAAGTAGTTTAGGAGCAGAAAATGTATGTCGATTTCATAGGAGGAAGAAAAGGAAAATAGCACAGGTGTTGCCGGGAGAAGCTAGTATAAAATAAGGTGGAGGCCGTTATAAGTAGAACCGGTGCTTGAAAGATTGAAGAGGCAGTGACGGTTACCTTAGACAAGGTGATGGCGGGGGTTATAGGCAATGGCGATTACCAATTTCATATGGAAACCATACCAGCGGATCTGAGATGCAACCTCATATTGACTGACCAATCGACGTTCTTCAAGCAACGTTAGATCTAGGGTATATTTAGCCGCAAAAGACATAGGGCTTAGATCCGTGGACATGGCGGCAACCCTAGATTGAAAGCAGGAAGAAGGAAATATGAAAGTGTTCAAGCGTTAGAATTGCGATAGGTAAGAATATGGAGGGAATGACAAGTCTGTCCACTGTACTTTTACGTAATTACGAAATTACCAATATTTACCATGGTAATAACCATTATAATCGATTGCAACGGGAATATCTTAATAATTTATAACGGGAATATCTTAATAACTTATAATGGTATAATCATTATGAATTAAAAGGAATAAAGTGTTACAAAATGGCATGTTTAGTGTAGTGACATCTTCAATTCCATCATCTTCAGGGTGTCTTTACTTCGAAGTGGTTTTTGGATAACATATCCAATCCCGGTTTCTCCGAAACAACATTTGATAATTCCCGATAAACTTAACCCCGGTTCTTTAGGAAATAAACAATTAAAGATAAGAGCAGAGTTCACCTCCTAATCGTTAGTAAATGGATTTCCTTATCATTTTTCTTTGGAGAACAAAACAAGAATTATACGCACAGTACAACAACATTGGTGATGACCGTGCCACATTACTCACATGTTTCTTCTAATATTTCCAAAGTTACATTTTGCATCCTTATTTGATAGTCGCTTATTTAATTATCCACTAAAATGCATCCAAATCAGATGTTTATTCCGTAGGGGAAACCGGCATTATTAGGCACATAAACAACCACTAGTCTCTTTTAAATAAATCTTTCCGTTAACCAAAATCGCTTTGTATATATTTGTACCAAAATACTTTTTTTGCAAAGATTTACCCATAAACCCTTATATTTCAGTAGTCGAAAAATATCCATACACTTATCTCCACGGTACATTTATGTTCAAAAAAAAGAGAAAGATTTCCTTTTTACATAATTCTAGAATGGATTTATAAATCCCTTTATAAATCCCTAAAACTCATTTATAACCACATTCATTAATCTCTGAAATCATTTATAAACTTCGTTTTTTACATTCCTAAAATCATTTATAAACCCTTTATAAATCCATGAGACCATTTATAAAACTCCTTTTATAAACCTATAACCCATTTCTAAAATTCTTTTATAAATATCTAAGACCATTTGTAATACTATTTTTACCCTTTTTCAAATCTTTGTTTAAGTTTTCCAAACCATGTTATATATGATTCCTCTTATAAAACCCACATCTATTTATAAAACCCAATTTATAAATCTTGAAAACATTTATAAATAAATTCTAATTATATACTTAAAACACTAATACATAATAATAAAAAATATAAATAAATGGTAATTAACTTCAAAACATATTAAAATAATAACTAATAATTCAAAACATTCTTAATAAAATAATGATAATTTATCTTCAACATTATTATAAACAAAAAAAATTAATTTCCATAACTTTGTTAATAATTAATAAAATTAATTTCAAGCTCTATTAATATTTTAAATAATTGACTTTTCAAAATATTAAAATATTGATGAACAACTTTAAAAAAACATAAATATAATTCCTTGATAAAAAACCAATACTTAAATTTTTCAACATAATCATTTTTATGTTTAAAAAACTGTTATTTATAAATCCCTTTCTATTTTATAATATATCATTTAACAACTCCAAATCTATCCCTACTTTCAATTTCCAAAATAGAATCAACTATTTTTCCTAAAACAACATCCCACATCTTATTATAATCCACAATTGTAATTTATTTTCCAAATTTATCCAATGATAAAAGTTTTCCATTTATTTATAAACACCGTTCATTAATCTATTCTTTTATTGATAAAATACGATTTTACAAATCTTCATTTTATTTGTAAAATATCACCTTTATACATTGTCACATTTAAAACCTTCCACATTTATAAATAAATCTTAATATACATACATACATACATACATACATACATATATTACTTTATATAAATGGTTAATAAATATTTATACCAAAATATTTCTATCCTTTGAAAACTTTATTACTTCATTATAAAAGACGGACTTATTTTTAAGATTTTAAAAGTCTTCACTTTACCGCTCAAAAATTTCTATTTAAAATATTTCAAAAAACTATTAATTGCCAATGTCCAAAAATCATACCTTTCATTTAAAATAAATTCCTTCTTTAAATAATTCAAGAATCATTATTTAAACATATATAATTTTCAAAACCACCTTAATAACCCTTTTAAATCAAAATCAACATTTTAGGGTATTTTAAAATACCAAAAATAAGGCTCAGTGCTATAAAGCACTAAATAAGCAAAGTCATATCCATATCACCAAATATGGCATCCAACAATCACATATCACAATATATATGAAAAGTAAAATCAATAATTTAAGTAATCCTATTGGATCCCTCCAACCGTTCCCATTGCATCACATATAATATATAATCATAAAATATAAATTAACCGTTTCGAGGTAAGATTGTATACAAAGGGTCATCCACTCTTACATAGGAACATAACAGGGTCTCATCCACTCTAGGGGCAGGAATATATCCAAACCAACCAATAAAATAGTAAATCATCCAAATATCCAACCAACGGTTTAAATCAACTATATAACACAACCGACTAACCAGAAAGGTGAGTTTGACTCACTAGAGTTCTACTTGTCACCAAAGCATTTTAGTTTCATCTGAAATCGAATAACATTCGATTTTGGTGTAAAATTCCAACAGCTTAAATCTCAAGCAAAACCATTCCAGAATGAAGATATCGCCGATACGACTCGAATGCAACTTACTGCATTTGATTTGGACCTTATATGGGAAAAGTATACATTTTATAAGAATTCATTTTAATTAAATTATTAATTCAACTAATTACTTTACTAAACAAATTACCCTATATTAAGATAATCTTCTTCCTTCTCAAAAACATTCCCACTAACAAAAACCGCTCCATCCCCTTTTCCATATTTTGATCGCCAATCCCTTCCCCATTGTCCATGAGCCCGCCCACTGACTACGCCGAACATTTCCCCTCCACGAGTTCCACCACTCTAGCACCTTCACCTTCGAACCAACTCCCTCATGCATGCGAATCACCAAGGCATGGGAATAAGAACCCAACTCGACATCAACTTCTTCACATCGCCGCCACGCCAGAGCATCATCGACAACTATCGTGACCGCACCCTAGCTCGCCTACGTCGTCCTCTCTCGATTGCCTAAGGTCTGAACCCCTACATCATCCCCGAGCAATGAAATTCCACCAAGAAGCGCCATGACATCCATGGAGAATTGTCTTCGCCTTGAGTCGAATTATCCAAATCTGACTGTCCACGTCATTCATTTCATCATCGCCGTTAACTTTACATTTGAGACCTCGGGTTGATATGCCTTTTACTGGCGACTGTGGCTCATGGACATTGGATTGTGAGAGTGATTTTAAATTCAAATTAAAAAAATGAACCAACTTATGGTAAAATGCGATTTTATATAGGGAAGAATGGTATGGGCACGTATACTATGGGTATGGGCCAATGTTTGGAGATTATGGGTGAACATATATATTATTTTAAATTAGAAAATATCTAGCTTTAAACGTCCGAAAATCTTGATCTTTAAATGAGGAATGCCGCCCAGCGCTCTATATGCATTTACCCTATTATGAACATATTGGAACTAGTCTTGAGACCTAATTCGATCATATACAGAAGATATCATTTCAAACCAATTATATTGTATAAATTTCTGAAACTAATTTCTACCCATTTCCAACTCGCACGACTAAATGATACATTCTATCATTACAAAATTCAATGGCATACTATAATTTACCACTACAGATCCAATGGAACTTGTTTCATCGAAATTCAAGATTATGCCCTGGATTGATAATTTAATACATTAATTAAAACGAGTTATTTCCAAAACCAGTTTAATCACTTTTAATTCTAATTTAAAAGTTTACTATCTACGTTTGTGATAGCCCATAGTTTAAGCAAGCATATAAAAATTTAAATATTTGATAAAGGAAAGACATTTAGTTAAAAAAGACAATTTTCTGGAAATATTTGTGTATGAGTGAGTGTGCATGCTCTTGTGCATGTGCACACAGATCTAGCACACTATATGAGGTAGGCAATTTAGGGAGTTAAAGACCCTGTAGATAAATACAAAGTAAGTGAGTGCACGATTTGTTAGTGTGCACACATTAGCCTAATTACAAAGTATAAGTAACTTAGGCAGTTTTAGTCCTAACCCCTATAGATTAAATAATGAGCATAGTTGCATATGTGGGTGAAAAATGCATGAATATAAGACGTGCAAAATATTTGGTTGACACACACACAAATTTGGTTAGTCACATAAGTCTATATGCATGGTTAATTCCAGAAAAGACAGAAACATATCTGGGCCAAAGTCATGCATATGGTGTGAAGGAATTTGCCAAGAATGGTCAAGACAAGAAAAAGGTGAAATTGTGGGAAAGGGAAAGTGGAGAGGGTGTGGGTGAAGCCAGGATTGGGTGATGGGATTTCTGGTGAACATAAATTACTTAACTGACCTTAAAACCCTAGCAGCTCCCCTATATACAGATCACCATCTCCTACGGTTGCATGTTAGAAACAAGAAAACAAAATATAAAAAAAACAGGTAGCAGTTGTGAGAATCCAAGGTAGACCTGAACCAAGACTTAGGAAGGAGAACTTTGGTGAGTAAACACTCACTTGGCAAGGCATTAAGACCTATGAGAGGCAGCCATGTACCGTTTAGTTTATTTTGATTTCTATTGATGCTTTGTATGCATTCTCAGTTTAATAATTTTCTGTTGTTTCTGAGATTATGTGATTTGCAGTGCTTTGCTGTCACAAAACCTATGCTTTTTTATACATGATAATCAATGATGGAATAATGACTGATTCTTGTATGTTTATGAACTTGAGAAATATTGTTAGTTAAAGCAAATATTAATAAGAAAAGTAGGGTATAAGGCAGTAAGAGAAGAGATTCTCTGGCTTATGTCTTGCAACTGAAAGAGATGGTTAGGGTGCAATAAGATTTCCATATGCTGAGCCTTAACCCATCATTAAGTGTCCTCTGGAAATAGGGTTGAGTAACAAGCAAATACACTTTAATGTGTGGATTGACTATGAGAACCATATTACTAGAAAACCACATTAGCATTTCACTCTCTGAAAATGCTTTAATCTATGCTCTAGCTAAGGATACGTCTCAGTATGAAACTGATTTGAAATGGTATACAAGTATAATTGACCAGTTGTTGAATACATGAATGGATGAATGATTGATTGTTGTTTGAAATCTGATAGCATGTCTTAGTTATGGGTACAATAGTATGGGATTGACACTGCGTAGACAATGTTGAGTCATATGAAAGAACTTATTAATTAAACTAAGGATGTGGGTCACCTCTATCAGGTTGGGTATAAGGGAAGTGGGTATGACACAATGGTTGGCTTGCATCAAGGTTGGGGTGTGAGTTTTCACATGGCATGTTTATGCCCAAGTAGCTTATATTGCACTGGAAACCAAGTAGTAGTTCCAGGCAGTGTGCACCAGTGCAACCCTGGATGTAATACTGGACCTTAAAATGACATGAAATGATTATACATGCAATGGTAAATAGGCTAGAAGTATGTGGGAGTCCTAACATGTAAATTAAGGATTGATACTTTAGCTCAATACCATGAATACTGTATGTGCATGTTTGTCCATGCTTGTGTGAGCTGTATGATGGCTGTTATGATTTTCTGGACTAAAGTTTCTGATGACAAGTTAGTCTAAGAATGCACACATGATATTAACAGTACACAACACCTACCATTGGCATAACACTTTGTAATTTGAACATGAGAAAGTGATTTAATTAACTTGAGTAAAACACTTAACCTCTGAAAACAAAGAGGTAATAATGGAACATATTTCGTTAGTCTTTATGCATTATCAAATGATTTTACTTACACCAGACTTCAGTCTGACCTGTTTGTTGCTTGCATCAAATGGGTGCTTCATATGTATTATGGAGCAATTCATGAGATGTTTGCAGGGAAAGAGGAAGCTAAGTGATAAGAAAGCAGATGTGTGATGCTAAGAAGAATTTTCTAATTAGCTAAATTATGAATTTGTAGAAGAATGCCTCTTATGTTTTATTTTAGCTAAAGAACTTCTATGTAATAATATTTGAATCATGTTGAAACTCAAATTGTGATGTAATGAATGTTTAAAGTTTACTATGTGAAAGAACCTTTCTTAGTGACAAAAGATAAAAGAATTTAGTTCCAGTTATAGCCTATAAGCATGCAATTTTAAGAACTATATAATGGAACTGGTAGTATAACTACGGCATAGGTGTAACAAGTAGTGTATACATATGTAATAGATTGTGGTAGAGATTTAGACTTACTTACAACTAATTTTTAATACACTGAAGAGAGAATGAACACATATGCATAACACTTGTAAATATAGGAAAGAATGAACCCAGATTAACACAAGTTTTGATGTTTCAATGAATGAGTAAAGTCAGGAAATTGTAGCAAGACAATATGGGGTCCAACTTGACCAAGCTGGCCGACCTACAAACTCAGAAGTTGTAAATTGTAGTTGTACATGATTACGTGCACACAGATGCACAGAAGCATGCACAACCTTCTACCTTGTTAACATGAGAAGAAATTTTGAAAAGATTGAAATAACATGGGTAAATTTTCATGTTTTATTAAACATACATCTGTTAGACACACAAGCATAAGCATACAAAAATCTATTAGTGAATCTGTACAAAGATTCAGATGGGAGGTTTTCCCAACACTTTTCACAGTGACTAATTCATTAGTCTGATTTTTAATTTAAATAAAGTGGATTATTCTTTACCTGAAAACTCTGATATTGGAACTAAAATGATTTGTATGTCTGTATATATACAAATAGCTTTACAAGAGGTATATCAATATTTCTACATTGATCAGATTGGATCTTGGGAAGAATCAAAAGAAAAATTAACAAAAGAAAGAAAAATTGTGTGAGACAGGTTGGTCCTGAAAGTAAGCAACCTTGAATTTAGCATAAACTAAATTGAGCCAATCAAACACTATGGCAAGTTAGGGAGGGTTTCTTATAGTTGGTATCAAAGCTATGTTATTAAACACATAGCCAATACAAATACTTGATTGAATATGTGTGCATTGTTTGTATTGTTTGCTTGTTTGCATTGGTTGTTTTACTTATTATGAATGAATGAGTTCACTGCTAGTTTTAAAAGTGAAGTAGTGAATAGGAATTAGAACTAACCACACCAGAAATGTTCAATAGAGATCCAGAGCAGTTAGGATCAACCCTCAGGCTGCTGAAGAAAGGGAGAATGATCAATCCTCTGATAGTACTGAACAAGAAACTGGAATGGCCACTGGTCCTCCAGTGATTAACATGCAAATTTTTGTTAGAGTACTAAGGGATGGAATGGCACCTAAGGTAGATAATCCACATGAGGAGTTGTCTAAGTTGCTTAAAACATATACATACCTAGGAGGCAATAGCTTTGATGGCACAGAAAGTGTTATGGGTGTTCAGACACGGTTAAGAACAGTGGAGGGGATCTTTGCAGATATGAAAGTTAATGACCAGAGAAGGAGGCAAATAGCTTCAAGACAACTGAAAGGCATTGCTTTGGATTGGTGGTAAGTGATCATTGCAGGCAGGTAAGAGCAGGAGATCACATGGAACCAGTTCAAAGAAATGTTAGAAGCCAGATTTGTCCCAGCCTCAGCAAAAGCTTCATTGCTTGAGGAATTCATCAAGTTGAGGCAAGGATCCATGAGTGTCACTGAATACACTCAGAAATTTGAAGGGTTGTCCAAGTATGGGGAAGTACTGATTTCAGATGAAGTTTCAAGGAATGCTAGATACATTCAGAGATTAAATGCTGGATTGAGTAGAGCCATGTTACCATACAAAGACAGAACCTTTGATCAAGTTATGGACTTGACATTGTCCTTTGAGCAGCATGATAATGCCAGAGAGAAGTTCAAGAATTTTAAGAATAACAAGAAAGGGAAGAATAGAGCACACCCATATGAGAAGAAGAAGGGAGAAGCAAAGGTCAAAGAAGGAAGTTAGGTGGCAAGCTCTGATAACCAGAAACCCAAAGTGATCCGTTACAACTGTGGGAAGGAAGGTCATATAAAGACAAAATGCCAAGCGCCCAAGTCATCTGTTCTTAAGTGATACAACTGTGGTAAAGAGGGGCACATGAAGAGGCAGTGTCCAGAAATGGCAAGGGTGGCTGTACTTGAAGGAAAGGGCAAGGCAATGGAATCACCTAGCCAAGTGGAAGGTACACTATTTATTAAAGGCATACCCATATCAGTTGTCTATGACACAAGAGCTACACACTCTTTTATTTCATGTGACATAGTTCGGAAACTAGGATTAACATGTGTTCTTGTTGATAAGCCATTACATTTTAATAGTCCCATAGGTAGTTCCTACATTACAAATATGAAATGCATGCAAGTAGAATTATGCATGGGTGGTCACACCTTTATTTCAGAATTATATGTGTTGAATTACCCTAAGTTAGATATTATACTGGGAGTGGATTGGTTAAAAAGTTTTTACGCTATCATCAACTTAAAAAACTCCACAATCTCACTACAACTTCCTGATGGCAAAAGAGTTTTGGTTATGTACGAGGCAGCCAAGGTTAGGGGTATGGGCAGAATGTTCAACTTGAACAGTGGTGAGGTTGAATCAAGCCTAAATGAGATACCCATAGTTAACCAATACACTGATGTGTTTGGTGAAGGGAATGGCATTCCTCATAACAGACCAGTAGAATTTCGAATAGATCTTAAACCGGGAGTAAGCCCTGTCATTAAGAAACCAAATAGAATGGGTCCTAAGGAACTGATTGAATTGAAGAAACAATTAGAGGAATTAGAACAAAAAGGCTTCATCAGGCCTAGCAGTTCAAATTGAGGATCGCCAGTAGTATTTGTTAAGAAGCATGATGGTTCCTTGAGAATGTGCATAGATTACAAGGAGTTAAACTTAGTCACCATCAAAAACAAATACCCACTACCTAGAATTAATGATCTGTTTGATCAATTGAATGGTGCTAAGGTATTTTCTAGGCTTGACTTAGCATCTAGTTTCCATCAAATGAAAGTGGAAGAGGAGAGTATTAAATATACAGCTTTCAGTACCAGGGATGGCTTGTATGAATATTTAGTAATGCCATTTGGATTGAATAATGCACCATCCTATTTTGTGGATTTGATGAATAGGATTTTCAGAGATTACTTAGATAAATTTGTACTAATCTTCATTGATGATATATTAATATACTCTAAGTCAGCTAATGAAGATGAGAAACATTTGCACATGGTACTAAGTAGACTAAGGAAACAAGGCCTTAAAGCCAAGTTTGCAAAGTGTTCTTTCTGGAAGAATGATATAAAATTCCTAGGCCATATAATTTCTCAAGAAGGAATTTCAGTGTATCCTAGCAAGGTCATAGCAGTACAAGCATGGAAAAGACCAAGCAGTGTTACTGAAATAAGGTCATTCAAGGGCATGGCTGGATACGATAGAAGGTTTATAAAGGACTTTGCCAAAATAGCAACCCCATTAACCAAGCTAACAAGGAAAGATCAGCCTTTCCTATAGACTGAGAAGTGTGCATGGGCATACAACCAGTTGAAGAAGGCATTGATGGAAGCACCAGTGCTGAAAATTCCAGAAGGCAATGAAAATCTGGTAGTGTACACTGATGCATGTAGGTTAGGTATAGGAGTTGTTCTTATGCAGGACGGTAGGGTGATAGCCTATGCATCAAGGCAGCTGAAGCTAAGTGAGATCAAGTATGCAACACATGACTTGGAATTAGCAGCTGTGGTGTATGCATTGAAGCTTTGGATACACTACCTGTTAGGAGCAAAATTTGAGCTTCATACTGACTACAAAGCTTTGAAGTATCTATTCTCCCAAAAAGACTTAAACATGAGACAACATAGGTGGGTGGAATTCCTTGCTGCCTATGATTTGGACATTATATACACACCAGGGAAGGCAAATAGAGTGGCAGATGCATTGAGTAGGCAACATGCCAAGTTGGCTACACTGATGATAGAGGAGTTTAAAATGTTATCAATACTGACTGATGTAGAAATGGAAAACATGGGAGAGCAAACTATGAAGTTAGGTGAGGACATGGAGCAATATGGAAAGCTCGGCCTCATTACAATAAAATCGGACTTGGTGGAAGAAGTGAACTAGTCATAAGACATGGATGAATTCCTGAGAAAGAAGAAGGAAGTGTTAAGGAATGGTTCAAAACTTGACAAATTTGAATTGGATGGGAAAGGATTTTTAAGGTACAAGGGAAGACTGTGTGTGCCTGATATAGAAGTATTGCAAAGAAAGATCATGGATGTTCATCACAAATCTAAGTACACCATACATCCAGGTGGTACTAAAATGTATCATGATCTAAAGAGGAGCTATTGGTGGAGAGGAATGAAGAGGAGCGTGGGAGAATATGTGGCAAAATGTATGACTTGCCAACAAGTCAAGGCTGAGTACCAAAGACCCAGTGGATTGTTGCAACCCCTGGAAGTTCCAAGGTAGAAATGGGAAAGCATATCAATGGATTTCATTGATGGCTTTCCAAGATTAAAGATAGGTAATGACAGTATTTGGGTGGTGGTAGATAAATTGGCTAAGTCATCACATTTCATACCAGTGAGGAGTGGTAGGAATGCACCAAAACTGGCACAAATTTTCATGAAGGAAATAGTGAAACTACATGGAGTTCTTACCACTATCATTAGTGACAGAGACACCATATTCACATCAAAATTCTGGAGTATCTTTCAACAGGCAATGGGGGTTGAGTTGTGCTTGAGCACAGCCTACCATCCCCAAACTGATGGCCAAACAGAAGCAGTTAATAAGTTCTTGGAGGATTTACTTAGAGCCTGTGTACTTGACCATGGTGGTAATTGGGAAGACTACCTTTATCTAGTAGAATTTGCTTACAACAATAGCCACCATAGTAGTATAGGGATGGCACCCTATAAAGCTCTATATGGGTGGCCTTGTCTGTCACCTGCTTGCTGGTTATAGGTAGGTGATAAAGTGATATTAGGAACAGACCATGTGAAAGAGACAAGTGCTAAGATCACACTGATTAGACAAAGAATGTAGGCAGCACAAGACAGAGTGAAATCATATGCAGATAGGAGAAGGAAGCCACTTGAATTTGAAACAGGAGATCATGTATGTTGAATATGCGCTTATATGATTTTTGTTTGATGATAATAAACATATATACATTCGTTTAAATGTATTTGATAATATACTATTTTATTTTTCATAGATTAAATAAATATTTGCTGAATAAAATAAATAACACGGAATTTGAATTCAAACGAATATTTTATTCAAACAAATATTTATTACAATTTTGAATAGTATACAAATTCAAGCTCTCACTATTCACTATACAACTTTGATACAAATTCAATTACATCACTATTTTACATATCATCACCTCACTACATATCACTCACACTCATATTTATCTTCAACTTCATTCCAGTTTGAATCCAGCATCTGAGAAATCTGCAAAAATATTCACTAACGCAGTAAAATTGAAAAAGAGATATTTTTGCAATATAAAATAAAAGATGGATTTTGAAAATATGATTTGCCTCAGTTATTTGGGTTGTTCGTCATCATTTAAATTTGAATTCATCATACACGAACAACTTATGACATACACAGTGTATCACTGTACATGCCACAAGGCCGTGCACGCCGATATATACACTTGATTGATTTACAGGGACAGGTGAGCACAGGTCAAACCCAAATGAAAAACCGGGATCAACTCACGTGCAATAACATAAAAGTCACAACTCTCAGCACAAGGTCAAGATTCAACTCAGGTGCAAATCAAAAAGTAAACACGAATGCTATGTTCAAACAAGACACAGCCTCAAACCAGCATCAAAGCAAGTACAACTGCAAGTGTCGACCAAGTGACAATGCAAGCAAGATCAACACAGCAGCCAACTAAAGAACAAAATTGCTCACAACATCGACAAACCCAAATGTCCATACCAACAACAACATGAATACTGCACCAACCAGAATGGATGCAGAGATACAAGGCATAGCAAATGCATGCAACAATGTGCACAGGCCAGAAACAATATAGTAATGACAGCAAACATGAAGTGAAGAGAATATCAGTCAACAATATCAAGTGATAAGTTGAAGCAATAGTGTCACAATATCAAAGCACAGAACAACCTTGTATCAATAACAATGCAACACAGTAACAATGCACCATTTAGAAGTGACTCAAAACAAGCAGTGCAGACCACAAAAGTGCAACAAGTATTGCAGTAATAAACAACATCAGAAAATCAAGTTCAAGGCAACAGTGACAAATGCAGACACAACTGAAATGAGACAGGTGCAAGTGAATCAGAATAAAGCAGTGCAACATCTACGACAGCAAGTACATGAATGCAAACTACAAGTACAGGTTCAAGGCCAGAATGACAAAGTGTATGCAACGGCAGGAAGTCAACTAGAGAATTCATGAATGTATACATGAATCAAGCTACATCATGAAAAAGAAATGCATCATGAACACTATAGGTCGAGAACCAGACCAGGCAAGTATCAAGATAAGTGTACAGCAACAATAATCATGGCACCAGCAAACCATGGCTATAATCATATCACAAGACCAGGCACCAAGTACAGATGAATTGAAGTATGTTCGAAACAACAAGTCAATCATGTCTGACTACAAGTCAAAGGAAAACAAGCCACCATTCTTTTAGAGCAAACCAGACCGAAAATAATGATTTACAGGTTAAAGCAAAACAGTAAGGTTCAGGGACGAACAAGATCAAAATCGTGTGCTACTGAACAAAGTCAGATTAATCACCAATCGTTCAAGTATCAGTATCAAGTTCGTGCCAAAGTAAATGTTGAACAAGTCAGAGACGTAATTGTAAAACAAACAGTTCAGATTCAAAGTCGTGAGAGCCAAGCAACGATAATACGAAATTGACAAAGTCAAATAAATCATCATCGTTCAACAAATATCAGATGGCCAATAGCATAAAATTGAAAAAATCAGACGAACGAGAATTCAGGAAATCAAATCCTATATAATACCCAATATCATCATCGGCAAGGGTATCGAATTCCAGAAAGCAAAATCAATAAAAGCAAAAAACAAATAATACCGATTCAAGGAGAGAATTTGATCAACGAAGCAGCCGCGTAAGGAACAAGGAGTCAATCGATCAAGGCAACACGCAAAACATCACTGATCGATCAAATTTAAACCGGCGAATTCAAGCCCAAATTTCCAGAGCAAGAGGAACGAAAGCCCCAAATTTTTCACAAGCCCTAATTCAGAAGCAAAGCCGCCATTTGAGAAGTATCGGGTCAACTAATAAAGAAAAGAAGGGCCGGCCTTGTTTATATTGATATGAATAGGGTTTTGATATAAAAAGGGGTTTTAAGTTTATATTTAAAGGGCTTTGTTTTTTTTTTAAGTTATTTTGAAATCGTTTTTAAATTTGTATCTAAATTTCAAACTGCTAATTTTCTAGTCGTGTGACTAGGAGACAAACTACGGTGTGTAGTTTGGGAATTCACAACTCGGTTGTTGAGTTGTGGCCAGGGTTTTGAGCGTAGAGTTAGGATAGTCAATAGCGGGTATAGCGAGTTTACGTGTGTAAGCGAAGGACTTTCTAATTTCTAGTAGAAATCTTGGGGGCAGCACGTAGGCAGGGTTTTGCCGAAGCTGGGTAAATTCTGTGTTGTTCTGTCTGCATTTTATTCTGCTATTTATTTCTGTGCTCGTAATATTCTGTGATCTGTGTTAATATTAATTTATTAGCTTCTGCAATTAAGTTTTATAATTTATACCATCACCCTATTCACCCCCCCTCTAGGGTGAAATCGATCCTACAAGTGGTATCAGAGCTAGGAATAGAAGTCAACATTTGTTTTAAAAATTCTATTTTTTTTGAAAAAATCAGTTTTTTTGTTTAAAAATTTGAATTTTTAAAATGGCTTCTTTTAATAATGCTTTTGCAGAAGGTCAATCCATAGTTAGACCACCAATGTTCAATGGTGAATATGCTTTTTGGAAAAATAGGATGAATTTTTTTTTGAAAACCATTGACGCTTGGGATATTGTTGAGACAGGTTATAGAATACCAACTATAACTGTAGATGATCAGGAAATAGAGAAACCAAAGGAACAATGGACAGAACTAGAAAATAAACTACAGAATACTAATGCCAAAGCTATGAATTCTATTATCTGTTCATTAGATCAATTTGAATTTAATCGTGTCTCACATTGTTTAACTGCGCAGGAAATATGGCACATATTAGAAGTGACTCACGAAGGAACATCTCAAGTCAAAGAATCTCGCCTTGCCATGCTAAGCAGCGAATACGAGAACTTTACAATGGCGAAAGAAGAAAATGTCAAAGAGATGTACGGACGACTTTCCAATATCGTATACAAATCAAAAGCTCTCGGAAAAACATACACCGAATTGGAAATAGACCGGAAAATCCTCAGAGTCCTTCCACGAAGCTTTGAAGCAAAAGTAACTGCCATTCAAGAATCGAAAGATTTAAAACAACTCAAAGTCGAAGAACTCATCGGAAATCTCACCACTTATGAGCTAGAAATGAAATTCAAGGAAGAGCGTGAAGGTGGAGATACTCGAAAGAAATCAATAGCTCTCAAAGGAACAACTGAAAGTGATGATGATAATGATGATGATGATGATGGAGCAGCAGAGCTGGCGCTACTAATAAAGAAATTCAAAAGGTGGAATCGCAAATACGGAAATCCAGCTCGAAATCATGAATTGAAAAGCAGAATAGGCAAAGCACTAGACAACCCAGAAGAACAGAAAATCATCTGTTACAAATGCAACAAACCCGGCCATATCAAGCCACAATGTCCTCAAAAACGATCAAATCAAGGAAAGAAACTAAAGAAGAAAAGCTTTGCGGCTACTTGGGATGAAACTGACGAAAATGAAAGTGATAACACCGAGAGTGAGAGTGAAAAAGCAAACATGTGCCTTCATGGTGAAGTTACAGACAGTGATGACGACGAGCCAAGCGAGGTATCAAAACTCACTCATTCTGAATTACTAATTTATTTCCATGAAGTAAATGGCTGTTATGAACGACTTAGGGAAAAATATGCTAAACTTGAATCTCAAAAGGATACTTTGATAGAATGCAATAAACAACTTGATCAATTAGTTAAGAACTATCAATGTAGAATCCCTAAGTGTGATAAGTGTCCAACATTCGAAAAAGAAATTAAAAAATCGGAAATCAATATAAAATCACTTGAAAATGAAATTCTGATTTTAAAAGAGAATGAAAATACTAAGAGAGAGATTTCTATTAAAAAGTGCACACAGTTGTTAAACGAAAATGAATCTCTCAAAACACAAGTCCAACAACTGTCAACGACCTTAGATAAATTTTCAAAAAGTGAAAAATCGTTGAATATGCTATTAGGAAAGCAAACTGTTAATATGGTTAGACAAGGACTTGGATATAATAATTCGAAAATTGTTGAAAGCAATATTAATCAAGTTAATTCTATGAGCACAATTTGTAAAAAATTTGGACACAATCACAATAATTGTTGGTATAGACCCAAACATATAAAAACTATACCGATTTGGGTTCCAAAAGGCACAAATATAAAATCTCTCAAAGTTAAACAAATTTGGGTGCCGAAGGGAACAATTATAAATAGTTTTGGGTATCCACAAAATTATCATTCTAAATATTTTGCCACTAACAATCATGGACCTATAAAAACAAATAGGTCACTAAACTCTCTTCTCGTGTAGGTATGCTGGCAGGCTAAGGAACAACAGCAATGGTACTTGGATTCTGGCTGTTCCAGGCACATGACAGGCGATAAATCAAAGTTCCTTAGCCTAGAAAAGTACAAAGGTGGCAGAGTCACAATGGGGAACAATGACAAGTGTAAAATTGTCGGTAAAGGTAAAGTAGGTAACAATACATTTACCTTGAATGACGTACTATATGTTGAAAATCTGCACCACAATTTGATATCAATCAGCCAGCTATGTGATAAAGGTATGAATGTTATCTTTGATTCTGACTTGTGCAAAATTGTTGACAAATCATCAAAAGAAATCTTATTTTCAGGAAAAAGGAAAGGTAATATATATTCTCTATCTTTTGATGATCTCATCCTCTCTAAATGTTTGGTAGTTAAGGATATAGAAGTGAATTTATGGCATAGACGTTTAGGGCATGCTAGTATGAACTTATTAAACAAATTAAAAAGGAAAAGTTTGGTAAGAGGGTTGCCATCACATGAATTTGAAACTGAAAACATCTGTAAAGCATGTACTTTGGAAAAACTTAAAAAATCATCGTTTCATGCCAAAAACAATGTAAGCACTTCTAGAGTTCTTGAACTAATTCATATGGATCTATTTGGACCTAATGACATTGCTAGCTTAGGAGGTAAGAAATATTGCTTTGTGTTAGTTGATGATTACTCAAGATATACATGGGTATATTTCTTGGCTAAAAAATCAGAAACTTTTTCATACTTCACAAGATTCGCAAAATTTGTGCAAAATGAAAAAGAAGTCTCTATTGTTTCGTTAAGAAGTGATCATGGTGGAGAATTTGAAAATTATGAATTTGAAACTTTCTGTGATGAAAACGGAATCAAACATGAGTTCTCTGCACCACGTACTCCACAACAAAATGGGGTAGTTGAGAGAAAGAATCGAACTTTACAAGAATTGGCTAGGTCTATGTTAAATGAATATGAACTACCTCTGCATCTCTGGGCAGAAGCAGTAAATACAGCATGTTATGTAATGAATAGAGTTATCATTAGACCGATTCTTGACAAAACCCCCTATGAGCTATGGTTCAACAAAAAACCAAACATCGCTTACTTCAAAGTGTTTGGATGTCCTTGCTATATTCTTAATACAGGTGATCAGTTAGGAAAATTTGAAGCAAAGGCTGATGATGGCATCTTCATGGGTTACTCTTCGAGAAGCAAAGCTTATAGAGTCTACAACAAAAAGACTAAAACAATCGTAGAGTCAATCAATGTGAAATTTGATGAAGGCATTGACAATCAGGATACATCCAAAAGCAACGTTGAAGAGAGAAAGAAAAAGATGAGTTCGAAAAACCAAAAGAAACTGCTGATGCTAGAGAAACTACCACAACTCAAGAAGTCCGAAGAAATCTGGATCCAGAAAAGCTGAAATACAAAACAGACCATCCACCAGAATTGGTAATTGGAAACCCTATAGCAGGTATTCAAACTCGTTCATCCTTTAAAAATCTATGTGATCTGTGCTTATATAGTGGATTTATTTCAGAAATAGAACCAAATAACATAGATTTAGCTCTTAATGATGAAAACTGGTTCATGGCCATGCAAGAAGAGCTAAATCAGTTTGAACGAAATAATGTTTGGAGTCTAGCACCTAGACCTAAGGATTATCCAGTTATAGGAACAAAGTGGATTTTTAAAAATAAATATGATGAATCTGGAAATATAATTAGAAATAAAGCTAGACTAGTTGCTAAAGGATACAATCAAATTGAAGGAGTTGACTTTGATGAAACTTTTGCGCCTGTAGCTAGACTAGAATCAATTAGAATATTGTTAGCTTTTGCTTGTTACAAAGGATTTAAACTAAGACAAATGGACATTAAGAGTGCTTTTCTTAACGGAATTTTAAAAGAAGATGTGTTTGTTGAACAACCAGAAGGTTTTGAAAGTCATGAATATCCAAACCATGTATACAAACTAAAGAAGGCATTATATGGATTAAAACAAGCTCCCAGAGCTTGGTACGAATGTCTTACTTCTTATCTCCTTGAAAATGGGTTCAAAAAGGGATGTGTAGATACCACACTATTTCTGTTGCATGAAAACAATGATCTTTTGATTGTTCAAATATATGTTGATGGCATCATTTATGGTGCTACTAACAAGTTATTGTATGAGAAATTTGAAAAAGTCATGCAGGAAAAATTTGAAATGAGCTTGGTTGGAGAGTTAAAATTCTTTTTAGGATTTCAAATCCAACAAAGCAATAAAGGCACATTCATTTCTCAAACAAAATATATTAGGGAACTTGTCAACAAATTTGGATTGAAAGATGCTAAACCAGCAAGAACTCCCATGAGTACAATACTTAAACTTGACAAGGATGAAAAGGGTAAGACAGTTGATCAAAAGCAGTACAGAGGTATGATTGGATCACTCCTTTATCTTACCGCCTCTAGACCTGACATCATGTTTTCTGTCTGCTTATGTGCGCGTTTTCAATCTAACCCAAAAGAATCTCATTTAAAAGCTGTTAAAAGAATTATAAGATATTTACTGCACACCCCACGATTTGGTCTTTGGTATCCATCAAATGATAATTTTGAATTGAAAGGTTTTTCAGATGCTGATTATGCTGGAAATTTGGTTGATAGAAAAAGTACTAGTGGAGCATGTTTTATGTTAGGACATTCATTAGTTGCATGGTCGAGTAGAAAACAAAATTGTATTGCATTATCCACAACAGAGGCAGAGTATATTGCTTTGAGCGGTTGCTCTGCTCAAATCTTATGGATGATACAAACTTTGCATGACTATGGCCTAAATTTTAAACGTGTACCACTAATGTGTGATAGCAAAAGCGCAATTGATCTCACAAATAATCCTGTACATCACTCGCGAACAAAACATATAGATGTAAGACATCATTTTATTAGAGATCATATTTCCAAAGAAAATATCTGCATAAATTTTATTTCAACTGATTCTCAATTGGCAGACATCTTTACAAAACCCCTACCAGAAAATAGTTTTTGTAAACTACGACTCAGTCTAGGTGTTTTAGAAATTTGCTGAATATTTAACATTTTTTTCTCCCTATAAATCATCGAAGAAATAAATAGTGATTGAAAAATTGATGAGTATTGATATTTATCATATATTATTACTCGAGACGGTATAATTAGTAAATTTTTTCAAATTAAACAAGAGTCATAAATTTTGTTGGTAAAAAATTCCATGACCATCTCGATTTCTATCATATTTCTAACGACCATCACTCATCAAAATTCTATATAATTTTTCGATGTGTGGTATTTTAAACAGGAATCGTTCGTTTTTTTCATTTTCACATTTTAAAAAAAAATAAAATAAAATAAATAAATAAATAAATAAATAAATAAATAAATACCAAAGTATTCACTCTCATTTAAAAGTCCTCACGGTTATGCATGGGTGAATTACTTGGAATTTGTTATGTGCTTCCATGCTCATTTAAAAGTCCTCACGGTTATGCATGTATGGAACGCATATCAAAAGTTGATTTTTTTAAAATAAACAAGTTGATTCTAATCCCATTTAAAAGTCCTCACGGTTATGCGTGGTTAGAAGATACTTGAATTCATTTTTTTTAAAAAAATAAAATTGGAATACTACTAATCTCATTTAAAAGTCCTAACGGTTATGCATGGTTAGTAGATATTCAAATTCCTGATATAAATATACCACAAATAGACACAACTGTATAGTTTTATATGATGATATCATTCCTATCATTCTAAAAGTGGAATATGCGCCTAACAAAATATTTATGATTTTTGTTTGATTTTTTTTTGAAATTTAATATTTATATTCAATTGAGTTTTAATGTTGGATTAATATCAATTACTTTATCTCTATTTTCCCTAACACTATTATTCTTTTGCTGATAACAAAAGGGGGAGAGAAAAGTTAAGATTTTGTCAAATAAAATCAAGCAAAGGACAAATAATTTTCTATTTGCATATTTTTATTTGTATGCATATATGTAGGGGGAGTTTTGTGTAGAAATGAAGCATTTAAATAGGGGGAGCAATTAGGATATATCAATGATCAAATACATTTAACATATTCAAAATCTTAAATATATGTTTGTTATCATCAAAAGGGGGAGATTGTTGAATATGCGCTTATATGATTTTTGTTTGATGATAATAAACATATATACATTCGTTTAAATGTATTTGATAATATACTATTTTATTTTTCACAGATTAAATAAATATTTGCTGAATAAAATAAATAACACAGAATTTGAATTCAAACGAATATTTTATTCAAACAAATATTTATTACAATTTTGAATAGTATACAAATTCAAGCTCTCACTATTCACTATACAACTTTGATACAAATTCAATTACATCACTATTTTACATATCATCACCTCACTACATATCACTCCCACTCATATTTATCTTCAACTTCATTCCAGTTTGAATCCAGCATCTGAGAAATCTGCAAAAATATTCACTAACGCAGTAAAATTGAAAAAGAGATATTTTTGCAATATAAAATAAAAGATGGATTTTGAAAATATGATTTGCCTCAGTTATTTGGGTTGTTCGTCATCATTTAAATTTGAATTCATCATACACGAACAACTTGTGACATACACAGTGTATCACTATACATGCCACAAGGCCGTGCACGCCGATATATACACTTGATTGATTTACAGGGACAGGTGAGCACAGGTCAAACCCAAATGAAAAACCGGGATCAACTCACGTGCAATAACATAAAAGTCACAACTCTCAGCACAAGGTCAAGATTCAACTCAGGTGCAAAACAAAAAGTAAACACGAATGCTATGTTCAAACATGACACAGCCTCAAACCAGCATCAAAGCAAGTACAACTGCAAGTGTCGACCAAGTGACAATGCAAGCAAGATCAACACAGCAGCTAACTAAAGAATAAAATTACTCACAACATCGACAAACCCAAATGTCCATACCAACAACAACATGAATACTGCACCAACCAGAATGGATGCAGAGATACAAGGCATAGCAAATAAATGCAACAATGTGCACAGGCCAGAAACAATATAGTAATGACAGCAAACATGAAGTGAAGAGAATATCAGTCAACAATATCAAGTGACAAGTTGAAGCAATAGTGTCACAATATCAAAGCACAGAACAACCTTGTATCAATAACAATGCAACACAGTAACAATGCACCATTTAGAAGTGACTCAAAACAAGCAGTGCAGACCACAAAAGTGCAACAAGTATTGCAGTAATAAACAACATCAGAAAATCAAGTTCAAGGCAACAGTGACAAATGCAGACACAACTGAAATGAGACAGGTGCAAGTGAATCAGAATAAAGCAGTGCAACATCTACGACAGCAAGTACATGAATGCAAACTACAAGTACAGGTTCAAGGCCAGAATGACAAAGTGTATGCAACGGCAGGAAGTCAACTAGAGAATTCATGAATGTATACATGAATCAAGCTACATCATGAAAAAGAAATGCATCATGAACACTATAGGTCGAGAACCAGACCAGGCAAGTATCAAGATAAGTGTACAGCAACAATAATCATGGCACCAGCAAACTATGGCTATAATCATATCACAAGACCAGGCACCAAGTACAGATGAATTGAAGTATGTTCGAAACAACAAGTTAATCATGTCTGACTACAAGTCAAAGGAAAACAAGCCACCATTCTTTTAGAGCAAACCAGACCGAAAATAATGATATACAGGTTAAAGAAAAACAGTAAGGTTCAGGGACGAACAAGATCAAAATCGTGTGCTACTGAACAAAGTCAGATTAATCACCAATCGTTCAAGTATCAGTATCAAGTTCGTGCCAAAGTAAATGTTGAACAAGTCAGATACGTAATTGTAAAACAAACAGTTCAGATTCAAAGTCGTGAGAGCCAAGCAACGATAATACGAAATTGACAAAGTCAAATAAATCATTATCGTTCAACAAATATCAGATGGCCGATAGCATAAAATTGAAAAAATCAAACGAACGAGAATTTAGGAAATCAAATCCTATATAATACCCAAAATCATCATCGGCAAGGGTATCGAATTCCAGAAAGCAAAATCAATAAAAGCAAAAAACAAATAATACCGATTCAAGGAGAGAATTTGATCAACGAAGCAGCCGCGTAAGGAACAAGGAGTCAATCGATCAAGGCAACACGCAAAACATCACTGATCGATCAAATTTAAACTGGCGACTTCAAGCCCAAATTTCCAGAGCAAGAGGAACGAAAGCCCCAAATTTTTCACAAGCCCTAATTCAGAAGCAAAGCCGCCATTTGAGAAGTATCGGGTCAACTAATAAAGAAAAGAAGGGCCGGCCTTGTTTATATTGATATGAATAGGGTTTTGATATAAAAAGGGGTTTTAAGTTTATATTTAAAGGGCTTTGTTTTTTTTTTTAAGTTATTTTGAAATCGTTTTTAAATTTGTATCTAAATTTCAAACTGCTAATTTTCTAGTCGTGTGACTAGGAGACAAACTACAGTGTGTAATTTGGAAATTCACAACTCGGTTGTTGAGTTGTGGCCAGGGTTTTGAGCGTAGAGTTAGGATAGTCAATAGCAGGTATAGCGAGTTTACGTGTGTAAGCGAAGGACTTTCTAATTTCTAGTTGAAATCTTGGGGGCAGCACGTAGGCAGGGTTTTGCCGAAGCTGGGTAAATTCTGTGTTGTTCTGTCTGCATTTTATTCTGCTATTTATTTCTGTGCTCGTAATATTCTGTGATCTGTGTTAATATTAATTTATTAGCTTCTGCAATTAAGTTTTATAATTTATATCATCACCCTATTCACCCCCCCTATAGGGTGAAATCGATCCTACAATGTATACTTGAAAGTCTCACCTATGAGGAAGGTGTTGAGATTTGGCAAGGCAGTGAAGCTAACCCCAAGATATGTAGGGCCATATGAAATCATTGCAAGAGTAGGGAAGATGGCTTACAAGTTGAAGTTTCCTGAAGAAATGAGTGGGATACATAATGTATTTCATGTATCACAATTGAGAAAATGTGTACATGATGAAGCTTCAGTGATTCAGTCACCAAATTAGGTAGAAGTCAGACAAGACTTGGTGTATGAGAAAAATCTAGTGGGCATTGTAGCTAAAGAAGATAAGAAATTGAGGAACAAAACTATAAAATTGGTAAAGGTGCAGTGGAGTCTAGATTCTAATGATTGCACATGGGAGGTTGAGGACAAGATAAAAGTCCGGTACCCTCAACTATTTGCAACTGGAAATTAGAGTAGAGGTAATTTATTATTTATGCTTGTATTCATTTAGTTAAATATAGTGTTCAGTGTTGAATGTGTTTGCTTGATGTATGTTTTAGTTGAATTAAGAATGTGTGTGCATGTTTGGTTTTGACACATGACTAACACAGAAAGAGGTGTTAAATTGTGGGACATAATTTCTTAAAGGAGGGGTGTATGTGACAGCCCATAGTTTAAGCAAGCATATAAAATTTTAAATATTTGATAAAGGAAAGACATTTAGTTAAAAAAGACAATTTTCTGGAAATATTTGTGTGTGAGTGAGTGTGCATGCTCTTGTGCATGTGCACACAGATCTAGCACACTATATGAGCTAGGCAATTTAGGGAGTTAAAGACCCTGTAGATAAATACAAAGTAAGTGAGTGCACGATTTGTTAGTGTGCACACATTAGCCTAATTACAAAGTATAAGTAACTTAGGCAGTTTTAGTCCTAACCCCTATAGATTAAATAATGAGCATAGTTGCATATGTGGGTGAAAAATGCATGAATATAAGACGTGCAAAATATTTGGTTGACACACACACAAATTTGGTTAGTCACATAAGTCTATATGCATAGTTAAGTCCAGAAAAGACAGAAATATATCTGGGCCAAAGTCATGCATATGGTGTGAAGGAATTTGCCAAGAATGGCCAAGACAAGAAAAAAGTGAAATGGTAGGAAAGTGGAGAGGGTGGATTGTTGGGTGAAGCCAGGATTAGGTGATGGGATTTCTGGTGAACATAAATTACTTAACTAACCTTAAAACCCTAGCAGCTCCCCTATATACAGATCACCATCTCCTACGGTTGCATGTTAGAAACCAGAAAACAAAATATAAAAAAAACAGGCAGCAGTTTAGAGAATCCATGGCAGACCTGAACCAAGACTTGGGAGGGAGAACTTTGGTGAGTAAACCTTCACTTGGCAAGGCATTAAGACCTATGAAAGGCAGCCATGTACCCTTTAGTTTATTTTGATTCCTGTTGATGCTCTGTATGCATTTTCAGTTTAATAATTTTCTGTTGTTTATGAGATTATGTGATTTGCACTGCTTTGCTGTCACTAAACCTATGCTTGTTTATATATGATAATTAGTGATGGAATAATGACCGATTCTTATATGTTTATAAACTTGAGAAATATTGTTAGTTAAAGCAAAGATTAATAAGAAAAGTAGGGTGTAAGGCAGTAAGAGAAAGAGATTCTCTGGCTTATGTCTTGCAACTGAAAAAGATGGTTAGGGTGCAATGAGATTTCCATATGCTGAGCCTTAACCCATCATTAAGTGTCCTCTGGAAATAGGGTTGAGTAACAAGCAAGCACACTTTAATGTGTGGATTGACTGTGAGAACCATATTGCTGGAAAACCACATTAGCATTTCACCCTCTGAAAATGCTTTAATATATGCTTCAGCCAAGGATATGTCTCTGTGTGAAACTGACTTGAAATGGTATACAAGTATAACTGACTAGTTGTTGAATACATGAATGGATGAATGATTGATTGTTGTCTGAAATCTGATAGCATATCTTAGTTATAGGTACAATAGTATGGGATTGACACTGCATAGACAATGTTGAGTCATATGAAAGAACTTAGTAATTAAACTAAGGATGTGGGTCACCTCTATCAGGTTGGGTATGAGGGAAGTGGGTATGACACAGTAGTTGGCTTGCATCAAGGTTGGGGTGTGAGTTTGCACATGGCATGATTATGCCCAAGTAGCTTATAGTGCACTAGAAACCAGGTAGTAGTTCCAGGCAGTGTGCACCAGTGCAACCCTGGATGTCATACTGGACCTTAAAATGACATGAAATGATTATACATGCACTGGTAAATAGGCTAGAAGTATGTGGGAGTACTAACATGTAAATTAAGGATTGATACTTTAGCTCAATGCCATGAATACTGTATGTGCATGTTTGTCCATGCTTGTGTGAGTTGTATGATGGCTGTTATGATTTTCTGAACTAAAGTTTCTGACGACAAGTTAGTCTAAGAATGCACACATGATATTAACAGTACACAACACCTACCACTGGCATAACACTTTGTAATTTGAACATGAGAAAGTGATTTAATTAACTTGAGTAAAACACTTAACCTTTGAAAACAGAAAGGTAGTAATGGAACATATTTCATTAGTCTTTATGCATTATCAAATGATTTTACTTACACCAGACTTCAGTCTGACCTGTTTTTTGCTTGCATTAAATGTGTGCTTCATATGTATTATGGAGCAGGTCATGAGATGTTGGCAGGGAAAGAGGAAGCTAAGTGATAAGAAAGCAGATGTGTGATGCTAAGAAGAATATGCTAATTAACTAAATTATGAATTTGTAGAAGAATGCCACTTATGTTTTATTTTAGCTAAAGAACTTCTATGTAATAGTATTTGAATCATGCTAAAACTCAAATTGTGATGTAATGAATTTTTGAAGTTTACTGTGTGAAAGAACCTTTCTCAGTGGCAAAAGATAAAAGAATTTAGTTCCTGTTATAGCCTATAAGCATGCAATTTTAAGAACTATATAATGGAACTGGTAGTATAACTAAGGCATAGGTGTAACAAGTAGTGTTTGCCTATGTAATAGATTGTGGTAGAGATTCAGACTTACAACTAATTTCAAAGACACTGAAGTGAGAATGAACACATAGGTAGAACACTTGTAAATATAGGAAAGAATGAACCCAGATTAGCACAAGTTTTGATGTTTCAATGAATGAGTAAAGTCAGGAAATTGTGGCAAGACAATATGGGGTCCAACTTGACCAAGCTGGCCGACCTACAAACTCAAAAGTAGTAAATTGTAGTTGTACATGTTTATGTGCACACAGATGTACAGAAGCATGCACAACCTTCTGCCTTGTTAACATGAGAAGAAATTTTGAAAATCATGAAATAACATGGGTAAATTTTCATGTTTTATTAAACATACATCTGTTAGACACACAAGCATAAGCAAACAAAAATCTATTAGTGAATCTGTACGAAGATTCAGATGGGAGGTTTTCCCAGCACTTTTCACAGTGGCTAATTCATTAGTCTGATTTTTAATTTAAATAAAGTGGATTATTCTTTACCTGAAAACTCTGATATTGGAACTAAAATGATTTGTATGTCTGTATTTAATAGCTTTACAAAAGGTATATCAATATTTCTATATTGATCAGATTGGATCTTGGGAAGAATCAAAAGAAAAATTAACAAAAGAAAGAAAAATTGTGTGAGACAGGTTGGTCCTGAAAGTAAGCAACCCTGAATTTTGCATAAACTAAATTGAGCCATTCAAACACTATGGCAAGTTAGGGAGGGTTTCTTATAATGTTCTGATTTAAAAAAAAATTAAATCAGCTTTCGAAAACATTTTCATTATATTAAAATCAAGATTCACTTATTTAAATAATTCAAATATTCAAATAACCCTTATATATTTAAACTGTTTAACTTATAAAATTAACTTTGCAATATCTAAAATCAATTAAATATTCCAAATTCAAAGATTGAAACTCTGGGTCGTTACATTCTTCCATCATCAAAAGAATTTCGTCCTCGAAATGGCCAAGGCAAGAAAAATACCACTATCCCTTTAACTTCTCAAAACTAATTAGTTAAAACGTGTTATCAAAATTTTCTAAATCTTTAATTTCATTCATAGTTACTAACTAATACCATTTCAAGTCTAACATAAACATCAAATTTTAGTTACCAAATTTTTTTTCAAAAAATCTCATAAATTTCTGATGCCTTAAATTTACGAAAAATTTCACCAGCGTCTCCTTTGCGCGACTCGATCGGAAAAATTTACAATATGTATACACATATAATCAGAAATATTCATCGCATCTTCAAGGATGAGGCATCCCGTATGAAAAAATATAAAAATACGATATGTAATCCAGGATGCGTACCTTTTATTAGCATTAGCAAGCATCTACACCCAATAAAATGCGAAAAGTGAGCTCCAAATACAAAGCATACGTCATCCGTAGCTGCTAATCACTTAAAAACCAATGAGAACAAGTATAGGGGAAGTAATATTAATATATAACATGTACTAATATAATAACTATATGCAGATATAACAAATGCAACAAGAGAAACTATCAAACAAATAATATCCATCCAATTAATTCATAACCATATCGATTTTCATTTTCCATTATCAACTTTATATTTATGCACTTTTATTTCTTATTAACATTCAATTGATATGTTTTCAATTAATTTACATTCAGTTAATCTACATTCAATTTATTCACATTCAATTGATCCACATTCAATTTATTCACATTCAATTGATCTACATTCAATTTCATTTACGTTCAATTATTAACATTCACTTTATTTTCATTCAGTTTACTTACATTCACTGTAAATTCAACTTATGTTTAACAACATTTCATTGTACACAAAATTCATTTATGGACCATTTCATAAAATCGTTACATTTTAAGATTTCCTAAGTTAAATCTTATTTCATCATCACTTAGTACATTTCTTCAATACTAATATTCTTTATGAACCATTCCATACAACAATTACTTAAGTTTATTCCAAACACTTTACACTACACCATCAATGTTTATTATCACTCATACTTAAGCTCATATTCAGTTCTATCAAACCACATCCCAAAATATATTCAACTCATTTTACAACTTAAGTTGAATTTCAATCTATAACTCAAGTTCATATCCATTTCGCTAATTTATTTTATTAGTTCATTTCATTAATTCATTACAAATCAAATTCAATATCATTTAACTCATTTCATTAATCCATTTCATTTACCTTATCTTGAGTTGATTTTCTTTTCAAAATCCATTTAATTAACTCAATTTATTTAACTTTTCTTAAGTTAAATTTTTAATTTCATATCTCAGTTCCAAAGTTTCTTTTCTTATCTATACCATTTTCAATCATAAGTTCCAAAACTTATTTTCATATATTTATCAAATCATATTTTGGATTTTAAAATCAAAACTTGTCCCACCAAAACACTATTTCAATGGTAGCAGTTCATCACTTAGAAACTTGAAAATTAATGTCGATGATGTTATAGTCATTACCAGAATTATTTTTCAGTGACTAATGTGAGTGCAATGTCATTTTAAAATATTTCTAACCAAAATATTTGCAAAATAATACTATTATTATTTTTCCAAAACCTTTGAAATTGTTTTCAAAACAATAGAATTTTAATTATCAATTTTTTTGTTTTAAATTCATTTTTATTTAAAAATCACATTTTTAAATATACTTATACAATTTCATTTCTTTCCATTTATAAATCACATTCATATATCATATTTATATAATATAACTACTTATGTAATGTAATGTGGCATTTCATAAGAAAATGAGGCAGTTATTTTAGGTGGAGATGGAGAGTTGAGGCGGTTATTTATCGTGCTGTTGGTGATGGTCTTGTTCTTACCTATGGCGGAGATGATGGGGATGACAATAGACTTATTTTGAAAGACGACACTTCGGATAGAAAATTTGTGTACTCCAGTGAATCTGCGATTTTTGATCTGGATATTGTGACTCATTTCTTAGGATTTATCCATGTTATGGGGCCATGTCCGGTTGATGATGAAAGTGGTACCTCCTCTAAGGAGGATGTCTAGTGTTTTGTACGTATAGTGGTATGGCCACTTTAAAACCATGTTAATTGTTTTGTGCATGTGTATAATACCTGTTTTTTATTTATAAACAGTGGCATGCACTACAAGAAATTTGATTTTTAGTGGCGCTCAAAAAACGCTACAAAAAGTTTTGGTGGCGTTTTGATAAACGCCGCTAGAAAACATGCGACTAAAAATCCATGATTTTTTGTTGCATTTATTTTAACGCCACTATAAATGAATTTTTGGCAGCGTTTTTTAAACGTTACCAAAGATCTTTTTTACAGCGTTTAAGAAACGCCACCGAAAAGATGCCGTTTACTATCTTATTTTTTTGTTGCACTTATTATTATTTTTTGTAGCGTTTTTTGAACGCCACTATGTTTCGATTTTATTGCCTGCTGTTCCACGACTACATCTGATTTCGCCTCCAATTCAACTACTTCAAAACTTATACAATAACGTAATATATAAACACATACACATTCAAAAATAACACATTCAATGAACCACAATAACACAAATAAAAGCAATTACATAATCGTCACTATATCATAACATTAGTGTCAAGACAAAAGGTTAACCATACGTTTACACAACCAAACTACCATAAACAGTTTCATAATAGTACATGCAGCTAAAGTAGTGCTGCTATCATACATACTAGTTTCATAATAGTTTCATAACAGTTTTAATCAACCTAACTACATACTTGTGCTGCTACCATACCAAAAACCAGTGCTACTGCTTGAATTCTTCACAAACATTTATCTACCTGTAAAAATTAATAATCATGTTACTAAATATTTGTGAGGTGAAGCTACCAAAGATCCCCGACAGTTCCCCGACTTCTGGATCATCACTGCCAACACTTCCTCCTCCCTATAACCTCACCCAAACCTGATAACAACCATCATCACAACTTCCTCAAACTGCCACTCTAACACCAAGTCAAAATCATTCCTTCCTCAATCACAAACAATATCAACAAGTGCCAGTTAATCCACGGAACAATTCTCTTCTACATCAGTATAAAGGTATTTAATATCGTTGGAAAATCTCAGCATACTCATGCTATGAAGATGCAACAAAAATAGAAGATAAGGGCCTAAAAGAGGGTGATCATTCTCCTAATTTTTTTTACTTACATATGTCAGCAACTAAATAGGAAACGTATCAAACAACTTATTGATCAAAATGGCAATACTATCTCTGGTCATGCTGATTTACAAAACAGTGCGACCAGATTTTATACAGAGCTTTTAATTCTGTCAACACTAGGAGAAGTTATCCTACAATCACTTGGAAAAAAATCTTAGCCATGCAAGCAAGGAAAAAATTGGATAAAGAGGTTACTAACGAGGAAATTAAGGAGGCGAACTTTCAAATTGATGAAAAAAGAAGCCCGAGGCCTGATGGTTTTGGTTCAAAGTTCTTTAAAATACACAAGGATATGGTAAAGAAGGATTTGTTTGCTATTATTATAGGTATTTTTACTATGAGACAGTTCATAAATGAAATCAATCATACTTTCATTACATTGATACCAAAAATAGATAATCCTATGTCCATATCAGACTACAGAACCATTTCATACTGCAATGTTATTTATAAAACCATTGCTATAGTTATTTGCAATAGAGTGAAGGGATACATGAATGAACTAGTGTCACATAATCAAAACACTTTTATTCCAGGCAGAAACGTAACTGAAAGCTCCCTTCTAGATGGTCAGAACCTTTAATAGGAAAGGTCATCACAATCTATGTCTCAAAATCTATAAATAAAGCTGCATTACCAATAGGGAACATTTTATAGATGGTTTTTCATAAAACGTTATACATCAGTAGTTTGTATGACTTATTTTTCTTAGTGTTCCAATTTATAAACAAACAAAAAGAAAGAGTTAGAGAAAACCTCATCAATCATGTTGTTAACAGAAGTCTGCACAGTTCCACTAGTAGCAGCTTCCATACATTTCAAATCTTCTTCAACTACTCTACCAGCACGAAAGACATCTCGATCTGCAAAATATTGAAGAAAAAAAAAGCATTTGGACGGGCCTAACTTAAATTAAATGTGTATATACAACAGATATTAGCAAACAAGATTAATACAGAAAAAAGACTCGAATCATACCACTTACAAGCAATTTAACTTATTTATGAAGTAAACTACTCTCATTTGAGTGTAGGTAAAGTTTTTATAATTTTATCATTATACACACACACACACTAGTGAATGGCGCCAGTGTATACAATGTTACCATGCCAATGTGAAAACATAAATGCCAACATAACTATGCATGCATAAATACTCATAATATGCATTTTATTGCAGAATATGCAAAATTATCGGTATCAGCCTGAGCAAACGAAATGTCGAGTATGTAGTGTCCGTATATCAATGTACTCTAAAGTGTCGTTGTAATAATAAAGACTGCTTAAAGATTTTGTGGAACCTTGTGTAATGTTCTGAAGTAAGAAATTCAAGATGATAATTACAACATTAAAGACTGAATAATTTAATCACCTCAACTAAAAATCACTCACCTTTTACCATTGTTACACATTCAGTACCACTCTGAAATTGTGATTAACTCCAAAAGGGCTCCTCCCCATCGTGTAAGATTCTAGTTAGAAAATAAGCCGAGATAATTATCAGATTTAATATACACACATATGACTGCATTTTATATAAAGCGGTTATGAAAGATAATACGGTATGTCACAACAACTTCAATATGATGACCAAGTTAACCGCAACAAGCTTCTTATCAAACATATAGTTTTATGTGAGGAACAAAATTCTGCAAGCTTCCAATAGCACATAGCTCATCAGTCAGCTCCTGAATCTGTAGTAGTGACTCTGCACTTGAATTTATGTCCAGAGATTTCAAACCCAAGACAACTAGAGATCCACATTCAAAAATTTTACCACTATACTTGTGGTCAATGACAATCGATGGTCCTTAACAATGTTGATATAACCTTTTTTTTTAACTAATAACTAGAATCAATGATGTTGGTATAATTTTTTATTATTATTAATAGTGAGAATCAATGATGTAATCAAAATTAATAGTAGTCATTGATTTAGTGTTTGTGTGTATGTGCGTAATGGCGTAAGGATTATCAGCTTAGTGCTTTGACAATTGTTAGAAAAAATTTATCAGACACATGTGCTTCTGAATATACATACAATCATATGAGAAGTTATGTAAATATATTGTGGCTACTCTCAACGTGAGATAATGACATCAAAGGCAGGTTGTTTGCAAATGTCAACACAATCAATAATCTCTCCATCTTCACTCTGCAATTATTTTACAGTCAGATATTCATATCTGAAAAGATAATTTCACAGCACCATTTCATCATCTATATCATACCAATATACCATCATGTTCGACGAATATTAAGATGGTCCAAGTAAAATTTTTAGTGAGACATATAACAAACTTCAAGTAAACATATAATGAAGAATTGAAAATTTAGGTAGGCTTGCCTATTTTTATTACCAAGGCTATGATGCTGGAGGATATGTTACTTAGCACGCGGCATGTAATCAATGTATTAGCATCTAAGATGAACATAAAAATCTGACAGGTGAAATTTGAATGGCTTACCATCCTCTACTCCATAGATCTCTCAATCCATGGGAAAATATAATGTTGCTTTCTATCTTCTTAGCACCTGCTTAATTCTCTGTTATGCAAAAATACACCAACACAACAGATGCTTCATTAGTTAATTTTGTTTCACTCTTTTGTATTGTGAAATACATGTATAAATTTATCTACTCATAACAGTTAGTTTATCTAGTCAAATGACTACAGATGTGCGACTTACATGACCGCCAAATTCAGTAGTGACCCATTGTGATCTAGGTCGAACTTCATACTTCAACATACACTCGTTGCTATTTTCTTTATAATCAAAGCCGGAGGGCATAAACATGCTTTCATTAGACACAAACCGTTTGCATTACCATCTCTGTACATGCCTGAGTTTAACTTTTGCATCGTCAAAAATTAAACACTGAATTTTTGTGCGTGTGAGTGTGTTATAAAATATATTTACAGTACAGTTTGCATTCCAAAAGATCACTCACCAATCCCGTGGATGGAACATTAGATGACAGCTCAAGTTAATATGCAAGATCAGTCAAGTTTGTTATCATTGACACTACTCCTTGTTGTTCCTGATACATGTAGAATGCAAAAAATTGATTATCAAACTAGTCAATTCAAGTGTATAATGCTAGAGCAAAAGAGAAATATAAGGCAAAGACCGTACAAATAGTTGTTATCTTTACGTACCTACCATCAGAACTAACATTTTAGTTTATCAAAGTGTTTAAAACCCAGTTAACTATCAGAAATATTTCATCATTCGCTAGGAGCCAGATGTATATATTACTATTTGTCTTGTTCAAACAAGCTCAAATCATGCGCATTGGAGAATAAAACTTCACAATTTCACATTCAAACTGTAACAATGGGACACCTCCAACACTCTTTTAGTGTGAATAAGCATTAGGCTTATTTCTATAATCTACATCAACACTTATTGTAATGTGAACGCACCTTCTCGGTGTGATACTTGATTCGGAATACATTAGCCATGGAAATGCAATATTTAACTGAATTCCTGTAATTGGAAGTGCATGACAATGATAACCTATTTGTTGACCAGCTTATATGGATATATGCATTGTCTCCAATCTAACCACTCTGAAATTGAATATCATATAATAGAACATGAAGATATTATTCACTAATATCATGAGATTACTACACAAAACCTTTGTAACTCACACAGAACTGCAATGACTCAAATAGAGATGAAACACTATTGCAGAGTATATTTTTGTTCAGAGTAAGATATCAATCAGCCAATACAATGAAATCAACGAGCTCTAGAGATAAGGATGTTTCACAAAAGCCCATACTTTAACGTCACGTGTAGCTTTGACCCGCAATCTCTTGTTAACATCAAAATTTCCGCTCAAAAGCGCATTTTTCGATTCCAAATCGTATAAAAGAGAAAAATGCATAGTCAAGAACCCCAACCGCGGATATGAAATCTCTCCATTCTGGTCATTTTGGAACGAAACTTTCAGCTTGGCGATTCCATTGAAGGGCTTGGAGCTGATTTTGTTGAAGAATAATTGAGATTCGCTATCGCATTCAGTGGTTAATCTTAGTGATGGGCGCTTGAAACTAGGGTTTGGGATTTGCGTTGTGGAATTTTCCATGCCGAAGATTCAGATTTAGCTATATTTTTATCTTCAAAGAGCCTTAATTCATAATAAGATTTAAAATAATGCAAGATTAACTTCTACAGTATCATTAATTTCACTTATAATTTATATATCAAAATGCCTTAATTCATTACTACAAATCAGTCCTAATTAATCTCAAACTAGGTAATTGAACTCAATTGGAATTCCAACCTCATAGCGAACAAAGTTGAACAAAATCATCTTGCAAGTAAAAATAAATCCAACATAACAAGCATTAATTAAAATTCTGAATTCAAATCCAACTGTTGAATGAAACAAAAATAGAAATAGCTTAGAAAATTGATCCAACTAGCTAATAGAAAACAAAATTGCAAAGCAGTAGTCAAAGACCAAAATATGGTTAGAAAATCAACTAAGTACTGCATAGTGTATGAGAAGCAATTCAGAGATAAATACTAGCTTAACTAATTAGAATTCGTACTCACCAAAAAAGGTCTTCGGCTGAGGTACGGTAATAGGATGAGACATGATGATTGGCTTAGGAACGACGATATGGCAGTGGTAGGCTGAGGTCAAGGCACGATTTGCTGTGGACTGTATTTTCAAGAGCTAGGGCTTGAACGATACATCTTTGGTGATTTTAGCTTCAGATCCAAATGGAAATTTTATTTCAAGTTTTCAAGAAAAAGAAGAAAAATTGTTCAAAGTGATTAGTGGAAGAAAAAGATATGTTAGCGGCCGAAGAAAATTTTTGCCAAGTTTTTCGTGAATTGTTGGCGGGAATTAGTAGTAGCGTTTATTTATTTATTTTTGTTTTACTAAATCATCTATAGATGCACTTAACTTGAAACGCTACTATTTAATGCATCTAATAGTAAGTTTTCTTGTAGTGATGGCCCACTATAAAGCTGGCTATCTTTGCTAAAAAAATGTAATATCATTTCACAAATGTCGATTATTTGAAGTATAATCAACACTTTATAATCAATGTTCATAAATTCACTTTCTTAGATGACTCATTTTACAAATGTTTATCTTTATTTAGATTATAATGATAACAACTCTTATTAGAACAACAAACAACAATTGATAATAATCAAATATTGTCATTCACTAACAACAAAGCATGCCATATATACTATATATATTCTGAAAAATTGTTCCTTTATATATAAAATATAATTTAGGTAAAATTATTTACTTACCAATTCTCAAAACATACTACGTCGGTTTGCCTTGTTTAAGTGTTTAGAAGCCTTTATCGATATCATGGGTCTCACATACCGACCAGAATTCATAAGCCACTTAACAGATAAATTAACACAACAAAATATTTTTATAATAACTAACAAATACGCGCTCACATACATACGCTCAAAACTCATAATAAGGCATTCCACTACCTTTTCCCTTAATGATTCGCCTCACCAAAGCCAATGTTCTCGCTTAATCTTGCTCTCTGATGCCAAGTGTAATGACCCACCAATCCACAATTAAAATTGACAATAAACCACATTTGTCCAACCCAAATAGAATGAAAGACGGATAGCTATGCGAAAGAAAGAAGAAGAAAAGAGAATAATAAACTAAAACAAAACAGAATCTCACAATCGCGGTGGAATGACATATAATATAATATCAATGATCTTTATAAAAGAGATACTGTATATATACATACATCAATTAGAGTACAACAAAAATCACAATGTTCAGCCTAAACATTTATAACAACCTGTTCTCATAAATGCTAATGATTTAAAGAAAAAAGCAGTGGAAAATAAACATATATATTAATACGACTTGAAGGCCTCCAACTCGTCTTTTGAGCTCCAATACATCCAAAGCAATCTGCAAATATGCACGGTCTAATCTGAGCATTATAATAAACTAACACCCAAGTTAATATGGTAAATCAGCGTGAGAAAACACACCCAATTAGATTTTTAAAGTTATCAAACTCTTTTCAAAATAAAAGCATCTCAAAAGACCACGCCGCACATAACACGGACGAATTTTTACTTTACAATAATAAAAACATTTTTATAGAAAATCCTTTGATATTATAGTAATGTCTAGAATACAAATACTTATAAATAATAGGCGAAATTATTACGTTTATTAAATTCCAGCTTTCTAAGTTCTACAATCAAAACTATAAAGGAACATATTGGAGATTAGATTCCATATCATGACAAGGTAAGGGCCACTTTCCTATGGTGCATCTCTAGATAAAATGCACCCGGGTCCGATAAGAACATCTTGTATTACTGCCACACAGGAACTGCCTACCAATTAACTATGGTACCGACTATGATCGCCCCTTTTGTTAATGGGCCCTAAGTACACATGACTAAATAGTAATCGATCTAGATTTAGAATGACCATACCCTAATGGGAGTGACCCACTTGGCCCTATAGCATGCTCGATTTTTATCATACCTCGATTAATGAGGCTCGAGGCTACATTTTACCTTTATATAGCACTTCTCACTTGGAATGCTAACACTACCCTCGAGGCAACAATGCAATGCCAACATTCACCCATACAAGTTCGTTTTGGGACTGAAGGAAATCGAAGGCACCACTTCAACCCCATCCATTTTGGAGTCATCCTCAGGATTAGTAGAAAGTAGCCCTTGCACTTCAAAGAGCTTCGTCTTCAATTCCATCATCTTCAAGGTGTCTTTACTTAGAAAAACGTTTAAGTTGGGTTGACGTGGTTATCGGATAATGTATCCTATCTCGGTTTCTCCAAAACAACATTCGATAGTTTTCGATAAACTTAACCCCAGTTCTTTAGGAAATTAACATTCAAAGATAAGAGTGAAGATCACCTTCTAACCATTAGTGGATGGATTTCCTTATCGTTTGTCCAAGGAGAACGAAACGAGATTTATATGCACAATACAGCATCATCGGAGATGATTGTGCTATATAACTCACGGGTTTCTCATAGATATTTCCAAAGTTACATTTTGGGTCCTTATTTGATAGTCCGTTAAACTATCCACTAACACGCATCCAAATCAAAGGTCTATTCCATAGGGAAAACCAACATTGGTTAGGCAATAAACAACCACCAGCCTCTTTTAAATAAGTCTTTCCGTTAACTAAAATCATTTTGTAAATATTTGAACCAAATACTTTTTTTTACAAAGATTCACCTATAAACCCTTCTATTTCAATATTAGGAAAGTATCCATATAATTATCTCAACGGTATAAGTATATTCACAAAACAGAGAAACATTTCCTTTTTACACAATTCCAGAACATATTTATAAATTACTTTATAGATCTCTAAAACACGTTTATAGCCCCATTCATCGATCTCTGAAATCATTTATAAACTTCCTTTTTTACATCCTTAAAATCATTTATAGACCTTTAATAAATTCATAGGACTATTCGTAAAGCTCTTTTTATATATCTATAACCTATTCCTAAAATTCTTTACAAATATCTAAGGCCATTTATAAAACTCTTTTTATCCATTTTCAAATAATCTTTTAAGTTTGCTAAACCATGTTATAAGATTCCTCTTATAAATAAGTCTTCATTCTTGCACCTATATAAATGAAGACGTTTGTTCATTTTTTTATCACTAACAAACCAATAAGAATGTTCTCCACAAAATATTATCAATATGATCCCTATTTTTGTTTCCTTTTAGGATGAATGAAATTTATTGAGCGATTTATTCTCTTTTTGTCACGATTCGATTATTCGACCCCCAAAAAATCGAAATCAATACGTCCACTGTATTAAACGTCGAACAATCGAATGCCGGAAAACTAGACCGTAAGGGAAAGAAGAACGAGATAGAAGAAGAAATAGAAAACAATATCAGAATCTCACAAATGCAGCGGAACAATATATAATAGATAAATGATTGATCTTTATATAGAAAGAACTATATCTGTTTTATACATTACATCATCAGAGTACAACACAATCAATAGCAAATTACTGGACAGTTATATTAATTTGCCCTCACAAAAGTTGACTACGCAGCATACTATACACAGTGGAAATAAGACAGATACGTGTGATACGTCTCGTCATCCAGCACATCCCCTTAGCACCATAGCAGTCCATCCAGAATCTGTACTCTATCATACTCGGTCTAACCCGAGCATCATAGTAAAATAACACCCGAGTTAGTTTGAAATAACAATGTGAGAAAACACACTCAATTGGATTATTATATTTTCCAAAATCCTTTGAAATTAAAGGTATCTCATAAGACAACACCACAAATAAACATATCGGGTTTTTACCTTACGATAACCAAAACATTTTTTATCAAATCCTATGATATTATAGTAATGTCTATATACAAATACTTATTCAAATAGCCAAAATTGTTATATTCATTAAATTCCAGCATAATAGGTATACAAACAAGTCCGAAAGCACTTATTGGAGATTGGATTTCCATCAACGGCAGGGCTACTGGGGTGCCGCCCATCACAGTACCCGGTCTAGATCAGAGTACCGAGGATCCCTTTTGATCCCTTGCAACACAAGACCAGAGCTACCCCTTACTAGATAGTCCGAATCCGATCATCCCGCGGTTGAGATCAGCAACCGCCCACACTGCCGAATAAAAAGGAACATTTAGACACGGATGACCTTACCCTAATTGGCTGCTAGCCACTTAGCCTTGCTGCACCTCCCCTATTTTAGCCATTCCCGGTTGACGAGGCTCGAGGCTATGCGTTAACTTTTTAGAACACATTTCACTTAGAATGCTCATCGTCCCCCTGACGCTGTTCTGATAGATTTGTCCAAACAAGTCTGTTCCCAGTCTGAACAGAATCGAAGGCGCTGCTCCTACGACATCCATTTTGGAATCACCCTCAGGATTAGTAGCGATTAGACCTTGCACTACACTGCTCCATCTTCGACTCTAAGCTCTTATCTTCCTCACGAAAACGTTCAAACCGGATCGAAGCAGTTTTCGAGAAATTAATCATGATCCCAGTCTCTACGAAATGATCGGTGCATTGGCCAATATTGATAGTCGGTTAATTAACCATCAAATAACATCCACAAACATCCATCGGTCCTTAATAATTTCCCAAGTTATTTATTTCAAAATACCTTAGCAGGATATTTTTCTACACTTCAACCCTTTGAAAATAGTTTACAAATCACTTTTTCTCTCGTGGAATAAATTTCCATCCAATTGTTTTATTTCCACTGGAAAGCACCATATCTTAATACTTTAGATTTTTTAAATAAATTTAAATCATTTTATCCAAAAATATATATTTAAAATACTTAAAATAAAAAATACTCAAACACTTTATTTAAAATACTAGTTATAAAATTTTATAAAAATTTCTCATCTAAAACTTAAGCCAAAGCTAACTTTAAATAAAAGTTATTCTATAAAGTATAAATGTTAAATAATTGTCTTTTAAATCATAATATTAGCTAAACCTTTAAAATAGTTTACTTATTTAATTAACTTAGTAAATATTTACTTTAAAAAAAATTTAAAACCTCTAAATAATAATTTCTTTCTAAAACATTCTTTTAAAACCTCTAACTTATACATGGAAATATTTCTTTTAAAATATACTTGGCATTTCAGGGAAATACACTTTCCATTTAAATATAGCCATCTAATTATTTATAAATCCTGCTTGATTTATTCCTGTTTAATTTTCGTCCCAATCCCGTAAATTTCTTTTAACACTTTAAAATAAAACCACTTTTTATTTTTAAAACACATTTCCCATCTCCTTAAAGCCACTTTCAAATATATACTTAAATTATTTCCATTAAGGCTACTAAAATTACTTAAATAAAAATAATACTTAAGAAATTCTATAAGAGTTTCTGAGTAAAACTTAAACCAAAATTCCCTTTTAGATAAAGTTATTATATCAAATATTTATGTTAAAATTCCTTTTTTTTAAATCATAATACCAATTTACCTTTAAAAATAATTAACTACCATAATTAACTTAAATAAATATTTAATTTTCACTAAAATAATAATTAAAATAATAGATTTTCTAAACCATTTTTAAACTTTTAGTTTATACTTTGAAATCTTTTCTTTGAAAATATACTTAGTTTTCCAAGAAAAATATATTTCCAAATTTAAAAAATAAAATCACATTTCCATTTTTAAAATGAACTACACCTTTTCTTATAAACTCCACTGGAATCTATACCTTCAAATTTACTCACTGGTAAATATTCCACTCCATTTATAGACCAGTTTACAAATTTCCATTTCTCATTTCCCTTTAGATCACAGTTTCCAAAACACTAAATCGATTTCAAACCGATTTCCTGTCTTAAATTCCCTTTAAAGTTTATTACTCGATTTATCCAATTCCCAAAAATTATCTACTTAAGAATTTTCTTTTCATTTCCTTTAAAAGTCCAAGCTTTATATTTTTTCTCCATTTCTCAAAATACCATTACATATTCAGCCAAGCCATAGCATTAAATAATTCCAATGCCTAATATAATCTATCACAGATCATCAAATTAATCACATCGTTGAATAAAAAATAAAATCAACATTTTGAGGAATCCAGTTGGATCCCTCCAACCTATTTCTTCGATCCACAGATGTTAGGACAATATAAAATACCAATCCCACTTCCAAGGGGATATCGCGGTATAAAGGGTGAAATATGCGGAGCGCATAGGGTCTCATCCGCTATATAATGAGGGAATATCAATCACTCCAATGTGTATATATGTACTATATAATATCACATCCAAACTGATAATAGATCATCATTCAAGCAGTCAATCCAATAATTTAAATTTTAGTTATTTAGATTTAAATCTTAATCCAAATGAGTGAGATTAACTCACCATTGATTTTGTTTGCAATCCGATCCAATCTAGTCTGTTTTATCCATGATTTTTAGACCTTGTACAAACATCATACGGTTTATTAATATTTGAATTGATTAAACAATTAATTACTATTTATTTATTTAATTTAAACTAATAATTTGGTTTTAAACTAAAAGAAATCTAATTAAAACTAATTTCCTATAACAAATAATTCTTAGTAACTAAAATAAATTAAAATTCCCGAAACATTAAGTTCACTGGAAAATATATATATATATTTCTCTGTACAGACTTTAAACCTTAAGCAGTAAGTGAAGTAATATATATTTTTTCAGTAATCAACACAAATAGTCATTTTCTTATTGTAAAATCCCGATAATTTAAATCATAACGAATTAAGCTTAACAATAAATCTAAGCACTAAAAGCAGAACTATAATACCTCACTGCCCATTGACAGAGCGCACCATCGTGCCTGGAAATCGCCGAACCACCCTCTTCGTCGACCCAGACATCCTCATACGCTTGACACCTCTGGCCACCACTCCATGTGCGCCGCCTCGCCCCGTCCTCGTTGCCTGTCATGGCCACGCACGCCCCCCATGCGACGATGATCGAAGCCCAAAGCCTACCGCTGCCCACCGCGCTCTCTTCCTCCGCGTCCTTAGTTAATGACGACAAAACCATCGAGTTTCCGTCGATATCTTCTTGGTTCGCGAATCTCAAATTCGCAATCGAGTTTATATATATTTTTTAGAAATGATTTTGATTTCGTTCTTGTTTGAAGAGGAAAAATGATCTACCACTTTTTTTTATTTTGACTTCGAACTCGTGAAAAATAAAAAGAGGAGCGAAGATAAGGTAAGCGATTTTCATCGGCTATTTTCCCTTTTTTTCTAAAGTTTTCTTTTGATTATAATTTATCATCTTGCTGTTTTAAAGAGAAAATGAGGTGGACATCTGGTGCGTGAATAGAAGAGGCAGGAGGCACATAGAAGAAAAGGCTATAGTGTTTCAATGCAATTATATTATTTATATTTAAACTTAAATTCAAATTTAAATCGTCCTGAATTCGTAGCTTAAAATCTTGGCATCCTGTCGAGGTGTGTCGCCAAGCGTTCATAATGTTTTACCCCTATTCCAAATGTAATGAATAATGTTTCGAGTCGTAATTCGATCATATGAAGAAGATTGCTTTTTGGACCCAGAAATTATATTAAATTTCAATATAGATTTCAACGCGTTTATCTACCATACAATCAGGCGACAACTCCAAACACTACGAAACTTGAAATCCGATAATAATACAATATTACGGATCCAATAGAACTAGTTTCGTCGAATCCGAGACTGTGCCTCGAAAGGCGATTTTTAAATATCGATTTAAACGATATATTTTAAAACTGAATAAAACACTTTTAAATTCAATTTTAACAATTCTATTATCTTCAATATTATCAATATAGATTTTATAAGCCTTCAAATTATTTTTAACGAGCTTAAAACTCCATATTCCATATTTTACCCAATTTTTAATTGTTTAATCTAATAATTTAATTATCCCATAAGTAGTGATATTTGAAATTCAAGTTAATAATTAACTTTTAAATATTTAAAATCAATTAAAAATTCCAATTTCAAATGTTCAAAATTTTGGATCGTCACATTCCTCCCTCTTAAAAGAATTTCGTCCCCAAAAATTCTAGTTAAGAAGAATGATCTGTTACTCGTTTACCATTTTCCCATAACCTAATAGTTTTTACTTCCCAAAACAATCTTTTTATTAAAAACGCTATCAGTCTTACTAACTTTCTAGGTTCCAAACAATATCACTTAGTAAACTATTTCAAATTTTAATTTAAAACCAAATTTGAAACCACCAAAATTTTCTTAAAATTTCCTAACTCTTTAAATTATCGAAATTTTTAGCCAGCGTCTTCTTTGCGCGGTTAGATCGGTACAACTGCAAAATGCCTCTATATGCCCTAAGATTTCAAAAAAAAAACAAAACGACAAGTGGCTAGATCAAAAAACCATCAAATTTCAAACACAAATTTAAATACATACCTTTTTGTCGAGCAATTCAATTTAAATACATACCTTCATAGTCGCATTTTTTATTGCACCGCTTCTTTTACTTTTTAATGTCCTCTGCTCCTTCTTTCCCTCCTAACCTTGTCCTTTCAAACTGCGCCCCCGTCCAATCCATCACCCAACCCATACTTTCCACCATCTCCCCTCCTGTTCATCTTCAGCCTCCACACTTAACTCCGGATCCACAACTGCCTGATCCAGCCTCTTTGTTGCCTTCTTCCTCTCAATCTCCCCATGTTGTTTCAATTTGTCAAGCTACTCCTCTGCCTAAACTGAACTCCCCATCTTCTTCAATTCCCCCACTGTTCAATGGAATTCTCTATTCAAGGCAAAACCATGTAATGCAGGGAAACACATCCCGATTCAAGTCCCACTTGTCTATGAAGGCCATGTCCTAGTTCCTCCTGAGAATGTAATAAGAGCTGGAAATGAAGTGTAGGGAGATTACCTGGTAGGTTTCTTCCTTGATAAACCCCTTTCTTATCTCACTGTTATAGCTCACCAGAAAAAAGTTTGGAAATTAAAAGGTTCTATAAAAGTTAAGTCCGATGGTTTCTTGTTCCTATTCAATCTATCATGCGAAGAAGATAGAAGGAAAATAATTGCAGCTGATCCAATTATCATGAGGAACAAGTTATTCATTGTTAAACAGTGGGATCCAAACGTTGGAAATAGTTGCAGTACGATAAAATCTGTATCGGTGTGGATTAAGTTATCGAATATCCCTTTATATGCTTGGTCACATATAGGCATAAATTGGCTAGCTAGTCGAATTGGAACTTTTATGTGTATGGATGAAAAAACAGAGAAGTTGGAAAGAATTGGCTATGCAAAATGCATAGTAGAAATCACACCAAAAGTTGAGTTATTGGATGAATTTTCAGTGAGATTACTGGATGGATCAGAGCAGATTGTAAAGGTAGATTATTTATGGAAGCCTGAGGTATGCAGTGAATGCAAAGAATTTGGGCATATGACTGAAATGTGCATGAAAAATAAAACAAAACAAGAAGGGAATGCAATAACAGTAACAAAGCTTAGTAAGGATAGAAAGATTAGTGTAAATCAAAATGAAAAAATTAAAGATGACACAAAGAAAAAGCAAGAGTGGAGAAAGGTTGAAAGTAAGGGAACTAAAACGAGAAGAGATAAGGAAAAAGAAAATAGAAGTGAAATTCAGATAATTGAGGAGGTTAATAATGATGATGAACCAAAAAATAGTGATGAACTGGATGTAAATGCAACTATAATTAAAAAAGGAGACATGGTGGAGTCAAATGAAGATATAAGAACAGACATTAATAATTTTAATGTCTTGTTGGATGAAAATGAGATTGATTCATGTAATGAGTGATAATGAACTATGCAATGAAAACTGTGACAAGGAAGAACAAATCGAGGAAGGGGAAATTTTTGCAAGCAAGCAAGATGAAAATTGTGGTGTGCATGTTACACCCCTCTTAATAATGCAAAATGTTCAAGGAGAGCAGGAAAACAACAGATCAGGGATGGTGGCTAATTTTGTTAACTCAAATCCTGCTGATCAGAGTCTCAATCCACATATACTGTTGACAATGCTATGGCCAGTTCAAGTGAAGGAATAACAAAGAAAACCAGTGACATGCAAATTTTTAAAGCAAATAAAGGTAGAATTAAAGATAATTCACTTCAAGCTGAAGCATAGTTTAAAGAGGTACTTGAAAAAGAATTAATGGCCCTAATATTAGCTGAACATTCAGAATGTATACCCCCCTCTTCAGGTGGTTACTTTTTCTCCGGCCACCTGCCTGGATGGCTTTCTTTGCCACCTGCCTCAATTGCCTCACAAAATACTCCAAAGAAAGGCAAGAATAAAGGTAAGTGTCATAATGATGGGTTTGAACAAAATGTTGACTTAAACAATGTTCAAAGAGACTCTCCTGCAACTAGGAGCACGAAAAATGTGGTACATCAACCTCTGAAGTATACCAAATGATGCACAGCTATGCTATATGGAATGTCAGAGGAGCACATTCTGTAACCAAGCTTGATCAAGTGAAATATATCATAAACCAGCACAAAATTTCCCTTTTTGCTATACTTGAAACTAAATTGAATGAGACCCTAACAATTAAAGCTGCAAACCATATAAACCCCAGCTGGTCTCTAAATCATAATTTGAATCAAGCCTCCTATGGCAGAATTATGGTCATCCATGATCCAACTGTCTTATCTCTAACTTCTGTTCATTCCACTGATCAACTCATCCATTTTCAAGCTAAATTTTTTGATTCTCCCACATCATTTTATATAACAATAGTCTATGCCCAAAACTCTCCATCATCAAGGCAATCTTTTCTTGATATCCTACCTGCTTTAAGGAAAAATACATACCCATGGCTTGTTTTTGGCGATTTTAATTGCTGTTTATCCTTGAATGACAAACATGGTGGTCTTCCTCTTCTCCCTCATGATATTTATCCCCTCAATAAGGCTATTGAGGACTCTAACTTGATTTCAATACCTTCATCTGGTGCTGAGTTCACATGGAATAATAGGAGCAGAACTGGTGTCAGAACTTACTCAAAAATTGATCACTCTTTTGCCAACCTCAATGCTTTAACCACATGGCCAACTCTGTCAACCTTTATCCTGCACCTTGTTCTATCAGACCATTCCCCTATTATTTTGTCTTCTGGTCAGAAGATGTTAAAAGGTAAAAGAAGCTTCAAATTTGATAATGCTTGGGTCCATGAACCTGTGTATAATAATATCATTAGTAAAGCATGGAATGATAACTTTTTTGGTAACCCAATGTTTATGTTTTGCAGGAAATTAAGAGCTACTAAAATTGCTCTAAGAGAATGGGCCAAAGGAAAATTTAGGGATGGCAATTTAAAGTCTGCATTGTTAAGGAGCCACCTCATTCTTGCTCAGGAAGAAATGATGAAAAGCCCTGACAATCCTGAGGCTGCTGCTGCTGAGAGGAATCTTTCTGATCAACTTACAGAAGCCTTGAAGTCTGAAGCCAATATGAAGAGACAACAATTAAGACAAAAATGGGTCTCTGAGGGAGACAATAATACTGCCTATTTTCATGCTGCAATCAAGGTAAAACAATCTAAGGAGCATATCACCAACATATATGATGAAGTAGGAGAATTGCACTCAACCCCTGCTGCTGTTGATAAAGCACTTCTGCTCTACTACAAGAATTTGCTAGGTAACAATAATGATTTCATTCCCTCAATTGATGACCTATCCCAAATTCACTTACCTGAGGTGCTTCCTGATGAAGCTGTCAAACTTGTTGATAAGGTAACTGATAAGGAAATTAAAGAAACCTTATTTGCAATGAACAAACATTCAAGTGGAGGCCCTGACGGATTCAATGTCATCTTTTTTATCCATAGTTGGGAAATTATCAAGAAGGATTTTCTAAAGGCAGTCCATAATTTTTTCAGTTCATTCAAACTTCTTAAACAAGTGAATGCAACTAATTTAGTTCTTATACCCAAAGTCCGGTCTCCCAATTCTGTTGCTTCCTTTAGACCCATCTCTTGTTGTAATGTCATGTATAAGTGTATTTCAAATATATTGGCATCCAGACTTGTTATAGTCCTCACCAGAATCATATCCAATAATCAGACTGCATTTCTTCCCAATAGAAACATTCTTGATAATATTTGTTATCTCATGAATTATTAAATGGCTATAGTCGAACTCATGCTCCCAAAAATGCTATGCTTAAGGTGGATTTGATGAAAGCCTATGATAGTGTTCACTGGACTTCTATAGTTAGAATTATGGCCCTGATGAAATTTCCCAAAGTTTATGGCTTGGATATACAGTTGTATCTCAACTGCTACATTCTCTTTAAAGTATAATGGCTTTACATCTGGGTTTTTCAACCGTAAAAAGGGGATCAGACAAGGGGATCCTATCTCTTCATATATTTTCATTTTAGTAATGGAAGTGCTTACTAGAATGCTGTCTACCAAATATATGCAAAGTGACATATTGTTCCATTCAAAATGTAAACCCCTCCAAATCACATCTTTGTTATTTGCTGATGACATTATGATCTTCACAAAGCCAGATCAAAAATCAATTGAAAATATTAAAATAACCCTTGATTATTTCTACCTCATGACTGGGTTGAAATTAAATGCCTATAAATCTCATATTATCACCTCAGGAATATCCACTGAGGAAGCTAATAGAATTACTGGTATCTCTGGGCTGCAACTGATGGAAAATAGCATGAATTATCTGGGTATACCTCTTTGCACTTCAAGAATCACCACTAGACACTACCTGCCCTTGTATTCTAAAATCTGTAATATAATGAACACATGGGCTAATAGGTTTCTCTCTCAAGCTGGAAGACTTGTTCTTATCTAGTCTGTTATCACTTCTATGATGGTGTATTGGTCTAGAGTTTTTATTCTCCCAAAAAAACTGGTGAACATGGTTAGAACTGCAATGCTTAGATTTTTTTGGACTGGCTCTGTTCTTTCAAAAAAACTTATTCCATGTTCTTTTGCTAAAATGGAACTTCCTAAAAAGAAAGGAGGTCTTGGTATCACCTGCTTGAATAAATGGAACAAAGCAGCTATCAGTGCTCACATAAACTCCTTACTCATTGGTGCTGATTCTTTATGGGTTGAATGGACCAGAAAGTATAACTTGGGTAGTAGGAATTTCTGGACAATGCCAGTTCCTCAGAGATGCAGCTAGACTTGGAGGTGTTTATTAGGGTTGAGAACTGATTTCACTCGGTACATTAAGTATGTTCTCGCTTATAACAGTAGTATCAAGTTTTGGAATGAACCATGGATGGATGAAGGCTTGATTCTTGTCAATGTCTTCTCTCCCCATCAGATTGAACAGGCAGGCATAGGTACACTTGCTAATGCTACTGACTACTTGAATGAGGGAAAGCTGTTGCTCCCTTATACTAGTAATCAGGAAATAAGGGCTTTTTGGAATTTATACCTATCTCAACAATATGGCTTAGTTGAAAAAGATGAAGTTTTGTGGAAGGGGAAACAACATTCTATATCCGTAGCAAATGAACTTCTATATAATGTGACTGGCAGTTCTACTTCAGTTCGGTACAAAGTTATATGGTCCAAATCCTCTCCTGCTAGGGACAATCTAATGTTGTGGAAGGTGGTCATGAATGCATTGTTAACTAAGGAAAAAATGTTGAGTTATGGCATGAACATAGATCCCCTTTGTGTTTACTGCAAGCTGCAGATTGAGTCAGTGTCACATCTGTGCTTTGAATGCAATGAATTACTTGGTCTATGGGGAAATTTGGTTACAAGAATTGCTGATGATCATAGGCATGGCATATCAGAAGTAGAATGGGATCTGATTTGCAAATCAACTAGGTGGAGGAAGGAAAGAAGAATGTTTTCTTTTTCTTTCTTAAGAAATATCTGAACATTGTTTGGGAGGAAAGAAACTTGAGAATTTTTGAAAACAAGGTTAGAAGTATACAGCAATTATGGGAAGTGCTTAAGACAACTATCATCACGGGTATGAAGGAAAGCAATTTTGCCTTTAGTTCTTTATTGGCTGATGCAATGGATTGATTTTTTTAGTTTTTTTTTTCCTTTTTCAGCTCCTTGTTTTTCTCTGTGTCCTGTTCTTCTATGTTTTTTTGGTTTTTCATTATTTCTCTTGCCCATGTTATTGTTCTCTGTTTTATTTTGTAACTATGAGCTTTTCATAGTTACGTCTTTCTTTTAATCAATAAACTGGTAGGGGACCAGTAACCCCGCTTGCCTTGCAAAAAAAAAAAACATCGGTGTTCTTTTGCCTATTAAATCCCTGTATCCTACCAAGCAATACTATCCAATCACAGTCTCCAAAATCATTTTATTTAATCCCTTTTAAAAATTTTCAGTATTTGCTTTACTTAAGCCCGTACGATGCACATATATCATCTTACGCAACCAAATCCGATCGCTTACTTGATCACACAATTTCACTTTCGAACTAGTATCGTCCACCCGACTCCCTAGTGCGGGCTCAGATATGGTTTCTTGATCAGAAATCGTCATTCTCTTTGCATAGCCACAAACTATGATAGAGAATTTTTAGAATCAATAAAAAATCCATATCTAGGGTTCGCCGTCGAAAATAGAGTGAAAAATCCTAACTCGAATCGGTATAACTACCTCGAAATTCTATGCTCGAATTTGGATCAAATCGCTATGCGAATATAATATATGTACATCCTACGTATTTATTCTAATTGATTATTAGCTATATCAATTCTTAATTTATTCCTAAATCAAATCTAATATTGAATTATATTCATCTTATCTCAAACCCATATTTAATTTATCATTTAATTAGTTCCAATTATTAACTTATTTTAAATCTCAAACAATTTTTATTTTCAAACTTTTTTATTTTAGTCCACTTCGAACTAATTCTACCACTTTACTTACTTAACTCAATGCAAATTGAGTTCTAATATTCAGCTTAAATTCCATTTACTTACAGTTCAAATTAGTTTGTTCATTCACAATTTATTTCCAACTTAGTAAATTTTATTTCAATGGCCATTCCAATTAGTCTAGTCTACTTAGACTTTTTCTTCAAATTCACCTTTTTACTTAACTTGATTTAGTTATATTCCATTTCAATTCAAAATTTTAACTTCTGTAAGCTTTCCCACTCATTTCATTTTCACACTTATTTTAATTTAACTCTTCTTCAAGTTAATTTTTACCCCAAACAATTTTTCAAATTTTTATAAGTTATCAAACCCATTTATATTTCCATAAACATTTTTAATAAACTCCAAGAGTTTAAATAATTTCTCAATATTTCAAAATCATTTTTGATTTCAATTATATATACACAGTTCATTTGCATATCAAATTATCCTTTGAATTTGAAACCAAACCCATTTTTTTGCAACAACTCCAATTTAAAACATTTCGGTAGCAAATCCTCTCTTGAAAACTCGAAATTGAACATTGATGATGTCGCGATCATCATCGGGGTTATTTTCCAGCGACCGAAAAGAGTTTAGTGCTGTTATCTCTTTAAAACCCTTTCCAAATATTTTTAATTTCAAATCCCACCAGATTTCAAATCCAATTCAAAAATATTTCTAAAATAATATCACTATTATTTATCCAAAACCCTTGAAAAATCATTTTCAAATCAAAAGAATTTAAACTTTTCCCAAAATTTCAAATTTTAAAATTTTCCCTTCTATATTCAAACATTACTCTGGAATTTTATTTTATTTCAAATTATAAATCACATTTATAATTCATATTTACAAGATCCATCTTGTTATAATTTCACTTTCTTATTCAATTTTCACACCACAATGATAATAATTTAATATTATCGCTTCCTAACAACATAGCAACTATATATACTTATAACAGTTTCAAAAAAAATTATTTCTTTTATATAAAATATCTTTGGGCAAAATTATTTCTTATACCCTATAAAAACATTATGTCGAATTGTTCTATTCAAGTGTTTAGAGATCCCTATCAATAACGTTAATTACTCGTATTGACTAGAATCCATATACTACTCAACAAACCAATCAACACAATATAAACAATTTTTATATTCACTAATAAATACGCGCTCAAATCTATTAATATACTCAAATTCATTCTAGAGCAACACTGACTCCATTCTAATGAGTAATCCCCACCAGAGCCAAGGTTCTAGCTTAACCTTCAGCTTTGATGCCAACTGTCATGGCCTAATTTTTCGACACCCGAAAATCGACATCAGTACGTCCACTGTATTAAATGCCGAACAATTGAATGCCGAAAAACTAGACCGTAAGGGAAAGAAGAAAGAGGTAGAAGAAGAAATAGAAACAATATCAAAATCTCACAAACGCAGCGGAACATTATATTATAGATAAATGACTGATCTTTATACAGAAAGAAATGTTTCTGTTTTATACATTACATCATCAGAGTACAACACAATCAATAGCAAATTATTGGACAATTATATTAACTTGTCCACACAAAAGCTGACCACGCGACATAGTATACACAGTGGAAATAAGACAGATACGTGTGATACGTCTCGCCATCAAGCACATCCCCTAAGCTCCATAACAGTCCATCCAGAATTTGTACTCTATAATACTCGGTCTGACCCGACATTATAGTAAAATGACACCCGAGTCAGTCTGGAATACTAGCGTGTGAAAACACACTCAATCGAATTATTGGAGTTTTCAAAATCTTTGAAACCAAAGGTATCTCGTAAGACCACTCCATAAATAAACATGCCGAGTTTTTGCCTTACAATAACCAAAATATTTCTTATCAAATCCTCTGATATTATAACAATGTCTATATACAAATACTTATTCAAATAGCCGAAATTGTTACATTCATTAAATTCTAGCATAATGCGTATACAAACAAGTCTGAAGGCACTTATTGGAGATTGGATTTTCATCAATGGCAGGGCTACTGGGGTACTTCCTGTCACAGTACCTGGTCTAGATCAGAGTACCGAGGATCCCCCATAATCCCTTACAACACAAGACCGTAGCTACCCCTTACTGGATAGTCTGAATAAGATCACCCCATGGTTGGGATCAGCAACCGCCCACACAGCCGAATAAAAAGGGACATCTAAATAGCGATGACCTTACCCTAATTGGTTGCTATCCACTTAGCCTTGTTGCACCTCTCCTGTTTTAGCCATTCCCGGTTGATGAGGCTCGAAGCTATGCGTTACCTTTTTAGAAAACATCTCACTTAGAATGCTCATCGTTCGCCTGACTTCTGATAGCATTCATCTATACAAGTCCGTTCCCGGTCCAAACAGAACTGAAGGCACTACTCCTATTACATCCATTTTGGAATCACCCTCAAGATTAGTAGAAATTAGCCCTTGCACTTCACTCCTCCATCTTTGACTCCAAGCTCTTGTCTTCCTCACAAAAACGTTCAAATCGGACCGAAGTGGTTTTTGGGAAATAAATCCCGATATCGATCTCTTCGAAACGATCAGCGAATTAGCCAATATTGATAATCGATTATTTAACCATCAAGTAACATCCATAAACATCCATCAGTCCTTAATAATTTCCCAAATTTTTTGTTTCAACATACCATCACAAGATATTTTTCTACACTTCAACCCTTTAAAAATAGTTTCCAAATCACTTTTTCTCTCGCGGAATAAATTTCCATCCAATTGTTTTATTTCCACTGAAAAACACCATGTCTTAATATTTTAGATTTTTAAATAAATTTTAATCACTTTATACAAAAACATATACTTTAAAACACTTAAAATAAAAACTACTCAAACACTTTATTTAAAATACTAGTTATAAAATTTTATAAAAATTTCTCATGTAAAACTTAAGCCAAAACTAACTTTAAAATAAAAGTTATTCTATAAGTATAAATATTAAATAATTGTCTTTTAAATCATAATACTAGTTAAACCTTTAAAATAATTTACTTATATAATTAACTTAATAAATATTTACGTTTTAAAACAAATTAAAATCTCTAAATAATAATTTCTTTCTAAAACATTCTTTTAAATCCTCTAACTTATACTTGAAAATCTTTCTTTGAAAATATACTTGGCTTTTCAGGGAAATACACTTTCCATTTTAATATAGCCATCTAATTATTTATAAATCCTGCTTGATTTAATTTGGTTTAATTTACATCCGAATTCCGTAAATTTCTTTAACACTTTAAAATAAAACCACTTTTTATTTTTAAAACATGTTTCCCATCTCTTTATAATCACTTTCAAAAATGTATACTTAAATTATTTACATTAAGGCTACTAAAATTACTTAAATAAAAATAATACTTAAGAAATTCTATAAGAGTTTCTGAGCAAAACTTAAACCAAAATTACCTTTTAAAATAAAGTTATTATATCAAATATTTACGTTAAAATTCCTTTTTTAAACATCATAATACTAATTTACCTTTAAAAATAATTAACTACCATAATTATCTTAAATAAATATTTACTATTCACTTAAAAATAATTAAAATAATAAATTTCTAAAACATTCTAAAAAACATTTTTAAACTTCTAGTCTATACTTTGAAAATATACTTAGTTTTCCTGGAAAAATATACTTTCCAACTTTTAAAAATAAAATCACCTTTTTATTTTTAAAATGAATTGCACCTTTTCTTATAAATTCCACCGAAATCTATACCTTTAAATTTATCCACTGATAAATATTCCACTCCATTTATAAACCAGTTAACAAATCTTCTGTATAATCTAATCGTAAATAGGTTATATAATTAACATTAAAAATATTATTTATTTATGATACTATCGGCATATTTTGTAAGTATCATAAATATCAAACTGATTTCCTGGTTTAAATTCACTTTAAAATTTATTACTCGATTTATCCAATTCCCAAAAGTTATTTACTTAAGATTTTTTTTCATTTCCATTAAATCCAAGCTTTATATATATTTTTTCCATTTCTCAAAATACCAATATATATTCAGCCAAGCCATAGCATTCAATAATTTCAATCCCCAATATAATCAATATAATCTACCACAGATCACGAAATAAATCACATCGCGGAATATAAAACAAATTCAACGTTTTAAGGAATCTAGTTGGATCCTGCCAACCTGTTTCCCTACATCAAAAGATGTTAGCACAATATAAAATACCAACTCCACTTTGATGGGGATATCGCGGTATAAAGGGTCATCCGCTATTATGCGGGGCTCATAGGATCTCATCCGCTATATAATGCGGGAATATCACTCAATCCAATATATATATATATATATATATATATATATATATATATATATTATCACATCAAAACTGATAATAGATCATCAATTCAAGCAATCAATCCAATAATTTAAATTTTAACTAATTAAATTTAAGTGGTAATCCAAATGAGTGAGATTAACTCACCTTTGATTTTGTTTGCAATCCGATCCAATCCGGTCTGTTTTATCCACGATATTTAGACCTTGTACAAACATCATACGGTTTATTAATATTTGAATTGATTAAACAATTAATTACTATTTATTCATTTAATTTAAACTAATAATTTGGTTTTAAACGAAAAAATGTAATTTAAACTAATTTCCTGTAATAAATAATTCTTAGTAACTAAAAAAAACTAAAATTCCTGAAACAGTAAGCTTACTGGAAAATGTATATATATTTTTCCCTGTACAGACTTTAGACCTTAAGTAGTAAATGAAGTAATATAATTTTTTTTCAATAATCAAGATAAATAGTCATTTGCTTATTGTAAAATCCTAATAATTTAAATCATAACAGATTAAATTAAAATTTTCGCTTAACATCAAACTAAAAAACTAAAAGCAGAACTATAATACCTCACCGCGCATCGACAGAGCACACCATCGTGCCTGGAAATCGCTGAACCACCCTCTTCATCGACTCAGATATCCTCACACGCCTGACGCCTCTGGCCACCACTCTACGTGCGCCGCCTCGCCCTGTCCTCGTCACCTGTCATGGCCACGCACACCCCCCAAGCGACGATGATCGAAGCCCAATCATAACGCTGCCCGCTGCGCTCTCTTCCTCCGCGTCCCTAGTCAATCACGACAGAACCATCGAGTCGCCATCGCTATATTCTTGGTTCGTGAATCTCAAATTCGCGATCGAGTTTATATTTTTTTTTAGAAATGATTTTGATTTCATTCTTGTTTGAAGAGGAAAAATGATCCACCACTTTTTTTTATTTTGATTTGGACTTGTGAAAAATGAAACGGGGAACGAAGATAAGGTAAGCGATTTCCATCGGCCATTTTCCCCTCTTTTTTTTCTTAAGTTTTCTTTTTGATTATAATTTATCATCTTGCTGTTTTATAGAGAAAACGAGGTGGATATCTGGTACGTGAATAGAAGAGGCAGGAGGCACATGGAAGAAAAGGCTACAATGTTTCAATGCAATTATATTATTTAAATTTAAATTTAAATTCAAATTTAAATCGCCTTGAATTTGTATCTTAAAATATTTACATCCTATTGAGGCGTGCAGCCAGGCATTCATAATGTTATACCCCTATTTGGAATGCAATGAAAAACGTTTCGAGTCCTAATCGGATCGTATGGAGAAGATAGCTTTTTGAACCCAGTTATTATATTAAATTTCGATATAGATTTCAGTGCGTTTTTCTGCCCTACGATCACACGACAATTCCAAATACTACGAAACTTGAAATCCGATAATAATACAATATTACATATCCAACAGAACTGGTTTCATTGAAATCCGAGACCGTGCCTTGGAAAGCTATTTTTAAATATCAATTTAAACGATATATTTTTTAAAACTAAATAAAACACTTTTAAATTCAATTTTAACACTTCTATTTTCTTCCGTATTATCACAATAGATTTTACAAGCCTTCAAATTATTTTTAATGAGCTTAAAACTCCAAATTCCATATTTTACTCAGTTTTCTATTGTTTAACGCAATAATTTAATTATCTCATAAGTAGTGATATTTGAAATTCAAGTTAATAATTAACTTTAAATATTTAAAATAAATAAAAATTTCCAATTTCAAATGTCCAAAATTCTGGGTCGTCATACTTCTCATGTTGTACTCTCTCTCAAAGTGAAGAAATAATGAAAGAGTTGTTGGGTCTTCATTGACTTTGGACATAAATACATACTAAGTTAAATCTCCTTTATCTTTCTTCTATCTATTATTTATTTTGTGGATATCATATATGATTTTGAGTTGTATTGGTATTCAAATTGACAAAAAGTAAATCCTGATTGAATCATTTTCGCTCATCATCCCATTCTGTACTCCTATATCATCAATGTAGAGATCATCGTCCTGTTGTTTATTGTTCACTATCATATGCAATGAATATGATAGTGCAAACTAAATTTTTTTTGACTATAATGCTAAAGTTTGGAGTAATAATAAAACGAACGTGCTGAACATTAATCGGTAAACTCAGATAGAAAGAGATTTTTGGTTCCTTTCTTCTTCTACCTTGCACGTTACATTGATGAGCCTGCTAAACAGTTGGTGACTGAGGATGATCTGGCCAGGTACAGTGAGTTAACCTTTGGCCGTTTCATCAAGTTGAGGAGAAATACTAATTTTCAGAATCTTGGAGTTGGAAATTTAAAGATTTACCACTTCAAGAAAAAAAATTGATGTATGTTTCCATGTGAATGTTGTTAAATTTTGTTTATTGCTGAATATGCCTGTTAATTGATGCTTTCGGATGTAGATAGTTTCATATACGCATCTGCATCCGAAATCATTTTCGGATATCGGATATTTGCATCTGCAGATATGGACGGATATCAGATAATTACCTAATCCGCTAACAGCTGATAAACCAAGAATCACAAAAAGAAAATTTTAGTTTAACATAAATATTTTCCAATCTCACTGATTATAGAAGTGTTAAAAATTAACACATATGATGATAATAAATCGTTTCGAGCAATTAATAAGCATTAAAAGTGTATAATATACACTACAACTTAATAAAATAATAAACGAATATCGTTTACTGTATTAAAATACACAGTATTTGAACTATAATCTTGACATAAACCGGACGAATAATTTTCGGTGTCGATGTTTTCGTATAAGCATCCTCATCTTTTTTCCGAATATCGGATATTTTCCCGCTTTTCGGACGCGGATGCGTACGGATTTCGAATTTTTCGAGTATCCATTGACAGTACTATTTCTGAATAATCTAACTTCCCCATGCTGACGTGGACCACTGTATCGTTCCTCATTTCAAAATAACCATCCCTGTTCACTTCCGCTTTTTTTAACTTCCCCCAAACTGCTACGTGCAATACAGTTTCCAGTTCCTTAACTTTTACCCATGACCTCGGCTTCCTGCAATACAGTTTCCTTTTTTCCTTCTCAACGACCACAACAACACCATGGGCTTCATCACCAAATCACCCAAATATACGATCGATCAACCACTGTATCTCCTCAATGTCACAACCGACACATAATTGATACAAGCAACAAAAAACAACCGAAGTCAAAATCAATATCACCTGCAGTTATTTATCCAATCAACAAGTTCATCTATGCAAGCAAGCCCTGACCATAACTACAACCAGCACCCGAAGCCTTCAGAAGTGAGTTAGAGATCAAAAACGAAGCAGAAGGGTCATCAGCACAACAATTCAGATCGACACAGGCATCACCACGACCTAGACTTTGAGTTGAGCATCCTCCAGCGAACTTAGACATAATGGCACTCTAGGTGGTGCTCCGGTTGCATAATCATTAAATGAAAACCACAACAAAAATCAAATCTAGGTGCGACGGCTACAAGCTTCGATACAGCGGAGCGATATTTGCAAGCTAGGGATAATTTTGGCACCGAACTGTTCGCAATGAAGTTGGTTTTTAGGCATCAAATTTCTTGGCTGAATTGATTTTATGTAGTGAAGTGATTTTATTTTAAAGGAAACAATAAAAAGGGAAGAGGATGTTTGCTGATTTGATGTTTTTAGGCGTCAAATTCCTTTAACTCCTCTATTTGCTTTTGCAGGCCGCCGTCATCCGTGCCGTTTAAACAGAAGTTATACCGATTGTTGTGGATTTTAAATGATGTCATGCTGGTTTAACAGTTGAAACTACATTCACTCTGCCTGCCTATGTCCTCCATCGAATTTTTGCTGCATGCTGATTTGGTAACAGTTTTCCACATCCCTTTCCACTTATCATTTGTTGAAACATATGCATTTTTGAATGTCAACAGATGGTACTGATGCATCACTCATTTTTTCTCTTAATATCTCTTTTGCTTTTTCAGGTTAAGAACGAAACATCAATCTCCTTTCAGTTTCAGTAGGTAAATCTTTGATTATTTATTAGTTACCACATCACAGAACATTCTATTGCTAATGATTTGAAACCTCAATGTTCAACTTATAACTGTTTTCAGTTCAAAATTCGTAAGCATCATAAGCTAATACTTATGAAGTTATTAAAACATGATATTTTAACGAAAAAGTTTATTTCCAAATTAATTTGTCCGCTATTGCAGGTTGTACCATGTGGCAGTGAGTTTGAAATTTTGAGTATTCTCTTTACAGTCATTTGCTTATTTATTTCAAATATTAATACATGCTTTTCAATGCATTTTTATTTTACTTGGTGTTCCTATGAGTTAGTTGATTTTATGGGCTGCTATGTTTGAATTGAATGCGCAATAACCCCCTCTGATATATCAAGTCTCAACTGGCTAAATTACTTTAAATACATTTTGGATACCACTCTTTTTTTTACTTTAATTTTACTTCGATTACATTTTGCTTTAATTTTATTTTGCTTGGTATTTCCTGTATTTTTTTTTTGTACATTTTCGATATCAATTTAGTTTCCAACGGTTTATCTACATATGCTTTATCTGTATTTTCATCATTTTTCATGAATATGGTACATTTGTACTGCAACGTTAATGGTAACAATTTTGTACTCATTGTTACTGGGGTAGGTCATTCTGTAATATTGTGAACTCAAACCAGTTAACATTGGTACCTATTACACAACAATATTGTACTTCGTAGGAGAATGAACCATGGAAAATTGAAAACATTCTCCAGAAGCTATATTTGACATATGCGCTATTTGAGTTCAGACTGGATACCTGCAGAATGAATAATACTGATACTACTTTGAATCATGGTCCTTTAATACAAAGTAGAAAAAAGTATGAAAATCTTCGGCCAAATACTCTAGCTGATTCAACTAAATACTGGATTCTAAAGATGTATTTAGTAATATCTCCATGTTTCAATTTTCTCCTTAGCATGTACAGTTCATAACTATTTGTTACCGATGATCAAATAATTGTAGTCGACCCATCTAATTACGAACTCTATTCCTTTCTATGGGATGGTGATAAAGATCAAAATACCAACCACAACTGTCGGTAATAAGTATTGGGAGAAGAGGCAAAGATGAAGCAACTAATATGTGCCAGTTGTACCTATGTTAGCATTTTCTCATATAATGTCTGAAAAACCTGCTGTGTTTTTTTCATTTCATTGATTTTGACTACTTTCAGTTTGTATTTGTGAACGTATGTTATGTGAACCACATTATTTTTCGATTCAATATATGTGTGCTTTTATTATATTTATGTTCTCTTCCTATGGCTTAATTTATTTTTTCATCCTATGGGTGCATGAAAGTTTGTACCAATATAAAAGATTTCAAACACTAACCATGATCATACTTACTGTGTTTTTCCATTATATCGTCCACTGTAATTCACAGAGAAACCAAAGACATCTTAATTGCAAAAGAATTGTGTGGCCTCAATGAAGTTGTTAAATCAGCGATTTCATAACCTCAACTCCTAAAATGAAAGATATTTTTTACGAATACATGTGTATGGAATGATAACCGACAGTGGTATTTCATATTTATCATCTTTCCAGTTATAAATTATATCACAAGTTTTAGACTATAGCCGTCCCAACATGAGTTTTGTCTTTATGCTGACTTTATAGATAGTTAATTTGATTGATTTATTCCAAAGATTCATTTGGTTATCGATGGTCAGGCATTCAACTTCAGTGGGATTTCCGCCAACGACCTGCCACTAAGTAGCGACAGCAAACAAGTCGACCAAATTATTGTGACTACATTTCCCGGACATGTATAGAGGACTGTGATTCAAAGTTATGTTCTGCTTTCACTAATGTTGAAAAATGGTTGCGTATAAATCTTGATTGTAACTATATCTCCTCACTACCCTAATATACTACCTCATTGTTTTGGGTGCTTTTTGTAACAAACCTGACCACTATACTTTTTGTGCGTATGATTGATTGGTTTAGGCATTTTCCATTCTAATTTAACTAAATTTCATACTATTAGACTAAGTTGGACCATAATTTCATTATATGTCCGATTTCTCATCAAATTTTAGGCTGGTTTATGTTACTACTGCACAGATGTTAAAAAACATGGTTTCTTTTATGGTAGTGATATTTAATGATGATGGTTTATGGATGTTAAGGTTGGTACGTTTGATATGTGGTTTCCACTCAACTAATGGTGGTACTATAGCCAACAGGGTTGGCGCAGTTGGTTGATGGTCCGGACTGCGTGATCGAAGGTCGCGAGTTCGAGCCCCGAAACTGGCAACCCTGTAACAAGTACCCGAAGTATGTGTTTGGCAGGCACATACTTCCCTAGAGTTTACAAGCGAAGCTTGGTTCTCTAGGTAATTCAAAAAAAAAATGGTGGTACTATATAATTCATTTGGAATCATAATTAAATGGTACAAAAGTTTGAGGTGTCCATTCTTCATACAGTGATAATACGATTCAAACTCTATGGAATCATAATCGGTGTTAAGGTTGCATTTGTGCAATGGAGGAGCACATTGCAAGTATTTACAATTACCAACTCAAATGGTCTTAAATGATTTAGGTTATAATCTGATTACAAGTGAGATAACACGATGTTTCTATTGCAGATATATATAATGCAACATCTCTATGCCGTAAAAATAAAGTAAAGCAATATAACTTTATCAGATTATCTCATGCAATAAAGCTGTATGCTATAAGTAAAGCCAATATGGTATATTCAATGCAAATCATTAGTTAGTGGTTCATGTCACCATGATTGTTGAAATTTTATGCTCATCGCTTCACCTATGATTGTTGTCTTTACACGAGTTATTTACCAGAAATAAATATGGTGGGATGTTACCCAAAAAACATCGACTCATTTCAAAGGTAATGCACTTTTTATACAGTACCTTTTGTCATTGACATGATAGTAATGCAAAACAGCCAGATTTTTTGTGATTACGATTTGCTCATATGAGCATGCTTTCTTTGACTATGCCGATCGGGATCTAGAACTGGTATAACTATCAGTATCTCGTGTTTGATCTTCAAATGTCTTCTTTTTCTTTGTTATCAATTAATTAAATAGGTATATCAAAGTTCCTTCTCCAAATTGTTTTGATTTTGTAGATAAATTATAGCAAGCAAAAACACCTAAGCCTAAAGTTCCACCTGAGCTGTTGCTTCTTTTCTAAATTTTGAATTCTAAATTTTGTTAAATTTTGACTTTATAACTCAAGATTGACAAAGATCAGTATGCATATGTAAACAAGTATTGGACAAAGCCTTTGTATATAGCTACCTCACTATTACAACTATTTGTCTATTTTGAACAGGTAATGGGATATGGTATAACCCAAATGATCCACTATTTTCTTTTTTGGCCTTCGCTTTAGTTTGCTACAGCGTAGGATAGTTCGGTGTTTTATTTCCATATTTATATAAAATACTTTCTCAATTTTTTTTGTTTTTTGTGATATTGTATGTTAATGCGATGTTTGTAACATTAGAGTTGACTTTATGGCTGAACTAGCATAGAGGAAACTATAAAAAAGAATTTTAGATTGAATTGAGAGTGTGTGAAAACAATATGCCTGATAATGCCACGTAGTCTTAAATTTTCTAATTATATTCTTTTAAAACCCTGTTACGAGTAATTTTTATATGGAAATGATTATCAGAAGATGTACATTTGTTTTTCTTCACAGTTGTACCCTCCTAGCCAAGTTCACATTGTAAATGATCTGCCTCCTATTTGCTTGAGACGAGGATGGGGAATACTAGGGTGTTATGTGTTGAATTTATGTGATTCAGATATTTCCAAAGAAGATAAAAAAATAATTAATTGATTCATTCAATCAATTAATTAGGCTGTATATGGAATGATAAAGAGGAAAGATATGCGTGGTATCTTTTAGAGAATGGAAACTAATTAATTGTTAATCAATCAATTAGTCAAATTTATTATATGAAGATAGAGAAGTTTATACATGGAGATTAATTTAAGCAATAGAAATTTATGGAAACGTAGATTTTTTGTTATTTATGTGCATTGGAATCAAATCAAGTAATCTGGAAAGGTTGTCACATAATATGGAAGTTAATTTTCTTCATCTCCAAGCATCCTTCATTTTCATGCCTATTTAAACGAAGGAAGTTCTTCTTCATATGTGTGTGAGCGTGTGAGAGAGCATCCACCATTATCCTCTTTAAACCCTAATTTCTGCAGTCAATCAATTAGGGGTTTTGAGCGTAAGTAAGTCTTTGGATAAATTGATTATTCAATTTGTAATTATAGGTTAGTCTCTCGACTTTGCTACCTATAATTTTGTAATCTCTCTCTTTTGTACTCTCTTTCTTCAGTGAAATAAAGAATAGTTGTTGGGTCCGTGGACGTAGGCAATCTAGCCGAACCATGTTAAATCTCTGTGTCCTCCTTTCTTCTGTATTTTTTGTTGTTGTTTGGTGATTATTTTTCATTGAATTTGTTGTTGGTAATTAATCGACAAGCTAGATCCTTCTTTTGATTGTTTCCGCGCATTAGCATTCCGCTGCATTTTTGGAGTTTGTGCGAATCAATTGAATTTCCGCACAACAGTTTGGTATCGGAGCTAGCTGTCTTGTTCTAGATTAGCTATCAATGACAAATTCTTTCAACAGTAGTATGAAAAATTATGGCATCACCAAATTTGTTAGAAAAGGAGTTTTTGGGACATGGAAGGTGAAGACTAATGACGGTGTTCTTCAGCAACAACTTCGTTCATCTAAAAGAAGAGATAAAAAGCAGAAGCACCTTGAAGGTAGAGATATGCGTAGGTCTCATTTCATGGGTCCTAGAAGGGGTGCTTGCTATTATTGTAAGAAGAATGGACATTTCATACAGGATTGTCCAGCTCTTAGAAAGAAGAGAGAGAAGAAGGAGAAAGCTTCAGTTTTGCCAGCAGTTAGATCAGATGTGGATAGAAATGATAGTAATACATCATTACTTTCAGCCAGTATTTCACCTTTAGAGCATACAAGTTGGGTGATTGATTCTGGAGCCTCTTGTCATATGACGCCAGATAAGAGCTGTTTTGTCAGTTACAAGAAAATTGATGGCGGAACAGTTCATATGGGGAATGACACATTTTGTCATGTTGTGGGCATTGGAAGTGTGAGGTTTAGGATGCATGATGGTGTTGTTAGGACTATCACGGATGTTAGACATGTTCCGATGCTGCGTAGAAGTTTGTTATCAGTTGGAGCTTTGAGTAGACTTGGTATGAGGATAATAATAGATGGAGAGAATTTGAGAGTGACGAAGGGTTCCTTGGTAGTGATGAAAGGGGTGCGAGTTAATGATATTTATGTGCTTCATGGAGAGACAGTCATAGAAGAGTCGGTAGTTTCTACCGATTCTAGTATTTCAGATTCTACTCAGTTATGGCATCTTTGTTTAGGTCATGTTGATGAGGAGAGTCTTGAAGTATTGAAGAAGCGTGGGTTGATTGATGGTGTTTGTCAGTCAAAGTCTAGCTCTTGTGGAGATTGTTCTTTTGGAAAGAAGAAGCATGTCACATTTGATGTTGGAAGACCTAGAGCTATAGAGTTTCTAGAGTATGTTTATTCTTATGTGTGGAGACCCACCCCAGTTGCATCTTTTGGTGGAGCCAGTTACTTCGTCTTATTTATGGATGATTTCTCACGTAAGGTTTGGGTCTATTTCTTAAAGGCCAAACATGAAATATTTGCCCAATTTTGTAAGTGGAAGACCTTGGTAGAGAAGCAGTCGAGGAAGCGTTTGGAGGTTCTCAAAGTTGGAAATAGTAGTGAATTTATGTCACAAGAATTCACTAACTATTGTGAGTCTGAGCATGTAATTAGAGATTTTTCTATTTCTGTTGAGTCACATTGTTACGGAGTGGCGGAGAGCATGTGTCGGATATTGTGGGAGAGAGCTACGAGCTTGAGAACGATTGCTGGTCTAGAAGTGGGATTTTGGGCAGAAGCGATATCTATGGCAGTATTTCTCATCAACCGCACACCTTCTATTTCCATAGATATGAAGATCCCAGAAGAGATATGGAAAAGAGAGCATGTTGATTATTCATTCCTTAAAGTGTTTGGTTGTTCAGCTTATTTAGAAGATGAGAGACATGATATGTTGAAGCCTAGGGAAAGCAAGCACATTTTGTTAGGCTATAGAGAAGGAGTGAAGAGGTATAGGTTGTGGTGTAAAACAACTCAGAGAATTGTGACTAGCAGACATGCGATATTTGATGAGAGCTCTTTGTTGAAGGTGGAGCCCTTATCAAGTGATGACACTGGAAGGACAGAAAATTGCCAAACACATTTGGAGTCATCTGATTGTTTCCATATTCAGAAAGATATTGGTATTTCCGATGATACCATGGTTGATGAGAAGATTACAGAGGTTCAGACTCTAGGTGGAGCTCACTTGTTGGAAAGGCCTTTTGGTTCAGTTGGCCCTATTTGTAAGCATATTTGTAGCGATGATTCTTCATCTTATGCTTTGAATATTGTGGAGCTTGTTGGTGAGTCTGTTGATGTTGACTTAGGAAAGTCTAGCAAAATTCTTGTGGAGGAGATTGGGGTAGATAATATTGAGTATGTCCTCACTCAATTTGGAATGGAGAAGGTGAAGCGCGCTGTTAAATCTCCATTGGTCTCTCGAAGAATAGTATCTACATGTTCATCTCCAACATCGGATTTGTTGAAGAATTTTGGTACTTCCTCGTATGCATTATGTTTGATGATGTGCATACTATCTTTCTTGTGCTTGGGAAAGATTTGGAAGCTTTGTTTGGGCAATATTGCCCATACTAGTTCACATTGAACTTGTTGACGTAGACCCAACAATTTGTCGAGATGTGATGATGCAGAGAGATAGTTATATTTGAATCAAGGTGGAGTGTTGAATTTATGTGATTCAAATATTTCCAAAGAAGATAAAAAAATAATTAATTGATTCATTCAATCAATTAATTAGGCTGTACATGGAATGATAAAGAGGAAAGATATGCGTGGTATCTTTTAGAGAATGGAAACTAATTAATTGTTAATCAATCAATTAGTCAAATTTATTATATGAAGATAGAGAAGTTTATACATGGAGATTAATTTAAGCAATAGAAATTTATGGAAACGTAGATTTTTTGTTATTTATGTGCATTGGAATCAAATCAAGTAATCTCGAAAGGTTGTCACATAATATGGAAGTTAATTTTCTTCATCTCCAAGCATCCTTCATTTTCATGCCTATTTAAACGAAGGAAGTTCTTTTTCATATGTGTGTGAGCGTGTGAGAGAGCATCCACCATTATCCTCTTTAAACCCTAATTTCTGCAGTCAATCAATTAGGGGTTTTGAGCGTAAGTAAGTCTTTGGATAAATTGATTATTCAATTTGTAATTATAGGTTAGTCTCTCTACTTTGCTACCTATAATTTTGTAATCTCTCTCTTTTGTACTCTCTTTCTTCAGTGAAATAAAGAATAGTTGTTGGGTCCGTGGACGTAGGCAATCTAGCCGAACCACGTTAAATCTCTGTGTCCTCCTTTCTTCTGTATTTTTTGTTGTTGTTTGGTGATTATTTTTCATTGAATTTGTTGTTGGTAATTAATCGACAAGCTAGATCATTCTTTTGATTGTTTCCGCGCATTAGCATTCCGCTGCGTTTTTGGAGTTTGTGCGAATCAATTGAATTTCCGCACAACATTATGTTACACTTAAAGAGTCAGAGAAGTGCAAAGGTGAATATGAGGTTCATCTTTGGCAGTCAATAGGCATCCCAAGTTCACTAATTCCGTTAGATCCGCATGCATGAACTGATTTATAGGAGATGCAATCAATTGATAATTTTGCAATTTTCAATACTGTCCCTTCAAATTCTTAACAGGATGTGAGTTTGGCAAGTTGATGTACTTAAAATCTCTACAAGCATCTAGGAGATCAAGAAAACACAATTTACCTACTGTCGTTTGGTTCAAATTAAGAAAGGAAATTAATATTATAATATTATGAATTTAGCTTGCTATTACAGAGGATGGCTTAGACACAAAGTGGTTATTTGTTATCATATACCGTCAATACATATCACTTGTGTTAACTTTTATTGCAACTTGTTCCTTTAGACCGTTATTCCTTAGCTAAAGAAGAAACATTAACCCTTCACTCAACAGAAGACTGTAATCTGATAAACACCAAGAGTTAACAGTTCGACAAAAGTATAAAGTAATCGACCATTTTCCAATACTCAACAAATAGCTTTAGAAAAATGTGCACCCTGATTTTAAGGCAATAGAGAACTCATAACCAAAGATTATTTGGAGAGGGACAGAGACAATCCAAGCCTCTTTATATATTATTATGTATCGAAGCAATATAAACGAAAATTTTAAACTAAGTCGAGGATTTGTGCAAATAAAAACTCCAAACACAGAACTACTGCTTTGATCTTATAAATCATATCTTAATTAAAAAGATAGGATTTTCGCGAAGATAAAATTAAATTATTCATTCATAACCATTAGAGAATGTGAACCTTGGAACCATGACTTATTTTGCTGTCTTTCTTTTACCCCTTTTTTTTGCAATTGTACTGAATAATATATTGCTAAAAGTGGTCAGATTGAGATTATAATCAATGTGAGGGATGAATCAAAATTTTGTTGTTGTTTTCAATCTTTTTCGTACTATGTTTTGAACATTGGTTAGTTCTTGTGAAAATTGGTTGATCCTGACTTCTTAAGACAACAATTTAGATGATTACCACTGTCCCTCATGGGACATTCCCTACATAGTTTTGTATGTCCAAAAGATTATATAAGCACCTTTACATTTTTTTTCAATAACTACATGTAGCCATAGTACTATTTTCAAAATTTCTACTTTCATAGCTTTTGATTTTTGCTTCGTTTTATCAATAGCTTTTTTCAACTCATACTACTTTCTTTGACATCTCATATCTGTAAAACCTTCTGGGTAACAACTCCAATGTATCTTCTCGGTTTATTTTGAAAATTCATTCTCTCTTCCTTTTAAGAGATGATATATGTCAATTTCGAATTTGTTTCATTCATTTATGTATCTTTAGTTAGTATAACTTACACGCATTTCGCATAGTGCTAATGTCTTTGTCGAATAATTAAATTTTGCATAGGGTACTGTTGAAAATCCAGGACATGTGTATACCTACTGTTAGACACTGTTGCCTGGTACGTGAACAAGTTAACAATGTCTGCCGTGTGAGTGCATATATATATATATATATGAAACGTTTGCCCACCTGTATACGTGAACTATGCCTGATTACAGGAACTAATTTTGAAGCCACGATCTAAACATATCCTGTCTTTGCTATCTGGATGTGACTATGCTGATTTCTGTGATTTATTCAACCGGTAAAAAAATAGAAAACTGCACGTACTACGGTCAATGAAAGCAGGTAGTAATTACAAAAAAAAATTAATAACCGTTCAGTTATATTCTTAAAAAAAGTACTATAAAGGTCTACTAAGCAATAAATGTCCAACTTAATTTACACGCTGTTTTGGTTTGTCGTACATCTCCACAGCATTCGCTTCTTTTGGAGCAGAAAGAGTTTGGCTGAGCTGGTTGTACCATTTCTAATTTTTCGCTTTTTTTTCCATCGTCTGACTACTCATATAATGCAATCAAATTAAAACAGTTACTACCGCATAAAACGGAAATGAGAATTTACGTGGACAATTTACGGAGTATAATACTACCCGTGTGCATTCAAGAAAAAAAATTGATGTACGTTTCCATGTGAATGTTGTTAAATTTTGTTTATTGCTGAATAGGCCTGTCAATGGATGCTTTCGAATGTAGATAGTTTCATATACGCATCCGCATCCGAAATCATTTTCGGATATCGGATGTTTGCATCTGCAGATATGGACGGATATCGGATAATTATCTAATCCGCTAACAACTGATGAACCAAGAATCACAAAAAGAAAATTTTAGTTTAAGATAAATATTTTCCAATCTCATTGATTATAGAAGTGTTAAAAATTAACAATTACGATGATAATAAATCGTTTCGAGCAATTAATAAGCATTAAAAATGTACAATATATGTACACTACAACTTAATAAAACAACAAACGAATATCGTTTACTATATTAAAATACACAGTATTTGAAAAATATAATCTTGATATAAACTGGATGAATAATTTTCGAATGTCGATGTTTTCGTATAAGCATCCGCATCTTTTTTCCAGAAATCGGATATTTTCCCGCTTTTCGGACGCGGATGCGTACGGATTTCGAATTTTTCGAGTATCCATTGGCAGTAATATTTTTGAATAATATGTTATGAAATATGAACTTTTTTGGAAATATGGTATAAGAGTCAGCGCGCTATGCATAATTTGTCTTCTAGAATGAATTATTAATTATAAGTAGAAAAGGAATGAATTATTAATTAAAAGTAGAGTAGGAATGAACTGTTCCTATACCTCTGGATCTTAGACTATGGATGGCCTTATTGAACTTATGATGATAATCTTTAGCATTCAAAATTAAACTGTCCGCTTTTATCTCAAATTGCACCTCTTTGAAAAGGTTTAGGGTCATTATGGAACAATGCAGAAAAAAAGAAGTATGTCTTATAGCATGACAGCCAGAATTCAAATAGAGAAGATACATAAACAACATATGAATGAAAATAATCTTCTTGGTGAATGCATGACTATTGTGCTTCTCTGAGCACCAACGTTAATACGTAAACAACATATTAACGTTGATTCGGAGAAGTAACAGTACTCAAAGCCAGTATCATATCATATGACGTCAACATCACTGCAACCAGTTCACACTCAGTCTTCATCCCCTCATGCTCAACGGAAATAAAACACGTAATTATAATAAAAATTACGTACCGATAGAAATAAGGAGCAAAGATAGGGATATAGACTTGCATTTGACATGGTTTACTCTCTTTATAGCTGATTTGTTCAAATTTGATTTTAAGGGGGGCAAAACATCACGTTTCCTCCATATGCTGATACATATTTTATTAAATAAAACAAGATAAGTTTTCGCAAAAAATTAAAAGAAAAATATATGTCCAAAATCATCATCCAATATTGAGCGTATAAACTAAACTAAACTAAACTATGGGCGAGCAGTCAGATTCAGAAAGAGAAGAAGAGCAACACTGGCACTTTTATTTCAGATTCATCCAGCTGCCTCCATGATCACATGCACGTAGAATTTTGATGTGTATAATCGGCCATAACCGAGTCAGTAGAGCTATATATGCTGATCCCTGGTCCTTCGATACCGTGGTCTTGACGTTCCAATGCTTCGTCAACTGTCCATATATTATAATCATCGCATGTACTGTCAACGGCTACAGTCGGGTCAATATATCCAAACTGATCATAGCTATTGGAATTTGTATTGCTGATTGATGATCCATGATCACTCTCGTCTATCAATTGCTGACGGAGTATATTCTTTCTAACTGCCTGCAAATGACTGTTGACTTGCTCATATTTTAAGCCCGGATCCTTCATTAATGTTAATATGTTTGTTGGTGTACACGTAGCCTCTGCATAACATCAAAAATTTATGCATCAGAAAATATTTCATGCATTATTGTGTAAAATAAATCAAAGGACACACACACACTCTACTCTGACTGATTAAATAATAAAATCATACTTTGATCAAGGCCACCCAATTCCTCCACTGCTTCGTTGAATCTAGCTTCTCTTTCTGTCGCCCATAATCGTTTCATCCTTTTCAGAGGACGACGAGGATGAAACTCAGTAGTATCAGATCCATTCGAATCTGTTGTAGTATTTGAAGGTGAACTAGTGGCGCCTTTAGATGGATTGTCTCCAGAGAAACGATTTTGCTCAAATGCTCTTTGTTTACCCCTTTCTTTCTGCATTTTTACAAATGAATTATTCTGTTAGTGCATGAAAAACCATATGAAAATGTTAGCTTCCTAGACATGTAATATTCATGCACATATACTGTATCTTCTGAAATTATTTTGACCTAAATAACATACACACATATATATGCATGTATGTATATATGTATGTATAACGTATACCTGAATGTGACTATTAACCATGTTATAGGTTAGTTCAGGGCATTCCGACTTTAATAGTTCAAGTACAGTGTTAGGCTTGGCATCTGCATAAAATTCAAAAGAGAAAACATCAGTGTTAAATTTGATTGCTCTGTATGCATATGTTTAAAGAGACAATAAACAGTAATAATCCGTAGCATACTCCAAATTCCTCCTAGGTCATTAACTGCCTGTAGAAATTTGTGTTGGATCGGTTCCCAGTTGAACTTTTTATTCAGGGTGCTATGAAGTGTTATGATTTCCGCCATTAAAATTATCTTCAGCTGATTTGATTTTTGCAATGATTGGCATGGCCAAGACTATTTATATGGAGAGGGACCGAGTCAGTCGGTTTGTACAAATGTAACAATTCAGTTTGGTTGAATCTCAACCGTACGAAAACATGATATATTGACGGTATCGGATAAGGCAGAATTAGTGGAACGGATCGTGCTAGTTTTAATAGTACTTATTCAAGGAAGCGTTGTTTTCTCTTTCTTTTGTAATTTTGGTTCATATGGACTATGGAGCATCATCAACAATGGGCTTCTTCATTACAATTTTGATCGTCCAACCGGGTAGAGTTCAGACGTTATTTTTCAAGTTAACCTACTGTTTTCAATTAAAAAGTAAATATCGAGTCAATATATTATTGGCTGATGCACAGTTAATCTCTAGTACATTGTGTTTCTGCCAAGACAATCATCCACGTAAACAATTTGAATTCATAAATTTCTCAGTTCGAATAACAATCCAATTATCTGGCCGTAATCCATTTTTGAAATAAAACTAAAGAAAACATTAAAAACTAAAAATAAATTTAATAACCAATACACTGTTTTTGCTATAAATATCAATGGGTGGACTTGCTATAAATATATAAATATCAATGTGCTATATAGTTGATATGTTGTTTGTTCACGGGCATAGCAAAATTTCCACGGAGTAGTCAAATAATCGTCATCAAGTGAAAAATGTGAGGGACCCATTTTGAAGAAAAAGAAGATTACCATTTTAATATTTTCTCCTCCGAGTGAACTGTGAGTCAACTGTGGTTGCACCATCAGTCGTCTAGACTGTTTAACAAAACTAAGACCGCTCTATTTTATTGATAGTTTGCCGTATTATTACATTTTCAAGAAAACGACAAAAAGTTTGCTAGCTTCAATCATTTTTCACTAAAATGACTAGACCTGTTATGATAACGGTAAATTTATCATTACCAGTCAATAGGTTGCCGGCTTAAAGTGAAGTCGGTCACTATTAGAACTACAGTATATAGTCACGACGGGTTTTCAACGGCCACCAACGGTAGTTTCCAACGGCTACCAACGGCTCGTAATTATTTAACATTCTGTTGGCAGCCGTTGGTAATCGTTGGAAAAAAAGACCGTTTACGGCCGTTGGAAGCCGTTCGAAATATTCGTGTAAACCTACAGCGAGGCCGAGACTGATTCATTATTCTCTTCTTCCCCAAATACACCAAAACCTCCTCCGCACCTCCCCCTTTCTTGCTCCCAGCTTCCCCACACAACCGGCAGCCGCTCCGATGCCATCAATAAACGCCAGCACCCTCTCTCCATCCCCAGACATCTCCAAAATTAGATTTTGTCTAAAACCTTAAAATTTAAAATTTTATAATTTTGTGTTAATTTTTTGTTATAGTTGTATCTAATGGCCTATTGATTGTTTATTATACCAAATTAAATGCTAATTACAATTATTAACATCCAAATGTCCAAATTGTTTGTGTATATATATTATGCTCATATATACATATGTTTATAATTTAGTGTAAATGCGCATTTGAATTAACATTAGATTAGTTAGGATTGATTTAAATTATTTTGTGTATGTTTTGTAAAATATTAGGCAAACATGAATTAGTCGACTATTTTACGAATTTGAATTATATCTTTTACAAAATATATTAGCATTAGATAAATAAGTACATAATTTAGTATATATATACACATGAATTATATATTTTTTGAAATAGTAAAAATCATATAATTTACTATATATTTAGTAAAATAGTAGAATATTAATAAAATAATGCATAATATGCTTTATTTATATATTTAATAAAACGGTAACATATAAACAAAATTTAAATCCCTTAGTGAATTTTTGGCCTCGTCTGACAAGTGTTGTATATGATCGTTGTATGAATATTCATTTTTATTGCAAAACGGATATTCATATTCATCTGATACAATATCTGTTGGATTTGTCCCTGTATTGGACAAGTTACAAACACTATAAAGCAATTATGTTTCGTAAATCATATAGTTATAAACTGTTCACAAAATTTTCGACGGCATTTCCTTTTCGTTCCTTGTGTACATGCATATGTGTACGATACAAGGAACAAGGGGGAAGTGCTGCCAAAATTTTGAAAAATCGTTTATAATGATATGATTTAAGAAATATAATTACTATTGTGTTTGTAATGGGAAGTAGGATGACCGACCATCATAAAAGGTACAAAAATGTGAACAAAATATCAAGAAATATAACTTTGTATATAAATGAAAATGGATTATAAAAAACAGTAAAATCTAAACGTGTTTATCGAATTTGATTAATAATTTTTTTATTATTGATCATAGGTTTTACAGTAGAAAAAATGGTCAATTATTTTATTGATCGGAGTTGGATGTATCAAAGAAGAGAAATGGAAGGCTCAACAAGTAAACATTTTCTTAACGTGGAAAATGTGTTTGTCGAATTTGCTTTAAGTAATATTGGAAACGATGTAGAAACTCATCGTCCATGTACTAGGTGCAAATTGTTGAAGCATTTAGTACCGAATATGGCTAGGATTCATTTGCGCCAATATGGTTTCATAACCAATTATTTGGTGTGAGATCGTCATGGAGAAATTATAACACGCAACGAAGAATAGTGAATAGAGGTCATTAGTAATGAGGTTAGTACGACGAATCTCATAGAACATATGGTTGAAGATGCAGCACGATCAATGTTCCCTACTGTTGAAATTAATAACGACGATGTTAACGTCGAAGGGGAACCAAATGTTGGAGTGAAAAAAGTATATGATTTATTGGATGCTGCTATGAAACCTCTTTGGAATGGATATACTAGCGGCACTCAATTATCGGCAACTGCAGAGTACATTGCAATGAAATCAAAGTATAACCTCACAGAAGCCGGATTTACGGCTGTTATACAAGCTGCTAAACACCATATGCCATCAGATAATTTAATGTGCGAAAATTATTATGAAGTGAAAAAACTTATGTCATCTTTCGGTTTGCCGTATCAAAAAATTGATACATGTCTAAATGGTTGCATATTGTTTTGGAAAGATGATGTCAATGTTCGGAATTGTAAAATATGTAATCAAGAAAGATACAAACCAAGGAAAAAAAGGAAAAGAAGTTACATACAAGTGTATGCATTATTTACCTATCACTACTAGATTTCAAAGGTTATATGCATCATCTGTAACAGCGCATCATATGAGATGCATAGTGTGAGAACGCCTAAAGAAGGTACGTTAACACACCCATCTGATGGAGAAGCATGGAAGTATTTTGATAAGAAGTATCTCGATTTCGCAGCGGAGAGCCGTAACGTAAGACTAGGTTTGTGTACTGATGGATTTTCACCGTTTTCTCAGTTTGGTTCTAAATATTCATCTTGGTCTATAATCATTACACCTTACAATCTACCCCCGTGGATGTGTATGAAAACTCCGTATATGTTTCTCACAATTTTCCTCCCTGGCTCTGATGATCTGACACAGGGTATCGATGTTTACTTACAACCATTAATCGAAGAGTTAAAAACATTGTGGTATGAAGGAGTTGAAACATACGACGTATCAAATTTTTTTCCGGATGTTCGCTTCTTTGTTATGGACTATTAGCGATTTTCCTGCATATGCAATGCTTTCGCGTTGGAGTACGGCCGGTCGTTTTGCTTGTCCTTGCTGTATGGAAGAAACACGAGCATTTTCTTTATGGCATGGGAAGAAAATTTCATGGTTTGATTGTCATCGACGTTTTCTCCATATTAATCATACTTTTAGAAGGGACGAAAAAAAACTTCATATCTAATAGACATGAGACTTTACAACCACCAACGATTTGGTCAAGTGAATATATATGAAGTTGTAAAAGATTATCCAAAGATACATGAAACCGGGCAGCAAACTGAAATCCAAGGTAAACCGACATTACATAATTGGTGCAAACAGAGTATATTCTAGGAATTGCCTTACTGGAAAAATCTCTTAATCCGTCATAACATTGACGTGATGCATAACGAGAAAAACATATTCGATAATGTGTTTAATACACTTTTGAATGTTAAGGGCAAGACTAAGGACGATCTGAAATCAAGACGTGATATAGAAGAAATATGTAATCGTCCCGAGCTTCATATGAAGTCAAATGACACTAAAAAACCAAAGCATGTTATGATCTAGATAACAACCAAGTTAAAGTACTGTTAAAATGGGTGGAAGGATTATGATTACCTGATGGAATTTCATCTAATCTTCGCAGATGTGTCGACTATAAGAACAGAAGACTGAGTGGGATGAAAAACCATGATTGTCATGTAATGATGCAAAATTTGTTACCCGTCGCTTTCAAAGAATTGTTGTCCGTAAAAGTTTGGAAGATTATAACAGAACTTAGTTTATTTTATAAGAAGTTTGTTCAACTACGTTAAAAGTTGACCGTCTTCGTAAACTTGATGTAGAAATTCCTATACTGCTCTGCAAACTGGAGAAAATATTTCCTTCAGCTTTTTTCAATGTAATGGAGCATTTACCTGTTCATCTTCTATTTGAAGCACGTCTTCCAGGTCCTTTGCAATATGGATGGATGTATCCATTCGAGAGGTATGTTATTAATACTGAGTATGTAAATGTTAATTTAACTATAAGTAAAAATCAATATTGATATGAAATATTTTTTATTAGGTAATTAATCATCTAAAGAAAAAAGTGAGACAAAAAGCTCGAGTTGAAGGTTCGATTAGCAAATCATATATCGAAGAGGAAACATCGTTCTTTCTCTCTCATTATTTCAATGATCATGTGAATATGTCATTTCGAAGTGTTGCACGTAATGATGATGTCGTTGAACAAGATTCTTCTTCTGAAGCAACGTTATATATTTTTAAACAACATGGTTGACATGCTGAAAAATGTGTTGAAGTATGCTTAGATGATAGAGATTACCATGTAGCATACACATATATTCTTCTTAATTGTCCAAAAGTTGCACCATTTATTAGGTAATTATCCGATTACAAGTTTTGATAAATTTAATTTAACACTACATGGTAAATTAATAATAAAGCGATATTTTTTTTTTGTTTGCAGTGTTTATGAATCACAAAATCCAAACGGCGATTTAAGCAAAAAATTTTCTACTTGGTTTTCGAACTACGTTTGTGATGCTACAAATAATGTGGCGATGAAGGATTAAAACATTTGGTGTTGGGACCGAAAATGAAAGTTAAAACGTATCCAATATTTTTCGTTGATGGATATAAATTCAACACCAAAGAATACGGTGCTGAAAAATTAAAAACAATACCGGTGTATTTGTTAAAGGCAGTGATGATCCTAATAATCATATACATGATTTCTGTGGCGTGTTAACCCAGATTTTGCAATTGACATATTTTATAAGACCCGCAGATGAAGTTTTTTTGTTTAGATGCAACTGGTTTAGCAATGTTCTAGGTTCTGGTATTAACGTGCATCCAAACTATAATCTTATAGAAATAAAACATACCTCCCGTTATCACAGGAAGATCTTTGTACTAGCCAAACAAGCCCTACAAGTTTATTATGCCCCTTATCCATCTCTAAAAAGAGATAAAGCGGATTGGTCTGCGGTTTTTAAAACCAAGGCGAGATTTACATTCGATGGAAAGAATATTCCAGAAGAACAAGCTTATCAGTCAAATATCGAGGAAAATGTTGAAATCACAATTACAGACGATCAAACTGATTTTGGACAATTAAATGATGAAACAAATGTATTAGTCGAGGCATTTGAGAGTGTAGAGGAAAATGATATAGGACATGAGACCGAGTCTGAATCAGAAAACGACGAGGACTGAGTAATATTCGGTGATTTTTACAATTATTCACGCACACGCATCGCATATCATCGTCATCATTACATGCACTACCAATTAAAAATGACTTCACTACATGCACCACATATCATCATCATTTATCTATGTCTATAATTAAAAATGAAACTTTCAACAGGTATTATGTCAGGCGCCAGACGTCGTAGCTCTTCTCGCTCGACCGACAAGAGTAGTGGTGAGCCTCCGCCTCGACCACTTGTATATTTGCAGCCGAAGGTAAGTATCAAAATTAAAATGATAACAATAAAAATTTATTCATACATATATACTTGTCTAAAACTTTTTTTATATTTAACACAGGGGATTTGATTTGGAGCCCTCGGGAGTTGTGCTTGGCATTTCCAAGCAATCATATATGAGCAGGATGATAGATTGCTGGCCTAAGTAGAGTAAGATCCCTGACCAAGTCAGCGAGGCCATCTGGTAGGATTTTCTGATGACTTTATACCACTTTACTATATGAATAAGTATAAATGAACAATTAGTAATATTTTCTCTTTGTACAGGGGCAAGTGGACTTGGCGGAGCCCGATGTCGCCATGGTTCAGCGCCACTGGAATTTGAATGTCGCCAAAAATTATAGGGAGTTAATGTCAGCTCTTAAAAAATCGAGGAAGAAACCAAACTAGATGAGCGCTTCCGTATGGGAATCTTGGATGAGTTGGTGGGAGACCGACGAGTTCAAGGTAAATCTACCAAATATATAGTTAATTATTTCGCAATTAGTAAACCTAATATTCAATTTAAATTGCAGGTGGAGTCGGAGAGGAACTCCGCCAATAGAAGTAGGAATCCTGTAACGCATCGTGGCAGATCCAAGTCATTTCAGCGTCACCGTGAGGACTTGGTAAATTTATCAATTACGAATATGAACCATTGTTACATTTTGTATATTAATCAGTTCAGTAATTAGCTATGAAAGATTAAAATATATAAATTATTTATTGCAGGAAAGATTGCTTGGACGTCCCATGTCTATGATGGAGGTATTTACCCACACTCACGCATCAAGACAAGTAGACAATGATGGCAATATTACATATCAGTGGGATGAGGATGATAAGGCGACGGCTGCATATGTATGCATATTTTAAATCTTATTTTATTAATATCGATAGGTTTAAATCCTATTCTACTCCTTTTAACCTGTAATTGTTTTTTATTTTAGGCAAAGTTTCAGGAGGCATGGGCAGAGCTGCTTTCAGAATCGGATCGTGATGAGTTGACGGTAGAGGAGCAAGATAATATTTTCGATGTTATCATGGATCCGACGCAGCGGAATAGGCGCTATGGCTATGGAAACCAGGCGGTTATCTTATAAACATTGCAATATTATATTTAATAAATTAACCTTTAGATACACTATACATATGATGATTCCTACCTGAGTTAAATCTAACATATACGTGATTTACCATCCTGCACCATTATCATTCAATAAAATATGCATTTCCTTGTGGTATATGCATTGCTTAAGATCATATCATTTACATTTCTATATTTTAAAATATGCATTGCTTAAGAAAATGATTATAATACAAATGTGAACATCTCACATTTTATTTGCAAGTTCGGACAGCTCAAAAGGCGTGTGACAAAGCAGAAATAAAAGAGTTTAGATCCATGGTTGAGCAGCTGCAAGAGCAGGACCGTCTTCGTGCTATACAAATGGAGCAGCTGAATCAACATTTAGCAGAGTATGCGCATAGGCATGGTTCCTTCCCTTCGTCGTCTGGTGCTTCCGGAGGTGAGGATGATGCTTGAGAGGTATGATGATTATTGTCTTTGTGTTTGGTTATTGTATATATTGACTTTGAGGTGGTGATGATTGTGTTTGATGGTTATTGTGTATATATTGACTTTGAAGTGGTGAGGTTTAAGTGTTTTCATTGTATATTTTGACTTGAATATGGATTGGAGTTGGTGTTAGTGAGGGTTTTGTTGTTTATGTACATGTTGACTTGTAGTTTGGTTTGAAAATGTAATGTTTGATGTTAATTTTTGATTGTTTATATTGTTTGTGGTATAATGTGTTGGATATGTGATATATATGTGAAATGTAGTGGAAATGGATATATATATTGATTATGTGTGGCTGGAAGGCGAATGGCTTGCTTTTATAAAAAAAATTCACCCAGATTAGTAAGGGCTACCAACGGCTACAAGTGGCTATTTGGTCATTTTATTGCAACGGCTTCCAATGGCCTCCATCGGCTATTTGCCGTTGGTAGCCGTTGGAAGTACCATTGGAAATACCCCGTTGCTTCCGTTGGAAGCCGTTGGAAAGCTTGAACGCTATTCCAATGGCTACCAACGGCCGCCAATGGCTTGGAGCCGTTGGAGTAGTCATTCTCTCTTGTAGTGGGTATACCAATATAATCGGTATGGTAACGGTAAATTTACCATTTTCTACGGTAAAACATCGGTAATATTTTTTTAAAACCAACCGTAATGGTAATTTACTAGTCCGTTCATAATACATTGATATTCATTTATGATGTTGTATTACAGGCATTTAGAAGCAAGAAAATTGTTCAATTTATTTCAGTAATTCAACTCAAATGATGATAAATACACTTCTTTTCTATGTCCTTGATTAAGTGATCCAATGAGATATATAATAAAGCATTGTTCAGTGTAAAAATATGTCAACTTATTATTTTTCTAGAGAAACGGTAATTTACCATTACCAGTATAACGGTTACTGAATTATCAGTATATCAGTCGTTGGTATATTAGTCAATCGATAATGCTAACGGTAAATAATTATTGTTTATCACTAAAAACGGTACGATAAAGGTATTTACAAAATTGTAACGGTAACCATTACTATGACAACTCTAAAAATGGCCAAAAATTTGTCCTTTTAATGCAATTACAATAAAAAGAAACAATTGTTTGACATATTATCTGTACAAGAATTAGTTAAAAGAAATTATTTTGGTGGGTGGTTTGGGTGCTTTTTGGTATGATTATGAACTTGTCAAATGTAAAGTGGTAAAAGAACAAGTGAAGATAATAATCATTAAAAATGGTCTTCAATATAAATTTCTTAAACAAATCAAGTTTTAGAAGCTTGGGTTGCAAAACGTGAGAAATAACTTCATTAAGAATATAACTACTTTATCACAATCTCATAACACAAACTACTTAAAGTCGTTTTTCTTGAGAAAGTATGCACTGACCGCATAATACATACTTCAAGTACAAAAAGGATTACACCATCGGAATTTGAACACATGTAAAGTAGTTTCTCTATAAATGTTGTATCCACTGGGCTACATTTTAAGGTAGTACTTAGAAGTAGTTAGTCCTAATAAAACCACAAAATTTGTTTATACAAAAAAATAAAAATAAAATAACAAATATGATAAATACAAAATACCTTTTTACCTAACTCTAGTTTGTAGCTATGTTATTCCCATGGTCCTTGGTGAGATGTTCGTAGGGCAGTAATAATGCTATTTTATTTATATGGTCGTTGGCAAGACGTTGATCGGACAAATTTATAGAAACTTTACAATAGCCGTACCGGGTTGGGAAAATTTTCCTATTTTAGCGATTCCACATGTTTTCCCACCATCAATTTCTTTTTCTTATTTTTCCTAAAATAAAAGATAATTACTATGGATCATAGCTTTTCCTCCCACTTTTCTAACGTTCGTTGTCTTTTAAATAATATAAAGGGAGTACCTCTGCCGTATTGATGCAAAAATATAAAAATATAAAAACGAAATAAAATGTAGCAGTTGACAAGTAGTGAATTCCAATGCATTACTAATGTTTTCTTTCTAAATGTATTAATTATCTTTTGTTTGCATAGAAAATAGACGAAACACCTCCAATTGATTTGATGCAGTACAGTGTATACTGAGTGTATAACATAGATGTATGGTGGCAATGAAATTGAAATGCAAGAAAGTGAAATAATATGAATTTATACTACTTCGCCTAGAACGTGCTTACATCCAATGCTCATTTTCATTGGTGTCCTTACAGATCAATTTTACAATGATTGAAATGCAAAATGATCTAGAATGAAGTATGGAGCTATCTCGGTTCTGTTCGGCGGTAGTTAGTTCTTCCCAAAAAAAATTGTCACTGCAGTTGGAAGCTTGGATATTTATAGGAGTGAAGATATAGGGAGGTTAGGCCAACAGAATATATAGTTTCCCTGTATAATGTGCTCATTACGTTATATCTATATAGAAGATACGGTCCATAACTTTCATATGTTCGTCAAGATTGCATCTCCTTATATTCCCTACTTGGTTCAGTTGTAAATAAGCAGCTCGGCAATGATTGGTTCCTTAGATGGACTTAACCACTATCTTGGCCAAATTCAAGTTCCCATGGTCCTCGGTTCAGTAAATGCATGCGTAACAACTAGAGTGAATATATCATGATAATCTATCTCTTTCCTCTAAACATACCTCTTTGTTATTAACCTTATTTTGTATCTTGAAATTTATCCGTATCAATATTTTAAATATGAAAAATTATCCGATATTTGAAAAATGTATATGGATATGGATATGGTCATATACCTGTCCGATAATTATTCGTTCGGTTTTTATTAAGATTATAGTTTTTTTTATGTATTTTCGTACAAAAAATGATTGTCGGTTACCATTTTTCAAAATAATAAAATTAATATTTATATAAAACTTAATTTTTACGGCCTAAAATTATTTTACTAGGTGTATTTATTATTTTTTATATTTAGTATAAAAATGAGTTAATAATAAATCAAAAAATTTCATTAACTTGTTTAGATTTATTGGCTATAAATTGGTCGAAGAATATCCGATAAATACCTGATATCCGTCTGCATCCCCGTCCACGGATACAGGTATCTGATATCCGAAAATAATTTCGAATACAGATATGGATATGACAATATCTATATCCGAAAGTATCCATTTATAGACCCAAAAAATAGCTCATATTTCTAACAAAAGTTCTTACTCACTTTAACACATGAAACAAATTTTAAGTGTTCACGATGGCCTCAAGTTAAAAGACGTGACACCTCTATTTTAGCATACGATGACTATGGTAAGACATGATAACCTACATTTAAATGGGTGAAAAATAAGTAAATTTTTAAGGTGTGGCGGTCTATACTTTAACGCATGAAAATAAGAAAGATTTTAATGCACGATGTATTATGTTTTAGCGTGAAAAATAAGTAAAATTTTAGGACACGACGATCTAAATTCTAACGCATGAAAACAGGCAAAATTTTAGTGCACGATAGCCTATATTTTAACGTGTGAAAATAAGCAATTTTTTAAGAAGCGACAGCATATATTTTAACGCGTGAAATAAATATATTTTCAGGCATGATAGCCTATGATTTTGAAAAGTGGAAGATGGATATTTTATAACATCTAGAATAATTTCATCCTATTTTGGGGCTAAATTTTACTTAAACAATAATGATTTTGTTAAGTATTTTTATGAGATTTCAAAATAGTGAAAAAATTTAGCCCGATTTTGAAAAAGTTGTTAAGGAGCAGTATACTTTGAAAAGTATTTTATGTGTAAATTAGTAATCATATTGAATATATATTTAATCGGTTGTTGATATGTTTTATGTTCATCTTTACATCTTGATTAGCTATTAATGCTTATATTGAACTGTTGACACGCACGCACACACATATATATACATACATATAAGATGTCATCTAACATTGTGACCTTGGGGATTTGAGGAACATATGACCGATTAGGGTTGCTTCAATAGTGGGTACTGATAGAGTTAGGAGTATGCCATAGGGCAATTATGTAATTTTTTACTTACATCTAACCAAATAACAGATCTTGTTTGAAATAAAAGGTGTTTTCTTTCTATTATACTTGATATAATGTGTTATATTAATTAATCGATATAATTAAACTACATTTAATAGAAAATCCATACATGGTATGTTTTGTGATGGTAGTTATAAAATGTTGTATTCTTGAGTAATTCACCATAATGAATTAAGATTGGATATCGATACATCCATTGTGACTAGAGTACGTAACGCTCTCCAAATGTTGGATGGTGTATTACTCGTGGCTGGTGAGAGCACCAGGGGGTAATATACTGATAGTTATTGGATAACTATAGGATGACTCACTCGATAGTTTTCTGTTGGTTAATATAACTTAGGTCAAACCTATGTAGTTAAATTGCTTAAAGGTTCGGTGGATGTGCAAAAAGTTATAGCGGGGATATGGCGGAAAATAGCGGAGGTGCAAAATGATTTATTATATATATAACCCAATACTTTGAGTTAATTTATTCTTTTTCTAACACCATTTATGTAGTTAAAAAGAAATATTTTTATTTCTTATATGATAAAACTAAGGAATATCATGATTTATGAAGACTAGATTTGATGACTACAATATATTTCTGACTTATATTGAGCATTTATACCTTAAAATTGGATCTTTAACCTAACTTTGTTGATTTAATTTAAAAGAAAACTACCTAACTCAATCTTTGAATATTAATTTTGATAAAGTAGTTGCTAAAAAGCATCGATTTAGTGGGAAAATATTGGTATCGAGTTCTGATGAGAGTGGCAGCAGTCGATTTCTTGGTAAACTTTCTTTTATTTTATTCTATTTCATTTTTATTTTTTAGTCGATTAAACTATGTTTTAAGTTGCAAACTGTTAGACAAATATATTAGGCTAGTCATCTTTTCAAAACTGGTTAATTAAAATTCATTATTTCAGTTTAAAGATATATATATATATATATATATATATATATATTGTGTGTGTGTGTGTGTATTTACAGTAAAGAAAAGTACAATCTAGATAGGAAGATTTTTGAATATATATATGTATATAGGAATTTTAAATGTGAAAGGTTTATTTAGAAATTAAATTCTTGAATCAATATAAATTGGGTTCTAAGTATATGTAGTTTCAAGGAAAATAGAATAAATATACATATATGTGTATTTTCACTTACTGAATTATTTTAAAAATAATGGATTATAGTGATTAACTAGTTTAAGTAACTTATTCAATTTATTAAGTCACTTAAAAAAAATTATTATTAATTTTTTGCTCAAAGGAAATTAGTTTAGATTAAAGTAATAAATGAAAATTAATTGTTCGATTTATTCAAATATTAATAAACCGTATAAATGTTTATGCAAGGTCTAAAATCGTGAAGGAAACAAGCCCGTTTGGATTGGATTGCAATAAAAGCAAAGGTGAGTAAATCTCATTCTTCTGGATTTTTATTTAAATTTAAATGTTTAAATTTAAATAATTGGTTGAATGATTGAATTGATTTGATGCGCACTGATGATTTGGGGACTTTGGTTTTGGTTGGTTCTCGAGTTAATTGTTGCTTGACTCGAAGTATTTGGGTTTTAAATTGTTTCAAACTTAAATCATAAATAAGAAAATATTTTCATTTTAAAGATAATAATGGCTTAATGATTTGTGATTCATTAAATTAGTAGGGTAATTAAAATGAATAATTAATTAATTCAATTAATTAATGATTTGGGTTAATTAATTCAGTAATTAAGGGTTTGAATTAATTAATTAAGGTTTAAGTTAATTAATTAAATTTAATTAATTTAGAATAATCATTGGGTGGTTTGATTAGGTAATTACTTAATGTAATTAATGAAATATAATTACCTTGAGTAATTAATCAAGAGATTAATTAGGATAATTAATTAAGGAATAATTAATTTATTAATGAAGTAAATAAAAAGGTAGTTAACTATTGGTTGAGATTAATCAAGAGTGATTGATATTTGTGGTTTAATTAATGATTAATTACTTAATGTAATTAATTTAGATTAGGATAAATTAAAATGAAATTAGAAATCATTCATTTATATAATTATGGATGTAATTAAAGGTTGATTGATTAAGATTAATTAATCAATAATAAGTGATTTATGAGAAATTATTTAATAGTGGATTAAGGATTAATGTAATTAATTATAGTTAATTAATTTGTGAAGTAATTAAAGAATTAATTATTATTTTTGGTTAAGAATAATTAATTTGTGTAATAAATTGAAGATAATTACTTGGATGTAAATTGAAGAATAATTAGTCCAGGGTGATTAATTAAGATGGATAATTAAGGGATGATTAATTAATTGATTTGAAATTAATTAATGTTAAGTGAAGAAATCTAAGTGATTGAGGTTAGTAATTCAATCAAAATTAATTAAATTAATTTTGGATGTGATCAATCTTTGCTTATGGGTGACTGAATGGTATGGGATGCCTTGAATGAGTGGATATCTCCGATATGAAATGTTTTGTGGTAACATATGTTTGAGTGGACAGGATATTGTGGTTATCTATCAATGATGAATTGTTGTGTAAAGTGACCACTTGTATTTAAAGCGGGAAGTGTATTTCATTTGGATAACTTGGATTAGGATGACATAAGACTCGAAGAGACCCGGCTCGGATATTAGAAAATACCCGAAACCACTTCGAATTTTTATAGATTGATATGTGAAAACTATAGGCTGGAATGAAATGATTTAAGTGAATTGGGCTATCTAAATTTTGGTACTTAGAAACTGGATGTGTGAAATAAGTGATGTCTATAACAAATAGTGAAGTTGTAAATTGGTACGAGTTGCCCCAGGTTTTATATAAGTTGTATGCTTTGTATTCCACGTTAGATGAGTTTACTCACGCTGGTTTCCAGCCTGACCCGGGTGTTACTTTGATGTAATGCTCGGGTTAGACCGAGTATTACATATTTTCATGAAAAGATGCTCTGGAGCTTGGGAGATGGGCTGGATGGCAAGAACGTATAGAGTATTTCCGTTGTATTATATTATTGTAAATCTGAGACATGTTGATTTGTATACGTCCAGTGTTTGAGTATGCGTGTAACTCTGATGTATTAAAATGTAATCGACAGATATAGTATTCTTTTGTAAACTGTTATTATTTGTTATTATATTTTATCCACTGCAAATGTGAGATATTGGTGTTTTCTGTTTCTTCTTCTTCTATCTCTTTCTTCTTTTTCATAACTATCTGGAATTTTTGGGATCGAAAACTCCGGGTCGTTACAGTTGGTATCAGAGCTGAAAGGTTAAGCGAGAACCTTGGTTCTGGTGGGGATTGCTACTTAAATAGAGTCCGTAGTACTCTAGGATGAGTTGAGTGTCTATATATATATATATATATATACACATGAGAGCGTACTTGTTATTTTCTTATATAAAGGTTTTAAATGATTTTATATGAAAATATATTTTGATATACATAGCAATATTTCCTTCTAATAAATATTAAAGTGATTGGTTGTTAAATTATTGGCATTAAATTAAGAAGTAAGATAACACAACCAAATTAAAATCTTGAATTGGGATTAAATTAAGTGGTAACAGAAACACAACCAAATTAAAATTAAATGAAGATAAGATTGAAATGGATTCAGAATTAAATGGTATGAAGAGATAAGTTGATTTGATTTCAAGGATTAAGTCAACATTTAAAAATTTAACTCAAATTTATATAATTCGAGATGGTTTAAATTTGAATTGAATTCGCTCAAATTGAATCTGATTTGAATTAATTGGATTTGTGGTTGAAGATGTATAAGTTAAAAATTTTAATGGGCAATTTGAATTGGACTGAATTGAAATGATTGGAAATTGAAGTTATTCAAATTGGAGTTGAGTCAATTTAAATGGATGTGGAAATTTAAATTGAATTGATGGAAAAGTGAACAGTTTTGACTCTAGACCATTTAACAATTTTTCAACTGTTTTATAAACTAGTTACTATTTTTCAACTATTTTACAAATTAGTTACTATTTTGCGATTATCTAAAATTTCTGAAACTATTCAACTATTTTACAATTAGTTAACTATTTTACAGCTATTTTGCAAACTAATAATTATTTTTCAACTGCTTATCTGTTTTTAAAATTTTGAAGCTATTTTCTAAATATAAACTGGTCGGAGTTCAAACTGTTATTGATTAAATACCCAACTGAGATAAGAATTGAAGTGATAATCCAAATGAGGATTAAGGTAAATGTGAATAAGTAATAAAATCGAAGTGAGGATGAATCGAAAGGAAATTGATTTGGCTAATAATAAATGAAGTTAATACGTATGATGTACGTATATTATTCTATTCGCATAGTGATTTGATCCAGATTCGAGCACAGAATTTTGAGGTAGTTTATCGATCCGAGTTGAGATTTTTCACTCGATTTTCACCGGCGAACCTGGATATGGATTGTTGATTGGTTCTAGATATTCTCTATCATAGTTACGGCGATGCAAGGAGAATGACGGTTTCTGGTCAAGAAACCAGATCTGTGTCCACACTAGGAAGTCGGGTGGACGATACTAGTACGGAAGTGAAATTGTGTGATCGAGTGAGCGATCAGATTGGTATGGCGTACGGATGATAAGTGTACATCGTACGGATTTAAATGAAATTGATATTGAAATTTTTTGAATAAGAAATGTGAAATGATTTCTTTTGGAAATGAATGTATATTTTGTGAAATATACAATGGATGAAAGTGAAAGTTGGATATTTTTATGATGATAAGTAAGATGGAAACAACTTTATATAAAAAAAAGTAATCAAATTTGAATATTTGATTTTGAGTAAACAAAGTTATATGTCTTTGTTATATAAGATAAACTCCTCTTGTTGAATTATAGCTAGAAGAAAATGGTTTTTTGAAAAAAATTGAAGTATAAAAAGGGTTTTATACAAGTTTGAAATGATCCAGAGATTTTTATCAAGGATTATATATATGTATATCTATATATTATATATAGGATCTTATGAGGATTTTGGAAAAAGATTTTGGGAACCTTTGGATTTGGGAAGGCTTTTGATTTTTGAGTAAAATCAATATTGGAGTTTGGAAAGCCTGGTTTGAGAATTATCGATTTTGGGATAATTTATTTTGTGTAAAGAAATTTATGAGATTCATACTAGGTGTATGATTTGGAAGATACTATATGTGCATAGTATAAAGTGTTTTGATAATGGCTCTGGGGAAAAAGGCGCACTGTAACGACCCGCTATTTTGGACTATTCGCATCCGCACATGTCGGACTTGAATGATTCAAAATACCGAATTGTTAATTTAAATTTGGCAAAACTCAGATACACAGTAAATAAATAATCACAGAATCACAGACACAGAGTAATAGTATGCATCGGAAGTAAAATGAATAGTAGTTCATGAAGCTACTATGTAAATATATAAGATACATCAGAGTTTACAACAGAAGAGAAATACGATACATCAAGTATCAATCAGAATACATCACTGGAATCATCGAATACTAAAAGCAGAATAGATGGCTGGATCTTCAAGCAAACTCCAACTCCAAAGGTGGGTCTCGAAAGCTGAACCACTCAATCTGACCCGAGCGTAAAGAAAATACAAAACATTCGAGTCAGGATTAATATTCTCATGTCAATAAATCCAATTCAAGTGAAATAACAATCAAAATACAAGTAACCCAAAGGATGTTGGAATCACCATCCTCTGAGGATCCGTTAAACTATCTACTATGTAGTAGTGTACGCTAAATAGATAATGTCTATCAGTAATATAAAGTATCAAAATAGTGTTAAGGCGTTACCATTATCCCCCTTAACACATTTTATATAAATATCATAGTCTATACAGCACAGTAAATTCCACCGTAAACTGGTGGGATATCAGGGAGTACTCCATAGGTATAACACAAAACAAATTCGTAGTGGTCGCGTATATAGGGATACAAGTATGACAAGGCACATGAGGCAATACCCAAGGTAGTGAAACTACCGTTCGCCTGATCCGGACTGGTGAGAACGCATCGCCGCAGCGATCGCAACACCACGAAACAACACTCCTGAAAAGTACGAGGGTGCACCAATCGATAACAAGTAATGATTAGTAGTTACGAAGAAGTGTGTTCGCTCAAGGTGGCTAACCCCATTTGGCCCGACACGGCTCCTGATTTTAGTCATTTCCAATTTGACACAAGTGTCAAGGCTATCCAATATCGTTCTCTTTCTTCAGTCATCACGTACATCATTCCAACCACTTCATTCTGGATCATAACTCCGCGTATAGTTATTAAAGTGGTTTTCGGTTTAGACAGAGAGTATGTCCATACCGACTCCGGTCTCTTTAATAACTTTTGTAATTATTACACCGATTGGTCGTTTAATATATTTCAAAACAAATCAATTTCAATTACAATTTCCAATTCGTAAACCAACATTTCATTTGTCTTTCAATATCAATTTCCATATTTTACGTTTCAAAACTTCCAAAACCCCATTTCAAAATCTTAAAATTCGATTTCAACTTTTATTTAAACAATTCAAATATTGATTCGAGTTCGTATATAAGTTTCATTCCGGAATCATTTAAAATGGTTAAATTTTCATTCAAATCAATTTAAATTCATTTATCGATTTCGTTCAATATTTATTAAGTAAATTTGTCATTCAAAACAACTTCTATTTAAATTTCAATCAATTACTTACGTTCAACTACATTATATCAAACTTCAAATTGAAATAAATTAAATTCGTCAAATCAATTCTTTAAATTACAAGTCTTACAACTATTTAAATAAATCACATTTTATTTCTTGTTAAAGAAATTCAATTTCACTTATTTACTTAAATAATTTCCAAAACTTAATTAACAAAGAAACTCAATTTCAATTATTTACGAAGTTTCAAATTCACTTATTCAAAAGTTCAATTTCTTTTATCAAAGAAATCAATCTTTATTCTATTATCAAATAATTCAGTCTTATTCAATTATTAAATAATTTCAAACTTAATTATTAATATATTCAAAACTTAATAATTTCAACTTAATTATAAATTCAAACTCAATTATTAAATCATTTCAAAACTTAATAATTTCAACTTAATTATCAAATCATTTCAACTTAATTATAAATTCAAATTAATAATTTCAAACTTAATTATAATTCCAAACTTAATTATAATTTAAAATTTAATTATTAAATGATTCAAACTTAATAATTTCAGAACTCAATTATTACTTATTCCAAATTATTTATTAATAATTCCAAATTTAATTATTAAATAATCAAATTTCAAACAACGTTCTTTCATCAATTACTACGTTAATATTTATTTCAGATTTCAATCTTTACATTTTCCTTTCATAAAATTTAAATTCCACTTCATTTCAAACTTATTCTTTATTCGAATAAAATCATTATTTTATTTTTAAATCAAATTATTGACCAATCGGATTTTATTTAAATTCTCTATCCTAAGTCAAGTTCATTTTGGGTATTTATCATTTCAACCCGATTCCAATTCCAATTCAAAAATCAAGCATAGCAAAGGGAACTTGCAGTGTGATAACTGGGATGGTGTCAAAGGAAATAAACAAGCAATAACAACAATCAACACAATCCAATAATCAATTCAAATAATCCCGAAATAATCGTATTAATTCGCATTGTTGTTTGTGCAAATTAATATAATTATTTCTAGAATCTACACTATCATTTCATGTAGATTAAAGATTATTATACTATTATTTATACGGTTCTTCACCTGTCATTCATTACTCTATTTTATACACATCAATTTATACAACATACATTCAAATGATTCAAGGGGTAATTAACAATATTTCTACATATCAATTTATTTAAACATTTAAAGGGGTCATATTATGCAAATTTGTCTAATTAAATTTAACACATATATTAATTTCAAGTCGCTAACTATCATACGTCAATTTCAATTGCATAACATTTATCACTTTATATATTACAATTTAACATCCAATATAAACAACAATCAATCAATCAATTATCAACCAAACTGTATTATCGACGCATAAATAATTAACAGATAATGGTGTCAGATGTCATAGATGAACAGATACAGGTAATAACAGTGTACATAACTTTCAACAACATATTTCAATTGTCATTTCAGTTGAAATCAAATTTAATAAGTAAAAGAATATTAATCGTGAGTGATTACTCACCTTTCGAGGCTAGAGAGATGAATAGACAACGAAGTTGAGTCACGGATCGTAAGCACGACTTTCGGAATAACTAGATTGGCACGAATCGACTAGCAAAGCTGTTAAATATGAATCGTCGAAATCAAATCAGAATAGGAGCGATGACAGTAAATGGTATCAGTGAACATATATACATAACTATATTCCAAAATTAAACACATAAAATATATAAAAAAAAATCAATTTTAAACATATATTTTCAAATCGATATTTAATTTAACACAGATAAAATTCCATAGATATGCATTTCTAACGCCATCTTACAATTAAATCACACATATTTTTAAATTCAACATATTATCATTTATTTATTATTATTATTATTATTTTATTAACAACAATATCCAAAATCATCTTTCTTAAATACAACATTTAAAAGAAATCAAATCAAACATTCAACACAGCAATAATTACAAAACATGTCCTGCGTCAAATTTTAACATTATAATTCTATGTGCTACCGAGATCGAAATGATCTGAAATTTGGTATGAACAAAGATCAAAACTTGTATTTCAAACTGCAAAAGAATCACTTGATTTGGACAAGAGACGAGAACAGTTACGATGTCACGAACATAGACTCAGGCCATGTTGCGACCGTCAAATGTTCAGGTCTGAAAACCCCTCTGGGTCTGACTTTCAGGTAAGAAACAGAGGACTGAAACACCTCGTATGATGCTAAAATTTCATATACAGAAAGTAGAAAACTTTATCTTTTAAACAAAAAGGGAATCGCTGTATTCCGAAGTAAGACGGAAGAGATACGATGCGTCAAACATGAACTCAGGTCGTGTTTGCAGCAATGTAAAATAATTTCAAGTACAAAAGAACAGCTGCCTGGGTCAAACTTCTAGATCCTCGACCACTAATCAAACGATGTCGGATTTTGCTGAAATTTGACATGCATAAACTAGGTAACTTCGACTCTTTTTTTAAAATAGAATCAACCCATTCCGATAAAACATGAGTGAGATATGATATCGTGAACATGAGGTCTAACTGTTGTTCAGAAAAAATAAAAGTAAACAAATATCACCTTTATTATAAACTGTCATTATACTGTCAATTTAGAAAAATCTATATACACGACATATATAAAAAAAATGCATATATAGCATGCGAAAACTTTATATTCAAAATATCTATTTTTATTTAACCAATACATATATACTAAATAAGCTATGTGCCTTTAACTGGTATACTGTTGCGATCTGCATGTGTATATATTATATTTAAAAATATGTTCTTTAAATCTAAATGTACAGACTCACGTATACACAACAGAGCAGATTATATATTTGCTTTTAAATATATTACAGTTTAAAATAATTAAAAAATTTGACATATAAAAATATCTATTATAATACAAGAATGGTTTTACATTCTTCAAAACCAATATATAACAACCGTATGTATTTGTATATATACAGGAAAACAAAACTTAATAAACAAATAAATTTCTTTCTTCAACAGTCCACATAAACATATATATATATGTTACACGTACCCAAATAAAGATCACAGAGGAAATGCTAAGCTGACCATGCGTTGCTCAAGTGGCGGAGATGGTATCCGAGGCGGATGGAGTTGCTCGGGTTCAAGGAAGCAGACCCCAGCATTGCTCACGGGCGGCGCAAGGCTTGAGTGCACGCTTGAGTGGGCAACACGCGGCAGGTGGAGGCTGATGCGGTTTGAGGTAGGAGAGAAGACGGAGGGGAGGAGAGGTTTGGGTGGTGCGTGATAAGAGAAAGGGAGAGAGAGGAGATGTGGGTATGGCTTGGGTTCGCGCGTGGGTGGTATGCGAGGTAGAGGGGAACCAAATAGTGGTAGGTGGTGGCGAGTGAGCGGAGGGTGGCAGACAAGGTGGAGAGGAGTTGCGGTGGCGGGTGTTCGATGAGGCGGAGAACGGCCGGTCAGAGTGAAGGTTGTATGCGGGTGACATGGCCGTGCTTCTCCAGATGATTTCCATGCGCATCAATTTTTTTATATATTAGTGGTGAGACGCTAGAGGGCAAGAGGAACATGAGCAGGATCATATATATGGATGCTACAAACATATTTTTATTTCCTCTTTTTTTTTAAGGTGCAGTTGTGTTTTAGAGGAAAGGCTAAAGGAAGGGATAGGCTAAAATAATGCAAATGAAGAAGACGTGAGCTTACAGGAATAACTATAAATGCCACATAGCTTTGCTTATTATATTATTAATTTCAATGGACAAAAGAAGAAGAAAGGACAGACACAAATGGACCAAAATACACATTGAATATAAGGAATAGCAAAGGACGAAAGTTGGATTTTTGAAAATAGTAGAAGTCTGAATTCAGGGCATAAAAAAGGCTAGTGTATATTTATTTTGTACGGTAGATAAATGAAAGGCCACGAGGAGTCAAAAGGTTGAAAAACGATTACTGATACGGTAAGCGTTACGCAAAGCGTACACCGGACTCCGAATTTGACAATCGAGTACACCGTAAAGATCAGCACGACGAGACGATCAAAACGGCATACAGATATCAGTGGTACGATTGAATTATAAAATTTCGAATTTTCTACCAGCGGAAAATGCAAGAAAAACACAGAAAAATAAGATCGACGGAGCTAAAGATGTCCGAATTTGGAAAAACGAAAAATAGCGTTTGCTCAGAAGATGGTTTAGAATTTTTATGTGTAAAAATATTTTGGTTTCAAAAACGTTTATTTTCATCGTTTTTTAACTGATTAAATTGAAGTAAATTTACGCACGAAATAAACTTTCATATTTTCGGACGAAAATTTACCGGTTGCTATGTTTAACTAAACGCATTCCAAATATCAAATTTATATTTCAAAATTTTATCGTTTAAAATCCCGCAAAATTTCAATTAATAACGTTATTAAAACCGGCTAGATTTACTGGTCGTTACATTCTCCCCCACTCAAAACTTTTCGTCCCCGAAAAGGAAGGAGGTAGGAAAATAGAAACAACCAGAAGAAAATGGACTGAAAACGAAATAAACAATTAGTTCAACCATATAAATTTCAGTTTAAATAAATTATATTCAACAATTTGTTTTTAATTTCACATTTACTACTATTAGGTACAAAAGGTTTCTTTCAAAACGGAATTCAATTTAAATTCAATTAATTCAAGATACTCTCTTCAGTTGATTTAATTCAATTTATTAACTTTCAAAACAAAATTTTCCTTCCATTAATCACCTATTATTTATTTAACTTATTATTCTATTTATGTCCACAAACATTTTATAATTAAAATTTAAGTGAATAACATTTATTATACGCACTCACATTTTATTTATTAGACATTTTATATTGTATATTATCCAATTTTCTTAAATTAGCAATTTCAAAGATCATAAATTTGAATAGTCATTTATTATAGTCATATTTTTATTCGACAAATTTAATTCTTCTTTATCCCAAATTATTGTTGAATTTATTCCATTTAATATCCTATTGCATATGTTGAGTATATTTTCGTTTATTATAACTACTCGATTTATTTATAAATTCCTCTAACATCATTTCATACTGTATAATATTCAATTGCACAGTTAACTTTTGAAAATTCAGGTAAGTTATATATAATACAATTGAGTGTTATACAAGTAAATTTCTAATTCAATTCTCTCCAATTTAAATATTAATTCAAAATTTTTGGTTTCATTTATAATTGAAATCATCTTTCCCCAAATTTTATGAATTATATTTCCGATTAACTTCAAACAACTTAGAGATAACTATGCATATACTATATATCAAATCTAATTAAATTTAGAATAATATACCTATATACATATAACTCAATCATACTTAAGAAATTTAAAACGATCAAATTTTCAAAACAAACTGTGGCAAAGCTACGAATTCGTCTCTCCACTTCGAAACTCGAAAATGAATGTCGACGATGCGGCCGTCATCACCGAAATTATTTTCCAGCGACAAAAGAGAAGAGCTCTAGTTTAAACAGTTAAAATTCTTTGAAACGGTTTCTATTTGAACATATTTTAAATATTATACGCTTTAAAACCTTTAAAAAAATCAAAGTTTTATGAATTTATTTATTCATATTATTCAATAGTCAATGATTTACATCAATAAACGAAAATTAAATATTATCATTTCGGACAACAAATTCATTAGCCATTTAACTTCAGAAAACTTATATTTATATATCATATAATCATACAAACTATTTTATTCACCAAATTCGAAAATACTATTGTGTCAGTTAGCTCTGTTCAAGTGTTTTGGAAATCCTATCGATAGCGTTGATCAGACGAATCGATCGGAAACCCAAATCAACATTAACAACTCAAACAACACAATATATGTAAAACATTTTTAACATTAATTTACAAATACAATTCCTCGCTCGCCGATACAAGAATGGATTTCAAAGCAAGGATAGAGGTTTAAACTTGATGAACTCAAATTAAAGAGAATTTCGTTTCGAAGATAAGTTTGAAACGGAAGATAAGAAAATTCAATTAACAGAATCGGAAGATGGATAAGCTTATTAAATTCACGGGCGACCTTAACCGGGTCGACCGTGACTTCAAGAATAAGATCGATACAGAATTCCGAGGTAAATCAACATTTGACCTTAAGAAATAGAATTTAGGTATAGCAGGGAATAGATAGCATCGTAAAACGAGGATATAGAAATCTCCGGTAAATCAATGCTTATTTTAAAGGAGTTTCACTCATTTACAATTAAATTTGGGATTGGCGAGACCGCCGACTCACTATAAAGATCACTCGAAGTGGAGTTATGGGGTACTCCGGAATCAAAAGAAGATAAATAGTGAGGGATAGGAATGAATTTTGAAACCGAGGGAACGTTCCAAAATTCAAAGGAATTGAGTCAAAAGGAAGAGATTGAAACTCGAGTGGGAGTGATTCTGTAAATACATTTACCATATATGCTAAGTTTTGCCTAGAGCTACCAAAGCTCTGATACCAACCCTTGAAATGAACTTCTCAGGAGTGCCACCGGGTGGTGCTGCCTTGAACCCTAGAGGGTTCTAAAGTTGATCATGTAAGGAGTCCGAATAAAACTAGTTCCTGAGGATTATGAGAAGTGCATAGTGGACGTCGAGGGGCGCTGATGCCTACAGAGGAATTTGGGTTATGCCGTGACGACAGTATTACTCGATGTCACTGCGATCTACTGCAGACCATAGTGTGTGCCGCTGAAAGCCAACATTCTACGCTTAGTTTTATATCGGTAGACTGCGACCTATGGTAACATAGCGAAAGTCGTGTGTGCCGCTGAGAGCCAACAGTCTGCGTTCGATTTTATATCGGTAGACTGCGACCTATGTAGGAGTGGAGAAGTTTCATTTCGACAGCGAAATTCGAGGCGCTGATGCTTACAGTTACATGGACTTTTGCTGCGATGGCAACGTAACCCTAGAATGTAACTGCGATCTGTTGTGGGTTCCATGGCGTAATCGAGGGGCGCGAAGTGCCTACAGTTACTTGGACTTTTGCTGCGATGACAACGTAACCCAGGATGTAACTGCGACCGTTGATGAGGGTGATGATTTCCAAAGCATTCTCACCAAAGATATATCCTCTATTTTCAAAAACTATTTTTTATATTTTCAGTAAAATTATTTTCCCAAGTATTTTCACTGGATGTTGAAAATGGGTATGCTAAGTACTTATAGATTTTCAGTCCTACGCCTGACCAACGTATGACTGAATTTCTGTGAGAACAAGGATAGACTGGTTGAGACATCAAGTTATAAGAAGCATTTTTATAAAGAGCTATTTTAATAGTATTATGTGACTTAAATAAGTGGAGATGTTGTAAAAATAAAAATAAAATAGGGTTGGATCTAAATAGTGATGGTTTGAATTACAAATAAAATTCAAGTGTGATATGAATAATATTAGACGAAATTTGCAAGTAATTAGATGTAAGGGAAGTGTTGTCGAATGAAATGAAAGTGAATTATAATAGAAATGGTTTGAGTTGCAAACGAAACCCAGGTGAGTAGAAATAAATTGAGGATGGCTTTGTATAAATAAAAATTCGAAAATGAATTAAGTAGGTGAATTTAAAATTTAAAATGGGGTGAATAAATGGGTTAATTGAATAAAATAATAAATGGATGAAGTATGATTGAATAAAAATTAAATCAGATTTTTAATTGGAATTGGATTATCAGAATGAACTTAAGTTATGAGGCGTATTAATTTGAAGTAAAATAACTTAATTCAATAAAAGCTTGGTTTCGAGTAAGAATGGAAGACCATTAAATAAAGTTTGGGTTAAATTTATTTAGAAAATGGATATTAATATAAGCATCGAATGTTGTCAAGCTCAATGAAATAGTTTTAAAATGAAACCAATGCGGAAATTAAATGAAATGCAAATGTATGGTTGGTGAATAAATTAGAAATGAAATGGAATTAAATACAGAATGAGTTGAAATTAATTTAAAGTAGTTATAAACTAAAATGGATACTCCATTAAGCAAATATCACCGAATTTACATAAAAATAGTTGTCGTTTGACGTAAAACAAAAGTAATTAAAATTCTATAAGTTGTAAATAAATTGATCTTAGGATCTATTTAATTGAATATGAGCTTTATTGGATTAAAAATAAATTGAATGTAAGAAATTGAGTTGTAAACCATTAAAATTGAATGAAATGGCATATGAATTGGTTGGAAGCAATTGGATTAGCTTTAAATCAAATAAATCGCTTATGGAAAGCGTTTGGTGCTTGTTGCTTATGAAATGCATGTGTTTAGCTATTGAAAGTAAGTGAAATGCTAATAGAATTTCTACATATGGCACTTATATATTTAAATTGAGTAAGTACAGGTACCTGAAGGCCGTTTGGCTGGATTTGGTTGCGCTAATTGCTAAAATAATAATTCGCTTGCTTAAAATGCTAACTAAAGGTACGTCTACGCAATAAAAATAGGAATATGAACTGTTTTTGCTTTTTCGACCGGGTGGGTCGATGTATATATATGTATATCTCTTGTCAAATTGCAAAAGCTCCTCCGTACAAAGGAGACTCTGCCAAAAAATTTCGAAAATTTTGGGAGTTAGAAAGTTTTTGAAAAAAAATTTGAATTTTTTTTGTTAGCAACAAAACGATTTTAAATATGAAACTGAAATAAATTAATGGATGAAACTAATTTAAAATAATGCTATGAATCGGTTATAAATAGAAGATAAAATTCAATATTCAGAATTGAGGATAAATTAAATACATATGGAAATGGGGAAAACTAATTTGAATAGAAGTAGATATGGAAACTTCTGTAAGGAAATGTATAAAATGATTTTAAAAGCTATGATTGGATATTATTGCTAAGCAGGATATGCAGGTATTATAAAGGAAAAGGATAATTGGTTGTGATTCCAAAAGATAAATTTTAATTGCTCATCAAAACGGTTGTTTAAATTCCTATATGAAATTTGATTGGGTTTTTGATCTAGCCACTTGGGGTTTTGTTTTCTTTTTGGAATTTGGGTGCCCGTAGAGGCATTTTGTAGTTGTATCGAGCTAGCTGTGCAAAGGAGACACTGACGAAATTTTTCAAAAATTTAGAATATTAGAAAAAAATTGAGAAAATTTTGATAATTCAAAATTTGGTTTTAAATTCAAATTTGAATTGTTAAGTAAATAATATTATTGGGACTTATAGATAAGTTGGGAAAGCTAGGAAAAGGATTAGTGTGTCTTTAATAAAAAGATTGTTGGTTTTGGGGAAAAGTAAACGGGTATCGGACCGTTCTTCCTAACTAGTAATTTCAGGGACGAAATTCTTTTAAGGGGGGAGGAATGTGACGGCCCGGAATTTCTAACAATTTAAATTGGGATATTTAATTGATTTTAAATATTTGAAAGGTTCATTTTAGCTTGAATTCCAAATATCACTACTTATTTGATAATTAAATTAATTGAATTAAATAATTTGAAATTAGGTAAAATGTCAAATCTAGAGTTTTAAGCCTGCTAAAAATAATTTGAAGGCTTGTAAAATTTATATTGATAATACTGAAGATAGTAGAAGTGTTAAAATTGAATTTGGAAGTGTTTTATTCAGTTTGAAAATTTATCGTTTAAATGGATATTTAAAAATAGCATTCCGAGGCACAGTCTCAGAATTTGACAAAAACAGTTCCAATGGATCCGTAATATTGCATTATTATCGGATTTCAATTTTCGTAGTGATCGGAGTCGTTGTGTGGCTGTACGGTATATAAACGCGTTGAAACATTTATCAAAATTTAATATAATAACTAAATCCAAAAGCTATCTTCTCCTTACGATCGAATTAGGACTCAAAACCTTTTCCATTGTGTTCAGAATAGGGGTATAACTTTATGAATGCCTAATGGCATGCCTCAATAGGGAGTCAGGAATTTACTATAAGTAATTGGAGATATTTGGAATAAAAATCTAGTTAAAAATGAAACTAGTCGCCTTCTTGTTTTTGAAAATGTACACGTTTCATATATCGTCTCCAACACGCTACCTGACTATTTGTTTCTTTACCCTTTCATTTCCTTTGAGAGTTGTCTTTCCTCTCACGCTTAAAAAAAATGGCCGCGCTCCTTGTTCCTTTTATTCCAGAATCGAAATCAATAGGTAGAAAACCTAATCGCAATCCCCTTCTCTCTCTCTCTCTCTCTTATTTTCGAAATCATCCCTATTCGAAAATCGCCGATCGGATAAATTGATCTAAGTTGGTAATTGAAGGGAGGCCGTGACTGAATAGCGTCAGGCTTTGCAAGTTCGAGGGGAGGTCGCAGGGCTTGTACGCGAGCACGGTGGTCTGGTATCGCGCGCGCCTGGAGGGTTAAGGCAAATCGTGACCGCGAGGTTCGGTTCGCAACGCGTACGGGAAGGTGAAGTCACGATGCGTACGAGCATGAGTTGAAGTCGCGAGCATGTCAATGGCAAGGGAGGCTGGTTCTAGTTCGAAGAGAAGGGGTTCGGGTGCGATGAGTTTTTGCAGTGAGGGGTTTATGTTGGTTGGCTTTAGGAATTTATCGAGGATTGTTTTCTGTCGCGTGTTTTGGTGTCGAGTTCTGATGAGAGTGGCAGCAGTCGATTTTTTGGTAACCTTTCTTTTATTTTATTCTATTTCATTTTTATTTTGTAATCAATTAAACTATGTTTTAAGTTGCAAACTGTAAGACAAATATATTAGGCTAGTCATCATTTTATAACTAGTTAATTAAAATTCATTATTTCAGTTTAAAGATATGTGTGTGTGTGTGTGTGTGTATTTACAGTAAAGAAACGTACAATCTAGATAGGAAGATTTTTGAATGTATATATATATATATAGGAATTTTAAATGTGAAAGGTTTATTTTGAAATTAGATTCTTAAATCAATATAAATTGGGTTCTAAGTATATGTAGTTTCAAGGAAAATAGAATAAATATACATATATGCATATTTTCACTTATTAAATTATTTTCAAAATAATGGATTATAGTGATTAACTGGTTTAAGTAACTTATTCAATTTATTAAGTCACTTAAAAAAAATTATTTTTTCTCTCAAAGGAAATTAGTTTAGATTAAAGTAATAAATGAAAATTAATTGTTCGATTTATTCAAATATTAATAAACCGTATAAATGTTTATACAAGGTCTAAACTCGTGAAGGAAACAAGCCCATTTGGGTAGGATTGCAATAAAAGCAAAGGTGAGTAAATCTCACTCTTCTGGATTTTTATTTAAATTTAAATGTTTAAATTTAAATAATTGGTTGAATGATTGAATTGATTTGATGTGCACTGATGATTTGGGGACTTTGGTTTTGGTTGGTTCTCGAGTTAATTGTTGCTTGACTCGAAGTATCCGGGTTTTAAATTGTTTCAAACTTAAATCATAAATAAGAAAATATTTTCATTTTAAAGTTAATAAGGCTTAATGATTTGTGATTCATTAAATTAGTAGGGTAATTAAAATGAATAATTAATTAATTCAATTAATTAATGATTTAGGTTAATTAATTTAGTAATTAAGGGTTTGAATTAATTAATTAAGGTTTAAGTTAATTAATTAAGTTTAATTAATTTAGGATAATCATTGGGTAGTTTGATTAGGTAATTACTTAATGTAATTTATAAAATATAATTACCTTGAGTAATTAATCAAGAGATTAATTAGGATAATTAATTAGGGAATAATTAATTTATTTAATGAAGTAAATAAAAAGGTAGTTAATTATTGGTTGAGATTAATCAAGAGTGATTGATATTTGTGGTTTAATTAATGATTAATTACTTAATGTGATTAATTTAGATTAGGATAAATTAAAATGAAATTAGAAATAATTAATTTATATAATTAATGATGTAATTAAAGGTTGAATGATCAAGATTAATTAATCAATAATAAGTGATTTATGAGAAATTAATTAATAGTGAATTAAGGATTAATGTAATTAATTATAGTTAATTAATTTATGAAGTAATTAAAGAATTAATTATTATTTTTGGTTAAGAATAATTAATTTGTGTTATAAATTGAAGATGATTGCTTGGATGTAAATTGAAGAATAATTAATCCAGGGTGATTAATTAAGATGGATAATTAAGGGATGATTAATTAATTGATTTGAAATTAATTAATGTTAAGTGAAGAAATCTAAGCGATTGAGGTGAGTAATTCAATCAGAATTAATTAAATTAATTTTGGATGTGATCAAGCTTTGCTTATGGATGATTGAATGGTATTGGATGCCTTGAATGAGTGGATATCTCCGATATGAAATGTTTTGTGCTAACATATTTTGAGCGGACATGATATTATGGTTATCTATCAATGATGAATTGTTGTGTAAACTGACCTCTTGTATTTAAAGCGGGAAGTGTATTTCATTTGGATAACTTGGATTAGGATGACATGAGACTCGAAGAGACCGGGCTTGGATATTAGAAAATACCCGAAACCACTTCGAATTTTTATAGATTGATATGTGAAAACTATAGGCTGGAATGAAATGATTTAAGTGAATTGGGCTATCTAAATTTTGGTACTTAGAAACTGGATGTGTGAAATAAGTGATGTCTATAACAAATAGTGAAGTTGTAATTGGTACGAGTTACCCCGGGTTTTATATAAGTTGTATGCTTTGTATTCCATGTTAGATGAGTTTACTCACGCTGGTTTCCAGCCTGACCCAGGTGTTACTTTGATGTAATGCTCGGCTCAGACCGAGTATTATAGATTTTCAAGACATGACGTTTTGGAGCTTGGGAGATGGGCTGGATGGCAAGAATGTATAAAGTATTTCCACTGTATTATATTATTGTAAATTTAAGACATGTGGATTTGTATACGTCCAGTGTTTGAGTATGTGTGCAACTCTAATGTATTAAAATGTAATCGACAGATATAGTATTCTTTTGTAAACTGTTATTATTTGTTATTATATTTTATCCACTGCGAATGTGAGATGTTGGTGTTTTCTGTTTCTTCTTCTTCTATCTCTTTCTTATTTTTCATAACTATCTGGAATTTTCGGGATCGAAAACTCCGGGTCGTTACACAATCTTGTTTGAATCAAACATGTCATAAAATCCAAGCATATCATCATCACAATGGATTTAAACTTAAACCCAAAAATCAAATGACCATAAAATAAAAATAGAGATGGTTTTGATTATTATTCACCGTGATTAGGATAAGGAATTTGAAATTGATTCATAATTATTTCACCAAGCTTGATTCCTTAGCTTTAGATGAATTTCTCTCTTTTCCTCTAAAGTAGTGGTCGGCTTGTGTTTCTTCTTTTCTTTTGTTTTTGCGTTTTGTAACAATGAACGTATACAAAATGGAAATGGGATTATAAGGGTAATGCAATTACGGTGTGGTAATTACCCAAGTACCCTTGCATTAGTTAATTAACATATGAAACCTTTCATATCCAATTCTATGTGTCTAATTAAGCACGACCTTTAAATTTAAATTTTCAAATCTCAATCCCCTTATCACTTTAACATTTACATTATTCTGTTTAGTTTATCTAATCAAATCTCCTAAATAATGTTATTAATAATTAGGGTGTTAAAAGGCTCCTCTCCTTAAAGAATTTCATCCTCAAAATTCAGTAAGTTCTAAATGCTAAATATAGCAATAATCTGTAACAACTCCTAACAGCCATACTAGCCTATCTGACTAGTAACTATCTATATAAAGCTAATATAGACATACCCTTAAAGTATATCAGGATAAGTATCTCTCACCATGTCTTCTGTCTCCCAAGTATAGTCCTTCTCGTTGTCGCTCCACTGAACTTTCACTAACTTGACTGTCTTGTTACTCAATCTTACTCATCTCTCACTAAACCTAAACTGGTTGTCTGACAAAAGTCGAGTTAGGCTCTACTATCAAATTTTCTAACCCTTTCAGAGGAATAGTAGTCTCTGGATCATGGACAATCCTGTGAAGGTGAGACACATGAAATACATTATGGACATCTGCCATACTGCTCGGCAACTCTACTCCGTACGCAAGCTTCCTGATCCTCTCTATAACTAGGAACATACCAACATATCTCGGTGCTACTTTCCTTTACTTTCCAAATCGCACCACACACCTCAACGGTGATACCTAATAAAAATATTATCTCCAACTGAGAATTCGAGGTCTATACGCCTCTGATCTACATAACTCTTCTATCTAAACTGAGCTTCCTTCATCCTTTCTTGGATCAACTCAATCTTCTCCGTGCCTCTCTAACCTGATCGGGACTTAAGATTAATCTGTCCTCAGTCTCTAACCAACATGCTAGTGATTTGCATGGCCTTCTATACAAAGCTTCAAAATGCGACATTCCGGTACCAGTCCGATGACTATTATTATAGGGAAACTCCATTAAGTGTAGGTGATCTTCTCATGATCCATCAAAATCCAATACACAAGCTCTCAATAAATAGTCGAGTACCTTACTAACTCTCTTTGTCTGTCCATCTATCTAAGGGTGATACACATTACTCATATTGAGTTTAGTGCCTAACACATCCTATAGACTCTTCTAGAATTTACTAGTAAATGAAGTATCTCTATCACTGACTATACTACTAGGAATTCTATGTAGCATAACTATGTTCTTCATGAACAACTTAGCTAAAATAGGTGTTGTCCTAGTTGAATTAACCGAAATGAAATGGGCATTCTTGGTCAACTTATCCATTATGACCCATATACTTTCATTTCCTCTATTTGACCTTGGCAACCCATTTATAAAATTCATGGATATCGAATCCCATTTTCAAATCGGTACCTCTAAAGGTTGAAGTAATCTACTCGGCTTCTGATGTTCGGCCCTCATTTGTTGATAGTTTACACACTGCCTAACCCATGAGCCAACATCTCTCTTTATACCTTCCCAATGGATGCTTCTTTTCATATCTTAAGACATCTCGGTCCCTTCAGGATAAATTGTAAACTTGGACCGATGAAATTCTCCAAGAACTTCTTTCCTCAAGTCCTCAACATTCGAAACACACAACCGTTCGTTCTTTCTCAACATTCCCCTTTGGTCAAGACTAAAGTCCTTTTGAGCATCGACCTCAGTTCCAACCTTAAGCCTTCTAATTCTCTAGGTTAATACTTGATCTTCTTTCTTCTTAGAAGTAATCCTTTCGATCAACATCGGTCGAACATCTAACAGGAAAACATGGCGGTGCTATGACTTGAACTAGCAGTCGATCTTAACTACACACTACAAGTAGTTAAAGCTTCTGAATCCTTCCATTCTACAAAGATATCTAACACTACATTCTGATGTCTTCTACTAAGAATATCCGCTACTTTGTTTACTTTCCCAAGTATATACTCTATACTGAAATCATAAGATGCTAAAAACTCTGGCCACATCTACTGTTTCATATTAAACTCATTCTAAGAGAATAAATACGTTAAGGGCATATGTTCTATATATAGCTCAAATCTCTCTCCTAAGAGATAATATTTCCATATCTTCAGTGCAAAGATTGGCAGCCAACTCCAAATCATGAGTAGGATATCTTATTTCATGCGGTCTATGCGGTCGTGAATCGTAGGCAATAAATTTACCCTTCTGCATCAACATAGCTCCTAATCTAGTCCCACGTGCATCACAATACACCACCAACCCTTGGTTTCAATCTAGAATTACTAATATAGGTGCATTGGTCAAAAAATACTTTAACTTAAGGAATGCTTCATCACATTTGTGGAATCAGACAAAATTCATATCCTTCCTGGTTAACTTAGTCAAAAGTGCTGCTATCTATGAGAGATCCTTAATGAATCTCCAATAGTAGCCAGCAAGTCCAAAAAAACTTTTAGTCTCATTCACAATGTCTGGTCTCTTAGAATTATTAACATCTTCAATCTTATCTAGATTGACTGACGAACCCTTCTCTCAAACCATGTGACAAAGAAACTTAACATCTTTCTCCTAAAAATGACACTTGGAAAACTTAGCTTTTAGCTAGTGCTGCCTCACCGTCTCATGCATCTCTCTAAGATGATCTTCATCCCCTTTATCATCCTTAGAGTATACTAAAATGTCATATATAAATACTAACACGAACCTATCCAAGTGCTCTCAGAAAAAATTAGTTCATTAAATCCAAGAAGAAAGCATGTGCGTTCATTAACCCGAAAGGCATCACTAACCACTCACACGAAATACTATCGACGGAACACCGTCCTCTACCGCTCTTAATTGATGGAAAAATTGTCGCCAAGTCCAACTGGGAAAACATTATGGCTCCACACAGCTGATCAAATAGATAATATATTCTCGATAAAGGATGCTTATTCTTAATCGTTTTTTCGTTCAACTTACGATAGTTGATGTACATCCTCAATAACCCATCTAGTTTTCTCACGAACACCGCGACTGCTCCCTAAGACGTGGTCTAATAAAATTTCTCCCTTCAAGATCTGCTAGCTGCACCTTTATTTCCTTCATCTCGGTCGGTGTCATCCTACTAGGTGGTTTACAGACACATTCAGCTCCTGGCATAAGATCTATCCAAAACTCAACAGATTGCTTTGGTGGGAGTCCTATAACCGGTTCAAAGACATCTGCATACTCTCTTTCTATGCGAACCTAACATAACTCTTTTCCCACTTCCATAGCACTTAACAAAGCACAAACACTTTGGTCAAAATTCTCCACTAAAAATATGATTCGGTTATGAGTATTGGGTGGCTTAGTGATATTTCCCTATCTTGGAAAAATATCCTGGCCTCGTACTTATCTAGCCAATCCATACCCAAAATGATTTTGAAATCTAAAAAATCAAAAGTATACAGACTACATGCAAACTTATGACCTAACAAATCAAGTTCTAACCGATCACATCTCATCCCTAGATTTGCATACCCTCCTACTAGATTCGCAACCTTTAAGGAGCAACAAGGTATGTTGGTTCTAAGCATAACCGATTAACCAAACACTTAGATATAAATGAATGTGATGCACCAGTATCAAATCGTACCCTAACTGTTACACTCTAAATCAAAAGCATACCTTCCAGCACAGTCTTCCCTTTTTCGGTTGTAGTTGGTCTAGCAGATGATGGCCCAATAACAAAGCCTTTCCCCTATCCTTTCTGATTGGTTCTGGACACTGATTCTTATAATGCCCAACTTGGTCATAGTTGAAGCACTTTGCATCCTTATTTTCTGCAACCTTCTTCCCCTTGCTTGATCGGCACTCATGAGCATAAAGACCTTTCTTGTCACACTTGAAACAGACTAAATAAGCTTTTGCCTTCTTGGCAGTCTCTCCCTTCTGAGCTTCCATCTTCTTAAAGAACTTTCCCTTATTTCCCTAAGAACCCTGGATTTCAACTAGCTTTTCTCTCGCACAAATAGCAAGCATCTTTTCATGTTGGATTCCCATCTCCGCAATTACATTATAGGGATCATGGAGATGTGGCATGGTCGCCCTAGCAATCTCGGATCTCAATCCTCGAATGAAATTTTCATTCCTCCTGATGATGGTATCTATGGTAGCATACCCATATTGTGACAACTTATAAAACGTAGTAGCATACTCGATTACCAACATCTCTCCCTGCATCAAATCCATAAAATTTATCAACAATGCCGACTTGGCAACTTTAGACATAAACCTCTTCTCAAATCTCCTTCGAAACTCTGCCCACGTCAATTCTTCATCAGGAACTTTAACTGTGACATTATTCCGCCAAGGAAGTGCTGCCTCTTGCAACTTCCTAGAGGCCAGCCTCCTTTTCTACTCAACATCCAAGCCCAAATTAGCGAAGATTCTCTCGCAATGCAACAGTCAATTCTTATCTTCTATGGCATCCTCCTTTCCCATAAACAGCTTCCCACCAAGACTAGTGTAATCTCTACTCAGTTTAGCACAATTATTCCCAGTGGGAGCCATGGGATTAGCTCCTTTAACATTCCCATCAACACTAGCAGTTGCTCCAACTTACATCAGATTGACAAAGAACTGATACATCGTCCCCATATTTACTAGTGGAATTCCAATACCTACATTGGCATCTATATTTTGGTTAGAATTATCCTATCAAACTAGGTTCCTCCTAGTGGGTCGAGCATTTTCATTTGTTGTGGTGCTTCATCCATCGAGATTTCCTCTACTGTTTCTTGCCTCCATAACTTCTTTCTCAAAAATCTACATACGGGCCTTAGTAAGATATAGAAGAATGGTCTAAGATATAGGGGAATACGTACTTATATATATATCAAATACAAGTACGTCACTATAGCGTTATCCTAAACCTCGGTCTTATTTTCTGATTCACTGGATTATGTTTTGAAAAATCTTTTAGGTTTGATTTCCTTCAAGTTTTCATAAATCTATGCTTTGATACTAACCTGTAACATCACGTACTTGGAGGCCCAACGTTTGTCAAGCCACACCAAGCTTTAAGTGTCATCATATCATAGAAACCGCCAGCGGAGAAGAGACATGGATGACCCCCATCATCCGATACCTATAAAGTGGAACCTTACCTGCAAAACGAAATGAAATCAAAAGGATCCTAAGGAAAGCATCCCGCTACAATATTCAAAAAGGCATATTATACCATCGTAGGTTTTCCAATCCATTACTAAGGTGTGTTGCTGGGAGCGAAGCGAAAGAAATCCTTAATAATGTCCATCAAAGAAGTTGTGGCGTTCACATTGGAGGGCAAACTATAACTAAGAAAATTCTTCGATATGGATACTTTTAGCCCACACTAAACAAAGATGCGATAGATTTTGCTAAACGTATGACAAATGCCAAAGATTCGCCAAAATCCCAAGACTACACCTACAAGTTTGATCCATAAGGTCATCCCCTAGCCCTTTGCAATTGGGGTTGTTGATTTGATTGGGGAACTCCTCATGGGTTGAGGAGGGGCAAGATACACCATAGTGGCAGTGGATTATTTCACCAAATGGGTGGATGAAGAACCCTCGAAAAAGATTTCGTCTACCAAAAGTGATAAACTTCCTAATATGATACATCTTGTGCAGGTACGGGGTTCCAAAAAAGATCGTATCAGACAACGGATTCTAGTTCAGTAGTGAAGAATTCTCTAGTTGGTGTCAAGAACATGGGATTGCTCGAAGCTTCTTAGTTGTAGCTTACCCCCAGGACAATAGGCCGGTCGAAGCAGTAAACAATGTTTTAAAAACACTGATCAAAAAGAAACTGGAGAAATCCAGGGGGATTAGTCGATGAACTACCTACTACACTGTGGGCATACATAACCTGCTACAGAACAACGATAGGGCGTACGCCATTTGCCTTAGCATACGGAGTTGAAGCCATGTTCCTAGTTGAAACGATCGTCCGATCACATCAAAGGTTACATTATAATCCAAAATAAAACGAAGAACTCTTGAATATATAGCTAGATCTAATCGAAGAGAAAAGGAATGACGCTGTCCTCAAAGCCACCGTGCATAGACAGAAAGTGGCAAGGTAGTAAATGTGAAATCTCGAGCACTGCAAGAGGTGGACCTTGTACTCAAGCGGGTCTTTCCATATCCAGGAGTGATAAACCCAATCTGGGAAGGACCGTTTGTTTTTCATAAGGACCTTCGTAATGGAACTTATATCCTATCAACAGTCGACGAGGAGGTGTTTGGGAAAGCATGGAATATCCAACACCTCTGCCATTATTTCTCCTGAATTGTAAGGATGCATGTGTCAACAGAAGCAATAAAAGAAAGATAGTGGACATAGGCATATTCTGGCTGAACTACTATAAAATTTGGTGTCTTGTGTTGTTTAACTTATTTTAACTTTTTTTTACTTAATTGTTTATTTAATGCTATCCATATCGCGATCAATTACAAGCACTCACCGGCAATAGTGAAAATGAGATAGACACGATAAAAGGCATGAGATAAGCCTGGAAAGTTCACTACTAACGATCGGCCCCCTAAGCCGGCAATGATGAACCGACTATAAGCCATGGATTAGGCATGAGTTATAGCCTAGGCAGTTTATCATTAGCATTCGGCTCGCCGGCAATTGGGAACCGATTATAAATCCCATGATTAGGGCATGACCGCAGTCGGGGAAAGTTCACAGTTGACGATCAACACCCACATTGGAAATAATAAATCGACTAATACTCATAACACAGGAAATAGCTCGAGTAATTATTATTCGTGATCAATCCTGAATATGGAAACAATTTTATGGTTTCCTGCATCTCAGAATACAGTGGAAATTAACTAAGTCATAATAAGTTCACGAGTAGGCAAGGCAAGCTATAAACTCATGTGTTATAGAAATCATTTTAGTTAAATATGTAAAGAACAAAAAAGTCGAACATTATGACACCAAGTCTATATGTACAACATCAAAAATATATATAGGACAACCCCACATCCTCCAAAATACGTATAACAAAAAAAGGAAACTTTCTCTACTAAGCAGGAGGGACATCCATATCACTTAGCCCGCTTCCTCTGGCAGTGTACTTTGAAGGCCCGTATCGCTCAAGAGACTCTGCCTCATTTTACGATGCCTTATCATTACCTTTGAAAGTAGAGGTGGCACAGCTTATCCTAAAGCCATCCCTGCATGAATCAGGTCAGAAAAGTCATAAGTTTTATAGTCTGTAATGAGAGATAATGAAGCTAAAAAAAAGACTAGGTACCTGTGACAATGTTCGGTGAATCACTGAATCCCTCGTGATCCTAACCCTCTTCATCATCCTCATCCTCTGTCAACAGCTCATATCCTTTAGCAATGGCCTTAGTCTCTTCCGTGGTGATTTGACAATTCACCATCCCAACATCATATATGGCTCCTTCTTCCTGGGCAACTGCGACTTGGTCTCCTCGATGATCCGAGTATGGCTCCCAGCCATCACTTAAGAGTAATCATCCGTCCACCGAAGGTTCCCATGCTTCCAAAACATATAATAGGTGTCCTACAACATCTGATTCACAGTCTCACAGAAGTCGCTAGACTTCTCAACTTCGGCTTGAAGGGACACAACCTTGTATATGTACTGTTCTTTGTCTCCCATCAGCTGGACCTGCTCTGCTTTCAGCGCGTCAATCTCAGCCTTGTAAGCATATTTTTCCTTGCACCACTCACCCTAGGACTCCTTCAACTCTGCCAAGACTTCTCGACACTACTTCATCTTTCCCTTAAGAGACTGGATCCGCTCCAGTCCTTTTCTTAGCCTTGTCCACTGAGCTCACAGCTTCACCGATCAATACTTTGGACGATTCAATGGCCTTCCTCATTGCTTCCTCCTTAGGTTTCTTTATCTCAGGTGTATGAGACACCTCAATCGCCTCCAATTTCGCATCCTCCTCCCTAAGCACCCTACGGAGATCCTCCACCTCCTGGTGCAACCTTACATTGACACTCCCAACTTCCTCACTAAACTAGGCTAAACGAGACTGAAAATCAACAATTTTCCTGGTCTCATCAGGGATCTGGACCATCCTCGTTGTCAAATTAGCAAATCGAGAATTTTTGCCTCGTCTAAAATTCAAACCAGAGGATTATTAGGTAGAAGGAACTTAGTATTGGGATCCACAGGATGGCGACCCATGTATCCTCGGTGGCAGTTGAAAGTATGAAAAGTAAGCATCGATGTTTTCTTCTCCTTGTTCACTAGGCAACTCATGTACTTCGGGGTTAGACAGATTTAGACAATAGCGACGGGAGGAGATATGAGAGCCAAGGGAGGTGGCATCTTTGTCAGGAGACCATGCGTGTTTTTGAGGCGTCTCATGGCTTTTCCCTCTGTCCAAGCCAGGCCGAGTCTCCTTAACATTTTATTATGTAGGCCTTTCCTTTTGGGAGGCTGTCTTAGGAGGAACAGAGACTCCTTTCATCTATTTGAATTGATCAAGTCTCCTAGACATCTCGTTCCTTTTTGGATTTCTCCTTTTTCCTACGAAATGGATAATGAATATAGAGAAAAGAAGTGAAGAGTGCATAAACATAAGGTATGTAAGGCACTTGGACACTGTAAGCTAAAACAAACCCTTAAGATAGACTGGATCAAGTGGCAAGGACTAAGTCTCACTAAATTGGGAAATACACTGGGATTAGACTCCACTCAGAGGAAGGACTCACTACAACTGGACCTCATTTGACTTGACAGCAAGTGGAGGCCAGGACTCATCTAAAACGAAAAAAATCTCAAGAACTACCCCAAAGTCCATGTAGAAATCGAAAGTACCTGGAGATAGTCCAAAGTCTCACTGATCGCCGCTCCGCTTTGAATCAGAAGAATAGGCACTATGGTTAAGTCGTTTTTCGCCACATTCTCTTGAGATGGGCTACCAACCAAAGTTGGGTCGGATGCCAGCTTGAACTAATCTAGCTGCTCGGGCCACTCCCGCACGACTTCGGCATTCTTCAAAGGAGTAGTGTCTAGAACTACACTGCCCATAAATCCTACATCTCAAGAAGCTTGAATCTTTGAATCTTCAAATCTGTCACCTTGGAATCTCTCTCTGAGCCTTCCTCATCTTTGCTATCATCTTCCAAAGGATAACCCTCCTCGCCTTCAAGAGAAAGAGCGTCCCTTATGCGCAAGGAATTCCCTAAACGGGGAGGATGAACAGTGCTCTTCTTGTGCCTTAATTTCTTTGGAGCGTCGACTCCTTAGCCCTCTTCCACTATTTCCTTGCTTTTGCCGCCACCTTCCCTATCTCCTTCGACTCCTTTAGCCTTCTCGACAAAACTTGGCCTAATCTTAAACACTGATTGACCGAGGCTAATCAAATTATAGAAGCGGAGGGCTATATCGCAAAGCAAGAACGAGGCTTCCCTCTCAGCTTTAGGAATAGTCGGGATTTCTTTGGCCATCTTCTTCTGACTATTGTCCTCTGTCGCCTTTACGCAACCTGAGATACGAACATTAAAAAGCCAAGTTGGCAGAAAATGTAGAAAAGGATATAAAGGAAATTCATACCCAACAGTGAAAGCATGCCGAGGAACGGTGTCGTCAAGCATAAAGAAACAGTCCTTCTTAAACATGTTGAACTTCGAATATAAGTCAAGTACATGCTTAAACTTATAGGCCGACTCTAGGCTAATGAAGGGGCTCCCTTTTTGGTAACTCCTGATGTTGTATATGTACCTAGTCTCTTTGCGAGCAGGAGGTCTTTGGTAGCGCTTCATGAATTTAAGACATAGGCAGGTCAGGATTGCACAAAAGTTAAAGCTGCAGAGGAGCGACCTTCAATAGACCATAAAATTGGAAATTCAATGGATAAGTGGAGGAAGTAGTATTTTCTATATGCCATATACCTCTTTTGGGGAGATCATACTCTATCATCTGTCCCGGGAAGCAGCATGTCCTGGTGAGAAATTCCGGATGTCATAGCTATGGAATTAAGTTTCTCAATGGTCAATACGCTAGGCAGCACTCGATAGGCTTCACTAGCGTCTAATTGGGTGCATAACCCTCCACCAAAGAATACATGGAGCTAGGTTGTCTGGAAGGATTAGCAGAAGCTCAGAGGAAGAAACGCCAACTCTGGAAGGCTGTGAAGATGCATGCTTAGACCGAATTTCATGACTAGATGACATTTTCTTTCCTACACAAGGAAATAAAAAGCAGGCATAAGTTCAATACCCTAATAGCTATGCAATCATAACAAGAATAAAGCAGTAGCAATGAGTTTAACACATTGGTAATGATCAATTATAGCAGGAAAGTAAACTCTCATGAAAAGCCGTCTATCATTTGGTCCTTTTAATACCACACACTAAACCAAACCATACAAAACTCAGGCTACTATTCCAAGGATTTCCCTTTTGGCTCAGCATATCCATGATCCCCAAAAATGAACTAATCTGGTCCGACATCACTCTATTACCAGTCCAAAACGGGACAACGTCATGGTGTTGAAGAAAATCCATAAGCACTGCACAATAATTGCTTTGGTCCAACGCCCACTCTCCAAAAGCCTAGCCATATTCGCTACCACCCCATCTAGAAACCTCTCTCTTGCCCTAGCCTAACACACAGAGACACCAAACACGATATGGCGGAACACCTGCAGCCTACCACTGATAGAACACAAACTCCTTCCACCTTTGATAACCACAACTACCTCACCTCACTGATCCTAGATTTCGCCTTCGTCGAATCATTCCGAGGCTACAACACTTATTCAAATGAGCCTCTTTCCTTCGATTCAGAACGAAGCACTCTGTCCACTTACAAAAAACTAAAAAATTCCTCTAGAATCGAAACCATAAAACACCAAAAACCCTAGAATCGAAATCGAATTTAAGAACTAACCTTATTACGGATAACATTGAAGTGGGAAAAGTGAATTCGAATGTTGGAAGCTTTGGAAAATACGAAATGAGTTGGAAAATTTTGGAGTTTAAAAGTGGAAGAAGGGGAATGAGAGAGAAAGATATAGTATTTAAAAGAAAAAGAGGAGAAACCAAATAGTTTATAGTTTTCTCAAGACTTCAGACTGGTTGACGAAGTATTGTGCCGAACCAAACAAAGCATATTGTGTAGCAACACAACTTACTTTGGGGGGGGGGGGCAAGTATTAACTCGGTATATTAGCATAAAAGAAAGGCAACAGGGAAAGAAAGGGAAAAGGAAAACACTGAATTAAGTATGCAAGCTGGAATGCTGAACCGAACATTTGGTTGGAAATCCCCAAAAATGCCAGACCTGATATCTAGTCCGACACAATATTAGAATGTCGGAACAGATATCTTGTCTGATGCAATATAAAGATACCAAAGGTCTGGCACAACATAAGAATTTCAAACCAGATATCCGGTCTGACGCAACATAAGAATGTCAGACCTGGTATCTGATCCGATAATGCAACTAAACGTCAGACCAAATGTATGGTCCGATGCATAGAGTTGCTAAACCAGGTGTTTGGTCTGGAAAAACAGCATCTTTACTCAGGGTAGAAGTGACTCCGAGAACCCCTCTCTCGGTACCGGACCAAAACTAATAAGACACTATGTTGGTCCAGATTCTCACTGCCAGACCAGATGTACTTGCTTCATGTCGAACCAAACACAAGAAGTTATAACTCCTCCACCACACTTCATAACTTCACTCTATAAATACCGAAGCTTCTCAACAACAATGAGGACACTTTGGAAAAGAAAGGGAAAACTCCGCCGAGATTCAATCATTCCAGCTACTCTATGTTTTTTCTCTTTCCAATCGTACTTGTATTTGTAATCAAATCAAAGAGGAATAATAAGATGGACATTGGACGTAGGCATGTTCTGACCGAACCATTATAAAACTTTGTGTGATTTACTACTTTTAAGTTATTGTCCTATTTTGAGCCTATGAATTATTTTGTGGCTGTAATGATTACATGACGACACATTGAGACAAATAAAAATCAATAAAATCTAAAAGAAACTTAACTAAATTCAGACTCAGAGGTGTTTACTGAATTTTCATGCAAACACCAGGCAACATTACAATGCTAGCATTCATCTATACAAGTTGTTTAGGATATGGAAAAAACCAAAGGCACTACTTCTACTACTTCCATTTTGGAATCACCCTCAGGATTAATAGAAAGCAACCCTTGCACTTCAAAATGCTCTGTCTTCAAATTACTTCAACTTTAAGATGTCTTCACTTTGAAACGCTCGGGCTGGATCAAACTAGTTTTCGAATAACATAGTTGATCCTTGTCTCTTTGAAACAAAATTCTGTGATTTTTGGCAAACTCAACCTCGATTCTTTAAAAAATAAAAGTCAAACATGAGAGCAGAGATCACCTCCTAACCATTAGTGGATGGATTTCCATATCGTTAGTCCAAGTAGAATGAAACGAGATTTATACACGTAGTACAACATCATTAGAAGTGGTTGTGCCATATAACTCATATGTTTCTCCTAGACATTTTTAAAGTTATTTTTTGGGTCCATATTTGATAATCGGTTATTTATCTATCAATAACACACAATCAACTTCAAGGATTTATTTCCAAGGGAAAACCAACATTGGTCAAGCACATAAGCAACCACCAACCTCTTTAATTAATTTGTCATTAATTAAATTCATCTTGTAAATACTTGTATCAAAATACTTTTACAAGGATATACTCATAGAACGGAGGAAGATTTCCTTTTTACACAATTCTATAACCATTTATTACTTTTTTTATAAATCTCTACAAATTTTATAAACTATTTATAGTCTTTAAAACCATTTATAAATATTTCTAAATCATTTCTCAAGTCATTTATAAATCCTTTATAAATCCATTCAACTATTTGTAAAAGTCTTCTTATTAATCTATAAACCGATTTCTAAAACATGTTTGTAAATATTTAACCATTTATAAAATTTCTTTACCTTGTAAATAGGCTTCCTTTAAGTCTTCAAACCATGTTATAAAACTCCTCTTATAAAACCTAAGTCCATTTATAAAGCTCTATTTATAAGTCTCGAAAATATTTATAAATAAATAAAAATCATTTGCTTTAAAACATTATTATATAACTATAATTATCAACAATAAACATTATAAAGAAATAATTATTATTAACTTCAAACATCTTAAAATTAACAATAAATAATTTTAAAACATCATTTAGTAAACAATTTTGATTAATTTTTACTATTACTATAAATAGTAATAATTTATTTCAAAACATTATTAATAAATTATTATTACTAATTTCAAGCCATATTAATTATTTAAATAATTAACTTTTCCAAATATAAAAATATTGATGAATAACTTTATAACAACATTAAATATAAATAATAACTTAGAAAAAACAAGCAAAAAGGTTGGAGTAAACTAGAAGTTAAATCCCTTAAACGAAATATTTCCAAAACCCAATTTCAGATTTAAAATTATTTCTTGTCTCAAAACTAATTCTAACATAAATGTCAATTTATAGTATTTTTTGGAAATACAAATTTTGAGGCTATTTGCCACTAAAATCTTAGCCAATGTCAATATTGATTCCCTATCATCAAAGGGTTTAAGTTTTAAACATATAACAATATTATATCCTATAGTGTCAACGATCAGGCTTGATTTCTTAATAATCATATAGCAAGAAAATTATTGAAAACAATTCAATAAAGACGAGGAATCCCGTTGGATCCCTGCAACCTATGTCCATGTGTAACGACCCGTATAAATTCGATGTTTAAAATGAATTAAATTAATAAGATTTTAATTTAAATTTAGAAAGAAATAAAAATCTTATTTATTTATATGAAAGAGAATGTTGAAATTAGATGTACCAAGGGTAATTAAAATTTACAAATTAAATTATATATTGCAAGTAATTGTAATAGTGGAAATTGTCGCATTTGGATATAAAGTTAAAAATAAGTAAAAAGGGGCAAGTATTGAATTCATCAATGGAATTAAATATTGATTTATGGAAAGTAAATGTAAATGGAGGTAATAAAGTAATGCAGGACAATAAATAACTTTTTTTAGTACAATCCCTTTTTTTTATTGTAAACCATTGTAAGATGTTAATTAATTGAAATGTGAAGATTAGGACATAGATTCAAAATTTATGTTAGACAATGAATTGCAATAATTAGAGTTAATAAGTAATGGATTAAATGGAATACCAATTTACTCATAAACGTGAATATAAGAGAACTAATAAATTTTGAATAAATTTTGAAATAGTTATAATAAATGTTAATTGAGTAAAACCAGTGTATGTATGTAATTACAATGTTGGGGTGTAAATAATGAACCTCTAAAAGTGTAATTAAGAGTTAAGGACTATATTTATTGTACGTTACTTATTTTATTAGGTTGTTAAGTTAATTTGTAATCAATTTCAATTAATTCACTAAATTATGGCGGTTAATGTGGAATAAATTGGTAAGTAAAGAATGTTGAATTCAAATAAGATGTAACCAAAGCAAAATTCCATTCATATTAGGATAATAAATGTGATAAAAAGAAATGAGACCAAAATAAAATTTGGAAAATATAAATGTAATGAAATCTAAAATAATAATTAACTATGTTGGTTAAGTAATAAATTGATTCAACATTAAGTTGTAACCGAATAGAAATCAAGTTCGGAATTAATTTGCAATCAATTGGATTAATTGCAGCTGACATTTGAACACTGTATTTACTGGAATAATTGACACTAAATTGATATGTGAGTTTTCTTTTAGTTAATTTATATATCAAAGGGATTAATTGCAATTAAATGGGTTTAGTATTTAAAAATTTTGTGTATATTTATTTAGATGAAATTGAAGCCATTATATGAGTATGAATCTAATGTAAATTTTTACTTATAGAATGGACAATTGATATTAAATGAAAGGAATAAAATTTAAGTGGGTCAATAAATTGAAATTTAATGAAATCAAACATCTAAATGTTATGTTAATAGAAATTTAAAATGGAATCTAAGAATATTTGTATAATAGATTTTGAGTCAAATGTTGATTTCATCCAGTGTAATATTGAACTTAATAATAAATGAAGTTTTAACTTATATTTTCTAAATTTATTGAAATTTGGAAATTAACACTGAAATGGATAGATTTATCAACTTCCAATGTACATCTAAACTTGCTTAAACTTCTGCAAATGATTAAGAAATATAAAAGGGAATTTCTGAAATCGATAAATTTAGCAACTTTCAATTAACTTTCAATTGTTAAACTATTGTAATTGATTTAGAAACATAAAGAGTTGCTTATCTATTTGAAGTTAAATTTTGGAACTGGGTTATTTCAATTTAATGGGAATAAAATGTTAAATGTTACGTTAATGGAGTTTAAGTTGAAAATTTAGAATAACAATATATTAGACCATTAACCAATGCTAATTTATCTACTTGGTGATAATGGAGTGAATAAAAGGAAATTAAAAACCAAATAAATAAAATTTAGCACTTAATTTTTAAGTTAATAGAAAGTTAGATGGAATGTAATAATATTATGATAGTTTGCAAATTCAATAAAAAAAAAATTATCCGTTTAAGAATAGTGAATTGAATAATAGATATGAAACAAAATAATTATACCATAAGAAGACTGTATTGAAAATAAATGGAAAGCTAATTTCATTGAAATTTTTGGAAGATTTAATGTATAATCTATAAACAATTGAAATAGAAGTTAAAGCTTTGAAAGTGTGGAATTTGCAGCATCTAATCCATATGAGGAATCTTTGAATTAAAAGGAAAGAGAAGTTAATTGAAATTTATGGCAATTAATATAAGAAACGTACATTTTTGGGTTAAATAGAAAGAGCATTTTTAATGAAAATAAAAGAACAGTTTGAGAAAAATAAAATGAACGTTTCATTTTAAAGATAAGTAAAATTTTATAAGAAAAGGAAAAAATTTGAATTTTGAAACAACATTTTACATTCATTTTATAACAATCAGAGGCAGTATAGAAGCGATTTTAATGCTAACCTTATATTTTAAAGTAAATTTAATATTTTGATTCGTGATTGCGCGCTGAGAAAAACACCGTTTTTAAATTTGAACTTCCAGTCTCGGTTCATCTTTTATTGTGTGCAGCGGCGGTCCCCAGTGGCATTAATTGGAGTGTTACATTTTATTTAATGTGTGTTAATAGGGTTAATAGAAATTAATTTAGCGGAGTAGACGTTTTGATATTGGATCTCAAAGTTTTAGTACAACTGGTCCGTTTGTTACTTTATATTTATTCGTTACCACCTCTTTGTTTGAAATGTATAAATTTTAATTTTGCTACCTGAAGCATTCATTTTATTGGTTCCATCCTCCATTAGCCTCATTTCAATTTTCCAACCTCACTGAACTTCATTATGCAAACATGACCCTATTTCATTTTCTCCCTCACTTGCTTGCAACACTTTTTCCTAATCCTTCTTGAAGCTTTGAGTTGCGTGAAACCCTCTCCACCTCACCCAATCCTTGCCACCACGTTGTTAGCAGGTACCCTAGTCGCCTTATCCCAAAACGTGAAATTTGGTATTTATTTTGTTTATTTAATATCACTATATATATACAATTTATGATGGCAATGGTCATCTTATAACTTGAATAACTTTCGCATACAATGTCCGATTTACGCACGATTTTTTTTGAAGGATCGTACTGAGATATATGACATTTTGACGCTAGTTTGGGCAGATTCTGAGGCTGTTGAATTTTTGGGTTTAAATTGGATTTTAATTCAATTTAAATCCAAACGGTGAGTGTTTTAACCCACTCACAACTTCTAAAATTTCTTATGTTTGTTAAATTTATTTGAGATATGAGTAGAAATTTATTTATGACTGTTTTGCATATTTTATTCGTCATCTCAGTTAAATCGCATTTATTTAAATTAACCGTGAATTAATTTTATTATTGCATAAAAAATTGACATTTAAAATTTATTTATTTGCATATAAACTGATAGTTAAACAGTTAATAAATTTATTTATGAATATAAACTGTTAGTTAATAACTGTTATTTATTACCTGTTATATTTTATATGCTATATATTGATGATTGGTTAAATTGATGATGATGGCAATAAAATTGGTTGATGATTGATATTGGGTGAATGGATGATGTGTTCTACATTATATAAACTGCAAGTTATTATGCACTTTCATTTCATTCGGGATTGCGGTTTGAAATGATATATAACCGCAATTTTTATTTTTAAATTGCGGATTGAAATGATAAATATCTGTATCACTTGACCATAGGATAGAAATTATATACAGGCACCGCGGTATATATATAAAATTATTTTTGAAATGGAATTTTCTATGGTTTGGATAGGATACAATTAATAAATATAAATTTTGATATTATATGTTATTTTATATATACGTCTATAGTTAAGTATTGAATTTAAGCTATGTAGGGATTTGTTAAATAAAATAAATAAGCTGAATAATGGAGTTTGATTATTTTTATATTGTTAAGTACATGTTAAGATATTGAAATTATTTTAAATTTTAAATGATTTAAATCAATTAAGATTGGTAGTTAAATTGGAAGATTTATTTGGAACTGAGCTTAATTAAGAATTCAATTTCATAAGTTGATGTAAAATTTATTAACTTGAAACTTTAAAAAGGGTATGATATATATAACTGAAATTTTATTCAAGATAAATTAAATGGATATTTCTAGTATAAATAAATTGAAGGAAATATTTAATTGTTAGAAAATTTGAGATTTATTTTATGGATTTATTTTATGAATATTTCAAAACTAAATAATAGGACAACATTTTGAAATTGAAGTGGTTTATTTAAATGAAAGTGTATCTAAAAGTTATGGGTTTAGACGGAATTTAAAGTAATTAAAATTGTAAAGGCGTGAAAATTATTTACTTTATAAAGAAATTTTAAATTCAACTATTTTATTCTATATACTGTTTGAATATCCAAATCATTCAAGTTTTTGAAGTTATGGTTTCAAAGCTATGAATTTCGAAGTATTATATTGAAAGTTATAATTCAAATGTTTGGTTTCCAGATATTATAAATTTTAAAGCAGTATGATTTTGGAAAAGAAATATATTTGAAATAAAAAATATATTATTGATTTGGGTATTATGAAAATAATATCAAAATGAGTTGTTTTGGAAATGGAAATGATATCATATTTATGGGTTTTGAAATGGATAATTATTTTCTGGTTTTAAAGTATAAACTATTTTAAAGACCGCGGTGTTATAATAACGTTTGGTTGTTAAAGAGACCGGGATCAAAAGTTGTCATACTCTCTGTCAACTCCGAAAACCACTTTAACAACTGTGTATGCGGTGGAGATTACAGAATGAAGTAGGTTGGTGGCGGCGTTTCCTGTAAGGTAAATACGTGGACCCAACTCCCGTGAGTTGGCATAAGGTGGCTAAAACATGAGCGATTCTCGGGCCAAGGGGGTTATCGCCCTTTATCGGACACTCCTCTTCGATACTATACTCTGACTTTGGATTGATTCGGTGGCCACTTTTACTTTTGTTTTTAGGGGGAGTTTGTTCGAGGTGGGCGGTAGCTGCGGCTATGCGTTACCACCAGCCCGGATAGCAATTGGTATATCTACCCTGGCATTGCCTAGTTGTACCGTGTCACCTACCCTAGCGTGCCTTATACCATTTTGGTTTTGTACCATACCTATGGAGTGCCATCTGACGACGCCCAGTACGGGAGAGATTACGGTATTGTATAGACTATGAGAATATATAACTGTGTTAAGGTGGAAAATGTAAAGCCTTAACGCTATTTAAAAGTAAGTTTATTTTACAATTAGACACTATATTAATAGCGAAATATGCTACATAGTAAATAGTTTAACGGATCCTTAGGAGATGTAAATCCCGAGCATCTCTTGACTTACTGCACTCATATTTATTTCTATTAATTTAACTCACATAAGATCTTTTAGTTTTGACTCGAGTGTTTTTGTCTTTTCAAATTCGCTCGGCTCAGTCCGAGCGTTTCAAGATTTGAAGATTTAGCTCTGGAGGACGAAGACAAAGATTTATATTATTATTATTTATACTAGTGCACTACACTCATATTTTTCCGCTGCATTGATATTTATTGGTCTGTGAACTCTAATATTTATTGTATAAAAAAGAATCAAATGTTTTGTAAAAAGATTTTATGAACTGTATATTTATTATTATATTTTATCCTTCCGCTGTGAGATTCTGTTTTGTTTTATTTCTTTCCTATTTTTCTTATTTACCCCATAACAATCTGACCTTCCGTACGCTTTGAATTGGCACGTGTGTCGATTTGAAGCGTGCGAAAAGGCGGGACGTTACATCTGGTATCAGAGCTTTGGTTTAGCGATAAATCTTAGCTTTGTGGGGTTTGACTCTTTACTAATAGGGTAGTAATACCCTATGGGAGTCGCTGAGTGTATATATATGAGAAAGCGTATTTGTTAGTGTTATAAAAAGGTTTTAATCTTGTGTTAATCTGTTCCGTTTTGTATTTATAAATTCTGGTTGATGCATGGGACGCTATGACATCAATAAGGATTTCTAAACACTTAATAGGACAGACCGACATAATATTTGTTTTAGTATAGGTGAATGAAATAATTTTGCCTATTATATTTTCTATATATAAATTTTTTTCAAATGATGTCTATATTTGGCTGCAATAGATTGGTTGTTAGGCAATAAAGTGTATAAATAATAATAGAAATAAGATTGAAAAATAAAATAAATGAAATTTTACTATAAGTAAATATAATTAAAGGTAAGTAATTCAAATAGATGATTTTCAACTTAAGTAAATAAAATGGAAATACTAAGAAATTAAATGGGACATGAATATTATTGATAAACAAATGTAAATAAATAAGGGCATGCAATAAATGAACGAATAATTATAATGAAATAAAAAGAACTGGCATGACCTTAGTTAATGGAAATGAATAATTGTAAGTAATAAAGGGAAATTAAACAACAAATGTATGAATGAAATTAATAAGGAAAAAAAAGTTGTTGTTCAAATTTGGTTGTTGTTTGGTTATGGTTGTTTGGGTAAGATACTTTAAAAATTGGGTTTGGGAGAATGAATAATCTATTTAGTTTTATCTAAGACTGTTGAGTAAATGATGTGCTAGTAGTTTATTCTTCATTCCGTACAATTTAAAAGTTTTGAACCCAAACAACTATTTGTTTGTTTGATTGAATGGTTGTTTTGTATTTGTTGTATATGCTGTTTGTGAAATTGTTGGTTGTTGTATTCATTTGGTGTTAGTGATTGAAACCACTTAAATATTTCACTTTATATAAATTGTTAACCCTTTTGGATTTTATAAGTGAAATGCAGGTTATGGAAGCAATTGCTACTGCTTTTGGTTCCATAAATTAAGCGTAAAATGCCCGAATAATAGGTACGTTTCAGATTTCGGTTTATAGTGCTATTTTATATATTTTTCCATGTACGGATATATTAATTTGAAAAATATATGTTGTATATTGTTATATTTAATATTATATTTTCTCTCGAGCCTCTCCGTACAAAGGAGACTCTGCCAAAAAATTTCGTAAATTTTTGGACTTAGAATTTATTTTGAAAATGTTTTCCAAACTTTAGTAATTTAAGTATATAAAAAAATTTAATGGTTATAAATTGATATATTTTATCTAAATTAATTTTATAAATTTATTTTTTTATAAAGTTAATGTTGAATAAGGTATATTGATTTCTTAGTTCTTCGTTTTCCTTTCTTTTCCTTTTCGGGGACGAAAAGTTTTGAGTGGGGGAGAGTGTAACGACCCGCATAAATTCGATGTTTAAAATGAATTAAATTAATAAGATTTTAATTTAAATATAGAAAGAGATAAAAATCTTATTTATTTATATGAAAGCAAATGTTGAAATTAGATGTATCAAGGGTAATTAAAATTTACAAATTAAATTATATATTGCAAGTAATTGTAATAGTGGAAATTGTCGCATTTGGATATAAAGTTAAAAATAAGTAAAAAGGGGCAAGTATTGAATTCATCAATGGAATTAAATATTGATTTATGGAAAGTAAATGGAGGTAATAAAGTAATGCAGGACAATAAATAATTTTTTTTAGTACAATCCTTTTTTTTATTTGTAAACTATTGTAAGATGTTAATTAATTGAAATGTGAAGATTAGGAGATAGATTCAAAATTTATGTTAGACAATGATTTGCAATAATTAGAGTTAATAAGTAATGGATTAAATGGAATACCAATTTACTCATAAACGTGAATATAAGAGAACTAATAAATATTGAATAAATTTTGAAATAGTTGCAATAAATGTTAATTGAGTAAAACCAGTGTATGTATGTAATTACAACGTTGGGGTGTAAATAATGAACCTCTAAAAGTGTAATTAAGAGTTAACGACTATATTTATTGTACGTTACTTATTTTATTAGGTTGTTAAGTTAATTTGTAATCAATTTCAATTAATTCACTAAATTATGGCGGTTAATGTGGAATAAATTGGTAAGTAAAGAATGTTGAATTCAAATAAGATGTAACCAAAGTAAAATTCCATTCATATTAGGATAATAAATGTGATAAAAATAAATGAGACCAAAATGAAATTTGGAAAATATAAATGTAATGAAATCTAAAATAATAATTAACTATGTTGGTTAAGTAATAAATTGATTCAATATTAAGTTGTAACCAAATAAAAATCAAATTCGGAACTAGTTTGCAATCAATTGGATTAATTGCAGCTGACATTTGAACACTGTATTTACTGGAATAATTGACACTAAATTGATATGTGAATTTTCTTTTAGTTAATGTATATATCAAAGGGATTAATTGCAATTAAATGGATTTAGTATTTAAAGACTTTGTATATATTTATTTAGATGAAATTGAAGCCATTATATGAGTATGAATCTAATGTAAATTTTTACTTATAGAATTGACAATTGATATTAAATGAAAGGAATAAAATTTAAGTGGGTTAATAAATTGAAATTTAATGAAATCAAACGTCTAAATGTTATGTTAATAGAAATTTAAAATGGAATCTAAGAATATTTGTATAATAGATTTTGAGTCAAATGTTGATTTCATCCAGTGTAATATTGAATTTAATAATAAATGAAGTTTTAACTTATATTTTCTAAATTTATTGAAATTTGGAAATTAACACTGAAATGGATAGATTTATCAACTTCCAATGTACATCTAAACTTGTTTAAACTTCTGCAAGAAATATAAAAGGGAATTTCTGAAATCGATAAATTTAGCAACTTTCAATTAACTTTCAATTGTTAAACTATTGTAATTGATTTAGAAACATAAAAAGTTGCTTATTTATTTGAAGTTAAATTTTGGAAATTGGGTTATTTCAATTTAGTGGGAATAAAATGTTAAATGTCACGTTAATGGAGTTTAAGTTGAAAATTTAGAATAACAATATATTAGACCATTAACCAATGCTAATTTATCTACTTGGTGATAATGGAGTGAATAAAAAGAAACTAAAAACCAAATAAATGAAATTTAACACTTAATTTTTACGTTAATAGAAAGTTAGATGAAATGTAAGAATATTATGATAGTTTGTAAATTCAATAAAAAAAATTATCCGTTTAAGAATAGTGAATTGAATAATAGATATAAAACAAAATAATTATACCATAAGAAGAATGTATTGAAAATAAATGGAAAGCTAATTTCATTGAAATTTTTGGAAGATTTAATGTATAATCTTTAAACAATTGAAATAGAAGTTATAGCTTTGAAAGTGTGGAATTTGCAACATCTAATCCATATGTGGAATCTTTGTAATTGAAATTTATGGCAATTAATATAAGAAACATACATTTTTGGGTTAAATAAAAAGAGCATTTTAATGAAAATAAAAGAACAGTTTGAGAAAAATAAAATGAACGTTTCATTTTAAAGATAATTAAAATTTTATAAAAAAAGGAAAAAATTTGAATTTTGAAACAACATTTTACATTCATTTTATTACAATCAGAGGCAGTATGTAAGTGATTTTAATGCTAACCTTATTTTTTAAAGTAAATTTAATATTTTGGATCGTGATTGCGCGCTGAGAAAAACGACGTTTTTAAATTTGAACTTCCAGTCTCGGTTCATCTTTTATTGTGTGCAGCGGCGGTCCCCAGTGGCATTAATTGGAGTGTTACATTTTATTTAATGTGTGTTAATAAAATTTAATTGGGTGTTAATAAGGTGTATAATTAGGGTTAATAGAAATTAATTTAGCGGAGTAGACGTTTTGAAATTGGATCTCAAAGTTTTAGTACAACCGGTCCATTTATTACTTTACATTTATTCGTCACCACCTCTTTGTTTGAAATGTATAAATATTCATTTTGCTACCTGAAGCATTCATTTCATTGGTTCCATCCTCCATTAGCCTCATTTCAATTTTCCAATCTCACTGAACTTCATTATGTAAACATGACCCTATTTCATTTTCTCCCTCACCTGCTTGCAACACTTTTTCCTAATCCTTCTTGAAGCTTTGAGTTGCGTGAAAGCCTCTCCACCTCACCCAATCCTTGCCACCACCTTGTTAGCAGGTACCCTAGTCGCCTTATCCCAAAATGTGAAATTTGGTATTTATTTTGTTTATTTTAATATCACTATATACATACAATTTATGATGGAAATGGTTATCTTATAACTTGAATAACTTTCGCATACAATGTCCGATTTACGCATGATTTTTTTTTGAAGGATCGTATTGAGATTTATGACATTTTGACGCTAGTTTGGGCAGATTCTGAGGCTGTTGAATTTTTGGGTTTAAATTGGATTTTAATTCAATTTAAATCCAAAAAGTGAGTGTTTTAACCCACTCACAACTTCTAAAATTTCTTATGTTTGTTAAATTTATTTGAGGTATGAGTAGAAATTTATTTATGACTGTTTTGCATATTTTATTCGTCATCTCAGTTAAATCACATTTATTTAAATTAACCGTGAATTAATTTTATTATTGCATAAAAATTTGACATTTAAAATTTATTTATTTGCATATAAACTGATAGTTAACCAGTTAATAAATTTATTTATGAGTATAAACTGTTAGTTAATAACTGTTATTTATTACCTGTTATATTTTATATGCTATATATTGATGATTGGTTAAATTGATGATGATGGCAATAAAATTGGTTGATGATTGATATTGGGTGAATGGATGATGTGTTCTACATTATATAAACTGCAAGTTATTATGCACTTTCATTTCATTCGGGATTGCGGTTTGAAATGATATATAACCGTAAATTTTATTTTTAAATTGCGGATTGAAATGATAAATATCCGTATCACTTGACCATAGGATAGAAATTATATACAAGCACCGCGGTATATATATAAAATTATTTTTGAAATGGAATTTTCTATGGTTTGGATAGGATACGGTTAATAAATATAAATTTTGATATTATATCTTATTTTATATATACGTCTATAGTTAAGTATTGAATTTAAGCTATGTAGGGATTTGTTAAATAAAATAAATAAGCTGAATAATGGAGGTTGATTATTTTATATTATATTGTTAAGTACATGTTAAGACATTGAAATTATTTAAAATTTTAAATGATTTTACATCAATTAAGATTGGGAGTTAAATTGGAAGATTTATTTGGAATTGAGATTAATTAAGAATTCAATTTCATAAATTGATGTAAAATTTATTAACTTGAAATTTTAAAAAGGGTATGATATTTATAACTGAAATTTTATTCAAGATAAATTAAAAGGATATTTTTATTATAAATAAATTGAAGGAAATATTTAGTTGTTAGAAATTTTGAGATTTATTTTATGGATTTATTTTATAAATATTCAAAACTAAATAATAGGACAATAAATTCTTGAATAGAATTTCCAACCTTAAGTTTTGAAATTGTTAAATTCTCAAAGTTAGGAATATATTGAAATTGAAGTGGTTTATTTAATGAAAGTGAATCTAAAAGTTATGGGTTTAGACGGAATTTAAAGTAAATAAAATTGTAAAGGCGCAGAAATTATTTACTTTATAAAGAAATTTTAAATTCAACTATTTTATTCTATATACTGTTTGAATATCCAAACCATTCAAGTTTTTGAAGTTATGATTTCAAAGCTATGAATTTCGAAGTATTATATTGAAAGTTATAATTCAAATGTTTGGTTTCCAGATATTATAAATTTTAAAGCAGTATGATTTTGGAAAAGAAATATATTTGAAATAAAAAAATATATTATTGATTTGGGTTTTATGAAAATAATATCAAAATGAGTTGTTTTGGAAATGGAAATGATATCGTATTTATGGGTTTTGAAATGGATAATTATTTTCTGGTTTTAAAGTATAAACTATTTTAAAGACCGCGGTGTTATAATAACGTTTGGTTGATAAAGAGACCGGGATCGAAAGTTGACATACTCTCTGCCAACTCCGAAAACCACTTTAACAACCGTGTACGCGGTGGAGATTCCAGAATGAAGTAGGTTGGTGGCGGCGTTTCCTGTAAGGTAAATACGTGGTTCCGACTCCCGTGAGTTGGCATAAGGTGGCTAAAACAGGAGCGATTCTCGGGCCAAGGGGGTTAGCGCCCTTTACCGGACACTCCTCTTCGATACTATACTCTGACTTTAGATTGATTCGGTGGCCACTTTTACTTTTGGTTTTAGGGGGAGTTTGTTTGAGGTGGGCGGTAGCTGCGGCTATGCATTACCACCAGCCCGGATAGCAATTGGTATATCTACCGTGGCATTGCCTAGTTGTGCCGTGTCACCTACCCTAGCGCACCTTATACGATTTTGGTTTTGTACCATACCTATGGAGTGCCCTTTGACGACGCCCAGTACGGGGGAGATTACAGTACTATATAGACTATGCGAATATATAACTGTGTTAAGGTGGAAAATGTAAAGCCTTAACGCTATTTAAAAGTAAGTTTATTTTACAAATAGGAACTATATTAATAGCGAAATATACTACATAGTAAATAGTTTAACGGATCCTTAGGAGATGTAAATCCCGAGCATCTCTTGAGTTGCTGCACTCATATTTATTTCTGTTAATTTAACTCACATAAGATCTTTTAATTCTGACTCGAGTGTTTTTGTCTTTTCAAATTCGCTCGGGTCAGTCCGAGCGTTTCAGGATTTGAAGATTTAGCTTTGGAGGACAAAGACGAAGACTTATATTATTATTATTTATACTAGTGCACTACACTCATATTGTTCCGCTGCATTGATATTTATTGGTATGTGAACTCTAATATTTATTGTATAAAAAAGAATCAAATGTTTTGTAAAAAGATTTATGAACTGTATATTTATTATTATATTTTATCCTTCCGCTGTGAGATTCTGTTTTGTTTTATTTCTTTCCTATTTTTCTTATTTACCCCATAACAATCCGACCTTTCGTATGCTTTGAATTGGCACATGTGTCGATTTGAAGCGTGCGAAAAGGCGGGATGTTACACCAGGCATCACAAATAGTATATAATGATATAATATGGGTCATCCGCTGCTAGGTGGGTATATATAAAAGGTCATCCTCTCCAGGGATGGGGATAAAACCAAACCAATTGATAAAACAGTATATCATCCCAACAACCAATCAACAACTTTTATCAACTATATAACTACTGGTTAACCAAAAATGGTTAGTTGAACTAACATATATTTCCAGTTAGTATTGCATCGCTTCGGTTTGAATCAAAATTGAATTGGCGTTTAATCTTAACCCAAATTTCTACTGGCTCCAAATCCATCCAATCCAACTATATATCATAGTTCTCGTTGACATGAGAGTAAAACAACTCGTCGTGCTTGCTTCTGACCTTGTATGAATTTTCAAAACATTTATAAGAAACATGAATTAAATAATATTTTTAATTCACTAATTACACTTCATTAATGCGAATTACATATTCAAAATCATCTTCCCTCTCTCTCGATTCGTGCATTCATGAACCCTTGTCACCTCTGCTTCTTGCCTCGCCCCCACCACCATGGTTTCCGAACGCTGCCGCTTTGTGCCTCACACCAGCCTTACCTTCCTTCTGTAGGAAATGCAGAATACGGATCTTAAGGCTTGATTAACACTGGAGGGGAGAGGTGAATAATGTTTAATCGATTTTATGGAATTTTTGAAATCTTTTCAAATTAAACACATATACATGCAATTTCACAAATAAAGAGACAATCACAGAATCAAACACATATGCAAATAGTAAATGAAAGAAGTAAAAGGAAAGAACACACCGGAATTTATATTGGTTGGGAGTTACCCCACATCCAGTCTTCTTGTGCATATTTCTTTTCAAATATAATGGCAATATTACATCCTCGATTTTAAGCCACGAGAAACACCATCCTGTCTTTGAGTCTATGGTAAACTCTCTTGGTTTAACCAGGCTACAAAATTGCCTAATTGATTTGTGGGCTACAATCACACTCAATTGATTTACAGGCTATAAACCACACCATTTTTAATATCACTATGATAGATAGAGAGACTCGATATACTTCTTTGATTACAAATGATCTTATAACTCTGAATAACATTGAGATCTTTGAGAGAGAGTGGTATAGAATCAAACTAGAGACAATCAAAAGTTTCAGTCACTTGGGATTTCGGTAGAATTTTGTTAAAGCATTTGAAATATAAGAGAATATTTGAGTGGATGAGTGAAGAAGTGAAGAAAAACTAACTTAAAATTCGATGAAAGCAACTGGTATTTATAGAAGAACAACAGTCATGTCCATTTGTGAGAGGTTACTACGAATAGACACTTTATTTGAAAATTTGACATTTGAATTTCTACGGCTACCATGTCGACAGAGGGGATGGGGATGTCAACATGCCTATGTGTATTTTGAAAATTGATTTTTTTAAATGATTTCTATTCTAAAACTTGTCAAAACAATTTCTAAACATTGTAAACCATTTTGAATATAGTTTAAACTTATAAAAGAGATTTGAAAGGTAATCTTAAAAATATATAATTTATAATATTAAAATAATGTTAAAAACTCAGTACAGATATATTTTTGAGATTTAAATCTATAATATTGAAACCAAGATGTAGTTTAAAAATAAGAGAAGATTTTGAAATCAAAATATAAAAGATGGTAAGAATAGTTTAAGTCTAAAATATTTAAATAGAGAGAGATGACTTTCAAAAAGATAGTTTTTGGAAAAATAGTTAAAATAAATCATTTTGAAAATTTCGTGGATTACATTCTACTAGAGAAGGTCAGGGGTTTCATCTCGCTAAAGAGGTCATGGGTTCCATCCCCTATCAAGGTAAAAGGTGGATTGCATTCTACAATTAAAAACCAAATAAAATTTTTAGTGCTATTATGAAGTTTTAACATAAATCTAGACTCTATTACTTATCTTGATATCTTAAACTGTTGAACTCTAGAACTCTTGACACTCATGAGTATTTAGTATTGTTTTCTTCAATCTTGAATTCGTCAGTCTTGAATCTCTATACTGTACAGTCATCATTCTTTAGTACCTGCATATATATCCTACATATACTTATATATCTTGACGAGAATATTATTATTTATATTTTATAACAAGTCCTAAGGTTGTTGTCATCAAAACCATCATCTCAAGAAATAAAAATTTCCCCCTTTTTGATGATGACAACCTTTGTTCATAAAATCTACTCCACCAAACTCTGATTCTACTATGACTCCCCCTTATTCCAATAACTCCCCTTTAATATACTAACTCTTCCTTAATCTAAGCCTATCTAACCTATTTTATAATTCTCCCCCTTTCATCAACAAAAACTAATCCTGAAATTCGGATTACGGATCTTATGGCTGGATTAACACTAGAGGGGGGTGAATAATATTTAGTGGATTTTATGGAATTTTTGAAATCATTTCAAATTAAACACATACAGTTGCAAGTTCAAAAACATAGAGATAATCATAGAATCAAAAATAGATGAAAATAGTAATTAAAAGTAGTAAAAGGAATGAACACACCAGAATTTTATACCGGTTCAGAGTTACCTTACATACAGTCCCACACAATTTCTTGTGCAGATTTTTGTTCAAATATAATGTCGATATTACAACTTCGATTTCAAGGCCACGAGATACACCCTCCTGTCTTCAAATCTAGTGTAAATTCTCTTGATTTAACTATGCTATGAGATCTCCTAATTGATTTACGAGCTACAATCACACCCAATTGATTTACAGGCTACAATCACACCGTTTCCAGTATCACTTTGATAGCTAGAGAGACTTGGCATACTTCATTAATTACAAATGGTGCTATAACTCTGAATAGCACCGAGATCTTTGAGAGAGGTGACAAAGAATCAAACTAGAGACAATCGAGTTGATTCATTTAGGATTTCGACAGAATTTTGTTAAAGCATTTGAAATATAAGAGAATATTTGAGTGGAGAAGGTGTGAAGAAATGGAGAAAAACTAGCTTAAAATTCATTGAAAACAACTGGTATTTAAAGAAGAACAATAGTCATGTCCATTCGTAAAAGGTTATGACGAATAGATACTTCATTTGAAAATTCGAAATTTGAATTTCTACAGCTACCATGTCGACATGGAGGAATGGGGTATTTCAACATACTTTTAATGTATTTTGAAAATTGATTTTATTTTTTAAAATGATTTCTATTTTAAAACTTGTCAAAACATTTTTTAAACTTTGTAAACCATTTTGAATATAGTTTAAACTTATAAAAGAGATTTAAAAGTTAATCTTAAAAATATATAATTTATAATATAAATGTAATATTAAAAACTCAGTATAGATATATTTTGGAGATTTAAAGCTATAATATTAAAACCAGGAGATAGTTTAAAAATAAAAAAGGATTTTGAAATCAAAATATAAAAGATGGTAAGAATAGTTTAAGGATAAAATATTTAAACAGAGAGAGATGACTTTTAAAAGGATAATTTTTGGAAAAATAGTTAAGTTAATCATTTTGAAAATTTCATGGATTCCATTCCACTTGAGAAGGTCGTAGGTTCCATCCCACTAAAGAGGTTGTGGGTTTCATCCCACTATTAAAGCGAGAAGGTGGATTCCCTTCCACTATTAAAATGCGGATAAAGATTTTGGGGTTATTATGAATTTTAACATAAATCTAGACTCTATTACTTATCTTGGTATCTTGAACTCTTGAAATCTTGAACTCTCGACACTCATGAGTCTTCAGTCTTGGTTTCTTCAATTTTGAATATGTTAGTCTTGAATCTCTATATTATACAGTCTTTATTCTTCATTGCCTGCATATATATCCTGCATATACGTACATACATACACACACACACATATATATATCTTGATAAGAATATTAGTATCTATATTTTATAATAAGTCCTAAGGCTGTTGCCATCAAAACCGTCATCTCAGGTACTAACACCCTCTTCCCAACACCGTTTTCCATACCCAAGTCTTGCCACCATTCACCCTTATTTTCCTAAAAGGATAAACCTAAACACCCGCCTCTCGCCACTGAAAATGTATAAAATCTTATATACCACAACTTATATATAATAATGTAAAAGAACATACTAATAGTTATACTAAGTAGAGTAAATTAATAGCGTATATATAGGAAAGATAATAAAAGCAACCACACCAAATATTTTATACTGGTTTAGACTTCCCGTCCTACGTCCAGTCCCGAAGCTCTCCTTTGGTATTTCCTTTAACCAAATAACTCTCACTTTGCCTAGAAGAATAGGCCAATACAAAAATAATTCTCTGAAAATCATATGTTCTAAATAACACGGATTTTGATCGATATTATAATTTTTCCTATGATCTCTTTTGAGTATGTAAATGTGAATACTTTGAGTTGTAGGAAGTAATTTAATCAAAATGATATTTTGATTATGATAGATTGAGGCTATGCAAGCAAGAGATGCACGAATATGTAAATAGAGAGTTAATAAGAAATTATGAGAATATTTTTTTTACAGTGCTCACTCTTTGAAGTATATATATAGGTTTTGAGTAGATTCATAAATTGAGTTGTTACTATTAAACAAACTCTATTTTTTTTAATGGTTGCAACTGTTGAGAAAAGATACTAATGTTAAAAATGAAATGAAACATCCTTTCAGATTTGAATCGTTGCCATATGATATACATCTATGGACTTTCCATGGACGTGTATGGTTTTAGGGAATAATTTTTCAAAACTATTCATATACATCAGTGGCTTTTCCACACACGTTTGTGGATGGCTTTTTCAAATTATAAAAATTATCAAAGCCAAAGTTGAATGTTTTTATGCCGATTTTTATGTATATGAATTTATATGTGCATATATACTCAAGGAGACTTTACAATGTTTATCTAAGACTCTTAATACACCGATGTAACCTTACTAAATATAGCATGGTCCATAATTCTTTGTTTGTCTTGGAGTCCCAATATCTTTAAGGATGATGATCTCTTGTAGTATATACCTATAATCTAGATAAGAGATATAATGTATGTGATAGTATAATTGTTATCATTGAAACCATAGAATGAAGATTCTAACATTCTCCTCCTTTTTGATGACAACAACTATATAATCATTAGTTATGATAAAATAAACTTTCCCTTAATTTTGTCTCCTCTTATTTATATGCATAAGCAAGTAGACGTGCTACCAGAGCAAATATCTCTTCATAATCCATTCCTTCTTCTTGATTATATCCTCGAGCTATTAATCTTGTTTTATTTCAAACAATATAACCATTTTTATCCACTTTATTTTTAAAAACCCATTTTATTTCAATTACAGATTGATCATTTGGTCTTGTTACAAATCACATATGCCATTTCTTTCAAATTGATTAAGTTCTTCTTGCAATACAATAATCCAAAAAATTCATCTTTTAATGCTTCTTTATAATTTATAGGTTGAAAATTTGATATAAATGCAACTTGACTCATTTGATTTAACTATTTTCTAGTTGGTACTTTTGTATTTAAATCGCCTATAATATTATCAATTGGTTGGTCCTTTAATATCCTAGGTGGTGAGTTATTGCATTATCATGATTGTTATTGATATTATTACTATTTTCATGTACAGGTATATTAATTTTATTTATAACTTCATCATCGTCATTATTTTTGTTTTTTTTAAAGTTTTCACCAAACGATAAATGAAGACTTTCTTCTATAATGTTTGTTTATTTATTAAAAATTCTATATGCTTTACTTCGATCCAAATAGTTAACAAAAATTCCTTCATCAGTTTTACAATCGAATTTTCCTAGATAATATTTTGTGTTTAAAATAAAAAATTTTGATCCATATACTTGAAAATATGACACTTCAGGTTTCTTTTTGAAAAATATTTCATAGCATGCTTCTTTAGTCATTGGTCTAAGTGTTACATGATTCAATACATAACATATGATAGCAACAGGTTCAGCCTAAAAACTTTTTGGTAGGTTATTAGTATTTAGTAAGGTTCGTGCACATTCTTGTAAAGTTTAATTTTTTCCTTTCAACAACAACATTTTGTTGTGGTTTATGTGGAAATGAAAAATTATGACTAATTCCCTTTTGTTGCAAAAATTTGCAAATAGTTTATCTTTAAATCCACCTCTATGACCACTTTATATACTTTTAATTTTCTAGTTCGCTAAATTTGTAATTACATTTAGCAAAAAAATTTCGAAAGTGTCACTTACATTTTTTAAAAATATGTCTAGTTATATCTTGAAAAATCATCAACAATTATAATAACATATTTGTTACGATTTATTGAGCATAGTTGAGTCAGTCTGAATAAATCTAGACGAATTAGTTCGAGTGATTTTTTATGGAGATTTTAATTTACCAAATTGACAAACGTCACACTGGTTTTTAACCTTGTAGTCGATTTTTGGTAAACCTCTAAATAGTTCTTTTTTTGCTAGTTCGTTCATATTCCTATAATTTATGTGATAGGAACGTTGCTTCCATAACCAAGGATCATCATGATTTGCGGCTAAGCATAAAATAGTGATGTTTTTAACATTCATGTTTAAAACATATATTTTTTTATTTCTAAATCCTTCAAAAATTAGATTTTTATTTTGGTCAATTTTTCTCGAAATTAATTTTAAATCCTTTATCACAAAATTTACTTATACTTAATAAGTTATGCTCTAAATTTTTTACCAATAAAACATTAGTAATAAAAGGAAAATTAGAGATACCGATGCTGATGACTTCTTAAATGCCAATGATAAATCCTTTTGAATTATCTTCGAATGCACAGTGCCACCATCGGTATATGTTATATTGGATAACATATGAGAATTCTCAGTAATCTGCTTAGAGAAACCACTATAAAGTATACATTTCTCCTTATTTTTTATTTTAATTTTGGGTACCTAAAAAATAAGAAAATTTTAATTGGTACCCACATACTTCGTTTAAGGTCCTACATGTTAGTGGAAGAAGAAAGCCGTATCTACAAGGATTTGGTTCCTATAAACATGTAATTATTTTTATGTACAACTTTCGTTAAATATTCATCGGTACATTTTTGTTTAATTAGTTTATTATGTATTTTATAAATGACCATACTTGTATATGAATTCTTAGTCTTAGCTTCTAACATTGGTTTTTCGAATTTGGTTTATAATGTGCTATAGTTATTTGACTTTTGTTTTCTTTTAAACCCAATCGCCTTCAGTTTCCAAGTGGTTTTAGATTTTTTAATTAAATTTTCTAAATTTTGTTTTCCTTTGTTGAATTTTGTCATATTATTTGTTATTTTATCTAACTTACTTTTAAGATCACAATTTTCAATATTGCTTAAACCTAAATTTGCTTGTAATTCTTGTCTTTATTTTCATGATTAATTTTTCTAACTAATAATTCTCTAAATTATGTAATAAGATGTCATTTTGAGATAACAAAATTACACTTTCTTTAATAATTCCTAATTCTTCTTCTAAGATTATTTTTTCATCTTTTAATAATCTAATTTCTAATTCTGCTCTAGTTAACATTCCTACATATTACTTATTTAATTTTTTTGATTCTCTATATTTATCATCTAATTCAATGTTATTCTCCTCATAAGCGAGTTCAGGACATACCTCATCGATTTTAGCAATAAAACACATATTTCTTATTCAGACTCACTGTCATTATCGTCGTCAGATGAGGAATATTCATCCGAATCGACCCATGTTATTTGAAAAGCTATTTTCTTTCTCTTGAATTTCTTGAATTTTCTTTTCTTTTTATCATTATTGAGCTGTGGACAATCCTTCTTTATGTGGCCAAAATTTTCACCTTAATAACATTTAATCAATGTTTGATTTGAGGAGTTTGGTTTTATGCCATTTTGAAATCTAGTCATCTTGTTGTACCTTTTGAATTTGTTGTAGTTTTTGACAATAAAGACAATCTCATCTTCGCCTAAGTCCGAATTTTTGTTACTTTCTTGGAATGCTATGTTTTTCTTTTCATGATTTTGATCCTTCCTAGCCTGGTAGTTAGCTTCATACGACCTCATATTTCCTATTAGCTCTTCAACTTTGAGTTGAGAACGATCATTTGCTTGTTCAATGGTTAAAACTTTTCTTTCCCATTCATTTGTAAAAGAGTTTAAAATTCATGTGACTAAATCAAAATCTATGAATTCTCCAACTACCATAAGATTATGTTGAATGGTTTGAAATCTAGCATACATATAAATAAACAATTCATTTGTTTTAATTTTGAAAGATGAAAATTGGTTTTGTAAAATCGATATTTAATTCTTCTTGACTTTAGTTATGCCTTCGCATGTTACTTGTAAAGTGCGCCATATATCATATGTAGTGATGCAAAGCATGACAGGTGAAAACTCATTTTGTTAAGTGGGAAAAATAATACATTCATAGCTTTTCCATTGCTAGGTGCCACTATTTTTTGTGCATCAGTCCAGGCTAATGTCAGTTTTAGGTGCTTCATATTTGTTTTGAGTTGCTAGCCATATTTCTAACCCATTTGCTTCCATAAAAGTTGTAACGACCCGCTATTTTGGACCACTCAAATCGACACTAAAACCGTACATGTCCGACTTGAAAAATTCAAAATACCGAATTGTTAATTTTATGGCAAAACTTAAAATATACAGTAAATAAATCAAACACAGATCACAGACACAGAGTAATATAATGCAGCGGAATAGAAAAATAGTAGTTCATGAAGCTACTATATACATCAGAGTTTAAAATAAAATACATCAGAATCTCTGGAATACAGGAAGGTCTTCAGTACGAGCCGATGACTTCTCTGAAACAGTCAACTAGAAAACTGAAAGCTGAAACGATAGTTGGATCTCCAAATGAAGCTCCAATCTCCGAAGGTGAGTCTCGAATGCTGGATTATTCAGTCTGACCCGAGCGTAAAGCAAAACACAAAACACTCGAGTCAGGATTAACATTCTTATATCAATAAATTCAATTCAAATGAAATATCAACTGAAATACAATATAACTTAAAGGATGTTTGGGATATCCATCCCCTAAGGGTCTATAGAACTATCTATAGGATAGAATTATACACTATTACCGTGGTTCTTCACTTAATTTATACTTCAAAGCCAATGGTCAATTTTACTTTGAATAATCATATTCAAATCTCTAAACCATTTAATTCCAATATAGTTCATAGCTTAAACATAACAATTTAAATTTAACAGTTTCATATAGATTCTCGATTTTCACATCATTATTATTTAGTCTTGAACATTCCCTTATTTGATTCAATATCATTTTAGCGGCCTTAAATTACATCTTACTCAATATTTCTTAAATTTTATTAAACGTGAAATATCTCATTTGATAAATTTCAAGTTGATTCATATAAATAAATCCTTATCTAACTACCATGTTAAAATAACCCAAATTTATCTCCCAAATCTTAATTGTTCAATATTATTGTAAACTTTATCCGAAATAAATATTTATCATATTTTATGTATTTAATCAAATCTTGATTAAACTAGATATAATTAACTCTATTTTTATCATTACTCTTTATATATGTATCTAAGAATTTACATTTAATAAGACCATATCTTTCTTATCATATGGTCAAGTGTTATGGATATTATCATTTCAATCCGTACACTAAATGTATACGGATGGATAGCATTCAACCCGTAATCCCAATTTAATTAAATGAAACCGCTTGGGCCTGTCATTTCAACCCATTTCAATTCAAAACCAAACATAACAAAGGGAACTTGCAGTGTGATGACAGGGATGGTGTCCAAGTGAATAAACAAGCAATAACAACAATCAATAACCATTCAATAGATAAATCAAATAACCCCGAAATAATCGTATTAATTCGCATTGTTATTTGTATAATTATTTCTAAAATCTACACTATCATTTCATGTAGATTAAAGATTATTACATTTCCGTTTTCACTTGACGTTCCATTTCAATTTCAGTTTAAAACTACAACAATTAACCCAACTACGTTCAAAGATTTAACGTATAATTTATCAATTTTTACGACAATTAATGGGTCAAATTTAACTAATCAAATTTACATATGGCGGGGTCAGGTTTTAATAAATCAAGGTCCGTCATATATAATCCGTTTAATTTGTAAACTATACTACCCCAATTTAACTAGCAAACTAGTTATCACTTTAACAAAATCATTAACATCCAATTTAAACAACAATCAATCAATCAATCAATTATCAACCAATCTGTATTATTATCACATAAATAATTTACCGATAATGGTATCAGGTGTCATAGGTGAACAAATACAAATAATAGCAGTCATAACAGTAAAACAAACCAATAGCAGCATGTTTCAATTGTCGTTTCAATTGAGATCAAATTTAATAAATAAAAGAACGTAAATCGTGAGTGATTGCTCACCTTTCGAGGCTAGAGATATATGATGATGAAATGAGCTATGAAATCCAAAGCAACGCTGGATGGACAAGATTTGATGTAGAAAATAGGCACGACGGACAAGGCTGATAATGGGAAATCGATGAGAATGAATCGAATCAATTTTGATATTACAGAAAAAAATATAAATTATTATGATATTAATTCTCCCAAAACCAATTTTCAAATTAAAAATGTATATTTAAAATCTATATATACCTATATGTAATTTAAACATAATTCGTCCAAAAAAACCATTGTATTATATTTTATAGTCAATAATTATTATAAAAACAATATAACCACTTGTTGTAATATATATTACTTAAAAACCCCATGAAAGCAACCTATATATGTTCATAATAAAAATGTATATATAGAAATTCCAAATGCATAGCCTATATTCGGTTATATATATATATTACGTAAGTCTGAAACAAACACCTAAACGCATATATATGTCTCGAGATTTATAAACAACAAAATACTTATAATGACACATGCACTCATATACTTATATAGACTGTGAACAAGTATACATACTATGCCGTATAAAATCCAACACTAAAAAAAAAAAGTAAACTCACACTGAGAACATTTTAGTCAATTATTAAATATATATATTAACTAGCGTATAAAACTAGCGTATCCTGTAACTTTATAATATATAAGCTATATCAGATATGAAACTATCATTATATCAGATATATAAATAGTTAAACATTTTATACAAAACTATCATAACTTTATTAAATTAAACATACATTACACACTTACACAAATAGACCGTAAACTGTAAAACTTCACCCATTTTAAAGTGGTAACAATACGCTTGCTAAAAATATAACCCACATAGCTCGTACTTCCCTATAAAACTATATAAATATTTGTAAGCTAACCATTAATATAGTCTAATTCACAATATGCATACCTTTATAACTTTAAATCAAATGTGTATATATATACTTATAACCAGTTATTCACAAAATACATAGCTTTAAACATATCATATATTTAAATACATATACAATCGACTGATAAGATGAGTATGCTTTACGTTTTATATATGTACTAACTTTTTATATAATATTTATATATACACTTATCAAATTTTATAACATGCGAACAAAATTTTATATTATATAGAATCTGAAAACTGCAAACATTTCATACTTGGAACCATACTATATTTATAAGATGTATATATGATATCTTAAATCAAAAAAAAAAAACTTACTTTGCTATAATACATACAATATTACTGCATAGATATACATTACTGACATATATTAAACTATATATTAACTAATATATAACCTTCAAACTTTTAAAATTGAATACCAACGTGACAAATAAAGTATAAAACAATCAAGTTATCAAATCTCTATACATAGTATAATATCATACACACTATGAAAGAAAAAAAAAAAAAGAAAAAAAAAAAAGAAAGAATACTGTTATGAACTCATATATATAATACCATATGATACATAACTAACATGAATTTAAAATCATGTAGGACAGATCACATATTCCAAATACAGACTTATAGAAAATATACAATAACACATATATATTATAAATATATGCTAACCTATTACTCAAAGATAACGTATGGCATGATTGTTGATGGTGAAGGCTCTGAGGATGGCTGAGCATGCAGGCGATGACAACACGTGTAGAGAGATATGTGCATGAGAGGAGGAGAGAAAAACGCGGAGGGAGAGGGATGAGTTGGATGTGGTGGGTGACGAAGCGATGGGAGGTGGAAGCACGGTAAAAGAAGGGAGAAAATAGGTGGATCTGTAGAAAGAAAAATGGAAGAAGGAGGAGGAAGAAAACTTAAAATGAGGAATGAGATTGGAAGTGACAGCAGTTTGCAATATGAAAGAAACGAAGTCAAACAAGGTTATAAAGGCAAAATAAATAAAGAAAAGAACCGTTGCATACGAAACGTATACAATAAATATGAATTGATTTGAATAGTAATGGTCAAATTCAGCTGAAAAGATTAAAGCGAATAAATACGGAGCATTGGTTATGGTAAAGTAACGCACAAAATTAGGGGAATAACAAAGGAAAGGACTGGTCAAAATAAATGAATGTAAACGTGCAACGAATATAAAAATCTATATAATTGAACCGATGGAAACGAAGGAAGCAAATAAAAGAAAGGGAACGAAGGAAAAAAAATGAGCTGTGTCCCGAGCATAAATAAAGGTGGTAACGTATGAGAGGAATGAGAAAAACAAACGGGTACAATTTGAAATCAATGCAATAAAACGGCCAAAAGCTGATTTTTAGGAAAATTATTAAAGAAATATTCCTTGGGCTGCGCGTTTGAGATCCGAAAAGGCATGGAAATCAAAAAGTTATAATTTAGATTGGAATGAAAACGTACAGGAAATAATAAAGGAAAAAAAATAAATGCGAAATAATCATATAGCATTTATTACGTTTCAAACTTTTGACATGGCATGGGATGGAAACAGCTGTACGCTAATTGAGAAGCTATTAAAGCAATTTATTATTAGTGGCATGTTATACGTTTTTATATTTATTTATTTCCTAGATCTCAATTCATATCTGATTATACTATGCAGATTTATCTTTATTACTAAACGTTCAAAAAGAATAAAACGTATACAAATTTTCTTGATTTTCGAAACAAAATTAACGGCTAAAAGATGATGAAGGGACAAAATATAAGAAAGGGAAAGAGATGAATGCGTACAATTATTTATAAGAAAAGAGAGAGAAAAGAAAAACCCACAATTAAAATGAATGAATGAACGCTGAAAGTCAGTCAGGAATATAGAAGGTACAATATGAAATAATGGTAATCACAACTACTTTTTTTAATGCAGACCTTAAATCAACCCTTAAAACATATACTTCATATATGTAGTTAAATATAGTATATACTTCTCTTCTTCTTTGGTTCATATGATATATGAAACCCTTAACTATCGTATTTATAGCTGACGACATATGTATAGATATACTAAATATGCACTAAAATAAACTGGAAATGGTGACACAAAAACCCAAAATCAAATATATATATATATTTAACATGACTAGAAATCAAACTTCAGTAAAACTATATACTAGTATCAAGACTAACATATATATATAGCTATTATAACACATATAAATTAAATAAAACTTGGTATAAATACGCTTTACTATATATACACTTCAAATAGACCATCATACATATACAGTGGTTTTCCAAAATAACTATATATGGAACGTACTCAACATACTTAAAATTTACACACCTTGCTGAAAAGCAAAAGGAGACCGTAAATTTATTACCCACGCTATTGATATTTATACCCAATAGAAATGAACTATGCTACCAAATTTACATCAAACTTAACTTATATTATAGTATAAATAATAGTTTATAAAGTTTTTGTACTAGATCTTATAGGTATAACCACAACCAAACTTTAAAATATATGTACACAGCTCGTACTACAAATCATTAATATACATAACATATTTTCTTTTTTTTTTCAAAATTTTATTATTAATAATTTCTCAAAATCCAATTCAATACGTTAAATACCAATTAAAAATTGCTAAAATTTATGGGTCGTTACACTCTCCCCCACTCAAAACTTTTCGTCCCCGAAAAGGAATAAAGTAGGAGAATAGAAACAACCAGATGAAAAATTTAGACTTTGAAAAACAAATTAAAAAAATTTATTTAAAACCATATACTTTTTCTTTTGTTATTATTTAAATTGATTAATATTTAATAGATTACTCATTTTATCAAATCCATTCAATTAATTATGAGATCAATTATTTATAAAACACTAATTTTTCTCTCTTATTAAACCAGGTAGAATATAAATAAACAATGTTTTAAAGGATATATTCAAAAGAAGGAAAGAAGGAAAGAAGATAGATTCGGAAAAGAGAATATAGTTGAATAAATAAAGCAGGGCAGATAAGGTAGATTCAAAAGAATAGAATCGGGCAAGAATCGTACATTTCAAACCATGAGAGTTTCAATTTCAAATATTAACACAAAATTTCTTTGTTGGAAATACTTTTATAATAAATACCTTTTATATCGAAATAAATCTTTTCTTTCAAAAATATTTTTATAACTCGATGTTTCAACAAGTTTATCCTCGTTCTTGCAGACTCTGGCCATGCGTTGATCAGGCGCAAAGCTAGAATTCTTCAAGTACTTAGTAGACCTGTTTCAACAACCAGTGAAAATACTTGAAAAAAACTTTAAAAACAGATATGGAAAGTACAATCCAAACAAAACAACCAAACCAAAACCTTTGTCCGATCATGGTTCGCAGATACACAATGGTTACGCCTGGGTCCCCCAGGAAACAATCCATATCCGTAAGCTTTCTCAGCCCTGCGAGTTACGCCATGATGACTAGTAGAGTGCAGGATACACAATGGTTACGCCTGGATCCCCCAGGAAACAATCCATACCCCTAGGCAAGACTCAGCCAGGCACTTGCGCTACTATTCGCGACCTACACAGATTGCAGGATACACAATGGTTACGCCTGGATCCCCCAGGAAACAATCCGTACCCCTAGGCAAGACTCAGCCAGGCAATTGCGCTGTGCATTCACGAGAGAAAAAAAAACCATGGGTTATGCCACGGTGGGAAACACTCGAGTATTACATCTGGAAAACCGAAAATCAGAGAGAATAATATCGATAGAATGAATCCACGATGTGGCCACAAAGCGGATATCAAGCAGAAGGCACTTTCCATATCTTTACTTCGAAAATATATATCATATAGTACCTTTTCAAATCACTTTCAAATATTGTACTTATATAAAGTCCATATATATAGGATTCCTTTCTCAAATCGAATACTTTCCAAATCAATAGTAGATCAAATCATACTTATATAGATTTCGATTAAATAAAATCTCTTTCCAAATTGAGTACCTTTCAAATCAATAGATTTCAAATCAACCTCATACTTATACAATCCATTTTATATAAGTTCGACCACTCCCAAATCAAGTGCTTAGTAATCTAAGGTTCTCAATTTCAAATTATTTCAATACCAATTCAGTTTCAAAATCATATATGATTTCACCAAATTTTCTTCCAAATTAAATGTCTGAATTTCAAAGTTCCAAAAATAATAGGTGTAGAAAATTATCCCAGTTTCCAAATTAAAATAATTCAAGTCAAACAAATTCATTTCCAAAATCACCATATAAGTACTGGGTTTTTTTTTTCAATTTAATTTTCAAAACCAAATATTTTTCTCAAAATCAATTATATTCAAAATGGTTTCCAAATTTATAATTATCCCTTTAAAACCTTTAAACTATTTACTTCGATTTGAAATATCCAATTTACCTTTTTGAAAACCATTATTTAAAACTAAAATTCTTTCAAAACATTTAAAAACTAAATTCCATATTAGTATAATTAAAATAGCCATATTCTCTTACTTAATAAAAGGTTTAACCTCATACAACAAAACTTGCATACTTTATCAAATATTTTATACCTTTCGAAATATCTTGGTTTTTAAACCTTTAAACCTTGATTTGGAAGTGCTCGAACCTTCAAAATAGTCGGTGAAAATCAATTTCAAATCCAAGAGATGGAAATCAATTTTTATAAATAGAGTTATTCTAAGTCAAATCAAAAACTCGAGGACTGAACACCGGTCTTACTTCAAATTGTTTCAAATATATACATATATCTTTCGAAAATATCAAATTATACTTCGGAATTTGAAATCAAAAACGGTTTTACAAAATCACTCGCATAGCGAAGCTATTAAAGTGGCCTCTCCCCCACTCTGAAACTCGAAAATCAATGTCGATGATGCGTGCACTCATCACCGAAATTATTCTCCAGCGACATAAGTGAGTTCTGGACTTCTATTTTCTTGAAAACTTCTTTGAAATTTCTTCAAAATTATTGGAATTCATTTGAATTCATTTGAAATATTTCTTATTCGGAAAAATACTTTTAAATCGTATTATTTATATATAATTTCCAAAATCTTAAAACCAATTTCAAAATACCGGAATTCAATTCTCGAATTTCAAATTTAACACTTCAATTATAAATCATTTTTATATAAATCAATTTCTTATAATTTTTTCAAAATTTCAAATCCTTTCAAAACCCTTTTTATATAGAATAACATTTCTTATTTGCTTTATATATAGGTATATAATCTCTACCGAAAACATTTTCTTTATATATATAGAATAAAATCATAGTTATCAAAATAATAATTTCGGTATAAACAATTTCTAAAATACAAACAAAACCCGATTTTCAAAGGATGATTTAAGGATGGATTTCAAAACAAAGATAGAGATTTAATTTAAAGGAACTCTAATCAATAGAATCCTGATTCGAAGATAGACTCGATCGAAGATGAGATAATTAAGTTACAAAATAGAAGATGGATATACTTCTATAAATCGCGGGCGACCTTTACCTGTCAACCGTGATTCCAAAATTAGATCGGTGTAGAATTCTGAGGCAATTCGACATTCGATCGTCGGAGATATAGAATTCGGAATAACAGTAGATAGTAGCATCTAAACCGAGGGATACATAAATCTCAGGTGAATCAATGCCAATTGTAAAGGAGTTTCATCCCCTTTACAAATCATTTAGTAGAGTCACGGGATACTCCAGAATCAAAAGAATATAAATAGAGAGAGACAAGAATGAATTTTTGGAACCGAGGGACATTCCAAAATTCAAAGGAAATCGAGTCAGAAAGAAAGAGATTCAACTCGATCGAAAGTGATTCTGTTAATAAATTTACCATATATGCTAAGTTTTGCCAAGAGCCAAAGCTCTGATACCAACTGTAACGACCCGCTATTTTGGACCACTCAAATCGACACTAAAACCGTACATGTCCGACTTGAAAAATTCAAAATACCGAATTGTTAATTTTATGGCAAAACTTAAAATATACAGTAAATAAATCAAACACAGATCACAGACACAGAGTAATATAATGCAGCGGAATAGAAAAATAGTAGTTCATGAAGCTACTATATACATCAGAGTTTAAAATAAAATACATCAGAATCTCTGGAATACAGGAAGGTCTTCAGTACGAGCCGATGACTTCTCTGAAACAGTCATCTAGAAAACTGAAAGCTGAAACGATAGTTGGATCTCCAAATGAAGCTCCAATCTCCGAAGGTGAGTCTCGAATGCTGGATTATTCAGTCTGACCCGAGCGTAAAGCAAAACACAAAACACTCGAGTCAGGATTAACATTCTTATATCAATAAATTCAATTCAAATGAAATATCAACTGAAATACAATATAACTTAAAGGATGTTTGGGATATCCATCCCCTAAGGGTCTATAGAACTATCTATAGGATAGAATTATACACTATTACCGTGGTTCTTCACTTAATTTATACTTCAAAGCCAATGGTCAATTTTACTTTGAATAATCATATTCAAATCTCTAAACCATTTAATTCCAATATAGTTCATAGCTTAAACATAACAATTTAAATTTAACAGTTTCATATAGATTCTCGATTTTCACATCATTATTATTTAGTCTTGAACATTCCTTTATTTGATTCAATATCATTTTAGCGGCCTTAAATTACATCTTACTCAATATTTCTTAAATTTTATTAAACGTGAAATATCTCATTTGATAAATTTCAAGTTGATTCATATAAATAAATCCTTATCTAACTACCATGTTAAAATAACCCAAATTTATCTCCCAAATCTTAATTGTTCAATATTATTGTAAACTTTATCCGAAATAAATATTTATCATATTTTATGTATTTAATCAAATCTTGATTAAACTAGATATAATTAACTCTATTTTTATCATTACTCTTTATATATGTATCTAAGAATTTACATTTAATAAGACCATATCTTTCTTATCATATGGTCAAGTGTTATGGATATTATCATTTCAATCCGTACACTAAATGTATACGGATGGATAGCATTCAACCCGTAATCCCAATTTAATTAAATGAAACCGCTTGGGCCTGTCATTTCAACCCATTTCAATTCAAAACCAAACATAACAAAGGGAACTTGCAGTGTGATGACAGGGATGGTGTCCAAGTGAATAAACAAGCAATAACAACAATCAATAACCATTCAATAGATAAATCAAATAACCCCGAAATAATCGTATTAATTCGCATTGTTATTTGTATAATTATTTCTAAAATCTACACTATCATTTCATGTAGATTAAAGATTATTACATTTCCGTTTTCACTTGACGTTCCATTTCAATTTCAGTTTAAAACTACAACAATTAACCCAACTACGTTCAAAGATTTAACGTATAATTTATCAATTTTTACGACAATTAATGGGTCAAATTTAACTAATCAAATTTACATATGGCGGGGTCAGGTTTTAATAAATCAAGGTCCGTCATATATAATCCGTTTAATTTGTAAACTATACTACCCCAATTTAACTAGCAAACTAGTTATCACTTTAACAAAATCATTAACATCCAATTTAAACAACAATCAATCAATCAATCAATTATCAACCAATCTGTATTATTATCACATAAATAATTTACCGATAATGGTATCAGGTGTCATAGGTGAACAAATACAAATAATAGCAGTCATAACAGTAAAACAAACTAATAGCAGCATGTTTCAATTGTCGTTTCAATTGAGATCAAATTTAATAAATAAAAGAACGTAAATCGTGAGTGATTGCTCACCTTTCGAGGCTAGAGATATATGATGATGAAATGAGCTATGAAATCCAAAGCAACGCTGGATGGACAAGATTTGATGTAGAAAATAGGCACGACGGACAAGGCTGATAATGGGAAATCGATGAGAATGAATCGAATCAATTTTGATATTACAGAAAAAAATATAAATTATTATGATATTAATTCTCCCAAAACCAATTTTCAAATTAAAAATGTATATTTAAAATCTATATATACCTATATGTAATTTAAACATAATTCGTCCAAAAAAACCATTGTATTATATTTTATAGTCAATAATTATTATAAAAACAATATAACCACTTGTTGTAATATATATTACTTAAAAACCCCATGAAAGCAACCTATATATGTTCATAATAAAAATGTATATATAGAAATTCCAAATGCATAGCCTATATTCGGTTATATATATATATTACGTAAGTCTGAAACAAACACCTAAACGCATATATATGTCTCGAGATTTATAAACAACAAAATACTTATAATGACACATGCACTCATATACTTATATAGACTGTGAACAAGTATACATACTATGCCGTATAAAATCCAACACTAAAAAAAAAAAGTAAACTCACACTGAGAACATTTTAGTCAATTATTAAATATATATATTAACTAGCGTATAAAACTAGCGTATCCTGTAACTTTATAATATATAAGCTATATCAGATATGAAACTATCATTATATCAGATATATAAATAGTTAAACATTTTATACAAAACTATCATAACTTTATTAAATTAAACATACATTACACACTTACACAAATAGACCGTAAACTGTAAAACTTCACCCATTTTAAAGTGGTAACAATACGCTTGCTAAAAATATAACCCACATAGCTCGTACTTCCCTATAAAACTATATAAATATTTGTAAGCTAACCATTAATATAGTCTAATTCACAACATGCATACCTTTATAACTTTAAATCAAATGTGTATATATATACTTATAACCAGTTATTCACAAAATACATAGCTTTAAACATATCATATATTTAAATACATATACAACCGACTGATAAGATGAGTATGCTTTACGTTTTATATATGTACTAACTTTTTATATAATATTTATATATACACTTATCAAATTTTATAACATGCGAACAAAATTTTATATTATATAGAATCTGAAAACTGCAAACATTTCATACTTGGAACCATACTATATTTATAAGATGTATATATGATATCTTAAATCAAAAAAAAAAACTTACTTTGCTATAATACATACAATATTACTGCATAGATATACATTACTGACATATATTAAACTATATATTAACTAATATATAACCTTCAAACTTTTAAAATTGAATACCAACGTGACAAATAAAGTATAAAACAATCAAGTTATCAAATCTCTATACATAGTATAATATCATACACACTATGAAAGAAAAAAAAAAAAAAGAAAAAAGAAAAAGAAAAAGAATACTGTTATGAACTCATATATATAATACCATATGATACATAACTAACATGAATTTAAAATCATGTAGGACAGATCACATATTCCAAATACAGACTTATAGAAAATATACAATAACACATATATATTATAAATATATGCTAACCTATTACTCAAAGATAACGTATGGCATGATTGTTGATGGTGAAGGCTCTGAGGATGGCTGAGCATGCAGGCGATGACAACACGTGTAGAGAGATATGTGCATGAGAGGAGGAGAGAAAAACGCGGAGGGAGAGGGATGAGTTGGATGTGGTGGGTGACGAAGCGATGGGAGGTGGAAGCACGGTAAAAGAAGGGAGAAAATAGGTGGATCTGTAGAAAGAAAAATGGAAGAAGGAGGAGGACGAAAACTTAAAATGAGGAATGAGATTGGAAGTGACAGCAGTTTGCAATATGAAAGAAACGAAGTCAAACAAGGTTATAAAGGCAAAATAAATAAAGAAAAGAACCGTTGCATACGAAACGTATACAATAAATATGAATTGATTTGAATAGTAATGGTCAAATTCAGCTGAAAAGATTAAAGCGAATAAATACGGAGCATTGGTTATGGTAAAGTAACGCACAAAATTAGGGGAATAACAAAGGAAAGGACTGGTCAAAATAAATGAATGTAAACGTGCAACGAATATAAAAATCTATATAATTGAACCGATGGAAACGAAGGAAGCAAATAAAAGAAAGGGAACGAAGGAAAAAAAATGAGCTGTGTCCCGAGCATAAATAAAGGTGGTAACGTATGAGAGGAATGAGAAAAACAAACGGGTACAATTTGAAATCAATGCAATAAAACGGCCAAAAGCTGATTTTTAGGAAAATTATTAAAGAAATATTCCTTGGGCTGCGCGTTTGAGATCCGAAAAGGCATGGAAATCAAAAAGTTATAATTTAGATTGGAATGAAAATGTACAGGAAATAATAAAGGAAAAAAAAATAAATGCGAAATAATCATATAGCATTTATTACGTTTCAAACTTTTGACATGGCATGGGATGGAAACAGCTGTACGCTAATTGAGAAGCTATTAAAGCAATTTATTATTAGTGGCATGTTATACGTTTTTATATTTATTTATTTCCTAGATCTCAATTCATATCTGATTATACTATGCAGATTTATCTTTATTACTAAACGTTCAAAAAGAATAAAACGTATACAAATTTTCTTGATTTTCGAAACAAAATTAACGGCTAAAAGATGATGAAGGGACAAAATATAAGAAAGGGAAAGAGATGAATGCGTACAATTATTTATAAGAAAAGAGAGAGAAAAGAAAAACCCACAATTAAAATGAATGAATGAACGCTGAAAGTCAGTCAGGAATATAGAAGGTACAATATGAAATAATGGTAATCACAACTACTTTTTTTAATGCAGACCTTAAATCAACCCTTAAAACATATACTTCATATATGTAGTTAAATATAGTATATACTTCTCTTCTTCTTTGGTTCATATGATATATGAAACCCTTAACTATCGTATTTATAGCTGACGACATATGTATAGATATACTAAATATGCACTAAAATAAACTGGAAATGGTGACACAAAAACCCAAAATCAAATATATATATATATATTTAACATGACTAGAAATCAAACTTCAGTAAAACTATATACTAGTATCAAGACTAACATATATATATAGCTATTATAACACATATAAATTAAATAAAACTTGGTATAAATACGCTTTACTATATATACACTTCAAATAGACCATCATACATATACAGTGGTTTTCCAAAATAACTATATATGGAACGTACTCAACATACTTAAAATTTACACACCTTGCTGAAAAGCAAAAGGAGACCGTAAATTTATTACCCACGCTATTGATATTTATACCCAATAGAAATGAACTATGCTACCAAATTTACATCAAACTTAACTTATATTATAGTATAAATAATAGTTTATAAAGTTTTTGTACTAGATCTTATAGGTATAACCACAACCAAACTTTAAAATATATGTACACAGCTCGTACTACAAATCATTAATATACATAACATATTTTCTTTTTTTTTTCAAAATTTTATTATTAATAATTTCTCAAAATCCAATTCAATACGTTAAATACCAATTAAAAATTGCTAAAATTTTATGGGTCGTTACAAAAGTTCTCATACAAGTTGTCCAGTAAGCACAGTTAGAACTAGTAATAGTGGTGGATGTGTAGTTTGTTGACCTTTATGAAAAGTGCTTGCTATATTAATGATTTTCAACTATGTGTTATTGTAGATTGGAATGACTGTGCTCTGGTACCAAATGAAAATACATAGGATCTTATATGACACAACTTATATAATAAAGCAAAAGACTTAACTAATAATTATACTAAGTAGAGTAAATTAATGGAGTGTAAATAAGAAAGATAATAAAAGCGAGCACATCGAATATTTTACATTGGTCCGGACCCTGGAGCTCCCCTTCGGTATTTCCTTTGACCAAATAAACCTCACTTCATCCAAAGGAATAGGCTAACACCAAATTAATTCTCTTACAATCACGTGCTCCAAATAATATGGATTTTGACTGATATTACAATTCTTCCTTTGATCTACTTTGAGTTTGTGAATGTGAATATTTTGAGTTGTAGGAAGTAATTTAATCAAAATGGTATTTTGACTATGATAGATTGAGGCTATGTAAGCAAAAGATGCACAAATTTGTAAACAGAGAGTTAATAAGAAATCAAGAGAATAGTTTATTTGCAATTCTCAACCTTTGAAGTGTATATATGTTTGAATAGATGCATATGAGGAGTTGTTATTGTTAAAAAAATTACCTATTTTAATGTCTGTAACCATTGAAGAAAATATGCTATTATTAAAAATGAAATGAAACATCCTTTTAGATTTGAACAGTTTCCATATGAAAGATGTCTGTAGATTTTCCATAAACGTCTGTGGCTTTAAGGAATAATTTCCCAAAACCATTTGGAGACGTCTGTGACTTTTCCACAGACGTCCATGGATGGCTTTTGCAAATTATAAAAGTCATCAATGCTATTATGTATACGAATTTGTGTATGCATAAATACTCTAGGAGGCCTTACAATGTTTATCTAAGACTCTTAACACACTAGTATAACCTTACTAATCATAGCATGATCCATAAGACTTTGTTTGTCATTGAGTCCCAATATCTTTAAGCATGATGATTTCTTGTAGTATATATCTGTAATCTTGACAAGACATATAATGCATATGATTGTATAGTTGTTTTCATTAAAACCATAGAACGGAGATTCTAGCACCACTAGCAATTTCACGCCACCAAACTTCGGCCATGCCTAGCCCTCCTCGTCCTCTACAACTTCCCTTCAAACACCATCGCCAATCGTCGACCCATTATTCATCGATGAACCGCGGCCACCTCGCGACTAATAATGACGATTCAACCGTTGAGCATGCGCAAAACCCTGTTGTGAATAATTTCCTAGTTGGAGAATTAGCCTGAAACAACATGGATTGGCTCCGATAAATGTTGATCGTAGGATGAGAAGACGATTTTAATTCAAATTTTCAAAATTTCTCTACTTGTTACACCCGATGATTTATATAGGGGACGAAGTATGGTCTAGACATAGGAAAGCTATGGCTGAAGTATGGGCTCTGGGTATGGTGAAGGAATTGCTAGGGTGTGGTGTACATATTATTTTACTTGAAAATATCCAGCTCTGCGCATTCGAAAAATCTCAATCTCCTATCGAGGCATACTGCCTGGCGTTCTACACTACGTACCACTATTCCAAACTCAATGGAACTATTATTTGGACCTAATTCGATCATATATAGAATTTTTCCTTTTTAACCCAATTATATTATACAAATTTCTGTAATTAATTTCTATGCGTCTCGAGCTCGCATGACCAAGCGATACATTTGATCATCACGAAATTTGTTAACATGTAATAATTCACTATTACAGATCCATGAAACTGGTTTCGTCCAATCTGAGACAACGTCCCGGAAGGATATTTTCACATGTTAATTTAATGAATTTATTATTAAAACAATTTCAACCACTTTTACTTACCTTTAATTCTGATATAAAAGACCATTATAATCATTCTTATTTATACTGATGTCAAACAAGATCTCCAAATCATTTTATTTCACATTAAATCAAAGTCTTGGTTATTTTAAATTTTATAATTATTTAAATTCAATACTTAAATAAATCTTTATATTTGAAATTCAAGCTATTTTGCTTTTAAAGATAATATTTCAATATTTAAAATTTATTAAATATTTCAAAATCAATGGACTAAAATTCTAGGTCGTTACATTCTTCCTCCCTTAAAAGAATTTCGTCCATGAAATTACGAAGATAAGGAAATATCCAAACCCATTACCTTTTAAACTATTTAGTTGGAATGGATTATACAATTTTAAGTCTTTAAATTTTTAAAAAATTCGACAGAGTCTCCTTTGCGCAGTTAAATCGAAACAACTACAAATCGTCATTATGAGCCCAAACCAATTAAAAGAAAACAAATGCCAAGTGGCTCAATCATACAACCATCAAACCAAACAACAATATAAGCCTGTACCTATTTGTCATGAAACCAAATTCTTTTCGTGAATCCAAAGGCGTCAAACTAGCTTTTGCTTCTATATACTTGCATCTTATTTACAAGTAATATCCAACAATATAAATTCTAACCACATAATTTCACATTTTCATATGACAATCATTTAACCATGATAACCCAGTAAAATGTACATATTCCATCCGTATGCAGTATCAAATCAGTTCACTCATTCGATCACATAATTTCATTTCTGAACTAGCATTATCTAATCGACTTCTCTAGTTAAACTCTAATCTGGTTCCTTAATCAGAAACCGCCATTCTCCTTACATAGCTATATACAATGATAAAGAACTCTAGAATCAATCAATAATCCGTATCAAAGTGTTCGCTATCAAGAATTTAGTGAATTTTTTTTTCATATCAGTGTAAATCATCTCGAAATCATGTACCCAAATCTGGAGTAATATTATACGAATAAAATGATGTACGTATATCCTATGTATCATTCTAATTGATTTTTTTAATTATACAAATTCTTTTACTCGCATTCATTTCCACTTCTAATATATTTTCTTACATACTAAGATCGCCTATGAATCATTTCATAAATCATCTCTGTTTGTCTCAAATTTTATAAGTCTGCAACACTTAATTTATAATGTTTACTTAACTCAATTTCTATATCCCTTTAGAAGTCCCAACTGTCCAAAATTACTAATCTACCTAATCCTTGCAGAAAAGGACAACCTTCTCCTAACCTAACACAATAGTCAACCCATAAACTGATCAGGCATGATAACCAAATCAACAAACAATAGTCAATGACTAATCAAAAATAAAGGATAATAACTAAATATGATGATTTTCCTAACAACCAAACATAAAATATATAACTACAATAATTTTTGAAAAATTATTCTTTTATATATATATATGATTTAGGTAATGTGATTTCATTTACCCTGTTTCAAACAATATTGTGTCGATTGGCCTTGTTCAAGTGTTTGGGGATCCTTATCAATAACGTTTGCAACTCATATTGGCCAGATTCCATAAGCCACATAACAGATCGATTAACACAATATAAACCTTTTTTATATCTATATAATAAAATTGCTTTGAGATAACAGAAGAGACAAACAATGGCAAGGATTAACCGATTGTAAAGACATCAGATGGTTATAATTTGTCCATGTCCCCAAAAAAGGAAATTTGTACTAACCCCATTACTGCCTCCGTTACAAATGTTTAATCCTAGTTTAACTCCATGATTACCCCCACTCGTTCATCATCATTCAAAATTAAATTCATGCACATCATTTAAACCACCGCCAGACCATCATTCTATCATCCTTACTCATAGTCGTTGTTTGCTCATTTGTTCCCTTTCCTTCTACCTCCATTCACCAATTAGCCTCCCATCTAATTTTTTTTATAAACCTTAAATTATATTGTACTTCAATGTGAAAATGGAGAAGAATTTCAGAAAAAACATGATGAAGTGAATGAAGAGATTGAAGATGCACTGTAATTTAAATAAATGAAAGCAAGACACACCTTAATTTAGGTTTCACCTTTTACATCAAATTTTTGACTTGTTAAATAAAATTTAGACAAGTACGGATTTGGATGTACGAGTTGATTCATCACAGTCAAATCAAATAATTTTCAGGTTGTTTTTTATTCCACTGTTAGATATTATTGGTTTGATTTTTCGTTTAACTTGCTAACTGTTGCTTCATATTAACTCAATGGACCTATTTACTATTTTATTTGGAAGCATAGTCAATTTATACAACCAGTTGAAATTATTGCGTAGCTCCTTCAATCGAGATAGTCAATAAATTCCTTCAATCAGAATTTCACTATCAAATATAAACATGCTTAACTTAGTTTGTTTCTTTGGCTTTAGTCTTAATCAATATTTGATATATGTGACGACCCGTACTCGGCACCCTCTGAATCCGACAGTAAACTACACATGTCCGAACCAAAGTGCACTAATTGCAGATAATCATGAGAAAGAAAAGAGAGGGTGAAAAAAATTATTGGCACCAAAATTGGCCACTAATACCCAAAGAAGGATTTGTGTAGAGAGATCAATGAAGATAGAAAATTAAAATAGAGGAATATACGCAGATTCAATTGTAAAAACCAAAACACCGGATTTATAGTGGTTCGGCGTAATTGTCTACGTCCATTTTGAATTTAATCTTTATTGCTGTTTCAAATAATTGAACACAGATATAATCCATGCACCAACAACTTGAATACAAGTTCTAACTGAAAAAGAATAAGTCTTCAAAGTGACAGAGCCTCCCAAATGTTTTCAAAAAAGGTCCTTTTCGCTGTGCTCCTACCCTTCTATTTATATGCCAAGATAGGCAGGACTTCACTTACGGGCCCAGGAACAAGGTATCTCAGCCCACAGTAGGTGACTTCTTATCATCGAACTAGGCATGCCTAACGAGCCGTGCTGAGCGAGGAATGCCGATCGAGAATTGTTTGGTCGATTGTCAAGTAACTTGTAATAATCCCTCAGAAGAACCGAAGCAAGTAGCGAGTTGACTCAAAGCAAAGTTATGTCGAACGCCCTTACTTTGTTGTGGACTCGACAACTTATTAACACCTCTAGTGTGCACCGAGCCAGGGATGTCGAATGGCAGTTGCCGAGCGACCATGCCGAGTGGCTTTGCCAAATGATGTTGCCAAGGAAGGTTGCCGAACGATGTTGGCCGAATGGTAGATGCCGGGCGGCGATAACTAAGATGCTAACACTTCTAAGGTTGGAACACTTTTACACCGAGTGGTGATTGACCGAACGATGAACTTTGGGTAGTTGGCCTGAAGCTAGGTCAAGCCGAGCGTCCCCCTTCGCTCGCCCTGTTGAAGTCATGCCAAACGATAGATGCCGAACCCTCCTGTGCCGAGCGATAATGGTTGAACAAAGGATCTCAAGTGATGTTGGTCGACACAGAGAATGCCAAGCAGAGGATATAAGCCGAGTGGCATTTAGGCCGAGCGTCATTTAGGTCGAGCGGCGTTTAGGTCGAGCGGCAATTAGGCCGAACGACATTTAATAGTCTACCTCTCATAGCCAAGCCAAGCAACCGGGCAACATTTTGCCCCCAAAGCGTATCGTGAGAGCCAATCATGATATGCTTTGAATCATAAACATATCATGCTTCCGACTCTTCTCCTCCCATCAGGTGGAATTCGCTTCTTCATTCTACTATGTCTTCTACAAGGCTCGGTCGATATTCGTGCACCGAACCATCCGTTCGGCAAGTTCTCAGTGGCTCGGCATAACTGCTCACCGAACCACTAAAATGCCTTGACTGGGTCGACTGGTCGATGCCTGTTCACCTCTCCTTCATCATATAAAAAAACCGACACTTCTCTCCATCACTTCTCTACTTTCACCTCGACTCTACAGGAACTCGTAACTTACCTTCCCTTAAACTTCGGCTACCTCTCCAATCTTCCATTCCTACCCTGAATCTAGCAAGCTCTTCCAACAGCTCCTCTCCAGATCAAGTCTAAAAGACTTTCAATATCAAACCTAGCAGATCCCTAAGCCTCAATCATCCTCTAAGGTAGGAATTTCTCCTTCAATCATTTTTTTCAGACTAGGAAGTTTAGCATGAAATTCGAATTCGTGAATTTCCTTTAGATTATGGACAGTAGGAGGCGTGTAGATGAGGAAGACGAATCGAGGTTCGAACGTGTCATAGGGCTAGAACATAGTACAATTTTAACTGATTTCAAGTGTAGTGGAATGGAGAGGAGAAGGGAAAGGGACATTGGTAGTTTCCAGGTCATAGGTTCCTGCTGGTCACCGAGCGCTGGATTTAGGTTGTTAAAGTGGAACTAGATTGTTGATCGAGCATTCGACCCTCGTATTTCAGATGGAAACTGGTCGACTATGATGTAGGTCGCTCGGTAGTCCTTATGTGAGAGTGATGTTTGGAAGGTAGAAGAAAGCAGGTTGTGTTGCCTTCCTGCGAGAGTGATGTTAAGGAGGTAGAAAGTAAGTAGGTTGGTGTTTAATGAGTGGGTCGGTGTATCTGGCTTAGGCAGTCAAACCAAAGAATGCCGAGCGAAGGCATTTGAACCTAAGATGTCGAGCGACGTTCGTCGAAACAGAGAGTGCCGCGTGATGGACTTAAGCCGAGCGGCATTTAAGTCGTGTGTTTCGAGTGTCGCTCGGCCTTGATCCTTGAAGTAGGCAATAACAGTCGAAATCATTCCAACCTGAACATAACTCATGTTGAATTCACTTACTTCCCATGCCTAATCATATGCTAATAAACAAGGACAAGGACTTAAGCAAACAAGCATATCGAACTAATCTGGACTGATAACTCCCCAGTTTCAAAATTATAAACCTAAGTTTAACCTGATTAGAACAAATAGTAGCCTTCAACATATAGTGCCGATGCCCGAGTTCAAAAGTGAAATCATCATATGACAGGCTCTCGGAGACAGTCAGCGATGACAGTCTTTGAAGAAGACATTTCAAAGCTTAAATTTACATTATCACCTTCTAGACTATTAATTCTTTTTAACTTATACTCAAATAATTGCACTAATCCCCACACCATATAGGGGAAGCAATTTTTCACTGTCTACGCCAAAATTGGTCACCAACACCCTTTGGTGCTTTCACCGAGAAGGTTGAACTCAAGGATTCTAGCGCTTAGAATTTGATTTCGAAAGTTCAAGGGTTCAGATATGAAACACCGTGACAAGGCAATCAAGCAGAAGGCCTAGAAAAGAGAGATGTCAACATGAAGGAAGCCAGGAGGCTTCGTCAAGAGCCAACCAGACTTCAGCTTTCATCACCCGAGATGAAATGGAAATGATGATGGGAGTGACGCACGAAGAATTTCTGAAAAGGAAAGAAGAGATGATGCAAAATTTTCTTCGTCAAACTGGACAAACTAGAGTACAAAATCAGGCCCCTGCAACTGCGGAAGATGCAGGAGATAGGAATCAGGAGCACGGAGCTACTAGAATTCAAAATGGAGAAGGACTATTTGGCGCAGCACCAGAGCTAGGGGACGCTCACTTAGAGCATGTTGACCCAATACCGAGAAAAACATCAGGTGGGCCAGAACAGCATGGCATTGGTAGAGGAATGAATGCTCCGCCAAGAGAACAGATTCTAGGATTCCCACGTGAACTAGGGGGCAGGTCGAAGGCAGTGGGTGAGGACTATAGCTCGGTGATGGTGACAGATTGGCGGAGATGGTTAGACAGGCTATGAGAGGTGGACTGGTAAACTGTAACGTACGCGATTTTTCATTGCCGAAAAACCGAATAGTTAGGGTTTTTTTAAAAGAATTTAAGAAAAGAAAAAGTAGAAAAGAAGAGATAAGAAGATAGAAAATAGAGAGAAAAGAAAATAGGAAATAGAAAGGAAAGAGAAAACAAGTAACAGAGGAAAAAGAAGATAGAAATTTTTTATATAGAACAAAAAGAGAATAGGGAGGAAACAGAACAGAAAGGAAACAACTGAACAATAACAGAATCTCACAATTCGCAGCGGAACAACATATAATAATAAATGAATAATCTTTAAACAAAGAACTATATCAGTTATTACATTTTATACATTACATTTCATCAAATCATCAGAGTATACAACATCATACAACATCAAACAGTGCAGCGGAAAAAGAAATACTATATAAACTAGTAATACGCCATGCCATCCAGCTTGTCTCCAGCAACTCCAGAATATCCAGAATATCCTGATAAACCTAACTCTTGACTGCCCGTGTGGAAATTGGTGGGCACCCAGAGTTTAGGAAGGAAAACAATAAACTCCAAGTCAGTCATGTGACTGGTGTGAGAACTCAAAACAGTTTATTTATCTTTAAAATCAAAATAGAGGAATATTTTTAAAGTCAATTCGCAATGCTTTTAAAAATGAGACTACCATAAGGCCTCCCGCACACACACACAATGCAAACGCAGAATCGGAGGAGATTTCTCCTTATGATAGTCAAAGATGCTTGATACGCATTAAAAGAACATTTGATATTATTACTAGTGCATAGTGTAGAAAAAAATTCATTTCAAAAGTAGAATATAAATCTTAGCCAACATACGACCATTATCGTATGCCTACTATAGCTAACTATGTTCAATAGCAGGTTACCGCCACATTCCATAGCAGGTTATACAACTAAAACCGTACAAGTCTCGTATTGTTTCTTTGGATTTCCAACGAATGATCAGGCCAAGGAACTTCCCATTGCCACATGAGAATGCCTCTGGATGGACATCCCCGAGAACCAAACCGGATCTCTACCAACACAAGGCCGGGTTACCCCTAACTGAGTAACAACTGACCGAATATGCCATCCCCCGGTCCTTTGGGACCTTTTCAACCAAGCGCTCATAATCAATTCACACAATCATAACAAAGTGTTTTCAACATGAGTAAGTATCTGGGCTCCATACCATGATACCACCCTTTTCCAGAAGGAAATGCACACATCCTAAAGGGCGCTACCCCTCATAACCTTGCTGCTTCTTTCCTGTTTTGACCATTCACGGGGTGTGAGGCTCGACGAAGTCACGTCCACAAAAACATACTTTATACAAAAGCCATGCTTTGGGTCAACAAATGATCATAGAAATGATCACAAAGATAGACGATCAAATAAACGATCCTATCACAAATAATCAACACAATGATCATTTACAGCAACACTCAGCATGTCACATTACCAAATTGGGAATATATCGCTGATAACATTCAACTACATAACCTCTAAGCTCGTACGTCTCAGAGAAGGGTGTTAAGCTAAAAGAATAAATTCTTCGCCACCAACAGAAATATATTTGAAAGAAATCGTCTTTATATCTCAATTTGTAATGTCAGACATACAATCCATACAAGTCTGTTCCGGGCTCGAACAAAACCGAAGGCACTTCTTACGAAGCCCTTGCAATCCGGGTATTCACAATCCCGATCGAATTTCCCATCACTTAAGGAATCTCTATACCAGGAGCTACCCAGTGCAGAGACAATCGATAGGTCATCCTACCGCTTTCACAAATACTCGGTCTTCAACACCGATCTTCAATGCAATTCACAATGACGTATCACATATTCGGAATGGGTTATACGACCCCATGGTCCTTTCCCGGTTAACCCGAATAGTGAGCGCTTATTCAAAAATAAGTGTGGCATTCAAATTCAAACAAATCACATCAAATACCCATTCAAAGGGAAATATTGATAGTCGGTTATTGAACTATCAATGGATATGCACAACATCACCAGTTTCCAAATAATTTTCCAAATTATTTATTTTCCAAAATATCTTTACAAGATATATAATTTTCACACTTCAAAAATAAATCAATATTTATTTTTAAACAAATTCCCCTTTCTTTTATAAATTCCATAGTGAATTTATATTTCAAAATATCTATGAATATACGATTTCAATTATTCATTTCAATTTATCTTCAAAAAGATAAATTCTCAAAGTATTCACTTTATATTGGAAAACATTTCCATACTTATTTAATAAGTAATTCACAGATTTTATTTATTTTCAACACTTAGAAAATATTCAATATACTTAAATCGAAATTAAGTATATATTTCATTCTTTAAGGAAAACATTCTCTTAAACATATTTATTTGGGCCAAAACGAATGTTGCGTAAAACATTGTTACGACAACCCAAAATCACTAGTATAGGGATTCGAAATTAAAATAGATATATAAATCCCAATACTATTCAAAACATTTCCTTTCGGAAATCATTTACTATAACAACAGTGTTATAGTCCACTATTTCCTTTTATTTCTCGAAAACGTCTATTTCAACAATGAATGTTGAAATCTATGGTTTCGAATCTTAACCCAATTAAAACATCGTTAACTTGTTTTAATTCTATTTAAAACATCACATTCAAAACAATTTCTTTAACATATTATTCACTATTCAAAAACGTGAATAAACTTCGTTAACAATTTCATCCTTTTATTCATTTTATTTTAAAGGATTATTCACAGTTCAAAAACGTGAATATAACTCCATTAATAGGTTTCAACAATTTACTTCTTAAAATAAGTCGTTTGCGAATTTTATAAAACAACGTTTATAAATTCTATTAATATTTATTTTATAACAACTTCCTTTTATAAATTCCTTTATTAACCTATTCGATTTATAACTCAATTATAAAACAAAGGTTCATATTATAAGTCAAATACTTATAATTTATTCGTTTACAAAAACCGGTCCTTGGAACTTCATAATTATAAATCCTATAACTTATAAGATTCGATGATTTATTCTAAACTATTCTTATAATGACTTTATAAATTTTATAAACCTATTGTTTATAAAATTCCATTTATAATTTCACCGTTTATAATTCTATAAATTTCATTCAATTTATGAAATTCATTTTCATTTCATTCAAACACTTATAAAAACTCGTTTTATAATTTCAATATTTCAATTTATAAATATCCATTTATAAATCTCTTAATATAATTCAATTTATATTATTCTTTTAAAACGTCTTTAATCTCCTTTATTATTTCACCATTTTGATTTATAAAATAATCAAATTTTATAAATTCTATATTTAAACTTTTCACAATAAATTCAAAAATCCCGATTTTTCTATTTTATAAAATCAATAGCATCATATTCTCAAAAATCAGTTTTTTAACTATTTTTCTCAAAAATCATAATTTTTATAACTTTAAAAATTATAACGTTTATTTATTTAAAATAGATCAAATTCCAAACATATAGTATATTTTCAAAAATCACTTTATAAATCATTTTAAAATTCCAAAACTTGGTCCACTGATGCTACATATCAAATAGTCAATCACGACAACAACGATATCATATATCAATATGATAATCCATCAAATATCAAAATATCTGAAATCAAATAAAAACTGTTGAGGAATCCAGTTGGATCCCTCCAACCTGTTTTCCTGCGTCCACAAACATTAGCACAATACCAATTTCGCTCCAGTACGAAATTATCGCGGTATATGTTTTTATTAAATATTATCCGCTTAATAGACGGCGCAATAGGGTCTCATCCGCTAAACAAAAAAAAATGCGGGAAATCAATAACTCCAATATATACATATGCCAATATATATATATTGCTATTATATATAATACCAATTTCACTGTTTACGAAATATTCGCGGTATATGTTTTTAATAAATAACATCCGCTTGCTAACGGCGCATAATGTCTATTTTAACAATCAATAGATAACAATCATCATTCAAACATGCATTCAAATATTTTAAATCTAACTATTTAAAATAAAATCGAAACTGATTCGATTGAGTGAGAAGTTCTCACCTTGATTCCAATTTCGTTTTAGCGATTTATTTCGAATAAAATTAAACGGACGTATAATTTTACCCAAAATTCTTACTAACTCCAAACGACTCCAATCCAATTCCATCGCGTAGTGCTCGTCCATACGATTCCAACGCAACTGGTTTCGTGCGTTTTCGACCTCGTATGAAAAAGATATTGATTTTACAAGTTTACACGATTTTAATAACTATAATTACAACATTAATTTATAATTAAAACCCTACAACAATTTTAGGCCGTGAGATCTGCAAACCCCTCATCTGGACCGTCCCCCCCCTTTCTCTCCTCTTCACGTTTACAGCCGAACGCATATGAACCCATATGGCAAATACTAGGGTTTCGATTCACCACCTCCACGTCGAGCTTGAACGCGATCAGGATACTCCATGTCGTGCGCCTAGCCTAGCACTATACTCGGCCCAAGGAGCTTGAAGCTCGACCATACATAGGCTTGGAAATTCGTGCCCAAACGTGTGTACTTCATCTCCAATTTGCCGCTGATCCATGAAGCTATTCGCGATCTTGACCGTTGATATTAAAGATCTCATCGAGCTCTTCAATCTTCTAGTTGGAAGATTCTTGAATCGTTGAGTGGATTGGAAGATAACTGAAGGAGAAAGTTGGAGTTTTTCGGCCGTTCATGGGGGTGCTGGTAGCTAGGTTTAGAAAATTAGGGTTTAGTGTTTTTATTTTTTTAATTTATGAAGGGTGGGGCTATTTATAAGAAAATCGATCGACACTATTCATCCGAAAATTCCAAACTCCGATTTACACGCCGTAACCAGCGTTTCTAGGGTTTACCCCACGTTTCGGACACAATGGAACAGGTTTCGGAAGCTAATTCGGACATCTGTGCGAGTTATGGCAGTAAACGTTCAATTTAAATTAAACCGATTTAAATCGATTTCTAGGCGTTTTAATTTGTACCGGACAAACCGTAAATCCAATTGACACGAAATTTGAAACCTTACAATAATATCACATTACGGATCCGATGAAACTAGTTTCTTCAAAATCCGAGACTTTTTGAAAAATAGCTATTTTAACTCGCCAAATTAATATTAAAAATAATTCGATGCGTTTCGAGCTGCCACGATCAAACGATAACTCCGATTGCTACGAAAACTGAAATCCGGTAATAACTAACTATTACGGATCCAATGAAACTGGTTTCGTTCAATTCTGAGACTGTCCAAAAATTGACTATTTTCACTAGTCGATTTTAATATTAAAATATTCAATTTTCACAAATTAACTTTTAATTCGATTTTAAAAGTTCTAAAATATCGTTCTTACTTCAACATGATAAAATAAAATTTTACAAATCATTTTCAATCATATTTAACTCAATTTTCAATTATTTCCATAATTTAACATATTAAATTATCGATTTAATTATCCAATTAAATTCAATAATTCAAAATAAAATTTATTTAACTTATAAATTTCACTTATAAATATTTAAAATTAATTAAATATTCAAATTTTAATTATTAAAAATCCTGGGTCGTTACATAAACAGAGACTTGGAGGATGTGAGTAGGAGTCCCTTTACTCCAAATATCAAGCGAGCTAGAAACCCGTCGGATTTTAAGCTACCATCGTTGGAGATGTATAATGGGAGGACAGACCCTACGGTTCATCTGAAAAAGTATATGAGGAATATGGAAGTGAAAGGGGCATCAGAGGAGGCCATGGCCCGATGCTTCCCATTATACGTGGCAGACGTTGCGGCGCTATGGTTTAGGCAACTGGAGAGTGGATCTATCGAAACATGGACTGATCTGACTGAAAGGTTTATGAGGCATTCAGGGTTCACATTTCGAGACCTAAGAATGTGATGAGTTTGATAGCACTGAAAAAAAGAGCTGGGGAATCTTTGAGAAGCTTTTGACCCGATTCAATGCAGTTGCGGCATTGGTGGATCGACCGGATCCATCCATGGTTTTGATGGCAGCTGTATCAGGCATAGCTGATGGCACAGAATTCAAGAATTCGTTGACAAGAGATTCTCCTATGGATCTAGGAGAATTTTGTCATGAGGCTGAAGGATTTTTACAGTTAGAGGATGCAAATGCTGAAAGAAAGGAAGGAGAAGAAATCAATGTTTATGCAGTCAAGGGTGGAAATCCCCCTGAAGAAGGTGCAGAAACTAGCAAAGGGAAATGAAAGGCTGAGGATAATGATAATAGATCAACATGACCACGAAAGGAACCAAGATTCACCTTATATACGGAGCTAAACAAGACTTTGGAGCGGATCAACCAGGACACCAAGGGACATGTTTCTTATCGAAAGCCGATGAAGAGATATCCAACTAGCAACGAGAGAAGGTCAGACAAGTATTGCTCATTCCATGAGTTGAATGGTCACAGTACAAACAATTGTAAATACTTGAAGGATGAAGTCGATGGGCATATCTGGAATGATTTTCTATCGCAATTTGTGGGAAGGAGGGCCACGACGGTGGAACAAGAACGACCACCACCTGTACCAACTGAAGACGGCTCGGGGTCGAGACGTCAGCTTATTATCAACTGATTGAAATAATGATGAACGAGTGGCAAACTCCACACCGACACGATTAAATTGTTTACACATGTACAAGACCGCGAACGATCCTCAGGCATGCTCTGATACAACTATAAACCACATCGATGTAGGTGTTCGCACTCTGACGTCACTGTTTTGCTTTTGTTTTTTTGCTTCTTCTGTTTAGATTTGATTTTGTCGAACATTTCTGTTGAAAAAATCAATTGAATGGATATTTGGTTTTGATATTTTTGAAACGGCTAAGCTACTTATACATGTACGGGATCGCAAATGGTCCTTAGGCATGCTCTGAGATGGCGATAAACCGCCCTAACAAACAATCCAGAAACTCGGTCAAACGTGAAATCTGGTATTGATGATACTAAGTCCCTCCCGGGCACACTCACAATTTGCCTCGAACGACACTCGACTTCGATCTATCACTATTCGCCACGAACGGCACCCGATTGCGAAGGATCACAATTCTCCTCGAATGGCACTCGACCGCGAATAGTCACAATTCGCCACGAACGGCACCCGATCACAAACGATCACAATTAGCCTCGAACGGCACCCCGACCGTGAACGGTCACTATTTTACGCGAACGACATCTGACCGCGAATGGTCACATATCACCTCGAATGACATACAATCCCGAACCATCGTCAATCATGGTCAGATAAGACTACGAATTTCTTTGCAGGTCATCCATAGATGTGAACATCTGACTTATGGCATTACAAAACACACCTTCCTATCGCAAGGCATGTTTTGGGGAGGCAAGTGTTATCCCGCCTTTTAGCAAGGCCATGATACCAAAAGATTAATTGGAAAACAAAGAAAATTCGTCATGAATATGGATTGTATGTAGGTCCGCTATGGATATCGACGAATTTTGTCCGAGTTCGAATCGAGTTATAATTGATATGACACGACAAGCAGAGCCGTAGAAGCCAGTGCTCCAAATTTCAGATCAATCGGAGTTCATATGTATGAAATATAATCGATGCAATCTAAATGGTCACTCTATTCGTATCCATCAAAGGGTCACGTTCGAATCGATCAGATTCGAATCCATCTAAAAGGACCTTATTCGTATCGGTCGAGCTACGCATCCATCTATTATGCATGATTTCGAATCGATGAGTTCGTATCCGTGCAATGCTCATCTATCCGTATCCATGGAGCTCGTGTTCGCATCAGTACATTCGCATTCATCTGAACTACGTAGTTCGTATCCATCACATAATAACTATTCGTGTCGATCATGGAGCTACAATTCGTATCCATCGAGATGTACTGCATTTCATGTCCATCAATAAGAGAACTTCTCTTCGTACCCATCGGCGACTGGCCCGTTCGAATCCATTGGAAGTAACATGGGGATCTGTTTCGTATCTATCCTATCGATACGAAATATGTTGTCATAATCGATACAAAGGGCCATCCATCGATCGATAAGAAGTTAGCACCGAGCGATCGATACGAGCAAAGCATATGCGTGGGAATGACTCGGGCAATTCAGTGCAAAACGTGGATCGATTCGAAAGTTGCGTGCTACGTCAACGCCTGGGCACGTGTCAAATGCGCGATATGAACAGATGGACGTGAAGGCTATGGATTGGAACTTGGCAGCCTTCGAAAAATGCGAGATTGCATCAATTATATCTCACAAAGCACAAGTCCAAATGCTATGAAATTTTCACAGAAGCTTACGTACAAGCCAAAGAAGGTTCGTGCCAAATTTCGACTCCATTGGACAAAATCTTGATCGATACGAAATTGGTTCGTATCGGTCACGGATTGAGTCGAAACTTAATGGGCGATCGCGTGGGCCCACTCACGTGCCAGAAGGAGTTTCTCGAAGTTTAGGCAAGATGTCAGCCTCCTACGCCTATAAATAGAGCCCTGCAGGCAACAGAAAAGGGATCTTCTCGGTTATCCAACATCCAAACTCTGCCAGATTCAACATTGCATTTATCAATGCTGTTGTACTTTAATTACAGAGCTATAACTCCTTATAATCCACTACAATCGATTGTAATCATCAAGTGAATCAATAAAGTCATCAACTTCAGAGTGGAAGTAGGTCAGATCGCCGAACCACTATAAATTCTGTGTTGTTTACAATTTTCTTTTGAATTTTTTGAGTATTCTTCATCTCTATTTCTCTACATACTTGTTATCCATGATATGTGATTGTGAATTGGTGCTTTCATCGGTAGTTGGGTGTTTGTGAACAATTTTGGCGCAAACATTCATTATGTCTAATATTGATTGTCTTTCAAGTATAGTTTAAACATGTGTTTTTCCAATCTTCAATGCTCATTGAAGATGTCTAGAAAATTGAGCTCTGCTACAATCTCAGATAAACCTGAACCAAGGTTTCAACAAGAAGTAGTTGGAACTTCAAATCCATCGACAACCCCTGTACAGAATATTCCAAATCCAACGATTGCATGTGTTGACTTGGTTCTTGATGCCCTAGATGCAGCTATCATCTTAGACTGTCCGGTTAATTCTCAAGCTTTGAGAATCAAATGCTTTTCACCGACTATGCTCAATCCATGGAATTCCTTGACTCGATGTACTGGTTCCATCGGGACAAGATCGTCCTCACCTGCCCCCAGTCGAATATACTACCTGCAAAAAATTCACGTGCTGGGTTGGTAGCGTGCCACCATTTAACTCCTTCCTTCGCGATCTGCCGTAGTATATTGAGATCTCCCAGGATAGTTACATCCCAACTATCGTGCATTAATTTATGGCACGTGTATTCTTTTCAGGATCATTCTATTTAGGCTCTTCACTCCTGGCGACATTCGCTATATTTATTATTTCAAGAGACAGTCCGACAGCCCATCTTTCGCATTCCTTGAGCCACATAATAAGTGCCAAATCCTTATGGGGGCATGAAGCAAGTTCGCCCAATATAAGCAAGAATGGTTTTATGTGCGCTGTCCCATTGGTTTTGCACGGAGATGGCTAGAAGGGATTAAGTTTCGTTTTTGGATCAATACTTGTACGTGGCAGAAAGTGCATCATTTCCAACACCTGTCTATACTTTTACAAGTATCAGTCCATGTCCTGAAGGCTCCGGGTACTCTGAGGCCATCGAATCTATTTGAGCTATTCCCACGGCAAACCGGGACATCATATCCATCATTACCAATGAATCGCTCTTGAAATTTGGGTTGTTAACGAAAGGTCGCCGAATAAGTCTTCCTGATGGTGCCATTATAACTGGGCCTGCCTCGGACAAAGGCAAAAGGCAAGCTAGGCCTTCAATACATGGCACCCCCGATACACCCGTTGAGGGCGAGATTCGAGAAACTAAGGTGTCAGAAGCATCAGGTGAAAATATAGGTCCTGCTCTGGTACCAGTGGTTGAGGCACATGACACTGATGCAATGCCTCTTCCTTTAAAGGGAAAAAAGAAATTGGCTTACAAATTAAGGAAAAAGACGGTAGCGGAACCTCAAAGGTCATAATTACTCAAGTGGAGAAAGAGCCGTCAGCACAACACTTAGAGGGTTCATTGAAAGGCTTATCTGACCTAACTATTCTTGACGACTTGCTCAACTATGGCTTCAATGATCTAGAAGCCCTAAAACTACATTCGCCCGTAAGAGGCGATGAAGGCGTTTAAGCCCATAATCAAGGAGAAAAAACTCCGATAAGTAAGGCTAAAGAAAATGGTCTATCGGGGGGAAACATTAGGACACACACAATAACATTTACACCTCATCTTGCACTTAAGCTTCAGCCACCATGTGATTCTGGCTAACTCGTGTTCACATAATTTCTGTGCAGGTGATATGGGACATTCTCATGGATTCGACCGCCTTTGCGGGTCCTCTATTTTCCATCATTCTGACCGGGATTCGGACTCTGGCAAACGCCGGGATTGAGATGGCAACATCGATAGGGACTATCACTCCCGGGACTCATCATCTCGAAGGAAAATCTACAATCATCTTCATACCATCATGATCCTCCCTCTCACCCGGAGCAAGGATGGGAGAAATCTGGTCATAATGGGTCCCAGTCCGATACCCCCCGCGACTAACACTCGGGTTCATCTAGCACCAGGCAGTCCCGGGAACTTCACAAAAACCCCGTAGTCTAAAGACAAACTTCCTATGCTTCCGCACATGATCCGTCGATAGCAGAAAAGCTATTTAAGCTTAAGGCCACGTTCCTAAAATTATGTTTTGACGGTCTAAAGTTTCTTCTAGCGATTCATCACATTCCTGGGCACGTTAAACAAAGTGCCATTGCTTACAACAATGATGTCTACGTTCAACATGACGCATTCATTCATTTGGCAAAAAAAGTTTCAGAAGTCTCTATCGAACACCAACATAAAATTGATCATCTAAAACTCGAAGCCATCCATGAAAAAGACATTATCAAAGCCCAGGATGAAGAGCTTTCCTTATACAAGTCTAAGCTTGAAACTGCTCAAAACAATGCTAAAGACACAGTTGAGGCAGTTACTCATCTAGAGGCCATGCACAAGAAAGAGCTCGATGAAGCGGTTCAACGCTATGGTGCCTTAGCTCTAGAGAAAGACTCCGTTCAGAAGGAGAGAGATGCGTTCGCTCAACGAGTCAGAGAGTTGGAAGAGCTACTTTTCAAAGAGAAAGAAAAAAAGATATCTGCTCAGGAGGAGTTGCAACGATACTACGATGAAATTGTTGCTACACGACTCCTGAAAACAAAGCTCGATGTAGAACTCTCCATGGCTGAAATGCTGAAAGATGAAGCTCATGAGGAGGGAAAAAGAATAGCACTCATGGATATTAATTCTCGCCTTGAGGCGCTTGCTGAGGCTGGTAGAGAGGAGATTAAGTGCATGTTTGACCCGCTCATAGCCGAGTACAATGCTCGAGTTCTCATGCATCGCGACCTAACATTTCTTGGCGAGGGTTACCTCAAATCTTTGGCCGAAGCATGGGAGACTTTGATAAAGATCAAAAAAGTTGAGTCGGGCACCAAGAGGTTGAGGAAGAAGCTCTAATGAAGGAGTTTCTCTGGGGAAATGAGCCTTTGGACTTGTCTCCAGCGAAGGCTCTTTATAGCAGAGGCTTCTCCTCGTCGAAAGGAAAGAATGACATTGCCGGTCCATCCGCAACCGAATCTCCAATTCCTCCCCCTACTCAACCGACTGGTCATCCATCACTTGATCCCTTCGAGCAACACATTGGCTATGATCCGAAAGATCCTAGCCTTGATATTCATGTTCTATCTCCCATTCTAGAGGGTGAAACTCCCCAGACAATTGAGAGTCGGCCGGAAATCGGTACATAACTTTTCTTCTCAAAGTTCAAAGGGCCGTCATTTTCGGGGAGTAGTTAATGTATTCTAACATTTGTCTCTTATGATTTTCTGTAGGCCATCCTGATCTCGAGCTAAGTCCAAGGAGCGATGTCGCCTCAAAGAACGAAGAAATCACAGGAGAGGCAATTCAAACGGGAGAGACTCCCTGTCCTGACGCTCAGGTGATAGAGGCGCTTAATGAAAACAAATCTAAAAATCCATCACCCATTGAAGGAGATTATAAAGTTGAGATTACAAGCGCCTCCGAGCATACTTCAAAATTGAGTATGACGGAGCAACTTATAGAAGAGAAGAAGAAGAAGGTTGAGATCAAGGCCGAGCACCAAGTAGTGGAACTAGATGATCCTTTGAACAGACCTTTGAAAGTCATTCTTCCCGGTGGGTCCAGGACACTGGAAGTTCCTCTTCCTTCCTCGAACATCACTTCCCTAGCAAGTAAGGCGTCCAAGAGAAAACGCTTGGGGGAGGAGTCGTCTGAGAAACCGAGGAAGGAGAAGAAGTCCAAGAAGTGCCTATCATGCCTCGTTCAACGAGAATAAGCTTTGATTATGTAATTATTTCTATTTATTTTCATATCCAATGAAAATAGACATTTCACTCCGAGTCTAGGAGGAGTGGAACTTTGTTTTGGGATATGTGAATAAAACGTAGTTTCTTTGTTTTTCAACGACTTTCGCTTTTCAGCTTATTATCTAATTTGTTGCTATTACTCAAAATTCGGTGAGTTACACAAGCTCTAGTTCACCTTCATGTGACTTGGGTATTTTTTGAGAATCATTGATATTCGATTTCGCATTTTGGGTATTTAGAATACTTTTAGTCCGCACTCTGGGAACTTAGAGATTACGAGTCATTTATACTCTAGTCCGCACTCTGGGGACTCAAAGTACTCCAGTCTGCACTCTGGGGACATGGAGATTTTAATTCGTTTATAATCTAGTCCATACTCTAGGGACTCAGAGTACATCAGTTCGTACACCGAGGACTTGGAGATTTTAAAGTCATTTATATTCTAGTCCACACTCTGGGGACTCAGAGTAAGCCAGTTCGCACTTCGGGGACTTGGAAATTTTAAATCATTCATATTCTAGTCCGCACTCTTGGGACTCAGAGTATTCCAGTCCGCACTCCGTGGACTTGGAGATTTTAAAGTTGCTTATACTCTAATCCGCACGTTGGGGACTCAGAGTACTCCAGTCCGCACTCCATGGACTTGGAGATTTTAAGTCATTTATAATCTGTCCGCATTTTGGGGACTCAGAGTACTCCATTCCGCACTCCGAGGACTTGGAGATTTTAAAGTCGTTTGTACTCTAGTCCACGCTCTAGGGACTCAGAGTACTCCAGTCCACACTTCGGGGACTTGAACATTTTAAGTCGTTTATACTCTAGTCCGCACTCTGGGGACTAAGAGTATACCGGTCCGCACTTCGGGGACTTGGAGTTTTAATTTTTCTTTTTGTGCGTGTTCATACGCCAGACAGAATAGTGTCACTTTAATTTTTGTCATAGATTATCACGCACGAAAGCATCAATAATTCATGGAAAATATGGCTTCAAGCCTTTATCAACGAAAATAAACTAAATTGTCTTATTACATGTCGGAAATTAAGAATCAACGAAATAAAAATATACTGGAAATAATTGCAACTAAAATGCGAAAGAAATAAACTAAGTATAATAACGTCGCAGATGCTCGTTGTTCCATGCTCGGGGAAGTGTCGCGCCATCAACGGTCACTAGCTTGAAAGTTCCCTCTTCAAGCCTCTGTTCAATGACGCATGGACCTTCCCATGTGGGATTCATATGCGATGGGACCGGGAAAACTCGTTTCAAAACGAGATCGCCCACATCAAAGATTCTAGATCAGACATTTTCATTATAATGTCGAGCGACTCGGTGCCTATATGCGGCTTCCCTTGAATCAGCTTCTTCACATTTTTCATCAACGAAGTCTAGTGATTACAGCAAGAGATCCCAATTCGTCTTAGGGTCATAATGAGTTACCCGATGTAAAGGAACTTCAAGTTCCATGAGTATAACGACATTCGTGCCATATGCCAATGCGAATGGAGTGTGGCCAGTCGCGAACTTGTGGGTGGTTCTGTAAGCCCAAAGTGCTATTGGAAGCTCATCCATCCACATGCCTCTAGCCTTTTCCAAACGTTTTTCCAATATGAACTTGATTATTTTGTTCACGGCTTCTACATCTCCATTGGCTTTTGGATAAGCAACTATTGCAAACCATTTCTCAATGCCATATTTTTGACAAAATTCTTTGAACTTCCTACTTTCAAACTAAGTTCTGTTGTCTATAATGATAGTTCGCGGAAGGCCAAAACAGCATATGATGTTTCGTACAACGAAATTAATGACCTTTTTGGTGGTGATTGTAGCTAAGGGCTCTGCTTCCACCCACTTGGTAAAGTAATCGGCCGCAACCATTGCGTATTTTAACGACCAAGGACTAACCATTTATGTGAGTTCCATTGGTGAATCTCTCGGGATTTTTGCGTATTTTTGACACTTATCACATCTTCTTACGTAATCTACAGCATGCCGATTTACTGTCGGGCAATAGTATCCATAGCGGAGGATCTTTTGTGCTAGTGTCTGCCCTCCATTATGGTCACCACTTTCTCCTTCATGAACTTCCTTCAAGACTCATTTTACCTCACCGTGGGCAATGCACCGGAGTAAGGGGACCGAGAATCCCTTTTGATAAATTATTCCATCCTGCATTACATATCGTGAATCTATACAAATGACTTGTCATCTTTCGCTCTTTCTTTCGGACAAGACCTCGTGTAGAAGTATTGCTTGAATAGGGTTATCCATGACTCCTTCATGATTTCTGTTTCTAACACGAAATCTACCTCCACCTTATTTATACTCGGAGCATGTAAGGTTTCGATGGGAACCAATACCATCTATTATGCATCACCAGCACTTACAAATTTGGCAGAAGAGTTGCTTCTCTGTTTTGTTCACGCGAGACATGTGAAATATCATAATACTTTAGGTCTGCCAACACCTCTTGAACCCAAGAAAGGTATGGGGCAAATCTTTGCCCCTTCGCTTGATAATCTTCCCGCACCTGGTACATCACCAATTGTGAGTCACAAAAGATTTCAATTGTTTTTACTAAAATTTTCCCGATAAGTTTCAAACTAGCAATCAATGCTTCATACTCGACTTCGTTATTTGTAACTGGGAAATTGAGCTTCAAAGCATAAAAAATTGATCAGTTTTTGGGAGTCACAAGAATTATACCAGCCCCAGAACAATGGTTGTTGGATGCTCCATCGGTGTATAATTTCCACCGAACAAAGGGGATAACACCATCACTATTTGGTTCATTTGATACATTAATTCAGTGATGAAGTCCACTAGTGCTTCCCTTGTATGGCCCTTCGTAGCAAGTAGGTAATATCGAACTGACTCAACTCGATATTCCATTTTAGCATTCTTCCAGAGGTTACTGGTCGTTGGAGTACTTGTCGTAAGGTTGATTAGTATAAATGCTGATCGAGTGCGCCTGGAAGTACGGACGAAGCTTGCATGATGCAATCACCGAGAAGTAGGCCAGGTTTTCAATTTTAGAATAATTTCTTTCCATCCCCATTAGATGTTTACTGACATAGTACACTGGCTTTTAAACTCGGTCCTCCTCACGAACCAAAGCCGTACCGATGGCATATGGGGATACAACAAAGTATGCATACAACATTTCATGGTCTACAGGTTTTGAAAACACCAAAGGACTTTCGAAATGCCTTACCAGAGCTCCAAATGTGTCCTCAAAGTCGGGCGTCCACTCAAAATTTCTCTTTTTTTTTCTTTATGACATCGAAGAAGGGAATACACTTATCCATCGCTCTGTATATGAATTAACTCAACGCGGCCACTTTTCCATTCAGGCTTTGTACTTGCTTTATAGTTATGGTCACTTGTATGTCTCGAATAGCCTGAATCTTTTCTAGATTAGCTTCAATTCCCCATGCATTAATAATGAGACCCAAAAACTGCCCCGATGCAACGCCGAAGGAACACTTCAGAGGATTGATCTTCATCCCATAATATCTAAGTATATCAAACATTTCCGCTAAGTCTCGAATGTGGTCATTTGACTATCGTGACTTCACGAGCATATCATCCACACAGACTTCCATTGTTTTACCAATTTGGTCTTTAAAGATTCGATTCACTAGGCGCTATTAACTTTCTCTTGCATTTTTCATTCCGAAAGACATCACTACATAGCAATATAGCCCAACGTCTGTAACAAAACTAGTGTGTTCTTGGTCTGAAATGTGCATCGGGATTTGATTATCCTGAGTACACATCCATGAACGACAATAACTCATGTTCCGCCATTGATTCGACTAGCTGGTCAATTCTGGGTAAAGGGAAACTATCCTTAGGGCATGCTTTGTTTAGGTTAGAGTAATCTACGCAAGTTCTCCATTTACTATTTGCTTTTTAAACTAGCATGGGATTAGATAGCCATTCAAGGTAGAGGGCATCATGAATGAACCCATTGGCTTTGAGTTTGTACATCTTCTCTATGAGAGCCGCGGACCTCTCCGAGATCATGCCTCTCTTTTTTTGTTTTGCTGGTACATACCTCAGGTCTATATTCAACATATGACTCATAATGGCAGGAGAAATCCCACGCATATCAAAATACGTCCAAGCAAAAACATCCATATTCGTTCGGAGGAAATCAATGAGATCGTCGGCCATTGAGGGGTTGAGTTGTGATCCAATCTTAAGTACTCGTGATGGGTCATCTCGGTTGACTGGAATGTCAATCGTCTGTTCAGCCGGTGATGCCTTTGCTTCCCTAGGTTCCTCATCATCATCCCTCGGATCTATGTTTCTATAGATCTGATCGCGTTACCCGAGCCAAGGCTTGGGCACTACTTGTTAATTTTCAGTGACCCGGGTGCGGACGGAGCTATCTGCAACCTTTCCTTTCTCTCTTCGCTAAGAATCTCTTAGCTTAGCCACATAACACGAACGACCAGTCGCCTGATCTCCTTGCACAATACCAACTACTTTGTATGTTGAAAATTTCAAAGTTAAACACCAAGGGGCCAAAGCTGCCCGGAGCTCTGCCAGGGCCCGTCGACGCAGAAACACATTGTATGGAGAATTGACATCCAAAATGATGAAAGGCAGGATTCGCACCATCCTACAATCCCCTTGTCCAAGTTCAACTAGCAATTCAGCATAACCCACTACATCGGTTGCTGCACCATTAAAGCCATGGATACAGGCTTTAGATGGTTTTAAATCCTTTGTCTCTATCTTCATTTGGTCATGTGCTTTTTTGAAGATGATGTTAACAGAACTTCAACAATCAATCAAAATTATTTTCACAAATGCTGGCCCAATTGTCGCGAGCTAGGTCATCGGGATTACCTGCGGAGCGGTAGCACTCCTGTAGGGGAATGTTGCCCCTATTTACCATCGGGTCAATGATAGGAGCCTCCACCTGATTAGAATCTCTGCTCCTGAATACTATATCATACATCATTGTTCGTTGCTGCTTAGCCGGGAACCCATCCTCCGTATTTGAAAAACATTCAAAATTTGCGTGCCTTTGGGAGTTAGATACCGCTTCATTTCCTGCCAATTCTTATCTGTAGAGTCGGGTCCACCGACTGTCGTGTTTATGACTAATCTACCCAAAGTTCGAGCAGGTTCCTCTGGATAGCGTAGAGCTTGCCTGCGATCGGGGTCTGATGTTCCTTATCTACCTTCCTATGGTTCTTGACAAACTCCTGCAACTTTTTCTGTCGAATCAGCTTTTCTATGGCATCATGGAGGTGTCTGCACTCCTTGGTATTTTTCCCGTAAGTCTCATAGAAGAGGCAATATTTCCCATTATGCTTTTGTTCCTCTATTGACTCTTTTGGGCATGGATTTTGGTATTGGAAAGTGCTATAGGTTGAGAGGTAAATATTTTCTAGTGATGCATTCGGAGGAATGTATTTATTGTAAGTCGGAATCCTTGGTTTCCATTTTCCTACTTCCCTTTTTTTTCGAGATTTCCTCCGTCGGACACTTTAGATTGCCCATGCTTGTTCCGGACATTGACCTGGACCTTCCTCGAGTTATCACCGTATTATTTTACAGCAATGTTGCTCTTTACATTCTCCTTGCTAGGCCCTGGTGCATTATCTCGCCTCGTCCACCTGGTTTCCTCCCTTCTTATGAATTGATGAGCCTTTGAATAAAAACGCTCTAACATAGTCGAAGGCTTTCCTACTAGCCAATCACCAAACTCCAAATCTGGATCTACCCCTCGCATGAAAGCCATCAAAATGGCATGATCATTTGGGTTACTAACTTCAGTAGCCGCAACATGAAATATCTATAAGTACTCCTTTAATGATTTCCCTGGAGCCTGAATCACATTGGACAAGGACATCACGTCCTTGGGACGAATGACATGAATCCTAAATTGTTCCACAAATTTCATCGCTAATCCATCAAATTTGGAGATAGACTGTAGAGAAAGTCGGGTGAACCATATAGTAGCGATTCTAGATAATGTTATTGGGAAGCATCTACACTTAGTTACATCATTAGCCCTAGCTGAATCCATCATCCATTCATATCTCATCACATGCTATCGGGAATCAGTCTTCCCTTCGTAAGCCGGAATAGTTGGCATGTTAAACTTCCTAGGGTACTTGGCTTACAAAATAGTATCTTTGAATGGAGTATGATTCGTGGATATCCCTCAATTATCATTAGTTAAGCCTTGATTTTCTCTCATCAGCTGTCTGACCATAGCCAGTAGGTCCTGGGTTTGTATGGAAGATGGCAGGTTGGATCTGTCCTACGAGACCGTTTTGGTTGTTGTCCCCTCTGTTGGCTGCCTACCAAACGTGTATCCTAGGGACTGGCTTCATTAGGACCTTGGTATGCCGGTCGTTCAGCTTTCATTCGCGCTCCAGATCCTAAGTTTCTCGCTCTAGCTTGGGTGTGGTTTCTGAGATGTAAGTAATCTCTAGTTGATCGATTAACAACACTTGCTTGTGTCGTTTCAGTTCTACGGCGTCTACGCTTGGGAGGTTCATTGGACGAAGTCGAGCTGTCAGATGAGGAATAAGGAGCAGGGGTACCTCCAGCATTCTGATGCTGTTGAGTAAGCTGAGTATAAGGTTGGCATTATCTTGAATCTGTTCATTAAGTTGTCTTCTACTTTCCATGAGTTCTCTCATCAGGTCATTGAACTCGTTATAGTGACAACTTCCATTTAGTTTAGGGCGGCGACTGTTCCTGTGCCTGGATTAACTTATTGATTGGTGGGTCCTACTTGCTGGACATTAGCAGTCTCGTTGACGTCCACATTGTGTGAGGCTGATCTGGTACGAGGTCTTCCCATCTTAAAGTTGTCGGTAGGAACTATGAGTAGAATCAACGGACTTCTTGTGAATGACTTGGATCTCCTTCGGGGGATTTCTACAATCCAGTAGCTACAAAGTAGATCCTAATAATATGAGAATGCAGTTCTCAGTGAAAGCACCAAAATGTTACCATCAAAATCTGTCTCTAACACCCAAAGAAGGTTTTATGTAGAGAGATTAATGAAGATAGAAAATTAAAATAGAGGAATATACGCAGAATAAATTGCAAAAACTAGAACACCAGATTTATAGTGGTTCGACGTAACTGCCTACGTCCATTTTGAGTTAAATCTTTATTGTTGTTTCAAATAATTGAATATAGATACAATCTGTACACTAACCACTTGAATACAAATTCTAACAGAAAAAGAATAAGTCTTGGAAATGATAGAGTCTCCCTAGTATTCTCGAAAAAAGGTCCTTTTCACTATGCCACTGCCCTTCTATTTATAGGCGAAGATAGGCTAGACTTCCCTTACGGGCCTAGGAACAAGATATCTTGGCCCACGGTAGGCGACTTTTGTGTAGAACCAGGCAAGCCGAACGAGCCATGCCGAGTGAGGAATGCCAGTCGAGAATTGTCTGGTCTATCATCAAGTGACATGAAGTAAGTCCTTAGGAGAACCGAAGCAAGTAGCGAGTTGACTCGAAGCAAAGTTATGTCGAACACCCTAACTTTGTTGTGGACTTGACAACTTGTTATCACCTCTAGTTTTCACCGAGCCAGCGATGTAGAACGACAGTTGCCGAGCGACCATGCTGAGTGGCTTTGCCGAACGATGTTGCCAAGGAAGGCTGCCGAACGGTGTTGGCCGAACGGTAGATGTCGGGCGGCGATAACTAAGATGCTTGCGCTTCTAAGGTTGGAACAATTTTACACCAAGCGGTAATTGACCGAACAGTGAACTTTGGGTAGTTGACCCAAAGCTAGGTCATGTCGAGCGTCCGACTTTGCTTGCCCTATTGAAGTCATGCCGAACGATAGATGCCAAACCATCTTGTGCCGAGCGATAGTGGTTGAACAAAGGATGTCGAGCGATGTTTTTTGACACAGAGTATGCCGAGCGAAGTCATTTGAACCTAAGATGCTGAGCGATGTTGGTCGATATAGAGAATGCCAAGTGGAGAACTTAGGCCGAGCATCATTTAGGCCAAGCGGCATTTAGGCCGAACGACATTTAATAGTCTACCTCTCATAGCCAAGCCAAGCAACTGGGTAACAAAAAAGGAGAATAAAGAAGAAGAGAAGAAAAATAAAAATAATATAGAATCTCACATCGTAGTGGGATAACATATAATATAGATAAATAATCTTTTCATAGAGAAACTATGATTTACATAAATCAGTATCAAAGTACATAATAAATAATCATCAGCTTGGATAGTTATAATAAACTGTCCTTACAAATGCTGATAATCTACAACAACAATGCAAAGAAATGTAGCGGAATAATAAACAAACACGTGTATACTAAATGAGGATCTCCAGCTCGCCTACTGAAGCTCCAAAAAGCACCAAATCTAAACCTATAAATATACTCGGTCTGACCCGAGCATTGAAAGGGAAGAACGCCCAGATCAGTCTGGTAAACCTGCATGAGAAAACACATCTCAATTGAATTTTAAAGTTACCAAAACTTTTCCTTTATCAAAACAAAAGGTATCTCGCATGACCAAGTCGCAAATAAATACCGCCAAAGTTTTTACCTTACAATAACCAAAACATCTCATATCAAATTTTCTTAAATTATAATAGTGTTTATTACACACATGTAACGACCCGTAAATTCAGTATATATTTTAAATGAAATTTTATTTGAAACTTTGATTTAAATTATTTTAAAATTGATAAATTTGGAATTTTAATATATATTTTTTGGGTTTGATGTGAAATATTTTTCCAAATTTAGTAAAATTAAAAATTTTCTGAGAATTCAAATTTTGATCAACCTTGGTCAAAGTTGGACTTCTGTTGAAAAATTTTAAAAATTTTAAATTTTTATTCTTTTTTTATGAAGCAGGATTTGATTCTAACATTCTCTCTGTTTTCGTTTCGTTAAATTCTGATTTTTACATCTCATAATATATAGTTTTCAGCATATTACATGCAATTATTTTCTTATTTTATTTTTCTTATTTATATTTTGGTTTTGGGCTAGATTAGGTTGAGATTTAGTTTATTTTTTTGTAGTTGGGAATAGACTATTGGGCTAGGAATTCCATTGGTCTTATGAAAGGGTATTAGATCTGGATAGTCAACTTTTGAGAAACTGTACGTACATATTTGTTTTCTTCCTTCTAGCTTCTCACTTTTCATCTTCTTGCTCAAAAAAATTAAGTAAGTTTTTTCTTCCTCCTCCTTAAAATTTCTAAGTTTTCTTCATCACCACTTCTCTTCTCCTTAGCTATCCATCACCTCTACCTCCTTCTTTCCCTTCATTAGGCCGACCTCCTCCATACCCAAAGCCAACCCCTTCTAGCACCATCATCCAAATCATGGCCGTAATCTCCCCTTAGACAATCAACCCATAGTTGAACCCTATCACTCACCTATTCTCGTCCACCAACATCCCATTAGCCACCCCTTGCCAAACCCTAGGCCGAATCCCTTCCTCTCCTTCCCCTTTCAATTGCTTCGGCCACCATCCATTTTTTCCAAACTCTTCTACTTCCCTAGTCGTGACTTGCCATAGCCGTGAACTTCCACTTACCAAAGCCATGTTAGCCGAACCCTTTGCCTTCCTTTGCATTAGCCTATGGCCGAACCCCTTCATCCAAACTATGGCCAAACCGTTTGATTTAGTCTAAGCCGAACCAAACCTAACCCAAAGCCAAGAGTGGTCGAGCCCAAACCTAGTGTAGCCGAGCCTTGTAGCCATCTAGGCTTGCCTATTTCCACTTATTCCTTTGAATATATATATATGTGTGTGTGTGTTATTTTATCTATGTAAATATATATATATATATATATATATATATATTAAGTTTTCGATTTGGATTCTCCTTCTACTCAAGCTTATCCGTGATTGTCGTGCTTATTTGGAGTTGTTATGTTTCGTTTGAAATCATTTTCTCTAACCAAGGAAGATGAGTAATCACTCTCGACTACAACTTATATTTTGGTGAATCGATGTCATTTGGATTGTGCTGAGATGTATATCCATGTTAGTAATTTCATACATGCTTACATTATGTTATTCAACTTGATATTAGACCAGTTATGATCATATGTTATGATATGTTATTTATTGTTCTGTTTATTTCATATTTTGTTCTCACACTACAAGTTCCTTGACTATGGGTTGAAATGATACATCCCGAACGATCTTTAGGTTAAGGAAAAATATTTATGGGCTGAAATGATAGGATCCAGCGAGTTTAAATTTGACTTATTGTGGGTTGAGATTATATATACCCAGGAAATTAATAATTTTGGATTGAAATGATATATATCCGTATCACTTTACCAAAGGTTAGAAAATTTTATACAGACTCCATGGTTGGTTTTAAAACAATTTTCTAAAATTTATTCAATATTTTGGGTTTTAAATATATAAATTTTAACTTAAAATTTAATTTAATGATTTTATAAAATTTATATGTTTATTTTCTATGTGTTAAATTTTTATATGTCAATACATGGTTTAAAATGAAATTTAAGGTTTAATTTTATAATATAAAAGTAAATTTAATTTAATGATTTAGTTTAACTTAATAATATAATTTTTATCTAACTTGATGATATGAATATTAATAAATGTAATGGTATATTTTAAGTAATAAAAATACTAAATTTTCTTTACTATAATGATAAGAGTTAAGTTAATAATATACTTTTAACTTAATATAAGAAATTTCTGCTTTAGTTAGATATTATAGTAATATATTTCATTTAACTAAAATCATAGTTTATTTAATATCCAAATAAATAATTTAGTATAAGAAAATATATTTATTTAATAACTATATTAAAAAATTGTAAGTATATATAATTTTTTGATTATATATATGGTTATTGTGGAAAGTATTATGAATTCTAAATGCTATCATTTCTTAAGGTTATGTTTTCAAAATGCTATTATTTCTAAAAGGTTAAGTTTTCGAATTGCTATGATTATAAAAGGTCCATTTTCAAAGTGTTATGCTTTCTAAAAAATTATGATTTCAAAAGTGTTATAATTAAGTGTATAATTTTTGGAAGTGTTACAACTTTGAAAATGAACATCATTTTAAAGAATAATTATATTGGATTTATATGATGTTGAAATGAATATGTTTTGATAAGAAATATGAACTATTTGAAAATAAAATAACCATGGGTTATAATAACTTTTGGTTGTTAAAGAGACTGGGATCAGTAATTGTCATACTCTCTACCAATACCAAAAACCACTTTAACAACTGTGTATGCGGTAGAGATTTCAGAATGAAGTAGGTGGTTGGTGACATTTTATTTACGGTATATACGTGGACCTGACTCCCGAGAGTTAGCTTAAGTGGCCAAAACAAGACCAATTGACGGGCTAAGTGAGGTAGCTCCTCCGATCGGACACACTTCTTCGATTGCCATTCTATTACTTTGTGATTGATTTGGTGCACACCTTTGATTTGAGAGTGTGGATCGAGATAGGCAATAGCTACGGCTATGCCTTACCACCAGCCCAGAAGTGTAATTGGTATATCTACCTTGGCATTGTCTAATTGAGCCATGCCACCCACCTTATCGAGACCACTATGAGTTTTTTTTGTGTCGTGCCTATGGAGTGCTCCCTGATAACCCACTGATTTGGTGGAGTTTACAGTACTGTATAAACTGTGACATTATATAAATTGAGTTAAAGGGGATATGGGTAACGCCTTAATGCTATTTTAATAGTTTACTTTACTATAGACATATTATAATTGCGTATTGTATTACATGGTAGATGGTTTAATGGATCCTTAAAGGATGGTCAATCCCAAGCGTCCTTTAAGTTACTGATACATTTTTTATATAGTTCACTTAAGTTGATTTATATTTTTATAAGTATGTATGTCCTGCTTCGAGTATTTTGTATTTTTCTTTATGCTTGGGTCAGCCTGAGTATCACAGCTATGGATTCATCTTTTGGAGCTAGAGATCTACTGGACTTTTAGCTATATATCTACTTCCTATTTCAGTTTTTTCCCTTCAATCATTTGCTTATTTATTAGTGGACTTATGTATTTGGATTTCTAGTAGTATCTGCTTTCAGCCTCGGGTATTATGTACTTATTTTGAGACTATGTATCTAGTAGCTTCATGAACTACTATGTTTATTTTATTCCGCTGCAAATTATTCAAATGTTCTGTGTCTATGATTGATTTTATTTGCCCCAAAAATATATTAACAATCTATTGTCTTGAATTATTCAAGTCTGACATGTGATGTTTTATTGTCGATTTGAATGGTCCAAAATATTGGGATGTTACATTTGGTATCAGAGCTTTGGTTTTAGGCAAGCCTTAGCCTATGGGTGAAAACTCATTAGAGATAGATTGGAAATACCCTAGAATGAGTCAAATCAGTCTCAGAATCATTCCTTGTGAGAGAATGTATTTTAAGTATAAAATGATTTTTAAGTGATTTTAAAAGATTATTTTGAATATAAAATTTACTTACTTTAAAAATCTAATTTTTCTAAGAATTTCATTTTTTTCGAATCCACCTAGTTTATAGAATTCTTTGATTAGGATTTCCATTCCAGTTTGAATCTTTTCCTTTATCTTTGTCCTAAAATTCATTCGTGAATTTCCAAGATGAATCATAGGAATGCCAGAGGTTGGGTCGTGGTATTGCCCCAGTTCCAGAACCAGTTGCACCCATTAGGTTCACTACTTTCTCTAAGGAGTTCACTTAGCTTGGTGACACTAAGTTTACCGGAGCAGAGAGCATCATTGAGGCTCGGCAGTGGCTGTGGAGTTTAAAGAGGATTTTCACTGGTCTTGAGATCACCGACGCTAAGCTTGGCAGTTGCAGGAGGCAACCCAGGATTGGTGGGAGTCTGTTACCGCCCACGCTATTGAGGAAAATATCTCTTGGGGGCCAGTTTAGGTATGATATTGAGTTTGTTTTTTTAGTTTGGTTTAGTTACCTCTTTGGAATCTTTCTTAAGTTTGGATATCGTATTTCAGGGATGCTTTTGTGGCTAAGTGTAAGCCCGAAGCTAGAAAGTCTCAGTTATACAAGGAGTATATGGATCTTAACGAGAGGAATATATCATGTTCCAAGTGTAAGCGAAATTTCAACGAACTTTCAAAGTTTGGACCTAGCTTGATCGATACCCCTCTTAAGAAGAATAAGAAGTTTATAGCTGGAGCTCGCCTAGAGTATTATGATTGTCTGATTTCTCATGTGCAATGCCCTTTTACTGGATTGATGGACATGGCCATTAGATTTGAGAACCCCACTTCTAAGGATGCATCTGTTGCTCGTGAACCTTCATCTCAGCCTTTTTCCGGCAACTCTAAGAATATAAAGCCTAACTTCCATCAGCAAAAGAAGAGTTGGCATAAGACTCTAGGTTTAGGATCTTCTTCTCAAAGACAGCCTATTGATCTTCCTTCCATCACTTTCTTCAAGTATGGCCAGAAGGGACACTATGCCAATAGTTGTCCTACTTCAGTTGGAGCTTCTGCTCCTCCAGTTCAGATGACTAGGCATGATCTTTACCATATTTGCCTACAGCCTGGCCACTTCAAGAGTGATTGTCCTACTCAGCAGATGGGCAAGCCATCTCGTGTCTTTGCAGTTACTTCATCCACTCCACCTACTCATAGTGATACCCAAGGTACTCTCCAGGGCACCTTCACTTTGTTTGATTTTCCTATTCATGTTCTATATGACAATGGAGCTTCCCATAGTTTCATTTCTGTGGATCTTTGTGTTAAGTTTGAGCATATCCTTTCACCTAAGTTTACAGTTGAACCTTTGTGTGTTACTAATCCTCTTGGTGGTCCAGCGAACCTTAGTAGGATTTGTAATGAAGTGAAACTCTTCTTTTCTGACCATCGTTTTTCTGGTGATTTCTATGTACTTGGTTTCGATGCTTTTGATATGTTGCTTGGAGGAGATTGGCTGAAGAATCTTGAATTCGTTATCTCTTGTAAAACTCGAAGTGTTTCTCTTGTTAATGATCGAGGTAATCCTTTGGTGATTCAGTGCCGTATGCCTCAGGATTATGTTGGAAGTTTTGTCTTTTCTCTTGATCTTCTCCTGATGATCCTGAATCTACTCCTATTGTTCGACTCTTTTTCGATGTATTTGGTGAATTCACTTCTTTACCTCCTAAGTAGGAAATCGAATTCCGTATTGATCTTTTTCCTAGAGCTCGACCTATAGTTCTTCCTCCTAGAAGAATGGCATCCCGCGAGAAGGTCGAGTTGAGGAAGCAAATTGAGGACTTGTTCTCCAAGGGTCTGATTAGACCTAGTCATTCTGAATGGGGAGCAGCTGTGGTTTTCGTCACTAAGTCCGATGGTTCTTTGAGGATGTGTGTTGATTATAGGGAGCTAGACAAGCTCACTATGAAAAATATATATCCTACGCCTCGTATCTATGACATGTTTGATCAGCATTATGGATCTAAAGTGTTCTCCTAGCTTGATCTTGCCATCGGTTTCCACCAGCTTAGAATGGCCGAGGAAAGTATTCCTAAAACTGCTTTTCGTACTGAGAATGGAATCTATGAATAGTTAGTTATGCCTATTGATTTGACTAATGCCCCAGCTTTCTTTGTTGATCTTATGAATCGTTTTTTCCATGATGTTATTAACAAGTTTTTTCTAGTCTTCGTCAATGATATTCTTGTCTTTTCTAAGTCAGAGGCTGAGCATGAATCACATTTGAGCTTTGTTCATGAAACTCTTAGGAGTCATCAATTAAAAGCTAAATTCTTGAAATGCCATTTCTGGAAGGATGAATTCCGATTTTTCGAGCATATTGTTTCTGGTAATGAAGTTTCTATTGATCCAGTTAAGATCGTTATGGTCAATGTAAGCCTATTTTATCTTCTTTATTTTGTAAATTAATTATTCTATCTTTCTCTATAGTTCTTATTTTCCCTATTCTATTTTAGGATCGTGAAATTACCAGGAGACCATCTGATATCCGTAGCTTTCTGGGCCTTGCTGGTTATTATCGAAGATTTATTATGAATTTTGCTTGGATTGATGCACCTCTCACAGCTTTGACTTGTAAAAATGCTAAGTTTATATTGGAATGATAAGTGTGAAGCTGCATTCAATGAGTTATAGCATAAGCTTACTTTCGCACGAGTTCTTACCGTTCCAAATGGAAATAAGGGATTTACGGTATACACTGATGTTAGTCGTAATGGTTTGGGAGCTGTTATGATGTGGGATGGGAAGGTTATTACTTATGCCAGTCATTAGTTGAAGACCCATGAAGCCAATTATGCAGTCCATGATTTTGAATTTCTTGTCATGGTTTTTGCTTTGAAGCTTTGGAGACATCATCTTTTGGGAACTAAGTTTGAGCTCTTTATGGATCATCAGTCTTTTAAGTATATTTTCACCCAGAAGGATTTGAATCAGAGGCAGGTTAGATGGCTTGATTTTCTTGCTTCTTATTACCACGACATCAACTATACTCCTGGGAAAGCTAATGTTTTAGTTGATGCCTTGAGTCGGAAGAAGGCGGTGTTGTGTCAGCTTGTTGTTTCTTCTCTTTTTATGGATCATATTGTTGTTAAGCAGGATGAGGATGAGATGTTGAGGCTTATTAAGGAGAATGTTCATAGCAGAGTTAGTAGTAGCCAAGATAGAAGTGGAGTGCATATCGATGATAAAGGGATTTTGAGGATAAATAATCGGATTTGTGTCCCGAATATCGATGGATTGAGGCAAGAGTTACTTCAGAAAAACTATCGGTCTAGACTTTCTATTCATCCAGATGTGACGAAGATGTATCAGGATATGAAGAAGCTGTATTGATGGAGTGGTATAAAGTGTAATATTATGTTTGTAGATGTGCTACTTATCAGCAGGTCAAGGTCGATCATTAGAAGACCGTTGGATTATTGCAACTCCTTGAGGTTCCAAATTGGAAATAGGAACTGGTTTCTATGGATTTTATTGATGGATTACATAGGACTAGGAGAGGTAGTGAGATTATTTGGGTAATTGTGGATAGGTTAACCAAGTCGGCTCATTTTATTCCCGTCAAGTCCAACCGTTCTGCTTCGAGTTTAGCTGGGATTTTTATGAGAGAGATTGTTCGACGTCATTGTGTTCGGTCGGCATTATTTGTGATAGAGACCCCATCTTTACCCGTCAGTTTTGGAGAGCTTTTCAGGAAGCTTTAGGTACTCGCCTGAATCTGAGCACTTCTTATCATCCATAGACCGACGGTGAAATGGAAAGAGCGAATCCGATTTTGGAGGATCTTCTTCGTGCTTGTGTCCTTGATTATGGAGGATCTTGGGAAGATCATCTCGATCTCGTTGAATTCACCTATAACAACTGTTATCAAGTACAATCTCAAATCTTCAGTTAAATGTTGTCTTAAACATTTATCTATCTTATTCCATCTTTTGAATTAAGGCTAGTATCGCAATGGCTCTGTTTGCTGCTCTTTATGGACGACCTTGCAAATCTCCATCTTGCTGGATTGAATATGGTAATCATTTGGTTCTTGGTCCTGATACGATTCTAGAGGCATTTGAGAAGGTTGATAAGATTAGGAGAAAGATGAGGATTGCTCAGGATAGGTAGAAGAAGTATGTTGATAGGCATATGAGGAGTCTGGAGTTTTCTGTTGGTGATCAGGTTTTCCTTAAGATCTCTCCATTGAAGAATATGATTCGATTTGGTCGGAAAGGGAAACTTGCTCCTAGGTTCATTGGTCCTTTTCACATCCTAGAGAAAGTTGGTCCTTTAGCTTATCTTTTGGATTTGCCTGAGAAGCTTTGCGGAGTGCATAATGTGTTCCACGTTTCGCACCTTCGTCAGTATCTTCATGATCCATCTTTGATTGTTCAGCCTTTTGCTCTCGAGAGTTTGGATGTTGAACCAAACCTTACCATCGAGATAAAGCCCCTCTGTATTATCAATAGAGGTATGAAGCAGCTAAGAAGGAAGTTTGTTAACCTAGTCAAAGTGCAATGAAGTACTGATGATCAGAATTATACTTGGGAGATGGAGGAGAGCACGCATGCTTCGAATCTGGAATTGTTTGCTCCAGGTGCTATTCGTTATTTTATCTTATCTTCCTTTGCTTTTTCCTATGTCTCATTCCATTTTGAGAACGAAAAGTTTTGAGTGGGGGAAAGTGTAATGACCTGTAAATTCAGTAAACATTTTAAATGAAATTTTATTTGAAACTTTGATTAAAATTGATAAATTTGAAATTTTAATATATATTTTTAGGGTTTGATGTGAAATATTTTTCCAAATTTAGTAAAATTAAGATTTTTTTTTGAAAATTCAAATTTTGGTCAACCATGGTCAAAATTTGACTTTCTGCTGAAAATATTAAATTTGAAGTATAAATTTTTATTCTTTTTTTTATGAAACTGGATTTAATACTAACATTCTCTTTGTTTTTCGTTACATTAAATTCTGACTTTTACATCTCATAATGTACAGTTTTCAACGTATTACATGCAATTATTTTCTTATTTTATTTTTCTTATTTATTCTTTTGTTTTGGGCTAGATTAGGTTGAGATTTAGTTATTTTGTTTTGTAGTTAGGCTTAGACTATTGGGCTAGGAATTCCATTAGACTCATGAAAGGGTATTAGATCTGGATAGTCACCTTTTGAGAAACTATACGTACATATTTGTTTTCTTCCTTCTGGCTTCTCACTTTTCTACTTCCAGCTCAAAAAATTACAATATGTTTCTTCTTCCTTCTCCTTAAAATTTTTAAGTTTTCTTCATCACCACTTCTCTTGTCCTTAGCTTTCCATCACCTCAACCTCCTTATTTCCCTTCCTTAGGCCGACCTCCTCCCTACCCAAAGCCGACCCCTTCTAGCACCATCATCCAAACCATGGCCATGACCTCCCTTAGACAATCAACCCATAGCCGAACATTATCACTCTCCTTTTCTCGGCCACCAACATCCCCTTAGCCACACCTTGCCAAATCCTAGGCTGAATCTCTTCCTCCCCTTCCCTTTCAATTGCTTCGGCCACCATCCATTTTTTCCAAACCCTTCCTCTTCTCCTAGTCGTGACTTGCATAGCCGTAACCTTCCACTTACCAAAGCCATGTTGGCCGAACCCTTTTCCTTCCTTTGCATTAGCCTATGGTTGAATTCCTTCATCCAAACTATGGCCAAACCCTTCGATTTAGTCTAGGCCAAGCCAAACCTAACCCAAAGACAAGAGTGCCCGAGACAAAACCTAGTGTGGCCGAGCTGTGTAGCCATCTAGGCTAGCCTATTTCCACTTGTTTCTTTGAAAAAAATATATTTTATTTTATCTATGTAAATTTATATATTAACATATATATTTATATAATTTTTAAGCTTTGGATTTGGATCCTCCTTCCACTCAAGCTTGTCCATGACTATTGTGCTTATTTGGAGTTGTTGTGTTTCATTTGAAATCATTTTCTCTAACCAAAGAAGGTGAGTAATCACTCTCGACTACATATTTATATTTTGATGAATCAATGTCATTTGGATTGTGTTGAGATGTATATACATGTTACTAATTTCATATATGTTTATATTATGTTATTCCACCTTGTATTAGACCAGCTATGATCGTATGCTGCGACATGTTATTTATTGTTCTATTATTTCATATTCTATTCTCACATTGCAAGTTCCTCCACTATGGATTGAAACGATACATACCCGAACGATCTTTATACTAAGGGAAAATCGTTATGGGCAAAGATGATAGGCTCGAGCGGTTTTTATTTAACTTGTGATTACGGGTTGAAATGATATATTCTCGGAAATTATTTATTTTGAATTGAAATGATATATATCCCTATCACTTTACCATACGTTAGAGAATTTTATACAAACTCCGTGGTTGGTTTTAAAATAATTTTCTAAAAATTGTTATGTACTTTGGGTTTTAAATATATAAATTTTAACTTAAAATTTATTAAATAATTTTATAAAATTTATATATTTATTTTCTATGTGTTAATTTTTATAAGTCAACACATGGTTTAAAATGAAATTAAAAATTTAATTTTATAATATAAAAGTAAATTTAATTTAATGATTTAATTTAACTTAATAATATAATTTTTATCTAACTTGATGATATGAATGTTAATAAATATAATGGTACATTTTAAATAATAAAAATAATAAATTCACTTTACTATAATGATAAGAGTTAAGTTAATAATATACTTTTAACCTAATATTAGAAATTTCAGCTTTAGTTGGATATTATAGTAATATATTTCATTTAACTAAAATCATAGTTTATTTAATATCCAAATAAATAATTTAGTATAAAAAAGAAGATTCTTATAGTAACTATGTTAAAAATTGTATGTATATATAATTTTTCAATTATATAAACGGTTATTGTGGAAAGTATTATGAATTCTAAATGCTATGTTTTCTTAAGGTTATGTTTTCAAAATGCTATTATTTCTAAACGGTTATGTTTTCAAATTTCTAAAAGGTTATATTTTCAAAGTGCCATAGTTCTAAAATATTATGATTTCAAAAGTGTTATAATTAAGTGTATAATTTTTGGAAGTATTAAACTTTGAAAATGAATGTCATTTTAAAGAATAATGATATTGGATTTATAGAATTATGAAATGAATATGTTGTGATACGAAATATGATCTATTTGAAAATGAAATAACCATGGGTTATAATAACGTTTGGTTGTTAAAGAGACCGGGATCAGTAATTTTCATATTCTCTGCCAGTACCGCAAATCTTAGCCTATGGGGTGAAAACTCATTAGAGATAGGGTAGAAATACCCTAGAATGAGTAAAATCAGTCTCAGAATTATTCCTTGAGAGAGAATGTATTTTAAGTATAAAATGATTTTCAAGTGATTTTAAAAGATTATTTGGGATATAAATTTTTCTTCCTATAAAAATCTATTTTTCTTAGAATTTCCTCTTTTCGAATCCACCTTGTTTAGTGGAATTCATTGATTAGGATTTCCATTCTAGTTTGAATATTTTCTTTTATATTTTACTTTACCTTTGTCCTAAAATTCATTGTTGAATTTCCAGGATTAACTGTAGGAATGCTAGAGGTAGGGTCGTGGTATTTCCCCAGTTCAAGAACCCATTGCACATATTAGGTTCACCACTCTCTGTAAGGAGTTTATTCCACTTGGTAGAATCAAGTTTACTGGAGTAGAGAGCATCATTGAGGCTCAGCAGTGGCTGAGGATTTTAGAGAGAATTTTTACTGGTCATGAGATCACTAACGCTCAAAAGCGTCAGTTAGCAGCTTAGCAGTTGCAGGAGGTAGCCCGGGATTGGTGGGAATCTATTACAGCCCACGCTCTTGAGGAAAATATCTCTTGGGAGAAGTTTAGGTAATATCTTGAGTTGGTTTTTTGAGTATGGTTTAATTATCTCTTTGGAATCTTTCTTATGTTTGAATATCGTATTTCCCAGATGCTTTTGGCAAAGTGCATGCCCGAAGCCGAGAAGTCTCAGCTATATAAGGAGTTTATGGATCTTAAGCAAAGGAATATGTCATTTTCTGAGTATGGACGAAAGTTCAACGAACTTTCCAAGTTTGGCTCTAGCTTGATTGATACCCCTCTTAAGAAGAATGAGAAGTTTATAGCTGGAGCTCGCACAGTGTGTTATAATCATCTGATTTCTTATGTGCATAGTCCTTTTACTGGATTGATGGATATGACCGCTACATTTGAGAACCCCACTTCTAAGTATGCATCTGTTGCTCGTGCATCTTCATCACAGCCTTTTTCCGGCAACTCTAAGAAGATGAAGCCTAACTTCCATCAGAAAGAAGATGAATTGGCATAAGACTCTAGGTTTAGGATCTTCTTCTCTGAGGTAGCCTATTGATCTTTCTTCCATTACTTGCTTCAAGTGTGACCAGAAGGGATACTATGCCAATAGTTATCCTACTTCAGTTGGAGCTTCTGTTCCTCCAGTTCATATGACTAAGCATGATCTTTTCCATATTTGCTTGCAGCCTGGCCACTTCAGGAAGGGTTATCATGATCAGTAGAAGAGCAATCCATTTGATATCTTTGTAGTTACTTCATCCATTCCACCCACTCCTAGTGATACCCAAGGTACTCTCCAGGGCACCTTCACATTGTTTAATTTTCCTTTTTGTGTTCTATTTGACATTGGAGCTTCTTATAGTTTCATTTCTGTGGATCTTTGTGATAAGTTTGAGCATATCCTTTCACCTAAGTTTGCAGCTGAATCTTTATGTATTAGTAATACTATTGGTGGTCCCACGAACCTTAGTAGGATTTGTAATAAAGTGAAACTCTTCTACTCTGGCCATCGTTTTTTCGGTGATTTCTATATGCTTGGTTTCGATGCTATTGAAATGACCAAAATAGAGGGATGTTACAGCACAAACAATATTAAAATAGCTAAAATTGTTACATTATTAAATTCCAGCATACATCTTCTAATACAAGGCTTTCTAAAATAGAAAATGGCAAGCGCGTATTAGATTATGGATTTCCTTACAAATTACTATGAAAAGGGACTACCTTTCCGAAAACTCAATAAACCTCAAGAGTGATGTACCTATGGTCAAGATACTAGGCGCCTAAACCAACACAAGACCAGCCTACCCATCCTTGGGTAGTACCGAATATTTCATCACTCTGGTCCTTACCGACCTTTTATTTTTGGCCACAAGCATACATAACAAAAATCAGATACACGACTATATAGTGTGTGAAGATATATCTAAAAGAGTGATGACATCTTCTAATTGGGAGCGACCCACTTAGCCTTGCTGCTTCTATCCATGTGTCAGTCATTTTCCAGGGAGTAAGGCCAAAGAGGTATCGATTACCTTTCACATATCACATATCACATCACTTTGAATGCCACATTGCCATTTCCATTGACTACTAATTGCCTTCCACAAAAATGCAACTCTTGAGCTCATATGTCTCAAGGAGGGTGTTAAGCTATGAGAAGTTTCCTTCTCCGCTACCACTAATGTACGTTAGTAAAAACCAATATGCGTAATCTTAGAAATGCAATGCGAGACACTCGTCCATACAAGTTGTCTAGGAATAGGACAAACCAAAGGTTCTTTCCTACCACATCGTGTTGGGAAGTCCTTAGGATTAGTAGCGAATAGTCCTTGCATTGGATATTTCATAATGAAGAGACTACTGCTACTGTATGTATATTGGGATTTTAACCCTAAACGGTCAACAAGCAGTCCTTCACTATGCAAATATAAATATCAATATCATCGAACAACCTGCACAATCATCGTATAAATGTTGGTCTGAAGTGGTTTTACGATAAATCTGATATCGGTCTCTTCGCATCAACAACATAAAAGCGTTTCTCAACCTCATACAGAAACTAAGTCTCATAGACTTATCACGTCTTCAACTTTCAACTTGTTATCCTTCAACCAAGAAGGAAGGCCGATAGATTGGAGTAATCACTCTGCACTATATGAATCAGAATTCCCAACACAAACGGTAATCGAGCCTTCACAGCCAGTTACATACTAAGTGTACGACTAATTAGTTTCCCCATCAAGTTGAGGAACTAAATTAGCCAAATTTGATAGTCAGTTATTTAACTATCAAAGCAACAAACAGAATCTAGCATTTAAGTAATCAGGGGCCTGATTGATTAAAAGTTTATAAATCAAATCACTTTACCAATTATTCACTTCAAAATACCTTTAAAAAGATAATATTCACAGTCATTTCACTTACTGGATATTTGGAAAACATTTGCATACACTTATTTTAATAATAAGGAAATTCACAACTTTTTTTATTTTCGAACCATTTAAATTCCCTTTTTATAATATCACTTTCCAAAATATCCATTTTAAAGGATTATCCACTGTCCAAAATGGCTAATATAATTCCTTTGCCAAATTCATTACTTCTAAATATTTAATTTAAAGGATTATTCACTGTCCAAAATCATGAATATAATTCCTTTAATAAACTTTCATATTTAACTTATCAAATTAAATTGATTTCATATTTATAAAACAGTTTTATAAATTCAATTTATATTTTATAAAGTACCATATACAAAATTCCTTTACTAACAAATTCCATTTCTATCTCATTTATAAGTCAAAATCTAATTATAAGTTAATTACTTATAAATCTCTTATTTACAAATTCATTCCTTTCAAATATTATTATTTATAGAATCCTTTATAAATTCATTTCTAAATCTCAATTGCAAATCCGAATATAAATTTGATTACAAAACTAGTTTGAATATTTATAAAACAACGTTTATAAAATTCCACTTCATTTAATTTTATTTACTTATAATCTTTCATTTATAACTTCATTTTAACACTTATAAAACTTGTTTATAATTCCATTACTTTTATTTATAAAATGCCGATATTATAAATCTTATATATAAACCATTTATAATAAATTTAAAGAAATTTTTTCTTTTCTTTTATCTTAGTAAAAACTTAATTATGATCTTTTAGAGCAACCATGCTTTCCTTTCAATCTGTTCCACCCTTCGTCTAAAAGATAAAATGAAGGCCAGGTAAGTTCAGAACATGGGTTTCTTCATTCCTAACCATTGTTACACAACTTGTTCTATAGTTTAGATCTCACAAACGGAGCAAATATACTAGTCGTTTTCGCATACTCCTTTCATTTTTAGAAATGATTTATAAAACTTCTAAATCATTATTTAAAACACTTATTCATTTATTTAACCATTCCATAAATCCTTCAAATCACCCTTAGAACACTCTATTAATAATTTAGGAACCTTTACAAAAGATTTGGAAAAGAACGGTAGAGCTAAAACTATATTTCAAGAATTATTGAAAAGTGCCGCGAAAAAGTGCTATAGAATGTGCTTTTTAAAGCTATATTGGTTAAAACGACTTTTTATTGTTTGTAAAACAATTTTTATTATTTAAATCAATCTTAAAACATCTATAAGATTTATTTCGTATTTTTAAACAATTTTAAAACATCATTTTCAAAGAAATCCAATTTTGGATTCTGAACTGCAAAACAACGATTTTTCTAAAATCTTGTTTTACTCATATCTTAAAATCTACTTATTGAAATCTTGATTTTATTTCTTCATTGGAAAAATATGGTTATAGTAGTACGGAAAATTCTCATCTTGAAGAATTTGGACCTATATTCCATCTTTTACACTCGTTTGACTTTCACGGCGAGAAATCGCGAACTACCATTACGCAACGCGACAATTTTTGATTAAATTTTCAGTTTCTTTTCAAACTTCATGGAAACACTTTTAAATGTTTATAAAAAAATTCTAAATCATTTGTACTCATTTTATACAATATATATTTCAAATCCATTTTCCATTTTTCATTTCGTAATATAGTATTATATCCTTTTTAACCTTCTTAGATATTTTGATTTCATTAAGAGGCTAAATAATTTCCATACATATATTTGTATGGATTTAAATTCTTATTAAATTAACTATGCTTACTAACCATTTTTCATATCATTTATCAAAACAAATTATCATCCACATCACAAACATATAATCAACCAAAATATCAACCAAGTTATCATCCGTTAAATCATCCACATATATTAATCTTTTCATGTTATTAACTTGAAATATTTTTAGAAATTAGTAACTTTAAATACGAGTACTCCTCTTTAACCAAATCGATTAACTTCCTAGCAAAATTCATTTAATCCAACACTTCACTATTGTTTTCAACTTCAACCAACTTCAAAAAATTCTACAGAGCTTCCGCAGCACCTTGAGTTTGATCCTAGCTTCTTGGAATGAAATTGGCGGCACTTCCTTCTATTTTTCTTGCTCTGGATATTCCCAAACTTGCTTTCTTTCTTCTAAGTCATTCGTCCTCCATTGGTTCCAACCTCTCCTCCATCATTTCTTCCATTCTTAGATGTTAAACCATAATGGTATTCTAAGGTCTTTGGCAATGTTTGCTTGTGTTTGGAGTTGATTTGACATGATTTTGAAAAAAGTTAGTAAGGAAAAGAGAGAAGAAGCCATTAAAGAGAAGTTCAAGGAGGAACAAGAAGGTAGAAATGGTGTGAAAAAAGTGCGAAAGTGGTTGTTATTTATAAAAAAATAAAGTGGTAAGTTACCAAAATATCTCTTTGCCAAATTACCAAAATAACCTTACTTTTTAAGCAACCTTATATTTTTCAAAACTTAACATCATATTTCGAATCATTACTTTATGTTAGTTTCACTTAAATATTAAGTAAAAAAAGTAATAATTAAGTTTGTTTGATTTGATGTTTTACATTTTTGCTTTTCTTCTTTTTTGTTTTTTATGCTTACTTTTTGTTAATTATATTCTAGAATTTTCTAAGTATGTATAGTAAAAGTAAACTTGATTAGTGAATCAATTAATACTTACACTATTTTAATATATGTTCCTATATAAGAAAATAAAGGAGCGACAACGTTGCGACAGCTTTTAATCGATAAAACGTTGATTTCCAACAAAACGTTTTAGGTCACATTTTGATGTTTTAGTTAAACTATTTATTTATGTAAAACAAATCTAAAAATAATTTTTTATATTGCTATTTAAAAATATAAACACTCATAAATTATATTTAATCATTGAAACTTACTTTTCTAAAATCAACATTTTGTCACTTTTGTCGATATAGACAAATGTTATTACTTTTATGTGTGCTTCTCTTTCCAAATCCTATCTAATATTGTTTGAATCACATAAAATTATATATTTTATATTTAAAATCACTTTAAGTAGTATATTTTAAAATGGTCAAATTCTGAATCGTTATATTCTCCCCTACTTAAAAGAATTTCGTCCTTGGAATTCCTCAAAACAAAAGTTTGCCCAAAACATTTATCTTTAAAAAAAATTCCATATAATATACACCAATCATCTGTATGAAACATCTTATTTGATCTCTTATTTGAATACACAACTTTATTTCTGAACTAGTATCAATCCCGATCCTCTAGTGCGGACTCTGACCAGACTTCTAGATCAGAAACCTTTGCTTCCCTTGCATAGTTCTCAACTATGATAGAAAACTCAAGTATCTAATCACAAACCCTTATCAATGTTCACCGTCAATAATCAAATGATAAATACTTTTTCGGACCAGTGTAAACACCTTAAAGTCCCGAACTCGAATCGTAGATCAAAATTTATGCGACGAACTGATTTACATATAATATATGCATTTATTAACTTTAAAAAAAATTCATTAAATTTTACCTTAAGTTCAAATATTTTATGAAAGTGATTCTTTATATAATCCAATCAATTATTTATTTCCAAATATTTTTATTAAAAGAAAATATTCCAAAGAAACCATTTTTCACTCAAAAGGTAATTTATCTTTTGTTTAAACATTTTTATAAATATTACTTATCAATTTGTCAATTAATGATTCACATTATCTCTTTAACTTAAGAAAATTATATAGATCAAGTAACTCTAAAATAATACCAAGGAACTGGGTGCTACCAATAGTATCATATACCCTCTTAATAAGAAGAGTAATACTTAAGAGAAGTGCTTACCATCCGAACACAACTCCTGTCCATTTTTAGATTATTTTCAAGCCGTTCGTACTACTTATCATAAAATACCCTTTTTATTTAAAATAATGCCATTTTCAAAATCCTTAAGGGATTACTTTTGTTTATAAAACCTATTATAAAAATTCTTTTTAAAAATTTATCTCATTAAATTCATTCTTCTACACATTTTATTTAAATTTGAACAATTATTTTAAATTACTCGAATTTAAATTCTCATTCCTTATACATTTGTCTTTTATACAATTATTTTCTATTTGTTAAATACATTTTTATCTTATATGTTCATTTATTAAATAAATCTTATTATCAAACACCTTATAGTCAAATCGTGAAACTTAATTCACAAGGTATTTGTACTTAAACTTTTAAATCAAACAATTTGATCAATTTTTGATAGTAACTTAACATTATCATTCATTAATTTGTTATTTTGGAATAAGTATTAAAGATCTTAACAACCTTATCAGATTTCTTACTTATCGAATATCTTTATGAAGCATCTTATAGTCAAATTGTGAAATTTTAATCACAAGATGTTCATATTTAAGTTTTACTAACCTTAATCATTCATTTCTGGCTATATAACTTTCCAAAATATATACTTTATATTCAAAATATTATCCTAGGTAAAATTATTTCATTTACAAATTTTTTTCAAAATTAGTGTGCCGGTTCGCCTTGTTTAAATGTTTAGGACGCTCGTCGATAATGGTGATTGGGCGCATCGATCATAATCCATAAATCACTCAACAAATAAATCAACACAAAACAATTTGTTAGCCACTAACAAATACGCACTCATATATAATAAACTCAAACTCATTCTAGGGTGTTACTAACCCTATCTCTAATGAGTTACTTATCCTAGGGTATTACTAACCCTATCTCTGATGAGTCCCCACACCAACAAAGCCAAGGTTCTCGGTTAACCTTCAGCTCTGATGCCACGCTGTGACTACCCGCACTCGGCACCGTCAGAATCTGACAATAAACCACACATGTTTGAACCATAGTGCACTGCTTACAGATATCATGAGAAGGAAAATAGAGAGTGATAAGAAAGGGAGAAGAAAGAAGAAGAGAAGAAAAATCAAAACAATACAGAATCTCACATCGCAGCAGAATAACATATAATATAGATAAATAATCTTTTCAAAGAGAAACTGCAATACACATAAATCAATATCAGAGTACATAATAAATAATCATCAGCTTGGACAGTTATAATAAGCTGTCCTCTCAAACGCTGATAATTTACAACAACAACAATTCAATGCAGCGGAATAATAAATAGATACGTCTATACAAAATGAAGATCTCCAGCTCGCCTGCTAAAGATCCAAAAAGCACCAAAATCTAAACCAATAAATATACTTGTTCCGACCCGAGCATTGAAAGGGAAGAACACCCGGACCAGTCTAGTAAAACAGCGTGAGAAAACACATCACAACTGAATTTTAAAGTTACCAAAACTTTTCCTTTATCAAAACAAAAGGTATCCCGTAAGACCAAGTCACAAAAAATACCTACAAGGTTTTTACCTTACAGTAACCAAAACATCTCATATCAAATTTTCTTATATTATAATAGTGTCTATTCCACACAAATAATATTAAAATAGATGAAATTTTTACATTATTAAATTCCAGCATACACCTTGTAATACAAGGCTCTCTGCAATAGCAAATGGCGGGCACATATTGATTTTGGATTTCCATAAAATGACTAGGTAAAGAGACTACCTTTCCGAAAATTCGGTACACCTCTAGAGGGATGTACCTAGGGTCCAGATACTGGGCGCCTAAACAACCACAAAACCGACCTACCTATCCCTGGATAGTACCGAATATGTCATCATTCCGGTCCTTACTGACCTTTAATTCGTGGCCACGAGCATACACAACAAAATTAGATATACTACGTCATATCGTGTAAAGATATATCTAGAAGAGTGATGACATCTCCTAATTGGGAGCGATCAACTTAGCCTTGCTGCTTTTATCCCTATTTCAGTTATTTTTCGAGGAGTGAGGCTAAAGAAGTATCGATTACCTTTCACATATCACATATCACATCGCCTTGAATGCCACATTGCCATTTCCATTGACTATTAATTGCCTTTCACAAAAATACAACCCTTGAGCTCATATGCCCCAAGAAGGGTGTTAAGTTAAGAGAAGTTGCATTCTCCGCTACTACTGATGTACGTTTGTAAAAAAAAATTTACGTAATCATAGAACTTCAATGTCAAACACTCATCCATACAAGTTGTCTAGGAATAGAAAAAACCGAAAGTACTTTCCTACCACGTCTTGTCAGAAAATCCCTAGGATTAGTAGCGAATAGTTCTTGCATTGGATATTTCATAACGAAGAGACAACTACTACAGAATGTGTATAGGGATTTTAACCCCAAACGATCAACAAGTAGTTCTTAACTATGAAAATCCTAAATATCAATATCGTCGACCAACCTACACAGTCGTTGTATAAATGCTGGTCCGAAGCGGTTTTCAGATGAATCTGATCCTAGTCTCTTCGCACCAACAATGTAATAGCGTTTCTCAAACTCATACGGAAACTAAGTCTCAAAGACTTATCACTTCTCCAACTTTCAACTTGTTATCCTTTAGCCAAGAAGGAAGCTCAATAGATTGGAGTAGTCACTCCGCAATATATGAATTAACATTCCCAGCACAAACGATAATCAAGCTTACACAGCCAGTTACGTACAAAGTGTATGACTATTTAGTTTCCTTGTCAAGTTGAGGAACTAAAATGGCCAAATTTGATAGTCGTTTATTTAACTATCAAAGTTACATACAAAATCTAGCACTTAAGTAATCACTGGGCCTAATTTGATCAATCATTTATAAATCAAATCACTTTCCCAATTATTCACTTCAAAATACCTTTAAAAGGATAATATTCATAATCATTTCACTTACTGGATATATGGAAAACATTTGCATACACTTATTTTAATAATATGTAAATTCACAACTTATTTTATTTTCAAACCATTTGAATTCCCTTTTTATAATATCACTTTTCAAAATATCCATTTAATTTAAAGGATTAGTCACTGTCCAAAATCGCTAATATAATTCCTTTGTCAAATTCATTACTTCTAAATATTTAATTTAAAGGATATTTACTGTCCAAAATTGTGAATATAATTCCTTTAATAAACTTTCATATTTAACTTATCAAATTAAATTGATTTCAGTTTTGCAAAACAGTGTTTATAAATTTCACTTATATTTTATAAACTTCAATGTACAAAATTCCTTTACTAACAAATTCCATTTCTGTCTCATTTATAAGTCAAAATCCAATTATAAGTTAATTGCTTATAAATCTCTTATTTACAAATTCATTCCTTTCAAATCTTATTATTTATAGATTCCATTATAAATTTATTTCTAAATCTCAATTACAAATATGTATATATTTGATTAGAAAACCAATTCTAATATTTATAAAACAACATTTATAAAATTATACTTCATTAAGTCTTATTTACTTATAACGTTTCATTTATAACTTCATTTTAACACTTATAAAACTCATTTATAATTCCATTACTTTTATTTATAAAATATCGATATTATAAATCTTGTATATAAACCATTTATAATAAATTTAAAGAAATTTTTTCTTTTATTTATCTTGGGAAAAACTTAATTATTATCTTTTAGAGAATCCGAGCTTTCCATTCGTTTTGTTCCACCACTTGTCTAAAAGATAAAAACGATGGCCAGGTAAGTTCAAGGTGCTGGTTGCTCCATTCCTAACCTCAGTTGCATACCTTGTTTTACCATTTAGATCTCACAAGCGGGACAAATGTACAAGTCATTTCTGCATACTCCTTTCATTTTTAGAAATGATTTATAAAACTTCCAAATCATTATTTAAAACACCTATTCATTTATTTAACCATTCCGTAAGTCCTTCAAATCACCCTTAGAATACTTCGTTAATCATTTAAGAATTTTTACAAAATATTTAGAAAAGAACGGCTCTGTTAAAACTATATTTCAAAAGTTATTGAAAAGCGCTGCAACAAAGTACCACGAAAGGTGCTTTTTAAAGCTATATTGGTTAAAACAACTTTTTATTACCTGAAAATCTATTTTTATTCCTCAAATTACTTTTAAAACATTTTAAAATATTTATAAGGATTATTTCTTCTTTTAAACAATTTTAAAACATTATTTTCAAAGAAATCCAGTTTTGGATTCCAAACTGCAAAACCGCGATTTTTCCAAAAACTTGTTTTACTCATATCTTAAAATATACAATCGAAATCTGGATTTTCTTTCTTCGTTGGAAAACTATGGATATAATAGTCTGGATAATTCTCATCTCAAAGATTTCCTAGCCATATTCTATCTTTTACACTCACTTGACTTTCATGGCGCGAGCGAACTACCGTTACGTGACGTGCCTATTTTTGACTAAATTTTCAATTTCTTTTCAAACTTCATGGAAACACTTTTAAATGTTTATAAAACATTTCTAAATAATTTTTAAATCATTTCAAACAATATTTTTCACATTTCAAATCCATTTTCCATTTCATTTCATATTATAGTAACATATCCTTTTTAATCTTCTTAGATATTTTGATTTTATTAAGAGGCTAAATAATTTCTACACATATTTATATGAATTTAAATTATTATTAAATTAACCATGCTTTCTAACCCTTTTTCTTATCATTTATCAAACCAAGTTATCATCCATATCACAAACATATAATCAATCAAGTTATCATCCATTAAATCACCCACATATACTAAACTTTTCATGTTATTAACTTGAAATATTTTTAGAAATTAGTAACTTTAAATATGAGTACTCCTCTTTAACCAAATCGATTAACTTCCTACCAACATTCATTTAATCCAACATTTCACTATTGTTTCCAACTTCAACCAACTTCAGAAATTTCGACGAAGCTTCCGCAACACCTTGAATTTGATCCTAGCTTCTTGGAATGAAATTGGCAGCACTTCCTTCTATTTTTCTTACTCCGGAGCTTCCCGAACTTGCTTTCTTCGTTCCAAATGGTTCAGCCTCCATGGTTTCCAACCTCTCCTACATTATTTCTTCTGTTCTTAGATGCTAAACCATGTTTTAATGATATTCTAAGGTCTTTGGCATAGTTTGGTTATGCATGGAGTTGATTTGATATGATTTTAAAAAAGCTAGTAAAGAAAAGAGACAAGAAGAAACCATTAAAGAGAGGTTCAAGGAGGAAGAAGAAGCTAGAAATGGTATGAAAAAAGTGTGAAAGTGGTCGGTATTTATAGAAAAAAATAAAGTGGTAAGTTACCAAAATATCCCCTTACCAAATTACCAAAATAACCTTCTTAATTTTTAAGCAATCTTATTTTTTTCAACACTTACCATCACATTTCAAATCATTACTTTATGTCATTTTCACTTACACATTAAGAAAAGAAAGTAATAATTATGTTTGTCTGATTTGATGTTTTACTTTTTGGCTGTTGTACTTTTTTATGCTTACCTTTTGTTAATTATATTCTAGAATTTTCTAAGTATGTTGACAAAAATAAATTTGATTAGTTAATTAACTAATACTTACATTATTTAAATATATGTTTGTGTATAAGAAAATAAAAGAGTAACAACGTTGCGACAACTTTTAATCGACAAAACGTTGATTTTCGACCAAACATTTTACGGTCACAATGTTTTAGTTAAACTATTTATTTATGTAAACCAAATTTATTTAAAATTTTTATATTGATATTTAAAAATATAAACACTGATAAATTATTTTAAAAAATTTATTTAACCATTGAAACTTACTTTTCTGAAATCAACATTTTGTCACTTTTGTCGATATAGGTAAATGTTACTATTTTTGTGTATACTTCTCTTTCCAAATCCTATCTTATATTGTTTGAATCATATAAATTACATAATTTATATTTAAAATCACTTTAAGTAGTATATTTTAAAGTGGTCAAATTCTGGATCGCTACAATATATGTATGTTGGTTGATGTCTTTATAAATTTTGGATTTTTACTACTTCCCCATTGCAGAGAGATTTTCAACTAATTTTAATTAATACATATTAAAATAGCAAAAAACCAAGTGATTTATTTGTACATTTTTATGCATGCGAGTATATCAGAATATTTTATTCAAACAAGTCCTTACATTTTATGTTTTATGCGTGAGACTGCCTTCTTTAAGGACAAAGGTTGTCAATTGTCAACATTCTTCAGCATAAAACAAGGTTTGATATACAATCTATTGTCCGTCTTGCATGTTATGCAACATTTATAGTCAGGTAATTGGAATGTGTGTGCACCAACTACTATATGCCTAAGATATATTAATGTGTTATTCTGTGTAGGGCTATTAATGAGTACTCAAAAAAATCTGAGATCCACCCGTACCCATATTTGAAGCATCAAAAATTATCTGATATCCGAAAAACATATACGAATGTGGATATGGCCATGTCCATATCCGATAATTATACAGTGGTTTTTCATCGAATTTTTTTTATTTTTATTTTAGTATACCAGCATGTATGGCACATCCACTTAGACGTGTAAAAGAAAAGATTCATTAGTTTTATATTTAGCAAGGACAAAACCATCCTTCTGTTGTTTTATTTTGAATTAATGTACAGCAAGATCATTAAGGTTATTTCCAAAGCTTCAAACGAAGGTATTCTCATTATATATAGATAAAATGATTATCTTTACTATTATATTTTAATAAAAAAACAGTAACATGTATATGAAAATCAATATTTGCTGCTTAAAATTATTTTCTTAGCGTGTTTATTATTTTTAATACATAAATGGATTTATAATAAATCAAAATTTTGTACTTGTTTTTTTGAATGGTACTTAATATACAACATATCACTAGTATAACATATCACATGTCAATAAATGTTCGAATCATGCTACACAAGTTTCGAAGTTGTGACTTCCCGCACAAAAACCGAGTCACTTAACCACTGGGACAAATGATGTTATTTGTATAGATCTATTGGTTTTGAAATGTTCGAAGAATATCTAATAAAGATCCGACATTCGTCCACATCCGTGGATATTTGAAAATGAATTCGGATACGGATACGGATAAGGAAAGTGTAGATATCCAAGAATGATTTGGTATACGAATACCATTTTTTACAATTATCCAAGAAGAGAAGGAAAATGTAATCTTTTAGTGTGATGCAAAGAGATGCTTATGTATAATATATAATGAAATAATGTCAACATGCATTAATAGAGATAAAAGCACGAGTCTTGAAGTAAACTACAAAATGAAAATATAATTTAAAAAGTTATAATCCTCTACACTAAATTACCTCACTAATCATTTCAAGGTGATCCTCCATGGTATTGGAGCAATAATTTTGATGATTAGTTGTCCAAGAATTTACATCCAAAGTAATTATCAGTAGAATTTTGGTTAAACTCGAAGATCCATTTTAAGATTCTTAGGTTCTCATATAGTGATTTCTATAACATGTCCTTTTGGTTTAAGAAAAGATGTTGGTAAATACCTATTAATTGTGTACTTAAGCTTTTTTTAATGCTAATACAACCAGTCACCTTACCAAAAACAATTATGTTGAATTAGTTTTACTTACTAACATGATAATCATTTAAATTTTATAGTCTTCTTAAAATCACTTAGACTGATGAACATGATACAAATATGATTTATCATTCAAAGGTTGTCACAAGCACTATCTATGTTCTTATTTCCAACCTCAAATGCTCAAATAAATGTTTGGAAATCTCCTTGGGATGTAGTTAAAAATGTCACAATTAGGTACTAGGTATTTGAGTATGAATGTAACACTTAGGACATATACCTACAACCGATTAATAAGGTCATATTTAGCATATATGCATCAACCACTGGTTCATATTCTCCGAAGTATAAAGCAAGGACCATAGCCTAATATATACTACCTTACCTATGATCGCGCACTAAATAATTTGGTAAAAAAACATATAATTTGTCTTATTACCTTACGCCCAACATAAATTTATGCAGGAACATGCTTGAATCATAATTTATGTATGATAATGCAGGTCCAAATAAATAGGCAAGGATGCCTAGGTGGTCCTTGACATTGCAAACTGATGGAAGAGATGATTCTTCATTTTAGATTACCTAACATTGTTGTGGTGCCACGAATAGCAATTTTAGGAAATAATTTGTAAGTCAATTTGTGCTAAATAGGAGATAATTCTAGAGGTAATATGTCATTTCTCTCCTCTGTTGTAGATATAGGATTGTTAATGGTTCCTATTTTGAAGATACATTAGATATTTCTTAAATGGTGCGATGAGTAATTTAAACTAATTTTACATTGTAATAATTTAAATTACACGTATGAATTTATTTTAATGCAGTTATATTGATAAGTTATCAATCTTGTAGAATTATTATTCGGGTGATTTTCAACCCAATTACATATTTAATATGTGCTAAAACTAAATTTAGTCATTTAACACATACCTTGAAATATATGTCACATATCATGCTTAGACTATAATATATTATTATCAAATGATTTAGAATGAATCATGAGTTTTATCCACTTTTCCGTTGTATTCTTATTATCTGCATACACACACACACATCTTTCACTCTAGTAATAGTGAAAATGATTTTTTATTTGAAATCAAGTTGTTAGTGTGTGACATTACTTTCTGTTCAAGATGAATCTTAGGTAACTGTATCCAACAATTAAGTCCATCATGAGGATTACAACACTGTTTGTTGAAGATAAATTTTCGATGATTATTTCCAAAGATTACCTCTCAATTGAGATATGGAAAATTCAACAGTTCCCACATCTATTTATTTGTCACCATAAATATTTCTAAGAACAAAACATTGTTGTTTGACCAACAAATTTGTAAACAAAAAAAATATGTTTTAACAAACTGTTTTAACTTATAGTCATGTTTAATGTCCTATTCTTTATTCAGATGAGGAAATGCATTTAGCATAGTTATGCAATTGCATTTCCTATTTTGAGGAAAGCTAAAAACTTTCATACTTCTTAAACTACAAATAATCCACACCCTTGCTTTCGTCTTATCGAACGAATATCACATCTTTAAAAAGTATGATTAGTTGTGGATGGAACCATGATTGTAGTGCAATGTTCTATTTGATTGATTTTTTTACATTTGTGCTTTTTTTGCAAAAGCACATAAGTTATTCTATAAGTGTAGTGCTTTTAACTACCTTTGGAATCTATATGATCACGACATTAGAAAGAACAAACCATTAAAGGTAAAAGTTAAAAAAACCAAGTTAAACAAAAGAAGGATAATTCGTATAAAATTGATATATGCAACAATAATTTATATACCACTTAAGCAATATATGCACTGCAAATTAAAGCGTAAGAAATTATATAAAATGACGTCTGTACCCGTGCCATCGACATGGGCTTTATACTAGTCACTAACAAATATGCACTCATACACACTTGCGCGCGCAATAAAACTCATGATAAGTCATTTCATTACCTTATCTCTTAGTGAATTACCCCATCAAATCCAACGTTCTCGCTTAACCTTGCGCTCTGATACCGTGATGTAACAACCCACTTTTCCATACAGTTTAAGTGGACAATTAACCACATATGATCCACTTAAAGTGAATGTAAAGGCGGCTAGTTAGGGAAAAGAAAGAAGAAATAAAATAGGAAGAAACTAAACAACACAGATCTCATAGTGGAGCAAATAATCTATAATATATAATAAATCTATACACAAAGAAATATGTAATATACATATACCAACCAGAGTAAGCTAACCAATTTCAGTTCGGATAGGTATAAAAGCCTATCCTTACAATTGCTGATAAATACAACCAACTAACAACACAATGAAATACGTATAGGCCTCCATCTCATCCCGTGAGCTCAAATGCATCCAAATCAATTTGTAAATATGCTCTGTCTGATCCAAGCATTGAAAAGGAAGAATGCCAGGATCAGTCTGGTAAACTAGCATGAGAAAACACACCAAAAGAATTTGTACAGTTTATCAAACCTTTCAAAATAAAGGTATCTCGTAAGACCACATAGCATAAAAATACGGACGAGATTTTACCTTGCGATAACCAAGACATTTTCCATAGAAAATTCATTGATATTATAATAATGTCTTAAGTGTAAATACATATTAATCATAGCCAAAACTGTTACATTATTAAATTCCAGCATAATAGTTATACAACTAAAACCGTAAAGGCTCGTATTAGAGAATGGATTCCATACGATGACTGGGCTATTGGGGTGCCACCCGTCACAGAGCATCTCTAGATTAAAATAATGCCGAGGACCATGCCCGGATCCCCTGCCAATACAGAACCGGCTTACCACTTGGCTAACAGTACCAAATAGGATAACCCCTTGGTTGATGAGCCCCAAAGCATACAAATGAGGTAATATCGACTCTAAACAGGGATGGTCATACCATAATTGGGAGCGACACATTTAGCCCTGCTACATCTCCCATGTTTTAGTCATTCCCGGTTGATGAGGCTTTGTAACAACCCGCATATTTATCGATTGTATATTTAAATATTTCATCGTTAGTCGGATTATGGTCCAAAAAGCTACTTTTTACAAACAGTCGAATTGGGACTCGAGACCCCTTCCATTGAGTTCAAAATTCCATTTGCAACCTTTTTGAGTATAAGCTTCGATATGTTTAGAGTAAGTTGATTTTTGCTACTTTTTCTGTAGGGCTTTGGGTTTGGGTTCAGCCCATTTGCCCAATTCCGGTTATACCAACCCCTCTCCACTTCTCTTCATTTATTCCTTATTTCCTAACTCTCTCAAGCTCAAGAGAATAATAGGGGAAAAGATTGGAAATTAGAATTCCTAAGCCCTAGTTCCTTTGCAAACTCAAATTCTAGCTCCAAATTCAAAGAGGAGCATTGGTAAGTATCATCTCCACCTTCTCCAACTCATTCTCTCTTTGATTTCAGAAAATTCCTAAACCTAATTTGGGAAATATTTCTCTTTTAAGCTTAGATTCAAGCTTCTTGTGTTGAGATTGAAGTGTGGTTGATCTTCCCTTGTCTTCAAGCTTCTCATTCATTGTTTTTGGGTTTAAAGGTGAGATTTTTATCTCACATCTAAGTCTATGATTATCTTTGATTGTTAGGTGTGAATTCCTAACACTTATTCATGTGCATTTGACTTTGATTTGGATTGGTTTTGTGAATATTTCAATTTTTAGTGTTTTGAGTTCAAATCTTTAAAGATCCTAACTTTGATGTTTGAACATGTTTTTGGTGATTCATCGAGGAGCCAATAGGACCGGGTAGCCGATGGGCATAATCCCTAAGCGTCCGTGCTCGACCAGTTGCAAATTGAGTGAGAGATTGCACTTCTATTAAATAGGGTAGGAATTGCAGAATTTGCAGTTCGGCCGACCGAACCCCTTGGGTCGGTCGACCGAAGCTGAAGCCGAAACTTTCTGGCCTATTTTTGGTCGACCGACTCAGGAAGTTCGATCAACCGACCTGCTCCTATTTCCTTGTTTGCCTATTTATGCTCGTTTTGCTTTGTTTTTCCAATTGTTAATTGATTCTTCTTCTCCGATTAGTTGTTATCACCTTTGCTAACTTTGATAACTTCTATTTTTGGAATTTTTGGGTATTTCCACTTTGATGGATTCGGTATCGATTTCTTTGGATTTTATTCACGTCTTCGTATGTGAATTTTAGTGATTGATTATTTCTACAATCATTTTTGTGATTTGTCACTTTTAAAAATAAGTGTCCTAGACCTATATCTTGCCGCTATTGCAAAGATGCGGACCATTATATGTCTTCATGTCCCAAGCTTCAAAGCAAGAGAGAGAGGGAGCTGAACATCTCTTCTCTTGGTCAAGGTATTTTTCATTCAATCCTCGATGGCATTGTTTTATTTTGTGATCTTCCTATTTGAGTTCTTTTTGATATGGGATCATCTCATCATTTTATATCAACAGAACTTGCTGAATTCTTTTTCTTTAAAACAATTTGGGCTTGATGTCTTCGTTGAGAATTGCGAATCCAGATGGTGGATCCGCAACAATCAACTTGTTTCTTTTTAGTGATGTCGAAATTATTTTATGTTATTTTTCTTTCCGAGCCGATTTTTTTTTACTTAGGCTTCTGAATTGATTTTTGTAAGGATTGGCTTAATCGTTGTGAAGCCCATATCCTATTTTCCATGTGGACTATTCATCCTCGACATTTTTAATCTGTTAAGCAGATTTCTATTTCTCTTTGTGATTTTGATTCCAATTTGATGGCATCATTTTATTCTTTAAGCCTTCATGATGAGGAAAGTGTTATTTCTCTTATCTAAATAGTTTGTGAAACTTTCCGATATTTTTGAGTTAGTCTTAGGATTATCTCCTAAGCAATCTTTTAAGTGGTGTTAAGGTCTTTTTAGTTCGACCTTGCCATCGATTTTTATATGCTATGAGTTGCGGAAGTTAGCATTCCATTTACCGCATTCCGCACTCGTTATGATTCTTATGAATGACTTATTATATCATTCAGTCTGTCCAGCTTATTTCATCCATTTTATAAGTCGAGTATTCTATGAATATTTCGATGAGATCATTCTTGTATTTATTGATTTTGGACGGAAACAACAATTTAAAATGTTTGCAAATCTTGTTAAGAAGACATTTTATATGTATAATCGGATTATGTTCTTGAAACGAACAAAGAATATTCTCAAAACTTTAAAGAAACATGTTTATCATATAGAAGGTAGTTTTGTGATTGTATTGCCCATTTAGTGTTTTAAAATTTTTGGTCGATGCGCTTGATCAACGTTATCGATAGGATTTTCCTAAACGCTTTGATGAGACAGTCAGACACAATAATTCACTTGTAAAGATGTAATTTTTTCTAGAAAGATGATTACATAAAGTTAATTATAATTTTTGGAAGTTTTGAGCTTTCCGGGAAAGAAGATTATTTAAAAAGAACTCTTTTCCGATACTCTTATTCTTGTGATTCCCGAGGGGAACCAAAACTTTATCTTTTGTACTAATGCTAGTCGTATTGGTTTGGATGCCGTTCTCTTGCGAAAGAGAACGTGCTATCACTTTTGTTTCTAAATCTTTTAAGCCAATCGAGACTAGGTATGGCACTCATGATCTAGTGCTCGTGGCTGTTGTTTTCACTTTTAGAGTTTGGCATCATCATTTTTGGGGGAGAAATTTGTTCTCCACCTCGATCATAAATCTTTGGAATATTTATTTTCTCATAAGGGACTTCATGTTGACTCGAGTTCCTGGCATCTTATGATCTTGATATTCTTTTATTCCCGGAAGGGAAATCGTGTTGCCAATGCGCTTAGTCGTAAGCAACAAGTGGTTGATATTTTAATGATGTTTGAATGGAATTATCTTTTTATCAAGCTCATCGGACATTTTGATATACTTCGTTTATGGAGCTTTATCTCATTTTGATATACTTTGATATAATCGTGTTGCCAATATACTTCGTTTCCTAACTCTCTCAAGCTCAAGAGAATAATGGGGGAAAATATTGGAAATTAGAATTCCTAAGCCCTAGTTCCTTTGCAAACTCAAATTCTAGCTCCAAATTCAAGGAGAAACACCGGTAAGTATCATCTCCTCCTTCTCCAACTCATTCTCTCTTTGATTTCAGAAAATTCCTAAACCTAATTTGGGAAATGTTTTTCTTTTAAGCTTAGATTCAATATTCTTGTGTCGAGATTGAAGTGTGGTTGATCTTCCCTTGTCTTCAAGCTTCTCATTCATTGTTTTGGTTTTAAAGGTGAGATTTTTATCTCACATCTAAGTCTATGATTATCTTTGATTGTTGGATGTGAATTCCTAACACTTATTCATGTGCATTTGATTTTGATTTGGATTGGTTTTGTGAATATTCCAATTTTTAGTGTTTTGGGTTCAAATCTTTAAAGATCCTAATTTTGATGTTTGAACATATTTTTGGTGATGCATCGAGGAGCCAATAGGACCGGGTAGCCGATGGGCGTAATCCCTAAGCGTTCGTGCTCGACCGGTTGCAAATTGAGTGAGAGATTGCACTTCTATTAAATAGGGTAGGAATTGCAGAATTTACAGTTCGGCCGACCGAACCCCCTGGGCCGGTCGACCAAAGCTGAAGCCGAAACTTTCGGGCCTATTTTCGGTCGACCGACTCAGGAAGTCCGGTCAACCGACCTGCTCCTATTTCCCTGTTTGCCTATTTATGCTCATTTTGCTTTGTTTTTCCAATTGTTAATCGATTCTTCTTCTCCGATTAGTTGTTATCACCTTTGATAACTTTGATAACTTCTATTTTTGGAATTTTTGGATATTTCCACTTTGATGGATTCGGCATCGATTTCTTTGGATTTTATTCACATCTTCATATGTGAATTTTAGTGATTGATTGTTTCTACAATCATTTTTGTGATTTGTCACTTTTAAAAATATAAAGGTTTTCAATACTAGTAGTAAATATCAAAATTCTTTCATCAAAATGATTTCAGCATTATTTTATTAAAAATCTCGTTTCTTAAGCCGTTTTCCAATCTACTAACATATACAAACCTTTACCTCATTCGTATGAGAAATCTATTTAAACAGCTTAGTAAAACAAGTGATATGAAACGCTTGCATTTACTTCGTCGGTTAATTCTTGGACTTGTTCGATTGAACCTCTTGTGATAATTTTCGAGTGAAAATCTACAATTTGTTCGTAAATATTTAAGTTAAGCTAGTGGTTATGGGACATGAAGCTATGCTCATATAATTACTAGCTTAGTGTAATTTACACTTATCGATCAATGATGATCATTTTGTGATTTAGACTAGCAATGTGCGATGTCTCTTTGTCCACGTCGAGAATGATACCTCGTTTGGAGAAGCTTCGGCTCGTGTGGAGGAGCTTCGGCTCGTTTGGAGGAGCTTCGGCTCGTGTGGAGGAGCTTCGGCTCGTTTGGAGGAGCTTCGGCTCGTTTTGCGATACACGTATTGGTGAGTTTTCATGCTCCCGTTTTAGCGGCGGGCCTCTTTCCCCTTTTTGTGATTTATGGATTTCTATTGATTGATTCCTAGAATTTGTGTTTCACCAATTTTTGTAATTTACATTGATAAGCTGTATCAACTATTGTGCATTGGTGAATTTGTGTGTCATTAACTTTTTGTGAATAAAAATATAGAGTATGACATTCCTTTTTATCTTTGAGAAGGTTCTTGTGATATTGATTAATCTCTTGTTGATTTTCAATTGCATACTTATCATAGTATGGCTTTATGGTTATCTTACGTTTTTCACATATCTCTTATTCTATATCATATTATCTGATACTTATAGTTAGACTGATCCGTTTATTATTTTCTTATTAAATAATACTCGGGTCAGACCGAGATGTTATAGGTGCTTCTGCTTGACTCCTTATCGGACCATCATCTGATCTTTTGGCTAACTACTTTAGATTAGTAGTTTTTGTTTTGTATACATTCGAGATAGAGGATCCTTGATGTATACATATTCTTTTTCCTAGCACTTTTATCTACTCATTTTTGTGATATTGTGGATCTTGTTAGACCACTACTCTAATATACACTTTTATGTGTAATATTCATATCTATTTCCGCCTTTGTGATATGAATTATCTATGACTGATTTTTGTTATGCTTATTTCTATATTTGTTTCCGAAGATATTATAGCCACTGTGTAATAGCTTTGAGTTTGTATCGGCATGTCGGATTTCGCATCTTAAACTATATGGCATATTGGTGCTCGCACAAAGCAATTACATGGATGGTCGCTCCTTAACAGCCTTATTCTCCATGCTAGTTGACGACATTACTCCGTAGGGTTCTTGGCTAGCATGGGTATTCAGGTGGGGCGTCACAGCTTGGTATCAGAGCCAAACTTTGGAACAATGTAGAATAATTTAACAAGGATCATCGTCCTAAGTCCATCTTAGGAGTCGTGCTCTAGGATTTAATTCGAGTCTTCGTACCGATTCATCCTATTTTCTTTATGGTTCCTTGTTTTATCTATCAAGATTGCTTGATATCCATTTTGTGAATAACCTTCTTCTTCTTCTTTCTTTCTTTCTTAAAGAAGAGAAATGGTTAGACCAGGCCGTCCCAGCGCCGGTCAATCTAGTGCTACTCCCCAGGATGGAGTATTCATGTCTGCTCAGCAGCTTTTAGATCTTGTGAAGAATGCTCAGGCTGCCGGACCCATCCCTGAGCCTACTCATCCTAGATCCGGTTTTGCACGCTTGTGCAGAGACTATACCGATTTGGGTGGAAGGCCATCCCAGGGATCCGAGAGTGTTATTGAAATTCAAGCTTGGCTCAAATCCTGTGATCGCATCTTTTCTCGCATGGACCTTATTGATCTACATCGGGTCCAAGTGGCTTCTAGCATGCTCCAAGAAAGAGCATTAGATTGGTATGAGCTTTGGGTTTACGAAATCGCCGAAGCAGATCTTACTTGGAAGCAATTCCAAGAAAGATTCAAATTGAAATTTGCACTGGAGGCTGAAAGAGTAACTTTGGCCCGGCGTTTTATTGACCTTGTTCAAGATGAATCTTCTGTGACGGATTACGTCGCATCTTTCGAATCTCTCTCTAAGTATGGGGTCGAGTATATTAATACCCCATTGAAGAAAAATCAGAGATTTGTCTATGGCTTGAATAAGAATCTTAAGAAGCCATTACTTCTGAAACTAGAAGTTTCTTTTGATCAGCTTATTGATATCTCTCTTCGTCTTGAAGAGACCAATAAAGAGTGTGATGTTGAAGTTGTGGGTGCCAAACAAAACTTCAACAACAAAATGAAGAGGCCTATTATGTTCAAAGGCCCCAATTCCAATAAGAAGGGGAAGCTGTAAGCTTCGGTGGCAAAGACTCCAATCCCTAATCGTGGAGAATGCTACAATTGTGGCTCTAGGGACCACTAAATAAATAAGTGTCCTAGACCTATCTCTTACCGCTATTGCAATGGTGTGGACCATTATATGTCTTCATGTCCCAAACTTCAAAGCAAGAGAGAGAGGGAGCCGAACGTCTCTTCTCTTGGTCAAGGTATTTTTCATTCAACCCTCGATGGCATTGTTTTATTTTGTGATCTTCCTATTTGAGTTCTTTTTGATATGGGATCATCTCATCATTTTATATCAACAGAACTTGTTGAATTCTTTTTCTTTAAAACAATTTGGGCTTGATGTCTTCTTTGAGAATTGCGAATCCTGATGGTGGATCCGCAACACTCAACTTGTTTCTTTTTATTGATGTCGAAATTATTTTATGTGATTTTTCTTTCCGAGCTGATTTTTTTAACTTAGGCTTCAGAATTGATTTTTGTAAGGATTGGCTTAATCGTTGTGAAGCCCATATCTTATTTTCTGCGTGGACTATTCATCCTCGACATCTTTAATCTGTTAAGCATATTTCTATTTCTTTTTCAAATTTTGATTCCAATTTGATGGCATCATTTTATTCTTTAAGCCCTCATGATGAGGAAAGTGTTATTTCTCTTATCTAAATAGTTTGTGAAACTTTTCGGTATTTTTGAGTTAGTCTTAGGATTATCTCCTAAGCAATCTTTTTAGTGGTGCTAAGGTCTTTTTAATTCGACCTTGCCATTGATTTTTATTTGCTATGAGTTGTGGAAGTTAGCAGTCCATCTACCGCATTCCGCACTCGTTATGATTCTTGTGGATGACTTATTATATCATTCAGTTTGTCCAGCTTATTTCATCCATTTTATAAGTCGAGTATTCTATGAATATTTCGATGAGACCATTCTTGTATTTATTGATTTTAGATGGAAACAACAATTTAAAATGTTTGCAAATCTTTTTAAGAAGACATTTTATATGTATAATTGGATTTTGTTCTTGAAACGAACAAAGAATATTCTCAAAACTTTTAAGAAACATGTTTATCATATAGAAGATAGTTTTGTGATTGTATTGCCCATTTAGTGTTTTAAGAATTTTGGTCGATGCGCTTGATCAACATTATCGATAGGAATTTCCTAAACGCTTTGATGAGACAGTTAGACACAATAAATTGACTTGTAAAGATGTAAATTTTTCTATAAAGATGACTACATAAAATTAATTATAATTTTTGGAAGTTTTGAGCTTTTCGGGAAAGAAGATTATTTAAAAAGAACTCTTTTCTGATACTCTTATTCTTGTGATTCCCGAGGGGAACCAAAACTTTATCTTTTGTACTAATGCTAGTCGTATTGGTTTGGATGCCGTTCTCTTGCGAAAGAGAACGTGCTATCACTTTTGTTTCTAAATCTTTAAAGCCGATCGAGACTAGGTATGGCACTCATGATCTAGTGCCCGCGTGTGTTGTTTTCGCTTTTAGAGTTTGGCATCATCATTTTTGGGGCAGAAATTTGTTCTCCACCTCGATCATAAATCTTTGGAATAATTATTTTCTCATAAGGAACTTCATGTTGAGTCGAGTTCTCGGCATCTTATGATCTTGATATTCTTTTATTCCCGGAAGGGAAATCGTGTTGCCAATGCGCTTAGTCGTAAGCAACAAGCGGTTGATTTTTTTGATGATGTCTGAATGGAATTATCTTTTTATCATGTTCATCGGACGTTTTGATATACTTCGTTTGATTGAGCTTCATCTCATTTCTTTTATGGACTAGCGTCCGATGTTCTTTTATGGTGTTCGGTTCATTGGACATACCGTTTTTATACTACGTCGGTGTTCTGAAATTATTCGAGCTTTGCTTCATTTGGAGTACCGTTATTGTACTACGCCGTTGTTCTAAATTATTCGAGTTTCTAGTTTCTCGGACGTACCGTTTTTATACTACGTCGTTGCACCGGCTTAATTTTCTATTATTCATGACGTTTTCTCAAGTCTTTCTATTATGGAAATGCCTTAGGGATTCCGATTTTTATTCTTGAGCCTGGTGTTATTGAGGAAATTGAAGTTTCACCAGATTTTACTTATGAGCAACATTCCATTCGCATCATTGCTTCAAGTTGAGCACCTTCGGAATAAAGATGTTCTTCTTGTGAAAGTTCAATGGTTCTCAGATCCTAAGGATTGCTCTTGGGAATCCTGGGAATTCATCGAGTGATCCCGTTCAGACTTACTCTTTCATGCTCTTTATGGTAAACTTCCTATTTCAAATTTCTTTTGTGCTGATATGCTTTTATGGTTGTTACTCTTTATTTTCTTCTTAAGTATTGCGAGGACGCAATTTCTTTAAGGTGGGGAGTCTGTAACAACCCGCATATTTATCGATTGTATATTTAAATATTTTATTTAAATATTTCATCGTTAGTCGGATTATGGTCCGAAAAGATACTTTTTGCAAACAGTCGAATTGAGACTCGAGACCCCTTCCATTGAGTTCAAAATGCCATTTGCAACATTTTTGAGTATAAGCTTCGATATGTTTGAAGTAAGTTGATTTTTGCTACTTTTTCTATAGGGCTTTAGGTTTGGGTTCAGCCCATTTGCCCAACTCTGGTTATATCAACCCAACCCTCTCCACTTCTCTTCATTCATTCCTCATTTCCTAACTCTCTCAAGCCCAAGAGAATAATGGGGGAAAAGATTGGAAATTAGAATTCCTAAGCCCTAGTTCCTTTGCAAACTCAAATTCTAGCTCCAAATTCAAAGAGGAGCAGTGGTAAGTATCATCTCCTCCTTCTCCAACTCATTCTCTCTTCGATTTCAGAAAATTCCTAAACCTAATTTGGGAAATATTCCTCTTTTAAGCTTAGATTCAAGCTTCTTATGTTGAGATTGAAGTGTGGTTGATCTTTCTTTGTCTTCAAGCTTCTCATTCATTGTTTTTGGCTTTAAAGGTGAGATTTTTATCTCACATCTAAGTCTATGATTATCTTTGATTGTTAGGTGTGAATTCCTAACACTTATTCATGTGCATTTGATTTTGATTTGGATTGGTTTTGTGAATATTCCAATTTTAGTGTTTTGGGTTCAAATCTTTAAAGATCCTTACTTCGATGTTTGAACATGTTTTTGGTCATGCATCGAGGAGCCAATAGGACCGGGTAGCCAATAGGCGTAATCCCCAAGCGTTCGTGCTCGACTGGTTGCAAATTGAGTGAGTGATTGCACTTCTACTAAATAGGGTAGGAATTGAAGAATTTGCAGTTCGGCCGACCGAACCCCCTGGGCCGGTCGACCGAAGCTGAAGCCGAAACTTTCTGGCCTATTTTCGGTCGACCGACTCAGGAAGTCCGGTCAACCGACCTGCTCCTATTTCCCTGTTTGCCTATTTGTGCTCATTTTGCTTTGTTTTTCCAATTGTTAATCGATTCTTCTTCTCCGATTAGTTGTTGTCACCTTTGTTAACTTTGATAACTTATATTTTTTGAATTTTTAGGTATTTCCACTTTGATGGATTCAGTATCGATTTCTTTGGATTTTATTCACGTCTTCGTATGTGAATTTTAGTGATTAATTGTTTCTACAATCATTTTTGTGATTTGTCACTTTTAAAAATATAAAGGTTTTCAATACTAGTAGTAAATATCAAAATTCTTTCATCAAAATAATTTCAACACTATTTTATTACAAAGCTCATTTCTTAAACCGTTTTCTAATCCACTAGCATATACAAACCTTTACCTCATTCGTATGAGAAATCTAATTAAACGGCTTAGTAAAACAAGTGATATGAAACGCTTGCATTTACTTCGTCAGTTAATTCTTGGACTTGTTCGATTGAACCTCTTGTGACAATTTTCGAGTGGAAATCTACAATTTGTTCGTAAATATTTAAGTTAAGCTAGTGGTTATGGGACATGAAGCTAAGCTCATATATTTACTAGCTTAGTGTAATTTACACTTATCGATCAATGATGATCATTTTGTGATTTAGACTAGTAATGTGCGATGTCTCTTTGTCCACATCGAGAATGATACCTCGTTTGGAGGAGCTTCGGCTCGTTTGGAGGAGCTTCAGCTCGTTTGGAGGAGCTTCGGCTCGTTTGGAGGAGCTTCGGCTCGTTTTGCGATACACGTGTTGGTGAGTTTTCATGCTCCCGTTCTAGTGACGGGCTTTTTTCCCCTTTTTGTGATTTATGGATTTCTATTGATTGATTTCTAGAATTTGTGTTTCACTAATTTTCGTGATTTACATTGATAAGCTGTATCAACTATTGAGCATTGGTGAATTTGTGTGTCATTAACTTTTTGTGAATAAAAATATAGAGTATGACATTCCTTTTTATCTTTGAGAAGGTTCTTGTGATATTGATTAATCTCTTGTTGATTTTCAATTGCATACTTATCATAGTATGGCTTTATGGTTATCTTACGTTTTTCTCATATCTCTTATTCTATATCATTTTATCTGATATTTATAGTTAGACTGATCCGTTTATTATTTTCTTATTAAATAATACTCGGGTCATACCGAGATGTTACAGGTGCTTCTGCTTCACTCCTTATCGGACCATCATCTGATCTTTTGACTAACTACTTTATATTAGTGGTTTTTGTTTTGTATACATTCGAGATAGAGGCTCCTTGATGTATACATATTCTTTTTTCTAGCACTTGTATCTATTCATTTTTGTGATACTGTGGATCTTGTTAGACCACTACTCTGATATACACTTTTATGTGTAATATTCATATCTATTTCCGCCTTTGTGATATGAATTATTTATGACTGAATTGTGTTATGCTTATTTCTATATTTTTTCCAAAGATATTATAGCCACTGTGTATTAGCTTTGAGTTTGTATCGGCATGTCGGATTTCGCATCTTAAACTACCTGGCATATCGGTGCTCGCACAAAGCAATTACACGGATGGTCGCTCCTCAACAGCCTTATTCTCCGTGCTAGTTGACGACATTACTCCGTAATGTTCTTGGCTAGCTTGGGTATTGTGGTGGGCGTCACAGGTTTGGGGCTACGTTTTACCTTTCATATAGCACTTTCCACTTGGAATGCTAACACCGCCCTACATGAAACAATGCAATGCCAGTATTCATCCATACAAGTTATTCAAGATATGAACAAATCGAAGGCACTGCTTTTACTATATCCATTTTAGAATCACCCTTAGGATTAGTACCAAAGAAACCTTGCACTTCAAAGAGAACCGCCTTCAAATTCCATCGTCTTTAAGGCGTCTTCACCTCGAAATGCTTGGTTAGATCGAAGTGGTTTGTTGATAACATATCCGATCTCGATATTTTCGAAACAACATTCGATAATTTTCGATAAACTCAACCCCTGTTCTTTAGGAAACAAACAGTCAACAAAAAAAACAGAGATCGCCTCCTAACCGTTAGTAGACAGATTTCCTTACCATTTGTCCTAGAAGAACGGAATGAGATTTATACGTACAAAAGAGCATCGTCGGAGTTGACTATACCATATAACTCGCATGTGTTTCCTAGATATTTCCAAAGTCATATTTTGGGTCCATGTTTGATAGTCGGTCATTAAATATCAATAACACACATTCAAATTTAGGGATTTATATCTAAGGGAAAACAAACATTGATTATGCACATAATGCTAACCTCTTTGATTAATCTTTTCATTATTTAAATTCATCTCACAAACACTTGTATAAAATACTTTTACAAGGATATATTCATAGAATGGAGGAAGTTTCCGTCTTGCCCAATATTTCTAAAACCATTTATAACTCCTTTATGAATCTCTAAAATCATTTATAAAATATTTATAATATCTAAAACCATTTATAAATATTTCTAAATCATTTATCAAGTCATTTATAACCCTTTTATATCCATGCAACCATTTGTGAAACTCCTCTTATAAATCTATAAACCCATTTCCAAAATTCGTTTATAAAGAGCTAACCATTTATAAAAAATCCTTTACTTATAAATAGTCTTCCTTTAAGTCTTCAAACCATTTTATAAAACTCCTCTTATAAAACCCAAGTCGTTTATAAAACTCTATAAGTCTCGAAAACATTTATAAATAAATAAAAATCATTTACTTCAAAATGCTATTGTATAAAAATAATTATTAACAATGAACATTATAAATAAATAATTATTATTAACTTCAAACATCATAAAAACAATAATTAATAATTTTAAAACATTATTAAATAAAAAATAATGATTAATCTTTACCATTATTATAAATAGTAATAATTTATTTCTAAAACACTATTAATGAATCATTATTATTAATTTCCAGTCATATTAATTATTTAAACAATTAACTTTTCAAAATATTAAAATATTGGTAAATAACTTTAAAACAACATTAAATATAAATAATAACTTAGAAAAGGTAGATAAAAAGTTGAAGTGAAATAGAAGTTAATTCCTTTAAGCGAAATATTTCCAAAACTCAATTATAGATTTAAAATCATTTCTTGTCCCAAAAACCAACTCCAACTCAAATGGCAATTTATAGTATTCCAAAATACTAATTTTGAGGCCAATAGCCACCAAACACTTAACCAATGTATATATTGATTCTTTAGCACTAAAGGGTTTAAGTTTTAAATATATAACAATGTTATATCCCATTGTGTTAATAATCTTGCTTGGTTTTTAAATAGTCATATAACAAGAACATTATTGAAAACAATTCAATAATGGTAAGGAAACCCGTTGGATCCTTCCAACCTGTCCCCTTGCATCACGACTCATATATATCAACACACACACAAATATATATATATACACACACACACACACAAAACCAACAATGGTGAGTAATCCTATTGGATCCCATAACCTTCCCCTACATCACAAACATTATATAATCATATAATGGAGGATATATATAAAAGGTCATCCGCTCCAAGGACGGGAATAAAACCAAACCAACTGATAATAAATCATCCAAGCATATAATTAATAATTTTTATCAACTATATAACATACTGGTTAATCAAAAAGATGAGTTTAACTCAACTAAATTTCTAGTTAGCATTGCAGCGTTCTAGTTTGAATTAAAATTGAACAGGCCTACAGTTTTAACCCAAATTCCTACTAGCTTCAAATCCATCCAATCCAACTCTATATCGTATTTCTCATTGATACCAGCATAACGCAACTCATCATGCTTGATCGACCTCGCATGAACTTGTAATAACATTTATAGGATACAAGAATTAAATAATATTTTTAATTCACTAGTTACACTTCATTAATACTGATTACCGATTCAAAATCATCTTCCGTCTCTCTCAGTTCGTGCATTCATGAACCCGTCGCCTCCACTTCTTTCCTCCCCATCGCCACCACGGTTGACCGAATGGTGCATCATCGTACCCCACGCCAGCCTAGTATTCCCTCCTTCCAACGCTACTGGCCACATCCCAATTCTCGTCGCCGGTCACCCTAATTTACCAAAATTGTGAACGAAAACACTCGTCTCTTATTGCCACCATAGGCAATTTTGTGCCACTAAACTACGGTCGTGCCTATTCCTCCTTGTCCTCTATGACTTCTCTTAGGACTCCATTGCCAATCGTCGAACCAAATCGCCGCAATTGGATAAAACTCACTCGCTGTTCATCGATGAATTGCAGCCACCTCGCGATGAATGGAGACAACCCAACCGTTGGTCATGCTCAGCACCTTATCATGAACAATTTCCTAATTGGAGACTTTTCCTAAAACGACATAGATTGGCTACGATGAATTTTGATCGTTGGATGAGAGATGATTTTAGTTCAAATTTTGAAAATTATTCTATTTGTTACAGCTAATGATTTATATAGGGGAAGAAGTATAGTTTAAGAATGGGAATGGTATGGTGAAGTATAGCCTATGGATGTGGTGAACAACAGGCGATGGTATGGTGCACATACTATTTTATTTGAAAATATCCGACTCCACATGTTCTGAAAATCTCAAAATCTTATCGAGGTGCATCGCTTAGCATTCTATACTAAGTACCATTATTTTGAATTCAGTGGAACTATTATCGAGACCTAATTCGATCATACACAGAAGTTAACTTTTCAAACCCAATTATATCATATAAATTTATGTATTAATTTCTAAGGGTCTTGAGCTTGCATGACCAAGCAATAATCCACTTATCGTGAAATTTGTTAACATACAATAATTCAATATTATGAATCCAATGAAACTAGTTTCGTCCAAATCCGAGACAGTGTCCTGAAAGGATATTTTCACACGTTAATTAACCAATTTATTATTAAAACGATCTCAACCACTTTTACTTACCTTTAAATTCTAACTTAAAAGTCTACTGTGATCATTCTTTTTTCTACTAAATTCAAATAATATCTCCAAATAATTTTAATTCATAATAAATCAAAGACTCGGTATTTTTAAATATTCCAATTATTTAAATTCGGTCTTCAACTAAATCACTATATTTGAAATTCAAGTTTTTTTACTTTTAAAACTAATATTACAATATTCAAAATTTATTAAATATTTCAAAATCATTATGGGTTGTTACATTTATCATGAAGTAGAAGGCTCGTGCGGTAGGAAGACGCATGAGCTGACAAATCGGAGGTAAACGCTGAAAAGCAGAGGATCATCAAGAGATGCAAACAAGAATGATAAAGGCAAACTGAAATCAAAAGATGGATATAATGGAATAAAAAGGCAATGGAAAGAGCGAGAGCTGAAGTTCTCCCTCTACTCGGACAGAAAGCCTAGAATTGATTTATCTAGGCATTAGGGGTAACTCCCCTATCAAAAACCGACGAGGAGGGATCCCATGGAGCACAAGCATATGTCTAGAAAGTACTGCATGTTGCATGAATTGAGCGGGCACATCACAGATGATTGCATGCATTTAAAAGATATGACTGAGGAGCACTAAGGAACAATAGATTGCCATAATACATGAGGAATCAGACAATGGTGGTGGAACAGAAGCAGCTACCATCCGTATCCTACATCAAATGGAAATAGGATCGGCCTTAGATCAGGATCATGCGTCATCAGATGATCGTGAAGGTGAAGGTCGATTTTAAAGACTTAAACTCTAGCCATAATAATAACAATAATAACAACAACAGCAAAATCTATACTAAAGCGGCTAAGTCACTTGCATACGTACAGGATCGAGAACGATCTCAAGGCATGTTCTGAGATGATATGAAACGTCATGCCTGGAGTGGCACCTTTTGGCATTTCTAGTTTTTTGAATTTATAGATGTGCAAACTCTTATTTATTAGGTTATTTGTGATCTGCATTACTATGATAAATAAAATAGAATGCGATCAATGTCCCAACTAGAGTGATAAGCGGAACTCACAAGGTGCACATCTATAAATTCGAGGCTTGGAAGTCGAGGCTTGAGAATAAAACCCAATAAGATGTCAATTATGGATTATGCCTAACAAGGTGTAGGTCGCTCCACCAGAGAGTGACAGGATCGACCTACTTGGGTTGTCGAGTATGGATTATACTTGGCAAGGGTACGGAGAGACCACTATCGGCCTAGGACTTAGCCAAGACACCACTTAATGTTTAAGGGTACTGAACCAGACTACATGAAATAATGTTGCTTCATTGGAGAGCAAAGGGATTGGCTTAATAGGACGTTGAATATGGATATTGCTCGGCAAGGGCCTGGAGAGGTCATGGATTTGGATAAGAACTTCGAACTACTACGGATTTGGATATGCACTCGGAGCGGTCATGAATTTTTATGTTGACCCGGAGTGGTCTCGAATTTAGCTAATGACCTAGTGAGGTCAAAGATTTGGATAGAAAAATTCTGAGAGATCGTGGATTTGCAATGGATACGGAATTGGATATTGATTCAGAATGGTCATGGATTTCGCTAACGATTCGGAGAGATCGTGGATTCAGATTGGATAATATGATTATCAATGGATTATTGACTTCAAATTCTAGATTCATGGTAATTCAAAACATACCTTCTTATCACAAGCCATGTTCTTGGGGAAAGTGTTAATACGCCTTTTAGCAAGGCAGCACACAAGCAAATTTAACCTAACAAACTTCATGATCATCAAGGCAGAAAGTCCAAAAAGATGGTTACTAGGATTGAAGATCGATTATATTTGAAGCTTGGACTATAGTTGAATGGATTTGGATGGACAATACTTAAAAAATGGCTTAGTACGGAACTAATACTTCCCCTAGAAGAGGGATCAAAGTAGCGGGATTGGAATAAAGGATTCGAATTAAACAGGATGCAAACAACACAACTCAACAATGATTGCTCCATAACTCAACAACCAAAAGGCGGATTGAAGCGAAATCTTGAGAACAAGAAGAAGGGACCCCAGGAAGTCCACCTTAGGGATCATAGCTCAAGAAGAGGAGTTTAAAGGGAACGACCCTTATCGCTCTAGAGGGATTGGCCCTCATCTGTACTCGATGATTGTTTTAGTTGAATTTGAAGCGAAGATCGATCAATAACTCAAAATCTATAGACATTATCAACATGAAACATAGAGTATAAGCATATTACAACATAAGGAACGCCGTAGAGAGAACATAGCCTATAACTCCATTCATAGGGATTGGGCCTAATCCCTATTATGGAGAGCGATTGGTCCAAATTTTCTTGGGTTGGATCGTTTGAGCCTGGAGGCTAGCGAAGTTTCAGTCTGATCCATACACGGCTTCACCTATAAAAACAGTAGACGTGGCATTGGCAAATGGATCTTCTTTTTCGCTTCATTCCATCTTCTACTAGGATATACTCTGCCATTTTTATCCTAGGATTATATGGATTTGTAACTATAATAGCAACATAAATGAATAAAAGGAAATCTTTAGAGTGGACATAGGTCGGAGTTGGATGAGCCATTATAAATCAGCATCTCTCTTTACTTGATTTTTGTTTTAATTTTATTATTTTCAATTTATATTCTCTATGTTATATTATCTGAGATCGGTGACTGGATATTGATGCTTTCACATAACTGGGTGTTGGTGGTCATTTTTGATGCCAGCATATAAGTACGTAAATCTATATGTACTCTTCCATCTATCTTAGACCATTCTTCTATATCTTATGATGATTCATATGCAGACTTCAAGAAATGGTTACCGAAAGTGGAACACTAAACTTGGGAGGCGGAAGCACCACAACCAATGGAAACATTTAGGTCAATGCAGGAATACTTACCAAGTAGCTAATGCTAAGGCTAATATGGGTGTCGAAACCATGTCAGTTGATATGATGACGATGTATCATCTCTTCATTAACATAATGCAAGCTAGAAAAGTGGCTGGACTAACAGGAGGAAATGCTTGCTACGCGGGAGCTTTAATATTTGTGAACTTAATACTATTCTAATATTGGGAAGATATGATGTAGGATAGATCCTAAAATATCTTCATTTTCTCCTCTATATAATATCTCTACCCTCAACCTTTAAAGGACCATTGGAAGTCTCCAAAACCCTCCTAGATATGGCAGAAATTATATTCCCTTACCTCCATTGATTCAATTTCAAATTAAATCAATCAGTTGTTATTCGATAGCCATTAGTCAATGGTTTAAGGACTAACACTCTATTTGATCAAAAATAGTTTCAAGCGGTAGATATCATCATTTTAAAGCGTTGGAATTAAGGTATGGTTTCAATCAAAATATAATTATTGGTACACAATTATAATATTTTATTATATATGTATATTAAAAATTTAGTTAGGCGATGATTCTGATATGCAGTAATATTTTCACAAATTTGTTGCTTGTATATATACATATGTTTATACTAAAAACTATTTTTTTCAAACATACATAAGATAAGTTTGGCTCAGAATAAAAATATAATTTTTTTAATTTTATTAAATTAATATATATTACTTAAATTGTTATACATTATTTATAATTAATTAAATATAAGATCATACTTTAATAAAAAATAGTCATATAGTCTTATATGTGAAGAATTAAAAACCAATAATAATTTTCGACAGTGAAAAAAAACTATAAAGTATTTTTATTATTATTTAATACTAGTTAAATTAGTTTATTATAAATAAATTATATCGGTTCAAGTATGTTATGAAAATTATATTTTATAAAATAATATTATCAGCAAAGATACTCTTAAGAAACAATAATATTTTATTTATTTTTAAAAATTAATGTAAATTATAGCCAAAAATAGGAAATTATTTTTAAAACTAATTTTAAATTGAAAAATTATGCAATTTTTTCTCAGAGTATAAAATATCATTTAGGATTTAGGAAAATTTAAATTTTGAAACAAAGTTTCAATATTGATTCTTAATTAATGATTTTTGAGTATATATTACTTTAAATTTTGTTTAAAATTTAAAAAATATAAAAATTATTTTACTGAGTTGTATGCAGGACCTAGTCTTTCATGTTTATCAAAAAAATTATTACTTTATTAATATATATATATGCATATATTATGTATATATTTGTGTGTATGTATAAATAATCATAAAAGATTCATTAATATTTTTGTCTGCGCATATGCATGTATGTGTATTATAAATGGTTTTATAAAAAATTTAAAATAGTTATATATAATTTATTTATGCTCAAAAAATATATATTATATAATATGTATATACAATATTAGTATTTTATTCATACGTTTATATATATAAATAGATAAATGTACTTACATACTCATATAGCATTATTTGGACAAAACCTTAATACATATATGTGTGTGTGTATGCATATGCATATATTTATAATATTTATGCATAAATAATAGTATACACACACATATGTATTTGGACAATATATTTGCATATTAGATGAGCTACCATGTCCATTGCAATGTAAATCCTAACATCTATACGTAGGCATGTTATACCACGCATGAATTGATATGTTACACATGCAACATTCACATGTATATGTATATAACACACACACACACACACACACACACACATATATATCATAACATAAATTAAATAAAATCATGTCAGTTTATAAATTTATTTAAATAAAACAAAAGTTCTTATTTAAAAAAATTACAAGTTTCTAAATAAACTAGACTTCATTGGCCTAATAACGATCCAATAAAGGAATTTTTTGATATTCACTCATAACTTCTGCCACAGGATGATCCAGTTACAACAAGTGTGGTCAGACTTAGATCCTAAATATGTAGAATTGCATCCAAGAGATCATGAAGATTAAAATTGTGTTAGAATTCCCAAATTGATGAAAAGACATAACTCATTAACATTTTGTAAACTAGATTCATGATCTAAGATTTAAGGGTGGAGACCAGTGTAAGGTCTCTCCCTGTGCTTCACCTTTTAAACCCTCGGTTGGTCGGGTCCAAAATTCTAATGCGTAGGGTTTTTTTTACGATTTGGGCTAAATTTTGGAGATTACGCATCTAAATGACCTAGTAGTTTGTAGCTCACCTATATTTTCTCCTATAGCATTTAGGAGACAACTATAATTTTCTTCTACCATATTTAGGAGATAGTTGATATTTCTTCTGACTATATTAGAAGACCATTGAATTATGTGATAAACTTTGTCTTGAATCAGTAGCTCACTAAAATTTTCTCCCACCGTATTTAGGTGACCGTTATCCTCTTCCCTATCATTTTTAGGAAGCCTTTCTTAACTTCTCCTACTTATTTGAGGAGATGAATGATATTTCTCCCGAGTGTATTAAAAGATCGTTGAATTATTTGGTAAATCTTGGTCGAGTCAGCCAATAGGTTTTTAATTGGGCTGAGATAGCTAATATAGATTTGTAATGACCCATGAAAACTATGGCAAGACTATTTTAAGGTTGGGTAATTATGGGATTGTGTAACCCTTTAACTTTAATGAATGTCGAACTATTCATTTACCCATTATTGCATAATTATATTATGATAATGTGCTAATCATTTGGGATATAGGATGTTATGGATTGATATTGTTTGTTAGGATATTGGCGAAGGAGAACCCATTCAGCTCGGCGATGTGGTCTCACTAAGTACCCATATTTTGGTTCAAGATGTTATAATATTATCATACCATACCTTTTTTTTAACCTAAAGTCTTTAATTTTCCCCCTCAGCTCTTAGATGCTTAATTTGGAGTTGAATAGGCCGAGAGTATGACTTTTAAGGTTTAGACGAATAAGTTTTTAGAGACCTATAGGAGCCATGCTACTATAGAATATTACATATTTCCACTATGCAATAGTTTACACGTGTTTTGTTTTTTTGAATGTATATAATGACAGACACTATGAATGGCTAGTTAGTTAAAACTCTAATCATCCAAGGGGGGCATCTTCATATGTCGCTTTTGGGATTATATATTTAATTTTTATTTTTATTTTTTAATCTAAATGATGTATTCGTGGGTTTATGGAAATGAAATGTAATGAATATGCAGTTTAATGAATGAAATGTTTTTTTAAAATTTTTTTATGAATTCGAGTGATTTTCGTGTTAATGATTCAATAACGGATCTCATTCTTTCATTGGAAAATAATGCTAAGGATGATGGCAGCATTGCTAGTATCTGTTTCCAAGCCTTAGAATGGGGGCTGTTACAACTTAGTATTAGAGCATAAGATTAGATAAAATTTAATAAAATTTTGAAAAACATAACCAAAATGAATATGAAAGAAGAAACCAGGGCTTGAGATCATGAATTATAATATATTCGTTATACACATAAATACACATACACACATGTATCTATAATTACCCCACTTTCTTAGACAATTCTTTTATTTTTTATGAAGACTCATATGTAGATTGTAAGAAATGGATACCAGAAGCGGAAGACTAAACTTGCGAGGCAGAATCACCACAACTAATGGAAATGTTCAAGTCAATGTTAGGAACACTAACCAACCAACGATAATGCTAATGTGGGTGTTAAAACCATGCCAATTGATATGGGAATGATGTATCAGTTCTTTACTAACATGATACAAGCTATAGTAGCGGCTGGATTAACTAGAGCAAATAGAGGATCTGTTCCACCTGAGCAGTTGCTCATAATAATAATGTCACGTTAAGCGAAGATTATACTAGCTAGAATGGAAAACCATTCTTAAGAATGGAGAATGCCAATGAAGTGGAAGACTGGCTTCTCTAGCGTGAAATGATTTTCTGATTTGGCGCTGATGACGATCAGAAGAGGAGGTTGGCGTCGAGATAGTTGCAAGGAGATGCTTTATTTTGGTGTAACAATGTTATTATAGGAGTTCTAGAGGTGGAGTTAACTTAGGTTGATTTTAGGGAAAGATTTGAGGAGAAAATTTTGTTCGAAGTAGCCAAGCCAATGTCATTCAGGAAGTTCTTGGAGTTAGAGCAAGGTGAGATGTCAATATTGTATTATGCGAAAAAGCTTGATGAATTTTTTAGGCATAAGCGGGGCATCATTAATATACTGCTTAGAAGAACAAGAAATTGGTCCAAAGACTAAAGCCAGAGATAGCTAGGGCAACTATACTACATTTTAGAGGTCTGTTTGATGTTATGGTGGACATAGCATTGAGAAACAAGGATTTGCTTTCATTTTTAAAGAAAAATAAGCTTAGGGAGACTAAAATTTTCCAAGGGAACGAGTGGAAGTTTATAATAGAAAGAAAGAAGCTAGGAAGGAAGGGGTTCCAAAAAATTGAAAAGTTGAAGTGACTTGCTATAAATGTGATAATACGGGGCACTTTCCTAATGAATGTCACACTAGTGAAAGCAAGAAAGTTGTAGATAAGAAAAAAATGAGGTGCTATAATCGCAATTGGATGAGACATTTTTTTAATGGGTGTCCTGAACTATCCAAACCTCGGAAAAGGAAGATTTTAGCTTTAAAACATGCAGCTTTCGACTAGTTATAGAGGAGAAGGGAAAGGCTATATTGGAAGATACACTTCTGAAACTTAGTATACCCATGTTTAAAGTAATGTTTGATATCGAAGCATCATCCTTTTATCTCTTGATGTATCGTAGATAAGTTAAACTAGAATGGCATACTTATTATTTCTTTGAGGGTTGTGAATGTAATAGGCACTGTGCAACTCTTGAATTGAGATGTGAACATGTAGAGATTGATTTGTTAGATAATTTTGATTGCAATTTGTATAAATTCAGTTTTGTGGGTTTTAAGGTAATTCTAGGTATGGATTGATTGAGTCGATATGACATTAGGATAGCTTGTCAAAATAAGGTAATATCCATGGAATACCTTGGTTGTTGTGACCGAGTTGTATACACATTTAAAGAGCAAAGTTTCGACGTTTGTGGGATGTTGGGTGCTATGGAAGGCGTAGAGGATAAAATTAGTCGGCTTACTCTATAATTGAGTATACCAATGTTTTGAGCCAGTTATGGAACTACCATCGAAACATGCCATAGAGTTTCAAATAGATCTCATACCTAGAGCTGAACATGTAAGTAGACCATCCATCATAATGACACCTACTGAGATGAAGAAGTTAAAGGTCTAAATAGTGAACTTAGAAGGGAGGTGAAATTTCTTGGATATGTAGTTTCGAAGAATGGGTTGTTTGTAAATCCACTGAAGATTGGAGCTATTAATTATTGGAAAAGACCCGGGACCATGACCGAATTTAGCGGTGGTGATTGACCATACTTGGTCTAGATTTTGAGAAAGAAGAGAGCGACTTAATCCAAGAAAAAAAATGAAGGAAACTCAATAAAGGAAGAAAAGCTATGCATATAAAAGGCAAAAATACTAGGAATTGTCAATTGGAGATTTTGTTCTCGTAAAGACATTAGTAATAAAGGGTGTTCTACGATCTAGGAAGACGGGAAAATTGACATTAGATATATTGGTCCATTTCCTATCACTGAAAGAATTGAGAAACTTACTTATCGTATTGAGTTACCGAGCAGTTTGGCAGGAGTTCATAATGTTTTTTACGTATCTCATCTAAGGAAGTACGGGCATGATCCAATTATTACTATAAATCCATCTGTTTTGGAAGATTTAATAGTGGACTATCGTTAGATGACCTATTCGTATAGTCGATAGGGATACAAAGCAGTTATGAAATAATATAGTCAACTGAGTGAAGGCTTAATGGAGCATTGATGGATGTGATTGGACTTGGAAAATGGATGATAGGATTAGGGAGCTATATCCTGATCCAGTTTGATTACATGATCTATTGTTGTGTAGACTATAGATTAGAAGATACGACTAGTATTTTTTTTATATGCTTGTTGTTACTTTCTATAAACATCCCATCTCTATACCCACGTAATTCAAGAGTACTACTAAGTAATACTATTGGATAATACGAGAGAATGAGGCTACACAGGGTACACATGTGAATATTCCATTGGGCTTGCACTAGTATGTATTCAAAATCGAACAAATAACTCAACAATACACACACAATATTGGCACAATGCAATAAACATGCGTACCTCTAGAACAGAACAATGCATAATATATAGTAAATATCAGAGAATACAGAGCCAGAATCGTGGCGGTAATTATAATAAAAAAAGTATACACCACAATGTTGCATATATACAATGAGACTATACAAAAAAAAAACAATATACTAAATCACAAAATAACTAGTCTCTATAGTGCCTAAAAATCACAAGTTAGTCTCATCGTGCTTATACCTAGAATGTCTCTGACTTACACGAGTATTATATAAATAACACGTAGGTCACAATATATCTAAATCAAGGGGTTGTACACAAACACACAGATATGTTGTAATATCCAGAAATTTTTGACAATATCAATTTAATAATCTCTATTTAAAATTAAATTGATATTGATAATTTTGTTAATAATAATTCAAATAGATTTAATAATCTTCTTTAATAAATATTTAATTGGTTATTTTATCTTTTTAAAATAATGAGTTGGTTTCTATTTATAATATAAATATATAGTTTATATTGAAAATAGATTAGCTTTGTTTTAATTTTAATAAATAAAGCATATTTTCTAATTCTAATATTTTTGGTAATTTGGAAATTTGTTTTTATTTAATACATAAGCTTTTCAAAGTTTTTAAATAAATAATCTTGGTTTAAATTTAATAAATGAATTTTGATTTAAAATTCTAATATATATTATTAATAATTTTGATTTAATTTAATATTAAGTTTTTCAAAACTATTTAAATAAATAAGTGTATGAGTTTAATTTGTTAAGGAAGATGTTTAAATGTTTAAAATAATTTTGGCTTGAGTTTAAAATTTAAAATGAATCAACAAAAAAAGTTAGTTTTGTTTCTTTTTAAAAATATAGCTTAAATAAAATACTTAATTTATTAATAAAGAAGAAATAATTTCTTTTATAATTATTTTAATTTAATAACGAGTCATTTATAAATACAATATTAATAATGTATTGTTTTACAAATAGATTCTTAATAAAAATAGTATTTGTTATTTCAAATTTAATTTATATATATAACTTGATTTTAAATATTAGATTTTTGAATTTGATTTAAATTTGAATATAAATCCAAAGTATAGATTTTGGATTGTTTTAATTTTTATATGCATAAGCTTTATTTATAAGCATAATTTGTTTTTATTTCTTTTATAAATTTATATACATATTAAATACTAATTAACAAATCAATTAGGCTTAACATATATATTAACATGTAAATTAAATACAAATTACTTTTAAATAGGACAAGTGTTGTATTCTTAAGCCTCTTATAACAAACGTTAAAAGATTAACATATTAAGTTGACAAATGTTGAAATTTATACAGTGTCATTTTTAAAATTGTATTTTCTTTTATTTTTATTAAATCATACCTTTATCTTATAAAAAGGCCTCTTCTCTTCGATTTCTTTTTCTTTTTCAAAATCAAAGTTAAGAAATTCAAAAGCTCGAACTATACACAAATCTGAAAACATGGAAACCCATTTTCAGATTCAAGATCAAGCTAGAAATCAGTAATTCCCTTCATTATCAAATGCAAGTTAAATTCCTCATATCTAAAACCTGCAAATTGCAAATCCTTGTACAAATTTATAGACTGCATCTTCAAATCTATGCATCTTCAAAACCAAAAATCCTGAATCATGCTCAAATAAAATCAGTAATACTCCTCTTCAATTCAGTAGCCTATACATTTCAAATAAAAAGCAAATCTGCATCATTTTTTCTCTCCAATCTGGAAGCATGCAGCGGTTTTTAAATCAAGCAAAAAGCAAACCTGCATTTTTATAAAATATGCACATCTTCAAAATGAAGCCTGTTAAAAAGCAATTCAAAAGCATTTTTTTATGGAGGCATGCAAGCAGCTTTTAAAATCAAAAGAGGCAAGAACATTCCGTCTTCAGCAAATTCAAAGTTTCTTTTTCAAATCTGGAGGCTCTACTTCCTTTTAAATCAGTGAGTAACTTCATTTTTAATAACATAAGTTTTTAATCTAGTTGCATGATTAATATCTAAAATTTTGTTTGGGTAAAGATATATATATATATATATATATATATATATAAGCATTGTACTGTATATTTGGTGAGATAATGCCTGCATGTTGTTTATCTGGATATACCTCTGTTTATAGATTTCAAGCTCTGGGTTGATTCAAAAATCATTACTGCTTGATCCATTGATTGTTGGGATTTAGTATCTAAACAAAATATGTTTGTTTGATCATAAAGTAAATTTTAAAATTAGAATTCAAGTTAAACAAAGTAGGTCTGCTCTGAAAACCTTAAGAACAGTAAAAAACTTGAGTTTTGTAAAAACTCAAAATTCATAATTCCAGGATTCAGGAAGATGAATCAAAAACTTAATCAAAATACTGATTTTTAAAACTTGAATCACATTTTTTTGAAATGATTTGAATATGCATTTCTGGTTTGCACTGTTTGGAAATTTTGGGAATCTCGGGTAATTGCAGTGATTGGAGAGGCTGGGTTTCTCTCTGAGGGATGTGGATTGAGTGGAGTGTAAGGCAAAAATGGGTTATGGTTGTTCAGAGGGTTGTGGTGATGGTGGTTGTCCAGAAGGTTTTATAAACCTAATTTTTGCCAGGGTTGTAAAATTGGTTAGCTCGATCACTCTGGTTGATCGAGTTTGCTGGAACTCTAGGAAATGGTTGCTGGAGCATGGACGAAGTGGTGGCTGGAGTGTCTGGTTACCTAGTGGTCGGAGCAGCAGTGGCGAACCGATGACAGGTTTTGGGATGTTTGTTGTGTCAAGTTTCCAGGTTTGGGTAGCTAGCTCGATTTTTGATTTGAGCTACTGTGGTGGATTCTGGTGATCGTGATAGAGACTGGAGATGATCGGCGATGTGTTGATGCCCGGGTGGATGGCCAGTGATGGCCAGAGTCACGGTGCATGTACACCGTGCATTTTGAAAGTTCTGGTGATGTTGGTTGGCCTGAGTTTTTTTTGTGCTCGAGTAGATTTTTGTGTTGCTCGAAGATGTTGGGTAGTTGGCTCGAGGAGGATGGGTTGTAGACTCGGAGCATATAGGTTGTGTCTCGGGTTAGTTGATTTTACAGGTTTCAACAGAAACCTGATGATCAATTTTTAAATTTTAAATAAAATTTAAAAGCTAAGTTTAAAATGAAAAATAAAGTTTAAGATAAGTTTTAAATCTAGACTTTTCAAGCTGGAGTTGAGTTTAAATCTCAGTTTTCAAATAAAAGGAAGCTTTTAAATTTGAATTGATTTAACAACTTTAGACATCTTTAAGAAGCCGAATTTTTAAAATGAAGATTTAATTTGTAAGTAGGTTTTTAAATCTAAAGATTCATCTGGAATCAAAATTTAATATGCATTTCAATTTTGAAATAAAAAGAAGATTTTTAAATTTAAAATGTTTTAAACAATTTGAATATTAAAGTGAATTTTTAACTATGGTTTGAAGTTAAACATCAATTGGGTTTTAAATTTCTTTAAACTTCTTTATAAAATGAATATTACTTTAGCATGTGAATTAAAAGTTTTGAATTTTCTTTAAGCTTGTTTAAAATCAATTTGTATTCATTTTTAAATTTTGAATTGAAAATAAAATTTGGAAGGAAAGTTTAAAGCAAATTGATTTCAAATAAATTTGTTAATTGCACTTTAGTCATAATTAAGAATGTTTATCTTAAAATTTAATTAAGATTTAATGATTTGAAATTAATTGAATTAATATGGTAAATAAGGAATAATTAATTAATTGATTAGGGATTAATAAATATTTGATTAAAGGCTAATCAATTTGTAATTAAAGATCATTAATTAGATTATTAAATTAATGATTAAAGATTTATTAATTAAACGATTAAGTTATAATCAAGTTTAATTAATTAAATAATTAAGGATTAATTAAGTTACAGTTAACACTTAATTAATTAAATAATTAGGGATTAATTAATGAATAATTAAAGATAAATTAAATTGTACTTAACAATAGTTAATTTAAGTTAATCTTAAACGAAAATAATTAGAGAATGGTTAATGAAGGTCATTAACTTGATATTATTTAATAATTAATTAATGTGATTAATTTTAATAATTAATTAGATTAATTAATTTAATTATTATCATTTGTGAAATGTTTAAGTGTAATTACCTAATGAAGTAATTAAGAAATTAATTACTTACGGTAATTAATTGTGTTAAATGTGATTGTTTAATTTGATTAATTAAGTTTAATTAATTTTAAACACTTGATGTTCTAATGATAATTACTTAATGTAATTAATGGATTGGAAATTACATGGTGAAGTAATTGATTGGTAATTACAGGATGTAATTAATAGAAGATGTTTAATAATGTAAGTAATTTGGATTAAATTACTTAGTAATTAATCAAGGGATTAATTAAAATTTTAATTAAGGAATAATTAATTTGTCTTAATGAGGTAATTAAGTTAGTTAATTACTGAATATGGTTAATCAGAGGGGATTAATAATTATGGGTTAATTACTTAAGGTAATTAATTTAAGAGGATAATTTATTAACTAAAATTAAGGATCATTAATTAATACAATTAATGATGTAATTAAAGTTGATTAATTATGATTAATTAATCAATGACAAGTGATTAAAGGAAATTAATTAATGTAATTAATTAAGAATTAATGTAATTAATTATAGTTAATTAATTAATTGAAGTAATTAAAGGTTAATTACTGTTTTTGGTTAAGAATAATTAATTTGTGAAATTAATTAAGGATAATTACATGAATGTAATTAAGTATAATTAATCAAGGGTGATTAATTTGAGTGATTAATTAATTGATTGTAATCAATTAAATGGTTGAGTAAGCAAGATTTATATTGATGAACTAATTAATTTAATTTATTTTAAATTAATTAAAGATGAAGTAATTAATTTAATTTGCTTTAAATTAATTAGAGATGGAGGTAGTTAATTTAATTTATTTTAAATTAATTATAGATGATGTGATTAAGTAAATCTTTGCTTATATATGAATGGGTGATATTGATTGCCTTGAATAGATTGTGATCTCAGAAATGAGATAAGTAATGTTGTGTGGTATGAATGCTTTGGTTGCATTGTGACGATAATATAGACTATCTATTGTGATGATGATATGGATTACCTATTTGATGATAATATGGATTATCTGTTTATCATGATAATGTTGATTATCAATTATGATTTGTGAGTTTTCTATCTATGTGTATATAGATAATTGAATTGTTTTAAACTTTAAAACAACTTGGACCTAAAAGATGGCGTTTTGGATTTCGATGAGACCAGGATCGGGTTTCCATATTTGGATATCCAAAAACCACATCGATCCAAATTAACGGTAGGTCGTGAATCTCAAGTGAAGATGAAGATTCAGAGTGCAAGGTTATCGTCGTTAACTCTGAGGGTGATTCCAAAATGAGTGTAACGAGATAATGCCTTCGGTTTCGTTCGAACCCGGAACAAACTTGTATGGATTGAATGCTTTCAGAACATCGTCAGGTGGACGATGAGCATTCTAAGTGATGTGTTCTATAAAGGTAATCGTAGCCTCAAGCCTCATCAACTGGAAATGGCTAAAACAGGGGAGGTGCAGCAAGGTTAAGTGGGTCATGCCTAAGTTGGACGAGATTTTCACCTGTCTAGAGGTCCCTTTTATTCGGCTATGTGGGCAGTTGCTAGCTACAACTGCAGGGTTGTCTTGTTCGGAACTGTTCAGTAAGGAATGGTTCCGGCCTTGTGTTGCAGGGGATTGGGAGTGATCCTCGGTATGTTGATCTAGGCCACGTACTGTGACGGACGGTACCCCGGTAGCCCTGCCATTGTATGGAATCCAAAATCCAATAAGTGCCCTCGGTTTTGATTGTATTACCCACTTTTGTGGCTAATAGCTGGAATTTAATAGATGTAACAATTTCGGCTATTTCATATTTACTTGAAAACCCTAGATCTATTATAATATCACTGGGTTTCCTATCAAATGTTTTGGTTAGTGTAAGATAAAAACTTTTCCATGTTTATGTGTGGGAAGTCTTACGTGATGCCTTTTCTTTTCAAAGTTTTTTCAAAGTTAAGAACCTTTAACCTATTACTCAAACCAGACCCATGTCTGACCCGGAGTTTATCTTCTATTTTCTTAAACTCTTGGGTACTCAAATTTTTACGAGCAGCCAAGGGATTCAGGTTAGCTTTGACGAATTGTGGAGGAGCAATGGAGCAGGTGGCTTCTGCGTGTAGATATATAGTGTTTCGCTGTGTTGATTTCTCTGAGTAGTTTCCTTGTATTGTATTAAGTTGTATAACTAGACAGGTGTTTGTAACTGTCTAGTATGTGATGTGTAATCTATGTAACTCTGATAATGGTTGTGAACTATGTAATATTTATGTTATTAATATAATTTATTCGTTCTGCTATTTAGATTCTGATATTGTTTCTTCTTTCTCCTCTTTCTTTTCTCTTTTCTATCCCTTTCTTTCTTCAAGATGATACGATTTTCCGTGGTGGGAAATTCGGGTCGTCTCATTTGGTATCAGAGCGTTAGGTTGAGTGAATACCTAGGCTCTGGAGTGGTGTCATCTTAAGAGAGCGTATTTGTTATTAATATATATATATATATATATATATATATATATATATATATGTCTACCTATTTGTTGGGTTACTTGTTCAGGTTTTTCAATATAAGTTATAAAGGTAGATGGGGTAGTGGTGTGTGTAACACGACTATCATAGGTAGGAGTTTGAATGTTTGAGGTGTATTTGTCGAGACCGTAAACCCAATACCGTCTCGAGTGAGCTTTGAAGTGATGAAGGATTTCATCGATCTATGAAGGAAACCTGTTAAGGTTCGGAGTCTATTTTTGAAGTTGAATGAGTAGAGTTTGGATCTGTCAGTTGAGCAGAAGCGAGTGATGGTATCTTGATACCTCAGAAAGTAGTAGCTGCGTGACGAAATGCAGTGACTATGGATGTTTCCGAAGATATTTCCTTGGAACAAGTTTAAGGAAGTGAGTCTGCTTCGGTGTTGTGGCTGTGCTCAGCATGGTGTTTCTATTGATTTGAAGTCCGAGTTTCTCGAAGAGCTTTGGATTAGGAAGCCTTTGGCATCTGTGGCACCAGTGCAGCTCGGAGTGTTCTCTGTGTCGGCAGAAGATCTTCTGGCTTAGCAGTTTTTCTGAAAGAGGAGTTCAGAAGCAGCTGAGTAGACCCGTTTCCTCGATGGATTGGCTAGTTAAGTGTAAGCTGTTCTGTTTGATAAAGGGAAAACAGTTTTCCTTGGATTTGGTCTGGATTGATCGCAAAAGTGACTTGCGATAGCTAAGTGTTCTCTTGGGTTATCAGAATTTTTTGGATACCTTTAGGAAGCCAGAGGTTTGTCTGCATCTGGAGATTGAGTTTGGTATCGACTAAGATTCCAAGAGTACTACCGGTGGTTCAGCTTAGTAGAAGGATGATTCCTAGAGATAGATTTTGATGAAGCAGCTCAGGTTTTAGTGGAGTTTCTGAGTTTTCTTTATGGATCCGTTGAATCATATTTCTAGGATGTGTTGTCTAGTTGTGCTCGTGTTCTTCATCAGCATTCTCTTCTACTTCGGATCAGAGTTGTGCAACGGAAGCAGTTTGGGAGTGCATCTGCTTTTCTTTTCCGGATAGGAGAAGTTATTGTCTTCTGATGTTTGAGGAGTAGAGTTTGAGTTCTTGATTTTGGTTGATCTTGAGGAGATCATTTTGTTGATTGGTTTTGTTTGTTTCTAGAAGCATCAGCAAGGGTTCAGTTGATTAGGAAGGGTGTAGGCAACCCATGATCGTCTGGAGAGTTTTATGGATAAGAGACGGAAGAATTTTGATTCTGGAGTCGGTGATTTGATTTTGGGTAAGTTTTCTTGATCTAAAGGGAGCTATAAGATTGGTTAAGGCTGGGAAGCTAGTTCTGAAGTGTTTTGGATCTTTTCTGTGATCTTGGAGGTTAAGTGATTAATCTACAGGATTGAATTGCCAGTTTGGATAACTGGGATCCGATGAGTTTCACGTATCTCTAAGGGAGTACGTGTATGATCTATCTATGATTTTGGAACCAACAGTTCGAGAGGTTTGGTTGTTGTGTCAGACTCGTCTATAAATCTGATATCTTGCCTAGTGTTGTAGAATAGGAGCTCTGTAGCTTAGTAGTTTTGATTGTTTGGATTATGTAGAGCGAGTATCCCGGTGTTTATACTTAGGGAAACTCAAGGAAATTTTATCCAGAATTTTGTCTAGATAGTTAGATTTGTTTGATTGGATGAATTGGTTGTTTTGGTAGTTAGCATATGTTTGATATATGCCTGTGTTTTAAAATTAAATCTTTAATGAGATTATTAAATTACCTTTGTTTTAAATTTCGGGGACGAAATTCTTTTAGGGGGGAGGATTGTAATATCCCAGAATTTTTGACAATATTAATTTAATAATCTGTATTTAAAATTAAATTGATATTGATAATTTTGTTAATAATAATTCAAATAGATTTAATATCTTCTTTAATAAATATTTATTTGGTTATTTTATCTTTTAAAAATAATGAATTGGTTTCTATTTATAATATAAATATATAGTTTATATTGAAAATAGATTAGCTTTGTTTTAATTTTAATAAATAAAGCATATTTTTTAATTCTAATATTTTTAGTAATTTGGAATTTTTTTTATTTAATACATAAGCTTTTCAAAGTTATTAAATAAATAACCTTGGTTTAAATTTAATAAATGAATTTTGATTTCAATTCTTATAAATATATTAATAATTTGGAAATTTTGACCTAATTTAATATTAAGTTTTTCAAAACTATTTAAATAAATAAGTATATGAGTATAATTTGTTAAGGAAGATGTTTAAATGTTTAAAATAATTTTGGCTTGAGTTTTAAATTTAAAATGAACCAACAAAAAAAGTTAGTTTGTTTCTTTTTAAAAATATAGCTTAAATAAAATAAGTAATTTATTAATAAAGAAGAAATAATTTCTTTTATAATTATTTTAATTTAATAATGAGTCATTTCTAAATATAATATTAATAATGTATTGTTTTACAAATAGATTCTTAATGAAAATAGTATTTGTTATTTCATATTTAATATATATATAACTTGATTTTAAATATTATATTTTTGAATTTGATTTAAATTTGAATATAAATCCAAAGTATAGATTTTGGATTGTTTTAATTTTTATATGCATAAGCTTTATTTATAAGCATAATTTGTTTATATTTCTTTTATAAATTTATATACATATTAAATACTAATTAACAAATCAATTAGGCTTAACATATACATTAACATGTAAATTAAATACAAATTACTTTTAAATAGGACAAATGTTGTATTCTTAAGCCTCTTATAACAAATGTTAAAAGATTACTTGACAAATGTTGAAATTTATACCAATGTCATTTTTAAAATTGTATTTTCTTTTATTTTTATTAAATCATACCTTTATCTTATAAAAAGGCCTCTTCTCTTCGATTTCTTTTTCTTTTTCAAAATCAAAGTTAAGAAATTCAAAAGCTTGAACTATACACAAATCTGAAAACATGGAAACCCATTTTCAGATTCAAGATCAAGCTAGAAATCAGTAATTCCCTTCATTATCAAATGCAAGTTAAATTCCTCATATCAAAAACCTGCAAATTGCAAATCCCTGTACAAATCTATAGTCTGCATCTTCAAATCTGTGCATCTTCAAAACCAAAAATCCTGAATCATGCTCAAATAAAATCAGTAATACTCCTCTTCAATTCAGTAGCCTACACATTTCAAATAAAAAGTAAATCTGCATCATTTTTTCTCTGCAATCTGGAAGCATGCAGCAGTTTTTAAATCAAGCAAAAAGCAAACCTGCATTTTTATAAAATCTGCACATCTTCAAAATGAAGCCTGTTAAAAAGCAAATTAAAAGCATTTTTTTATGGAGGCATGCAAGCATCTTTTAAAATCAAAAGAGGCAAGAACATTCTGTCTTCAGCAAATTCAAAGTTTCTTTTTCAAATCTAGAGGCTCTCTTCCTTTTAAATCAGCGAGTAACTTCATATTTTAATAACATAAGTTTTTAATCTAGTTGCATGATTAATATCTGAAATTTTGTTTGGTGAAGATATATATATATATATATATATATATATATATAAGCATTGTACTATATATTTGGTGAGATAATGCCTGCATGTTGTTTATCTGGATATACCTCTGTTTATAGATTTCAAGCTCTGGAATAATTCAAAAATCATTACTGCTTGATCCATTGATTGTTGGGATTTAGTATCTAAACAAAATATGTTTGTTTGATCATAAAGTAAATTTTAAAATTAGAATTAAAGTTAAACAAAGTAGGTCTGCTCTGAAAACCTTAAGAACAGTAAAAAACTTGAGTTTTGTAAAAGCTCAAAATTCATAATTCCAGGATTCAGGAAGATGAATCAAACACTTAATCAAAATACTGATTTTTAAAACTTGAATCACATTTTTTTGAAATGATTTGAGTATGCATTTCTGGTTTGCACTGTTTGGAAATTTTGGGAATCTCGGGTGATTGCAGTGATTGGAGAGGCTGGGTTTCTCTCTGAGGGATGTGGATTGAATGGAGAGTAAGGCAAAAATGGGTTATGGTTGTTCAGAGGGTTGTGGTGATGGTGGTTGTCCAGAAGGTTTTCTAAACCTAATTTTTGCCTGGGTTGTAAAATTGGTCAGCTCGATCACTCTGGTTGATCGAGTTTGTTGGAACTCTGGGAAATGGTTGCTGGAGCATGGACGAAGTGGTGGCTGGAGTGTCTGGTTTCCTGGTGGTCGGAGGAGCAGTGGCGAACCGATGACAGGTTTTGGGATGTTTGCTGTGTCGAGTTTCCAGGTTTGTGTAGCTAGCTAGATTTTTGATTTGAGCTACTGTGGTGGATACTTGTGATCGTGATCGAGACTGGAGATGATCGGCTATGTGTTGAAGCCTGGGTGGATGGCCGGTGATGGCCAGAGTCACGGTGCATGTGCACCGTGCATTTTGAAAGTTCTGGTGATGTTGGTTGGCCTGAGTTTTTTTTGCGCTCGAGTAGATTTTTGTATTGCTCGAAGATGTTGGGTAGTTGGCTCGGGGAGGATGGGTTGTAGACTCGTAGCATATAGGTTGTGTCTCGGGTTAGTTGATTTTACAGGTTTCAACAGAAACCTGATGATCAGTTTTTAAATTTTAAATAAAATTAAAAGCTGAGTTTAAAATGAAAAATAAAGTTTAAGATAAGCTTTAAATCTAGGCTTTTCAAGCTGGAGTTAAGTTTAAATCTCAGTTCTCAAATAAAAGGAAGCTTTTAAATTTGAATTGATTTAACAACTTTAGACATGTTTAAGAAGCCGAATTTTTAAAATGAAGATTTAATTTGTAAATAGGTTTTTAAATCTAAAGATTCATCTGGAATCAAAATTTAATATGCACTTCAATTTTGAAATAAAAAGAAGATTTTTAAATTTAAAATGCTTTAAACAATTTGAATATTAAAGTGAATTTTTAACTATGGTTTGAATTTAAACATCAATTGGGTTTTAAATTTCTTTAAACTTCTTTATAAAATGAATATTACTTTAGCATGTGAATTAAAAGCTTTAAATTTTCTTTAAGCTTTGTTTAAAATCAATTTGTATTCATTTTTAAATTTTGAATTGAAAATAAAATTTGGAAGGAAAGTTTAAAGTAAATTGATTTCAAATAAATTTGTTAATGGCACTTTAGTCATAATTAAGAATGTTTATCTTAAAATTTAATTAAGATTTAATGATTTGAAATTAATTGAATTAATAAGGTAATTAAGGAATAATTAATTAATTTAGTTAATTAATTGATTACGGATTAATAAATATTTGATTAAGGGCTAATCAATTTGTAATTAAAGATCATTAATTAGATTATTAAATTAATGGTTAAAGATTTATTAATTAAACGATTAAGTTATAATCAAGGTTAATTAATTAAATAATTAAGGATTAATTAAGTTATAGTTAACACTTAATTAATTAAATAATTAGGGATTAATTAATGAATAATTAAAGATAAATTAAATTGTAATTAACAATGGTTAATCTAAGTTAATTTCTTTATGAAAATAATTAGACAATGGTTAATGAAGGTCATTAAATTAAGATTATTTAATAATTAATTAATGTGATTAATCTTAATAATTAATTATATTAATTAATTTAATGATTATCATTTGTGAATTGTTTAAGTGTAATTACCTAATGAAGTAATTAAGAAATTAATTACTTAAGGTAATTAATTGTGTTAAATGTGATTGTTTAATTTTATTAATTAAGTTTAATTTTAAACACTCGATGTTTTAATGATAATTATTTAATGTAATTAATGGATTGGAAATTACTTAGTGAAGTAATTGATTGGTAATATAGGATGTAATTAATGGAAGATGTTTAATAATGTAAGTAATTTGGATTAAATTACTTAGTAATTAATCAAGGGATTAATTAAGAAATTAATTAAGGAATAATTATTTTGTTTTAATAAGGTAATTAAGTTAGTTAATTACTGAATATGGTTAATCAAAGGGGATTAATGATTATGGGTTAATTACTTAAGGTAATTAATTTAAGAGGATAATTTATTAACTATAATTAAGGATCATTAATTAATACAATTAATGATGTAATTAAAGTTGATTAATTATAATTAATTAATCAATGACAAGTGATTAAAGGTAATTAATTAATGTAATTAATTATAGTTAATTAATTAATTGAAGTAATTAAAGGTTAATTACTGTTTTTGGTTAAGAATAATTAATTTGTGAAATTAATTAAGGATAATTACACGAATGTAATTAAGGATAATTAATCAAGGGTGATTAATTATGGTGATTAATTTGAGTGATCAATTAATTGATTGTAATCAATTAAATGGTTAAGTAAGCAAGATTTATATTGATGAAGTAATTAATTTATTTTATTTTAAATTAATTAAAGATGAAGTAATTAATTTAATTCACTTTCTATTAATTAGAGATGGAGTTAGTTAATTTAATTCATTTTAAATTAATTATAGATGATGTGATTAAGTAAAACTTTGCTTATATATGAATGGGTGATATTGATTGCCTTGAATAGTTTGTGATCTCAGAAATGAGATAAGTAATATTGTGTGGTATGAATGCTTTGGTTGCATTGTGATGATAATATAGATTATCTATTGTGATGATGATATGGATTACCTATTTTGATGATAATATGGATTATCTGTTTATTATGATAATGTTGATTATCAATTGTGATTTGTGAGTTATCTAACTGTGTGTATATAGATAATTGAATTGTTTTAAACTTTAAAACAACTTGGACCTAAAAGATGGTGTTTTGGATTTCGATGAGACCGGGATCGGGTTTCCATACTTGGATATTCGAAAACCACATTGATCCAAATTAACGGTAGGTCATGAATCTCAAGTGAAGATGAAGATTCAAAGTGCAAGGGTTATCGTCGTTAACTCTGAGGGTGATTCCAAAATGAGTGTAACGAGATAATGCCTTCGGTTTCGTTCGAACCCGAAACGAACTTGTATGGATTGAATGCTTTCAGAACATCGTCAGGTGGACGATGAGCATTCTAAGTAATGTGTTCTATAAAGGTAATCGTAGCCTCAAGCCTCATCAACCGGGAATGGCTAAAACAGGGGAGGTGCAGCAAGGTTAAGTGGGTCATGCCTAAGTAGGACGAGTTTTTCACCTGTCTAGAGGTCCCTTTTATTCGGCTATGTGGGCGGTTGCTAGATACAACTGCGGGGTTGTCTTGTTCGGAACTGTTCAGTAAGGAATTGTTCCGGCCTTGTGTTGCAGGGGATTGGGAGTGATCCTCGGTACGTTGATCTAGGCCACGTACTGCGATGGACGGTACCCCGGTAGCCCTGCCATTGTATGGAATCCAAAATCCAATAAGTGCCCTCGGTTTTGATTGTATTACCCACTTTTTTGGCTAGTAGCTGGAATTTAATAGATGTAACAATTTCGGCTATTTCATATTTACTTGAAAACCCTAGACCTATTATAATATCACTGGATTTCCTATCAAATGTTTTGGTTAGCATAAGATAAAAACTTTTCCATGTTTATGTGTGGGAAGTCTTACGTGATACCTTTTCTTTTCAAAGGTTTTTCAAAGTTAAGCAACTTTAACCTGTTAATCACACCAGACCCATGTCTAACCCAGAGTTTATCTTCTGTTTTCTTAAACTCTCGGGTATTCAAATTTTTACAAGTAGCCAAGGGATTCAGGTTAGTTTTGACGAATTGTGGAGGAGCAATGGAGCAGGAGGCTTCTACGTGTAGATATATAGTGTTCCGCTGCAGTGATTTCTCTGAGTAGTTTCCTTGTATTATATTAAGTTATTTAACTAGACAGCTGTTTATAACTGTCTAGTATGTGATGTGTATTTTGTGTAACTATGATAATGGTTGTGAACTATGTAATATTTATGTTATTAATATAATTTATTCGTTCCGCTGTTTAGATTCTGATGTTGTTTCTTCTTTCTCTTCTTTCTTTTCTCTTTTCTATCCCTTTCTTTCTTCAAGATGATACGATTTTCTGTGGTGAGAAAGTCGGGTCGTCTCATATGTGTATATATATATATATATATAATGATATTAACAGTAATATCAACAACGCTGTATCAAAATATCTAATTTTATATGAAAAACGTCAATCAAAGTAAGCACAAAGATGTCATCACCCATATAAAATCACATCATGCATTATTTAATCGAAATAATATCAAATGGGTGAATCGCCCATATATTCTTAAGTGAAGTGTATTAGTAGATATGCCAATCTGTCACTCCGTTAGAACCAGAAAGGAGATTGATGGCTGTCTGCTTGCTCCAGGAGCCCACGTCACCTTACCTGATCTACTTCTACAGTCTTTAGTTACCTCGATAGACATCGTGACTCATATCCACCAGTAGCTCATCAACGCATAGCCTTAGTCATGACTATGCTTTCCCCCTATAGGTAATATACTACTAGCCTATGTGACAAAAAGGGGATGTAGGGCACTTACATTATAAGTCGCCTAAGCTAAAACTGATGATATAGGGTACCCACTGCCCTATAGGTCACTTAGCCTAAATCATATGATATGCATCAAATAAGATATACCGTAAAGTTGTTATTGATCTAGGGCACGACCCCAAGATCTGGCCGCTAGGATGGATTATAGCCATCTGGTTCTCTCCAACACCAATAAAAGGAGTACACCATGATAGTTGCAAACAATATCAATAAATATAAGGCCATCTACCCTGTACGCACATATAAGCATCACCTCATGTAAGTACGGTCTTATAAAACATTCTCGTCACGTGAATGCAATCTACATGTAATAAGTAATCAAATATATACCACAACAACGTTCCATACCATTACTTGATAATCAAATGTTAATTCATTGCTTATAAACTACACCCAATTTCCATAACATTCTATACAACGAGTCCAATGAAATATTACTAAAAGTTCCATACCATCCATTTATTCAGATTCTATATCACATAGAATTAAAATAACAAAGTCAATATAAAATTATCACAAATCTATATAGAAAGATGTCTCGTCGTATTATATCCAATTACTAACCAAATCAATAGCAAGGGTGAATCATCTTTTAATCAAATATATATTTACACACACATACATATACATATACATATATATGTATATAGAACACTCAAATCAAATTTTAGTAATAAATCATATTATTGGTGAAATTCACTTTAAAATACCTAAAATATTAATTAAGAGATATTTAATATTATTTATAACTTTATAACCTTTTATATAATTAAATAAAACAAATATAAAATTTTCTTTTCAACGAATTACTAATTTTAAGTAAAATCTTTCTTCAATTTTATGGTGTGGAACTAATAGAGCTAGTAAGACATTTATATATATTGAATAATTTTACCTTGTATGTATATAATATTAAATTAAAAAAGATTTAAACACTATAGTTTACTTTTAAATACTTGTTCGTATGGATATAAAGCATATGAAATAACTTTGCCAATCAAATACAACTTATAGTTCTACTTTGAAATAAAAATATAAACCTCCAAAATAAATTACATTTATTTCAAACAATATAACAATTCACAATCTTTACTTTATACTCAAATTATGTAATAATAAACCATTTTCTTTTATATTATCATATTTGTAATTCCCATATCATAAAAAAATATTTATACTTATTCAAGCGTATTCAAAATCATTTAACTATTTTATGAAAGGATTTCTATATTTTCCTAAGGTTTGAAAACTCTTTCAAAATTTTTAAAATAACCTTTATAATAAAATTAGTTAAAACGATATCATTATTTTTTAATATATTTCATAAAATATAAATATATTATATATTTCCTTTGAAATAATTCTAAAATAATAATCTATTGTAATATTAATTTTTAAAAAGTTTTATAACCTTAAGAAAGCTATATTTATGTTTATACATCTGCAAGTATAAAAAAATAGCCAATTGAATAGTATTTTGTAATTATTTATAAAATACTTTTAATAAAATTTCAAAACCCTTAAGTAAGTTTTTTAAAACTTTTCAAAACATCTCTTTTAAAATAAGAAAATCAATAAATGTGTAAATATATAAATTATGGAATAAAATTTCTCTAAAAATATTTACTAACCAATCGACACTTAAAAATTTATTATGTGAGCCGAGTCGAGTTCTGTTGAACTTTGGTCATCCATAAAACACACACTCGTTGACATATAAGTATATATAAAAACGGATAGAGTTCCATTTGCAAATTGACACTTCCAACTAATTCAAACAATTAGTATATACCAAAAAAATCATTCAGCTAAGTAATTATTTCAGTAATCTTTTCTTTATTAACTACATCGAATATTAAATCATCATCCAATAATTCAATCAAACTGACATCGATATTAACTAAATTCAATCACTATAAACTATGCTATGGTATGCAAAACGGGTAAATAAGACTATATCACTACAAGACACATAATAAATGGCAACAGAAAGGGATGATGGCTGGCGATGACCCCGTGGGATTGTTCAAACGGCTAACGATGGACAACCATTATATTAACTAATCAATTAAATAATTAACTGATTTAATTCCAATTACATTTTTAAAATGCTTTAAAATACTAATTTAATTCCTAAAAACTAATAAACTTAATTTAACACAACCATTCAACCAGAGGATGACCTATGATTGGTTAATTAGTTTTTTCGATAAGTTGCCGTCGTATAATTCGAATATTTATTTTTATTGAAAATCTAATGCATAATCAATCCATGCGACTTTAAGTCGGTCCATTAAGCAACTTTGATAAAGTTGATTATGTGTAACATTTTTACGAATTAAAATATCTTTTTAAAACTTTAGGTAATTAATTATGAATTTTTAAATGTATTTAGTATAATAAAACTATATAAAGTAAAATATTTTGTAGAAAACTAAATTTATTGGACCATATGTTGATCTAAAGTACTTCAGACCTATCTTCAAAATTTGATTATAAAATAAACAACCATAAGGTGTAAATCTTGAATTTTAAATTTATAGTCGTTCATCGACATTTAGACTAAAATCCCTTCATCTGAAGGCTAGACAACCTTCAAAAAAGACCAAATCCGAACCACCGATAATTTTAACTTGTTAATCCAATCGGTATGATTTTATTCGTAAAAAAATAACAAAAAAAAAATTAAGTTTGAAAAAAGTCATTTTACCAAGAGTTGTTAACATTTTATAAAACTATAGTTGTGAGTTAAATCGATAACTCACCTAAAGAAGGATGCGAGATCTATTTTCATCAGCTACCTCCCTTCGTCATGCTTCCAACAGAACGTCACCAGCACCCTTTCCATGCCTCTGCTTGTTCCACACACTGGTATCCATGTACATCACATCACTTCGTCATCCTTTAACATCAACCAAAATGTTGCCTACTAGCCCTCGTCATCTACTATCACCATCATGTCTCCTCCCACTGAAGTCACCATCCAACCATCGAGCACGCACAACCACTCGACTCTCTCCAGTTGCAACATCAAGTAATGATGTTGTGTATCACATAGGACTACATAGCCATGCCCTTCACTGCTTGCGTCGATCATCGGCCACTACAAGCGCCTTGAGCGTGTACATTAATTTTTATTTCCTTCGGTTGGTAGCGATTTGTGATTTAGGGTTGAAGTGAAAAATAAGTAATGGCTTTGGCTCGAAAATGAGCATATAAGGAGAGTTCTACGGTAAGGGAGAAAATTTAAGCTGATTTATTTTGGCCTAAAAATGCCATTTCAATTTAGTTTTAATTAATTTCTTTCACACTTAAATTTTTGGTCATTAACGTTTGTTGATAAATATATTTTATTTTAATTTAAATCGATTTACACTTCATTTTACAAATTATATTTCCAATTTTTTTAATTATATAATCATTTACACTTAAAAATATTTATAATTAACTAAACAATTTTACTTAATTCCAATATATTATTTGAAAAGGATTCATTACTTAATTTTTCAATTTATTAAACAATTTTTTTATTAAATTGAATTTAGTTGAGTAAAAATTTATTTTAAAAAATAATAATTAATAAAAAATCAAATTTGAAACTTTTATTTTATTTAAATTTATTTATTATTATGGTGTAAAAAGCAGGGTTGTTACATTATCCTTTCTGTAATTTCGATGATGAAATTCTTTAAGAGGAGTGAGCCTGTAACACCCCAAATTTTTGTATATTAGCATGTAATTTAAATATTTTATTATGGGAAAAGTGGATGAGAAGTTAAGAAATGCAAGATTTTCCATTCAAATCAATTTGTCATCATGGCCTTTAAGTGATAAAATATAAAAAAATGCTATAATAAGAAATATAAACGCAAAAGCAAGGAAGGGTAAAAGAGAAAAAGAAAACAACATACCATTTTCCCCCTTTCTCATTCATTTCCATTCTATTCCTAAAGAAAAGTAAACAAAAGGTAAGGAGATAAGGCCACCATTAGGAATTCAAGAAGAAGAAAGCTAAGGTAAAGAAATACTAAGGCAAATCTCAACAGTTCAACAAGGGTTAATGTGAATAATATACATCCATCTCATATTTTATGTGCTTTAAAATTTGAATTGATGTAAATCCAAAATTTTATGTATTTACATCCATTTGTATTGAACGACCATGGATATGGGTTTATGAATGATTGGATATTAATTATATAATTTTTTAAGAATTTTCCTAAAGGGTTCTAGTATGAAAAACTAATTTTTTAGTCTTCAAATGATTTAAAATTTTGTATGATGTTCGAATTATTATTTTGTAAATAGATTTTATATTTCATAATTTTTAAAATTAATATAAATATTTTATAAACTTTTAAGTATGAAAATGATTAAAATTCAAAAATTAATTATTAATGTATGAAAATCAATTATTTGAGTCCAAACTTTTGCAAGAGGTAAATAGATTTTTGATGGATTTTTGAATTTTTTCCATTAATTTTCTATTTTATACGAATTATTTAGTAAAAATGTTAATTATGTATAAATAAATTAATTAATTAGTTAATTAAGTTAATTTTATGGGCTAACATTTTTTGTAAGTTGTTAAAATGGCAAGGGAATTGACCTCGAACAACAAATTAGATTAGGTGAAAATAAGTTGTTTAAGGGAATAATAAATTATTTTTTAATTTAATTGCAAAACTGCTACTAAACGCTTTTTTATCAAGTAAAACTAATCATCTTCTGTTATACTTTATATTGAATTAAGAAAATCTATGTTGTGCTTGAAAGTTAGAATAGAGAAGTGAGCTTTACATGAGGATCCATCATTTTAATATACAAAAAAAGATTTTAGCCCAAGAAGACTAACAAAATTTATATGCGACATCTAATAGTAATTATTGATGATGGCCCCTCTATAACCGTCGACAGCCCCTCTATAACTCACGACAATGCATAATATTATAGGATAACCCCATATGATTATTGGCAATGAAAATGTACGGCGAAGGTTCAGGAAATAAAATGCGTAGGCAGTGATAGCTAGCAAAGGAATTTTATCATAAAGTATGACGACTGTATGAACACATGGTGATAACAATGTAAGAACAGTGCTAGCTTCCACACGTATGGACGGCGTCCCTAGGACATTAAAACACATTAGAAATTGTTAAATAAATAGTGCAGCACCCCAAATGTTTCCTAGGACGATCATTTCCATCATAAGGCTTAATAACCTATATATTAATGCATGAAAAATTAAGATAATTTTAAGGCACGATGGCCTATATTTTAACGCATGAAAATAAGCAAAAAAAATATTGCACGATGACTTATATTTTAACATGTGAAAAATAAGTAAAATTTTAGGACGTGATGATATATATTTTAATGCCTGAAAATAAGCATATTTTTAGGGTACGATGGCTTGTATATTAACACATGAAAATAAGCACATTTTTAAGGCACGATGACATATATTTTAACATGCGAAAATAAGTAAAATTTTAAGTATAATAGCTTATGCTTTTGAGAAATGAAGATAGCTATTTTACAACACTTGGAATATTTTCATCCTATTTTGTGGCTACATTTTAATTGAACAAAAATGATTTTGTTGAGTTTTTTTATGAGATTTTAAAAGATTGGAAAATTGTTTTAAGGAGGAAGCTATTACTTTGAGGTAGTATGTGTATAAATTGGCTATCATATTGAGCATACATTTTATTTATTGTTGATATGTTTAATGTTAATCTTTATGACTTGATCGGTTATTATTGCATATACTGAACTGTTGACACGCTAAGTTATATATATATATATTATATGTTATCATCCAGTATTCAGATCGTAGGGATTTGGTGAATAGATGACCAATTAGGGTTATTACATATAGTCAGATTTAAACTCTAAGTGAGTAGAGTTTCATACAAGAGATCGTAAAGGTCAAAATTTTATTAGGATGCTTCTACTAATCAGAAGACATGATTCGCTAACATTTTGAAAACAATATGGAAAATTTAAGATTTAAGGGTGGAGACTAGTGTTAGGTCACTCCTAACCATTATTCCCCGGTTAGTCAGGCCAACGGATTGCAATACGTAGGACTTGCTAATTTAGGCTAAATCTTGGAGACTACACATATGAAGGAACTCATAGCTTGTAACTCACCTATATTTTCCCCTATAGTATTTAGGAGATATCTATTATTTTCTCTTGCGTTATTTAGGAGACAATTGATATTTCTTTTGACCGTATTAGGAAAATCGTTAAAATATGTGATAAACCTTCACTACTGAAAATGAGCTAAATAGCAATGGACCATTCCAACGGCTACGTTATTTCGTTTTCGATGGCTTTCGACGACTGTCTATTTTAATTAATTTAATTTAACATGTTATTTCGATTATTAATTATAGAAGTTTTAAATTTGTTTCAAATACTAATTTAATTCATAAAAATTAAAGAAGATTATTGTTATTCAATTTTTCAATTTCATTATGATTTGTGGTTAAGTAAATTAGTGTTTTTGGTAATCGTTTATTGTATAATTAGATGTTTAACATTATAAATCAAACTCAAGCAACCGATCTATGCAATTTTCAGTCCATCCATTATACAACTTCAGTGAAATTTATGATGTCTAATTTTTTTTATGAACTTAAATATATTTTTTAACCATTATGTAACTAATTATGAATTGTTAAATGTATTTAACATTGTAAATTCATATAAAAGAAAATATTCGAAAGAAATGTAATTATTTTAAATCTTATGCTAGTGCAAAGTATTTTGGACCTGCTTCCAAAATATGGTAAAAGGGTAAATAAATTTAGGATGTCGAACTTGATTCTGAAATTTATAGCCTTTCGCCTACATTCGGACTAAAAACCTTTCGTTTGAAGGCCAAACGATCTTTAAACGATACGAATTCAGATTACATATACTTTATAATGTATTTACTCGATTCTTATGACTAGAACCGAAAAAACACAAGTAAAAAATTAGACTCAAAATATTTCATTTTTCAAGGAGTTGTATAATACTTGATATATATTATTATGACAACTTCCATGAAAATGACCTCTTTGAAGTCTAAATTTTTTTTGGATGTTTTTTTAATCCAACCATATGGGTTGGAAAAATGCATAATATAGTATATATGATTTGATTTTCATCTCATTTGAAGATCGTTTGACCGTTGAATGAAAGATTTAAGTCTGAATCTCGACAAACGACTATAAATTTGAAAAATCTAGATCAATACCGTAAACTTGTTTATTTTCCTTTAATATTTCGACCATAAGCCCAAAATAACTTGGATGAACATAAGATTCAAAAAGTTTATTTTTTACAAAATATTTTATTTTGTATTAATACATTATGTTAAATACATTTAAAATTCAAAATTAATTACCAAATAGTTAAAAAGTGATTGTATAAAAAATAAAAATAACCTTTTTAATGGTCAAAAACAAAAGTGGGCTATTGTAAACTTTCTAAAAAAACTGTACAACAAGCTAATTTTTTCTATAAAACTATATTACATTAAATTTATTTTAAAAAGAGCGAGATTTTAATTGTATATCTAAAATTACAATTGAAAGGCAACAAAGAGCCGTCGACGGTCCCCAGCCGTCGGAATTCCCGTTGTTTCTTGTATTGTAATATTGAATTTGCATTGGTGTTTAATCGATAAAACTAGATACCGGTTAATCGCTTTTGCATATTAATGATTAATTCTTCCCTACATTTTTCATTACGTTTGGTATCCAAGCCAGTGTTTTTGTTCTATTTGGGCATTAATGGCCAATTTTGGAAAATCTACTAATAGAGTAGGTTTTAATTATGGTATTACACATTTTGATGGAAAGAGGGATTTTGGAATTTGGAAGATGAAAATAAACGTAGCGTTGAAGAAGAAGAAGATTTGAAAGATTGTTTTTGCACCTGAGAAATTGAATGGCATTGAGGCAGTTATTTGGAAGAGATGAAAGATTAAGCTCTTACAACAATCCAGCTGTATTTTTTAGATAAAGTTTTTAGATAGTTTTATCAACAGAAGAAGGCGCAGGGATCATCGGATGCATTATCTGCTGCATATAAATAAAAATCTCTCGCAAATCAAATTATTCTTCAACAATAACTTTATTAATTTAAGATAAAGCCTGGAGATGATTTTATGGAGCACGTTGATGCACTTACTATCTTGGTTATAAACCTTAAGGCGGTAGATCATGAGATTAAAGACGAGGCTCGAACAGTGATCCTCTTGCGTTCTTTGCCTACGGAGTATACTACTTTTGTTAACTCAATGATATATGGTCATATTAAGACTAGTCCGTCACATGTTAAGACTATTCTTCATAATGAGGTGTTGAGAGATAGATATGCAAGAACAAATGTAAACAGTGACTTAGAGGAATTATCTATTTAAAGAGGTAGAAGTCAAGGCAAGCCAAAGTATGGAGTAGATCAAAATAAGTTAATGTCTTAGTCTAGGGGGCCTAATCGATTGACTTGTAATTACTGTAACAATCCATGGGACTTTGTAGCTCAATGTCCCAAACTGGAAGGATGAAGAAAAGACCTAAAGCGAGCTTTGGTGTCTACTTTAGTGACATCAGAAATAGAAAGTTATATCGATGTGTTTACAGCTTCTGGTTTTTTGGAAAGAGCGACGCATGGTTTATTGATTTTGGTGCATCTTATCATATGACACCTGATAGGAACTGTTTCTCTACATATCGTGAGATTGATGGATGAGAAGTTCTAATGTGCAATGATGCTTCTTGCTGTATGGTTAGTGTTGGTAGTGCGAAGGTCAAAATTTTGATGGCATTATTCGTAAGATTACTAATGTTAGATATGTGCCTTATTTTAGGAGAAGCTTGATTTGTATTGGGCCTTTGAATAGGTTTAGGTTGAAGATTACAGTTGAGGGAGAACAACTGAAAACATCAAAGGGTTCCATGGTTATTATGAAAGATGTGATGGCAAGAAATATTTATTTTATGAAGGACGCTATTATAGTTGGTGAATCATCTAGTGTTACTTCAGCTAATTCAAATTCTTCCTAACTGTGTCATTTATGGATGAGCCATATTAATGAGCGTAGTTTAAATGAGTTGAGAAAGAAAGGTTTTATTGATGGTGTTCATCATTCAAAGCTTAGCTTTTGTGAGGAGTGTGTCCTTGACATGAAGACAACTTTCGGTACCGAAGAGCGTAAGAAGAAGATTGTTTTAGAGTATGTTTATACAGATGTTTCGGGGCCCTCTCCTTGCCTATGTTTGGGTGGAGCCAGGTTTTTCTTTCATTTATGGATAAGTTCTCTTCTAAAGTTTGGATATACTTTCTATAATCTTAGAGTGAAACGATTGACTGGTTTCCAAAGTGGAAATCTGTTGCTAGGAAGCAGTTAGGCAAGAAGTTGAAAGTTCTCCGTTATGATAATGGAAGTGAATTCATATCATAGGAATTCATATCATAGGAATTCATCGATTTTTGTGAGTTCAAAGGAATTAAGAGGCATTAAACCATACGTGGAGACCCTCAGTTTAGTGGGGTTGCTAAAAGAATAAATCAGACAATATTGAAGAGAACTCGACGCCTTAGATTGACTGCTAAGTTGAAAAGGGATTTTTAGTTGAAGCTTTATTTACAGCGGCTTTCTGTCATCAACCACACACCTTCTACTACCATAGACATGAAGATCCCTAAAGAATTAATGAAAGGAGATCCTATTAGCTATTCATTCCTTAAAGTGTTTGGATGCCCATCTTATGTGCATGAAAGCAGAGGTTAGTTGGAACCTAGAGCTTGTAAGTGTATCTTTCTCGATTAAAGAGTGAAGGGATATCAAATGTGGTGTCCTATCAGCAAGGAGGTTATTATCAATAGGCATATGACTTTTGATGAGAAAAACTATGTCGAAGGTGGAGCCTCATCATCTAATGATGGTATGAAGATAAATTCAGAATATCAAACACAAGACAAGTTATCTTCAGATTCTTTCTATAAAGGTACATATAGTGTTTCCGATGGTATCGTGATTGATGAAGATGGTACGTTTGTTATTACAGAGGATCTTACTTCAAGTGGAGCTCGCTTAGAGACTAGGCCTGTTAGATAGATGAAAAATCCTAGGTAGCTTGATGATTTTGTGGGACTGGGCATCGAAGACATTGAGTTCAATTACATGTGCATTAAATGTTGTTCATGATGAGCTTAAAGATTGTAAAGATGCTGTTGTATTAGCTTATAGTTCCATTAGGCTGGTTGCTGTAGAAGAGATTGGATCTTTGCGGAAAAAATCAACTTGAAGTTTGGTGGTGGATACTCATTGACACCCTAGCTACTTTTGTATACGGTCAATTTGTATGCTGTTGCTGGTACGTACTTTCGTGTATCGCCTATTTTCTACTAGCATGCTTATATACGCATATGATGCTTGCATACTTTCGCGTGTTGCCTGTTTTCTACTAAAATGCTTACGTACGCATATGTTGCTTGCGTACTTTCATGTGCGGTAATGGTTATTGCTTGCATACTTTCATGTGTGGTAACGGTTATTGCTTGCATACTTATGTGTGTATTTTTTGATATATTTTACCACTATTCGTGATAAATAGTCCTTGATGAAATACACCAAGTCAACTTGTGCTATTAACTTGAGTTGCCAACTTGAAGCCAAAAATTCTTCCTCCATGCAAACTTATGTATTTATTTCATGAGCTAAATATATATGTGTGTGTGTTCATGCTATTGTTTGTAACGCCAGTCGAATATTATCAATATATACTAACATGCTGTATTGTGAGCAATGATTTTGGACCCTTCACAATGCTTGCTTTGTAGCCACTGCGTGTTATATACATGCCTTCAGGTTATATAGATGCCATGTACTATGTTGAAAACCTTCGTGCTCATTTATTCACAGGCTTTGAATTTTCTATAGTGCCAACATGCTATCACTTGTAAATGATTATATACTTCCAACCGTGCAAGCATTTCTACCGGTGTTTGTATGTATGTGTGTGTATATATGTTTAATAATAGTTTGCAATATCTTTAATATATATAACATCTTCTAAGTCACATTTTTTTAACACTCATGATTTTTCCAAACCGCCCTTTAAACTATTTACCCAGTTAAAGCCAACACCGCCGCATTCTTTAATTGGGGGCTTTGAACCATCAATCTCTACTTTCAAAACTCATTCACAAAACATCCCTGGCCAATATGATTATAGATTTGGTCCTTATTTTGTGAAATAGAGGAAATATCCCTCAAATACCTCTGTCGACATGAGAAGCCAGAACTTTCTCCTAAAATTTTGCACGTGTCAAAATATAATCCAAATTTATATCGGTATGAAAAGGCGGTAAAGAAGAAAAGCAAAATCGACCAGGGAAAACAAGGTATAATGTTAATCCTCTATATTATAGATTTATCTATGGTTTGCTCATTTTCTTAATATTTTGCTGTTAGTCGACTGAATTTATACGTTTCTAAGTTTGTATCTGCATGTTCTACATTTTTTATGTTATGATTTAGTCGACTAAGGTTTAATTCATTCAATATTTTGGTTTATTTCATTGGTATATTGATGTAATGGATTAAGGTAAAACTATTTTGTTGTTTGGGTTTATTTAATTTAATGAACTTTATTTAATCCTAATGATTTTACTAGAGTTATAGCATAACTAGTTGAGTGGATTCACTTTGAGATATATGTATTAGAAACCTCCGTAATGATTCATTGTAGTAAAGCAGTTTAATTGTAGGGATTTGTTACTTTATAAGGGGAATGCCACTTTTGGAGTTAGAAATTAATTAAGTACTAGAAAATTTTAGGCTTCTGGTAACAGGCTAAAATTGTTGACAATTGTGAAAGGGTTAGATATTTGATTTTCATTTTGGTTTAGCGGATAGTGAGCTTGGTTGTTCTACATAGAAAGTGAATAGTTTGTATTGTTAAAAAAAACATTTACAATGAATAGTTTGTGCTGTTACATTTCCACTGAATTATTCAAGGTATTACATTTTCATTGAATTGTTTGTGTAGTTACATTTTAACTGCTGTTTTTGTGCACCTCTCTTTTTTTGTTTCTATTTGTTTCTGTTTTTGAAATAACACAATCTCCCCCACTGCATCTATTACTCAACCAAGCTACCACCAACTCTTTCTAACTTCCACCACTTGCATTGCAAACCACACATTTTAGTTTCACAACAATACAAACTACCGTGTAACTCAAAACACCATGACCTGAAACATTAACACCGTCACCTCACTCACACAAACCGAAACTCGAAATACAATACTGCCATCAACTATCTCTAGCACCACGTCCATCATTCACCATCATACAAAAATGCACTCACCAATACAACATCGTAGAAATTATATATAAATATAAACTCTAGAAACAACACACCATGACGTCAAATGAACAACACCAACCCACAACCTCACCTTCTTACCGCACTTACCTCCTCTACCTGTACATCGGAAAATTTTGCCAACAAAACTCTTATCCTTTGCAACCTCCTGCCACCACCTATAACTTGCCTAATTGCCTACCTTGACATCGAAAACCGCTCTCAAACACCATTTCAACCTACCCAAGAAATATCCTACCTCGTCGAACAACCTGAACTCTAGAGCAAGTTCAACTGCAACCACTTTTCCACTCTATATCAACAGCAACAACAACAGTGCACCACCTTTATTCACAATACCCTTCAGCTTTAACATTCATCACCACCCATCCCCTTTAATGTATATATATTTGCTTAAGTTAGAATTTTTTTAAAATTATATATTAAGATAATTTTAAGAATTTGCAAATTAATTTTCAGATAGTGCATGCATGTTTACGCCTTTAGTGTATTGTATATTTTAATGTACATTAAACGCTACAAATAAATTTTTAATATGTATATATTTTCTTAAATTTGAAAAAAAAACTAAATTATATATTAAGATAGTTTTACTATAAATTTTAAAAATTAGCAGATTAATTTTTGGAAACTGCACGTCTGATTGCACTTTTAATATGTTGCATATTTTACTGTATGTTACACATTTGGAAGTAAATTTTTAATTTATAAATATTTTCTTAAGTTCAAAAAATTAAATTGTTAAGATCATTTTACAGATTTGCAAATTAATTTTGGAAAGCGTGTGTCTGCTTGCACTTTTGATATATTATATATTTTAATGTGCAGTAAGCATCTCAAAGTAAATTTTTAATGTGTGTGTGTGTATTCTCAAGTTTGAAGAAATATAAATTATATATAAAGATAATTTTACTTTAAATTTTACAAATTTGCAAATTGATTTTTTTACTAAGTATGTGTTGTGCTTTTAATGCATTGTATAATTTAATGTACGTTTACTATTTCGAAGTAAACTTTTAACGTACATATATTTACATACACACACACGCACATACACACACATATCCTAATTTTGAGGAAAATTAAACTGTACTAAAAAAGACACAACGTAAATTTTATAGAACTAGTACTTATTTTCAAAGCATGCACACATCCTTGCAATTTTTATATATAGTCCAAATCTTTTGCAATTATATGTGAAGTAATGTTAATAAATTTTTTCTATTATGTATTATAATTAATGTATCTTGTCATTTTATTTTTATTTTATCAACTTTATGCTTTAGAATTAAGATTAAATTAGCTGTGCATATCACTTTCTTTGCTGTATAGCACTTACAAACATAAATTTGATTATAGCCATATGTCAATACTGAAATTTCATATTATTATGTTCAACTAATTTGAAAGTTCAATTTATTAAACTGTTAGTATGAAGAGAATTCCATTTGATGAAGAGCAACGCTAACAATTTTTAGTGTTGATTTTAAGATATCAAACATTTTGTGGCAAATACATAAAGTATACATGATAATTGATGTCTGCCTTAGCATTAGCCTGCATGAGACTTACTTTTTTGTACACTATCAAAAACAAGAACTGTATGTTCCAATATATTTTCCAGCATACACTGTCAAAAACATGTTTTGTAAAAACATGTACTATATGTTGTGCGGAACTTCAATTGATTCGCACAAACTCCAAAAACGCAGCGGAATGCTAATGCGCGGAAACAATCAAAAGAAGATGGATCTAGCTTGTCGATTAATTACCAACCACAAATTCAATGAAAAATAATCACCAAACAAAAAATTACAGAAGAAAGGAGAACACAGAGATTTAACGTGGTTCGGCTAGATTGCCTACGTCCACGGACCCAACAACTATTCTTTATTTCACTGAAGAAAGAGAGTACAAAAGAGAGAGAGATTACAAAATTATAGGTAGAAAAGTGGAGAGACTAACCTATAATTACAAATTGAATAATCAATTTATCCAAAGACTTGTTTGCGCTCAAAACCCCTAATTTATTGACTGCAGAAATTAGGGTATACCGAAGAAGAGGATAATGGTGGATGCTTTCTCACACGCTCACACACATATGAAGAAGAACTTCCTTCATTTAAATAGGCATGAAAATGAATGACGCTTGGAGATGAAGAAAATTAACTTCCAGATTATGTGACAACCTTTCCAGTTTACTTAATTTGATTCCAATGCACATAAATGATAAAAAAAAATGTTTCCATAAATTTCTATTGCTTTAATTAATCTCCATGTATGAACTTTTCTATCTTCATATAATAAATCTGACTAATTGATTGACTAGCAATTAATTAGTTTCCATTCTCTAAAAGATACCATGCATATCTTTCCTCTTTATCATTCCATATACAGCCTAATTAATTGATTGACTGAATCAATTAATTATTTTCTTATCTTCTTTGGAAATATTTGAATCACATAAATTCAACACTCCACCTTGATTCAAATATAACTATCTCTCTGCATCATCACTTCGCGACAAATTGTTGGGTCTACGTCAACAAGTTCAATGTGAACTAGTATGGGCAATATTGTCCAAACAGAACTTCCAAATCTTTCCCAAGCACAAGAAAGATAGTATGCACATCATCAAACATAATGCATATGAGAAAGTATCAAAATTCTTCAACAAATCCGATATTGGAGACGAACATGTAGATACTAATCTTCGAGAGAACAATGGAGATTTAACAGCGCGCTTCACCTTCTCCATTCCAAATTGAGTGAGGACATACTCAATATTATCTACTCCAATCTCCTCCACAAGAATTTTACTAGACTTTCCTAAGTCAACATGAACAGACTCACTAACAAGCTCCACAACATTATAAGCATAAGATGAAGAATTATCGTTACAAATATGCTTACAAATAGGGCCAACTGAACCAAAAGGCCTTTCCAGCAAGTGAGCTCCACCTAGAGTCTGAACCTCAATAATCTTCTCATCAACCATGGTATCATCGGAAATACCAATATCTTTCTGAATATGGAAACAATATGATGATTCCAAATGTGTTTGGCAATTTTCTGTCCTCCCAATGTCATCACTTGATAGAGGCTCCACCTTCAACAAAGACCTCTCATCAAATATCGCATGCCTGCTAGTCACAATTCTCTTAGTTGTTTTACACCACAACCTATATCTCTTCACTCCTTCTCTATAGCCTAACAAAATGTGCTTGCTTTCCCTAGGCTTCAACTTATCATGTCTCTCATCTTCTAAATAAGTTGAACAACCAAACACTTTAAGGAATGAATAATCAACATGCTCTCTTTTCCATATCTCTTCTGTGATCTTCATATCTATGGCAATAGAAGGTGTGCGGTTGATGAGAAATACTGCCATAGATATCGCTTCTGCCCAAAATCCCACTTCTAGACCAGCAGTCGTTCTCAAGCTCGTAGCTCTCTCCCACAATATCCGACACATGCTCTCCGCCACTCCATAACAACAATGTGACTCAACAGAAATAGAAAAATCTCTAATTACATGCTCGGACTCGCAATAGTTAGTGAATTCTTGTGACATAAATTCACTACTATTTTCAACTTTGAGAACCTTCAAACGCTTCCTCGACTGCTTCTCTACCAAGGTCTTCCACTTACAAAATTGGGCAAATATTTCATGTTTGGCCTTTAAGAAATAGACCCAAACCTTACGTGAGAAATCATCCATAAATAAGACGAAGTAACTGGCTCCACCAAAAGATGCAACTGGGGTGGGTCCTCGCACATAAGAATAAACATACTCTAGAAACTTTGTAGTTCTAGGTCTTCCAACATCAAATGTGATATGCTTCTTCTTTCCAAAAGAACAATCTCCACAAGAGCTAGACTTCGACTGACAAACACCATCAATCAACCCACGCTTCTTCAATACTTCAAGATTCTCCTCATCAACATGACCTAAACGAAGATGCCATAACTGAGTAGAATCTGAAATACTAGAATCAGTAGAAACTACCGAATCTTCTAAGACTGTCTCTCCATGAAGCACATAAATATCATTAACTCGCACCCCTTTCATCACTACCAAGGAACCCTTCGCCACTCTCAAATTCTCTTCATCTATTATTATCCTCATACCAAGTCTACTCAAAGCTCCAACTGATAACAAACTTCTACGCAGCATCGGAACATGTCTAACATCCGTGATAGTCCTAACAACACCATCATGCATCCTAAACCTCACACTTCCAACGCCCACAACATGACAAGATGTGTCATTCCCCATATGAACTGCTCCGCCATCAATTTTCTTGTAACTGACAAAACAGCTCCTATCTGGCGTCATATGACAAGAGGCTCCAGAATCAATCACCCAACTTGTATGCTCTAAAGGTGAAATACTGGCTGAAAGTAATGATGTATTACTATCACTTATATCCGCATCTGATCTAACTGCTGTCAAAACTGAAGCTTTCTCCTTCTTCTCTCTCTTCTTTCTAAGAGCTGGACAATCCCGTATGAAATGTCCCTTCTTCTTACAATAATAGCAAGCACCCCTTATAGGACCCATGAAATGAGACCTACGCATATCTCTACCTCCAAGGTGCTTTTGGTTTTTATCTCTTCCTTTAGATGAACGAAGTTGTTGCTGAAGAACACCGTCATTAGTCTTCACCTTCCATGTCCCAAAAACTCCTTTTCTAACAAATTTGGTGATGTCATAATTTTTCATACCACTACTGAAAGAATTTGTCATTGATAACTAATCTAGAACAAGACAGTTAGCTCCGATACCAAACTGTTGTGCGGAACTTCAGTTGATTCGCACAAACTCCAAAAACGCAGCGGAATTCTAATGCGCGGAAACAATCAAAAGAAGATGGATCTAGCTTGCCGATTAATTACCAACCATAAATTCAATGAAAAATAATCACCAAACAAAAAATTACAGAAGAAAGGAGAACACAGAGATTTAACGTGGTTCGGCTAGATTGCCTACGTCCACGGACCCAACAACTATTCTTTATTTCACTGAAGAAAGAGAGTACAAAAGAGAGAGATTACAAAATTATAGGTAGAAAAGTGGAGAGACTAACCTATAATTACAAATTGAATAATCAATTTATCCAAAGACTTGTTTGCGCTCAAAACCCCTAATTTATTGACTGCAGAAATTAGGGTATACCGAAGAAGAGGATAATGGTGGATGCTTTCTCACACGCTCACACACATATGAAGAAGAACTTCCTTCATTTAAATAGGCATGAAAATGAAGGACGCTTGGAGATGAAGAAAATTAACTTCCAGATTATGTGACAACCTTTCCAGTTTACTTAATTTGATTCCAATGCACATAAATGATAAAAAAAAAATGTTTCCATAAATTTCTATTGCTTTAATTAATCTCCATGTATGAACTTTTCTATCTTCATATAATAAATCTGACTAATTGATTGACTAGCAATTAATTAGTTTCCATTCTCTAAAAGATACCACGCATATCTTTCCTCTTTATCATTCCATATACAGCCTAATTAATTGATTGACTGAATCAATTAATTATTTTCTTATCTTCTTTGGAAATATTTGAATCACATAAATTCAACACTATATGGAGATAAAAAAATAAGAAGACCTTGTAAATTTAAAAGTTAAGTCTATTATAACTTGCCTTATGTATGAAAAAAATTCTAAAATAGTAAAACATTGTTGCTTTTGCATTAGACAAGAAATCTCAACTATTACGAATGGATTCGAAGTAATTTTCATCAATTGTATTTTTATTGTACAAATATGACTAAGTACATATGACATGTCATCATCACCAATAAGATAATGTACGTAGATAGGTAATTAAAATACAATAATGAAGATCTGAGTTAAACAAAATAATGATACAAATCCATGAATTAATAGTTGTTTAAATTAATGTTCTTCAGTTTGTGCTTCCATATTGTATATATTTCTTCAGTTAGGATCCATTTTTGATAAATTTAAATTTCAATCTAACATTTTCTACTATATTACTTCATTTTTTTCAATCAATAGAAAATTTTCTGGCTAACATTAATTTCTTCCAGGAATCGGTCGAAATAAACTCATCAAGCAGTTCTTGTGATGAGTCTAACTCAATTCATGACAAAAATGAAATACAAATTGTGGAACAAAATTTCATTTAAGAACAAAATAATTCTAAAATTGATTCAGATGTTAAAACTAAGGAAAATAAAAGTTACAGAAATAATTTTGGTAGTTTCATGAAATTTTTAAATGGACTGACAAAGTATTTGACACCAGAACATTTGCATATACTGAGAGGTACACTATTTTTGGAATTTTGTAAAAATTTTCATTGAAAAGGAGCTAACAATAAAAGATATTCAAAAAATTCAAAAAGTTTAGATGCAGTCATACAAGGATGCCCGATTTAGAGAAATTTGAAATGACTGAATAATTATTGGATTTCGATGTTATGCAAATGAAAGAAAATTTTGATATTCCCATAGAAGGAATAGTAATAACATCTTTACCTTAAAGGGAAAAGAAATACTTACCACCAATTTGCCAAAATTTTATAAGAAATATCTGTTGGAGAATGAAAAGATAAACAAAAAGGTGGTAGAACGACACACACACACACACAATGCTAAAACAAAATGACCAAGAAGCTGTTGAAGATGTTATCAGATCTATTATGGTGCATCTCTTTTGTACATTTTTCTTCTCAGGTAATACAATTACTTTAAACTTTGATTTTAATGATTCTACATTATATTAACTAATATTAACATAATTTACAGGTAGCAATTCTGACCTGAAGTGGTCATATCTACCGCATGTAGTAGATTTTGAACCAATAGGAAAAACAAATTGGAAGAAATCTATTCTGGATAACTTGAGGGAAAACTTAAAAAGAAATATTACAAATCCAAGAAGTAACAAATCATGTGTTACTGTTTTGTTGGTAAGTTTAGCTACTCTATTATTACTTGTAAGTAAACATGTTTTGTTTCATTTCTCTTTTTCAAAACATGCATACAAATTAGTCCAATTAATTTAATTTAATTTGTTCAATGCAATAAAACTTAGGTAAAATATGTACAACTATAATATATTGAATAACTATTTTTTGCTAGATGTCAACTATGAACTCCATACAAATTACAGAAGTTAAAGGCTGTAAAAATCATTTTTACATATTGATAACATGTCAACATCACAGGATGAAGATTGCTAGAAAGTTGTACATATGTTATGGTATGATATATGCATGCAACACGATAAAACACTTAATAGATTTTATTAAGACCATTTCACATGTACGATTATTTGAATTTTACAACTGCACAGTAATTATATCATTACAGTTGTTTATGTGATGAATATAGTTGAATTTGACAAATTGGCAGTGTTCATCACATGCAATATATGCTATCACGATAAATTGGCTACATGTCCATTCCTGCTGAACTGCACAAGTTCTCTTAGCATTTTATCTTTGCATCACTGTGACATCTTTGAACTGAGGTCATACATAAGTACGGATCACGGTTCCATGTTTATATTTAGAACTTGACGAGCACGGGCTCCTAATTATGTTCAAAAATTTTGTAAATTTAACAAGATTAATATGTAATCACTTAGATGTGTTAAATTGAATAAAGGAAAGTAGTTGTATTCTAGTACTTTTTTTGCTAAATAAACCGAATGATCTTTTTGGTCTTCCATGCTTGCAAATTGAACTTTTTCCACAAACATGCCAATATCTAGTTGAAGATCAAGCTTAACAACATTTTTGAAGTATGAGTCATAAGTTTTGTTCTGAATTTTTTAGTTTGTCATAAATTTTAGTTTAACGAAAGTATTGAAGTCTTAACCGGGATATTGTTTCTAGGTCTCTGCATTAGTAGAACACACATTTATATTATTTACAATGCATATCAACTAGGAAATCATACTTGTCAAATTTAAGTCAGCAATTCTATTAAAGTTATTCGTCAACATAAATTAATTCTCATAACAACGTGCAACATAAAAATTCAGTAATGGCGGCTGCAGCTTCGTCCTCCAACCCTAATACCTCAAATCCGACCCTGTCTTCGGATGAAGGAGAAGACGATGAAAATTGGCAAGAGATCAGGAGAAAAGGAGAGCAGAAGATGGAGGTGAAACCTAGTGCTATTCAAACTCGATCGACATATGCAGATGCGCTCAAATCCCAGGTCTCTACGAACGAAAGTAATAAAAGCTGGATGAAAGCCATAGGATGCAAAGAAAGTATAGAAAGCAATGTGCGACTTTATGAGAAAATGATGGACGACAAAGGGATCTTTGCAGAAATTGATGAAGAATATTTTGTTGAAGCTAAAAGTATGTGGAAGAATTCGATCTATATCTACATGGCAGGAAAGAGACCGTATTACATTCATTTCAACGCATACATAAAAAGAGAGTGGAAACCACAAGGAGGATGGAGTGTTTTTGCAAGAGAGAATGGATATTACCTGGTTAAATTTGATTTGGAATCTGATTGCCAAAAAGTTACAGAGAATGGACCATGGTTTATGGATAGCAAGTTGTTATTTATCAAAAGATGGGAAGCTAATCTAAGATTGGCGAGAGATATGTTAGATTCACATCCTATATGGATAAGATTAATGAATCTGAATCTTACTTTATGGAGTAGCAGAGGGATCAGCAAATTGGCTAGTCTCATAGGGAAGCCAATTAAGATGGATGAAGACACTAAACATTTGAGGAAGCTTAAATTTGCAAGGGTACTGGTAGAGATATCAGCAGAGTCAAAATTACCAAACAAAATCAGAGCTAAAGATAGTTCTAGAAAAGAGTATGTTCAAGATGTGGAATACGAATTTATTCCTCCAAAATGTTCACAGTGTCTGAGTTTTAGGCATACACAAATGCAATGTACTAGGAACAGTGTTCAAGAATGGAGAATCAAAGAGAAAACAGTTGAACAGCAAGAAACTAAAGATCAAGAGAGAAGCCCAGAAATAAGGATTAATAATTTACATCATAATCAAAATGAGAAGTTCCCTGAACCATTACAAGTACCACAAAACATCAGATGAGAATATTAACAATGCATCACCAGTCACCCAAAATATACAAAGCAGTATCAGTACAGTCACAATTCAATACATCAAAATATTGTTGATAACCAAACAACCCCTGACTGCCTAAGTTCTGAAAAGGAAATCCAGAAGAAGCAATCGGTGCATGTGAATAACTTAGCACAAAAGAACGAATGGGAACAGGAGCTTGAAGATTTATTCCAGATTGAAGAGGAACCTGAAATAGTAGAAGACATTAATAAAATGAACATAAATTTGGGTTCTAGTGATGAGGAAATAAATGATGATACAAAAACAAGAACTTACACTAAACCAAACTAGGAATACATAGAACAGTTCAATAAGAAAGCAAGTAAGCATGGTCCAAAAAAAATTGCTCCTAGGAACTTGAGGAGTAATAAAGCACCATCCTTCCAATGACAATAATTTGCTGGAATGTTAGAGGTCTTAATAGTGATGATAGACAATTAGACCTCTTTAACTTAAGAAATAAATACAAGCCATCATTACTTGGTTTGCTTGAAAATAAAATGAATAATGATAGTATAGATAATTTCCATTCTATTTTGGGTACTAGCTGGAGTATATATCATAATAATACTAATATTTGTAAAGGTAGAATTTTAGTTGCCTGGTGTAATGATTTTAGGCCATGTAGTATGACAAGCAAAGATGATCAGCAAATTACAATAAAAGCTACTAATAAGGGAGGTCTAAAAATTAATATTTCTTTCATATACGCCAACAACCTTGCAACAAGACGTTTATGTCTCTGGAATCAAATTAAAAAACTGTCAAATCAAATAGATGGACCATGGATAACAATGGGAGATTATAATGCAATGCTGAATGCAGAAGATAAAGTTGGTGGTCTCACATTAAAAGCATCCCCAACTGGAGGAATTTAATGACTGTGTTGTTGCTGTAGGATTAACTGAAGTAGCCCACACTGGACTGAAATATACATGGAGAAGTAGAGAAGTTAGAAAGATAGCCTGCAAACTAGATAGAGTTTTAGCAAATTCAGATGCAATTAATATGTTTCCCTCAATAAAAGTCAATATTCTGCCTTGCTCTACTAGTGATCACTCCCCCTTCTAGCTGAACTTATTCAACTTAGTATTGAAAAAGGTAACCCTTTTAGATATGCAAATTACTGGCCTCTATGCAAAGACTATTTTAAAGCAGCAGATTTTTCAAAACTTGATAATTTTGAAGGCAACAATTCTTTTGTTCTCATTATGATTCTTAAACATATTAAGATGAGAATAAAAGAATGGAACAAGTGTAGAATAAAGCAAAATAATATGGTTTCCCAACTTCAGGAAACCCTGGGCAATATCCAATCTAAATTGGATATAGACCCATATAATCATGAATTAAACAGGGATTTCTTTGAAGTGCAACAAGACCTCAAATCTGCTTTGCAAATTCAAGCTATAGAGCTCAAACAAAAGACCAAAGAAAAATGGTTAACATAAGGTGATGAAAGCTCAAAAAAAAATTACACCAAAATGCCCATTAGACAGAATTATAACAATTTACACAATTTATTAATTGATGACAAGGGAGAACTAATATCCAATCCGGAGAGCCTTGAAAAAGATGCAATAGACAATTTTACTGATCTGTTCAATGGCAATTACCCTCAGAAGTTAACATATGCCTGGTGACCGAAAGTGGGAGGCATATGCTATCTAGAGATATTGAAATTGGGGAGATTAAGAATGCTATGAAACCCATTCATCATGATGCCAGCCCAGGGCCAGATGAGTTGGGTTCGCATATCTATGTAACCCACTGGGAAGATCTGCAAGGAAAACTGAGGTTAGCATATCAGGAAGCACTAGATTTTAGAAAAATCATAAAGGAAATGAATCATACTTTTATCTGTCTAATACCAAAAAAAGAAAATCCAACTCAGATACAAGATTATAGACCTATTTCGTGCTGCAATGTCTCTTACAAAATCTTAAGCAAAATCATTTGCAGTAGAATCAAACCAATTTTAAATGAATGCATAAGTGAATGTCAAAGTGCTTTTATTAAAGGAAGAAGCATATCTGAGAATTCTCTACTAGCCCATGAATTGGTAAGGAATTTCAAAAAGAAGGGAGCTAGAAAATTTTGCTTAAAGGTGGATCTTCAAAAAGCTTATGATAAAATTAATAGAGGATTCATCATTCACATGTTAAGAAATATGGGATTTCCTGGAAAAATTCTGAGACTCATTGAAGAATGTATATGTACTCCAACCTACTCTATATTAATAAATGGGATCCCAAAAGGTTTTATTAAAAGCAATAGAAGTTTGAGGCAAGGAGACCCATTATCCCCATATTTATTTGCAGTGGCCATGGATTATTTTTCTTTACAAATGGAAATATACACCCATAACAACATTATTCAACCAGTGTATAAAATCCAGCCACCAATAACTCACCTCCTATATGCAAATGACCTTATTATTTGCTATAAAGCTTCAAATGATACAATCAGGGAGATGAAAGAAATATTCCAAAAATTGGAGAGTTTTGCAGGTTTGAAAGTTAATGAACAAAAGATAAAATGTTATTTTAATGAGCATTGCACAAACAAAGAACAATACTGTTCTCTCCTTAATTATGAAGAGAGTTTTTTGCCTATCAAGTACCTTGGGGTGCCACTATCTACAAATGTGATAACAGATAGAGAATGTGGAGTACTTGTTACAAAAATAAGAAACAAACTGCAAAGTTGGAGCTCTAAACTTCTACCTTTTGCTGGTAGGATAGAACTGGTTCATACTGTAATTACATCTATGGTCAGATTTTGGATACAGACATTTCAAATTCCTAGTGCTTCCATTAAAAAAATTGAAAGTATTTATGCAAACTTTATTTGGAGAGGGGGGATTCATAAGATATCATATCAAACACTATGCAAACCCAAAAAAGAAGGAGGAGTAGGTTTAAAAAATCTCAGAGATTTACAAAAAGCATATGCTACAAAACTGGCTTGGAAAATTTTGAACAGAAAAGGCCTTTGGGCAAATGGATGAGAAGTAGATACTTAAAAGAAAATTGGATTCAGAAAGAGGACACAAATGCCTCAGGCATATGGAAAACAATTCTTAGAGCTAGATGTGACCTCAAAAAATTAGTAAATATGAAAATTGCTAATGGTGAAAACACGAGCTTCTGGTTTGATCCCTTGCTGAACAATGAATGTATCATAAACAAGCTGGGATGGGACAATTTCAATGCATATGGAGGGAGAGATTTTATATTGAGGAAAATCATACAAGGCAAATCATGGTGTATTCCATCTGATTCCCCTGCCAACCAAATCAAACAGGAAATAATGAGCATATCTTTAAGTGATAACCCAGCAGACTCTTGGGTATGGCAACCAAATAATAAAGAGTTCGCAATGAAAACTGCATGGGAACAGCTGAGGGAAAGAAGTACAGAAATTGAATAGGCACAAATTGTGTGGAGTAGAGCAAGCACTCCAAAAATGTCACAAACAACCTATAAAGCATTGCTAAACAGACTACCTACAAGGGACAGGCTCAAAAAATGGGGGATTATTCAAGACTATATCTGTGTTTTTTGTCAATGGCAAGAAGAAAATCACAATCATGTATTTTTTTCAATGTACTTTAACTAGGAAAATCTGGGACAACCAGAAATCAATTTTAAACTGTAATTTGCAGGATTATCAACTAAGAGACATTGCGGTATACTTGACCCGAAGATGGAAACCCAAAAAGCTTGATGGGTAAACTGGCCTCCATTTTGCTGACTACTGCTGTATGGCACATTTGGAGAGAAAGAAACAGACGAATTTTCCACAATAATTGCAAGTACGAACAATCAGTTAGTGAAATGATTAAAAGAGATGTAAAAATTATCATGAAAAGAGTGGGTAAACTTACAGATCTGTCAACTGCTGAACTAGATGCATTGAGGAAGATGAGATTAGAACCACATAGTAACGAGAATCAGAAAGCGACGACGCAGCCATGGTTTCCTCCGTGAAGAGTTGAGTAGGAAGATGAAGCGGTTTTCTTCTTTTTTTGTCTGAAATGTAATGTAAAATCGTGCTTCTATTATTAAATGCATGGGTCGGGCCGACCTAGGTTTGGTTGAGTAATAAAGCCTTTACCAAGTTTAAAAAAAAAACATAAATTAATTCTTTGGTTATGGTACTTATATCAAAAGTATGAGATCAAAATGCATTATTTTAACTACAATACATTGCAAGTGGAAACACTGAATATTTTAAGAGATTCTTTTAATGTCTATTGTCGAATAATTCTTCGTTTATCATAAAACTAACAATTTCTCTTGATTTGCATATAATCTTCTGAAGTAAATACCTTTTGAAAGTATCATGCATTAAAAAAAAGAATAGCAATATATTATTTTAAGACAATTTGGAATCGTGTAATGTTAATATAAGGCTCTGTTCTTCCATACATCCATGCTTGTTAGTTCTTCTAAATATAGGTTGTCATGGTGTACAAAATGGGATGTCTTTACAGATTTCTTGTATGTTATTTATTTTTTTCTTTAATTTTCCCAAGTAGGTGTACACTTCTTATACAATTTCTGTGAATGCATTTTTTGAATTAGTTTCAGTAATGTGTTTCATTTAATTTGTCTGTTTCTCAAAATTTTCGTGTTGTTATATTCTAATCTGTATAAATATTGATTGTGAAAAGTACACACTTACTAAATATACAAATACTTTAATTAATGTGGTATTGCATATGTGATCAAATAGAGATAATATAAGAAAGGAAATCATACAAAGAAGAATTGCCAACGGTTGCTAAGTGGAACTTGAATGTTCTAAAGGGTAGACTTACAAGTAAGTTTCTACAAAATCTTGATGGAAATAAGGTAAATTTTAACAAAGAGAACAATAGCATAAACCTTTCAATTGCTTATCTTAATATTTGCGAAGTGCGCACCTACTTGCATTATTCATATGACTTATATTTTAATCGTGCATTAATGTTCATAGTAAATTTTATTGTAATTAACTGTTTTAAAAACCTTTCACAAATTTTGACAACATTGATCATATAGTAGTTTTTAATTTCAAACAAAAGCGACGCTTATATTTTACAAAGTGCATACCTGCTTATGCTTTACATACGTTTCTTATTTTAATTAACTCATACTATTTTGAATAAAAGTTTTAATGTAAATGTATTTTCTAAATTTATAAAAAAAATGTAAACTAAATTGAAAATTACCAAAACTAAGTTTTTCAGAAGCAGAAAATATTTTAAAAAATGCAAACCTTCTTTCGCTTTCTATATATTTTAAATACCTGTTAAACATTAAAATGAAAAGGTTAAATTAAAATATAAATATTTTTTCTTAGTTTTAATAGGTTTAAAAAAATTATAACATAAAATTTTCAAAAGCTCACCTTAATATTTACAAAGCATACACCGACTTGAACTTTTCAAACATTTTAAATTTTGATTGTAATTTAACATGTAAATATACTAATTTTTTTAAAGTTACAGAAATTTAAACAACATAAAGATAACGCTAGCTTAAATTTCAAAGAACCCACAACATAAGTTTTAGAATGTGCATATCTACTTGCACTTTCTTTACATTTCTTACAGTAATTAACTTTTACTATAATGAAAATTTTAATGTAAATATATTTTCTTAAAAATAAAAGAAAATGTAAACTAGCTTGGAACACAACTTTAAAAAATGCACATCTTCTTGCACTTTCCATATATTTTAATTTCTATTTAACTTTAAAATTACAAAGTAAACTTTAAAAATATTAATTCTATAATTTTTGATGGGTTTGAAAATTAAAAACTGTAGCATAAATGTTTTATAAGCTCGTATTAATATTTACAAAGTGCACACCTACTTACGCTTTTCAAAAATTTTAAATTTTAATCGCACTTTAACATGCAAAGTAATTATTTTTTTATTATTATTCATCGCTCAAGTACATGAATAACTTATTATTTTTTATTCTTTGTAGGGTCTTTACAATTGATGTAATTTTAATAATACTATTGATGAATGACTAACAATATTGGCAAAGTTTTTTTTTTTGAAATGGTACTTTACATACAACAAATCATTGGGACAACATATCCCATGTCAATAAACGTTCGAAAGCAAGTTTCGAACTTGTGACATCTTGCACCAAACCGAATCAATTAACCACTTGGACAATGGTGCTTGTCAGCAAAGTTTTATTTATTTATATATGTTATGTTACAACAACAGGTGAATTTTTTTTATAGCATATGCGAAAGAAAATTCAACTGAAAGCGAGGAAGAAATTTTCAAAATAGTAGAACATTTAAGTAGAAAGAACGAATATTTGAAGAAAAAAATTGAACAATTTGAGATAGAGAATGAAGAGTTAAAACAAAAGATAAAAGCTCGTGAACCAAATTCTACCAAGGTAGAAAATATTTTCGAAATGGACAATGACATCACTTTTCAGCAACAAAAAATTCTGGATGCTGATGATGATATAGGAGAGAGCGATTAAATTCCAAATAAGAAAAATAATGGTCATGCTATAAAAGATAATGAATGATAAAGGGATTCTTAAAAAAAAGAAAGTTTACATGGCAAATTTACCATTGATGAGAATGATGGTTTGAAACAAAACAAAAATCAAAGTGAAAATTTTGACGGTTCGTTTGCAACACCTATGGTTACTATGGATTTGCATGAAGAGGATAATGTAGAAGTCAATAAAGTTGACGAAGAAAAATTAAATGACAAAGCTATAAAAAAACATCAACATGTAAAAGTTTTGATGAAAGTGAAGAAATTTTCAACGCTGATGTTATTGAAAGTGTGTTTATTGCTTGGAATTGTAAAGCACAGAGCAAAGATGAAGTGAATGAAGAAAACAATATGAAGTTGAGGATCTAAAAAAAAAGAATGTTCATACTATTCAGAATTTAATTGATATTGATGAAGAAGGCAATGAAACTATGAAAAAGTGTTAGAAGTTGATATGCCAAGTTTTAAACTATTCCGTACTCAAGAAAGAGAAGAGTTGGAATGTAAAAGTGACTTATTAGAAAAAGTAAACAAGAACAAAAAGCCAAAAATACCTTCATTAACAAAAAGAGTGAGAGAAAGGAAACATAGAATATCTAAAGTATATGAAGAGTTTACATATGAAAAGGAAAGAAGGTTGGTAAAAGAAGCTAAGGAGAAGAAAAGTCTTTTTACTAGCAAGAAAGCAAGAAGGAAAAATAGAAAAACAGACTTGAAAAAGTCAAAGAAAATCAAAAGCTTGAAAAGGGAAAAACTATTATTACTTACAAAAGAGAAGCAAAAAGATGTAAAAAGGATGTAAAACAAGCACCTTTGTCCAAGTGGATAATTGATTCAGGCGTTGGTGCAGTATGTCACAAGTTCGAAACTTGCTTTCGAACGTTTATTTGACATGGGATATGTTATCCCAATGATTTGTTGTATATAAAGTACCAGTTCAAAAAAAAAGATGTAAAAAGGACACAAATGAAGTAAATGTTAGCTGATTGAAGAAGACACAAAAAATAACAAAGTAATTTTTGTTTCTCCCATTGTGCCACCAAAACCAATAGGGAAACTAGAAGACACTCCAATATTTTGTTTTCTAGATCAGAAGCAGCTTAAACCTATTCAAACATTTTATAAGTATGATGATCAAAAGAATGTACATATTTTATTACTAGCTTACATACAAATATACTTTGCAAAACCTACATTTTAAGATATAAATGCTGACATTGAAATATGAATGTTTACAACTTGGCAGTTTATGAAAACTTTGATGATGGCAAAAAGATTATGGAATGTGTGCTTGATGATATAGTGAGTGAAGACTACATAGACTGCTCTGTAAGTAAAATTGCTTAACTATTTTTTATATTTAATTAATCTAATAATGTTTATTGATTGTGGTATAAAATTTTAGTATTCACGGTATATTTATGTCTAAAAAAATAATTTAAAGGTAATTCATCAATTTCAAGTTACAAAGCTAAGGCCACACTATCCAAACAATTTGTATATGAGACCCGAAGACATGGTGTATTTTTTTATTTCATATTATTTACAAATATATGTCTTAATTATGAAGTTAATTTTTTTATATAATACTATTTATATTTCTTGTGGTATAGAATTGCATATTATTGGATTTGAAATCAACAACTCATACTGCACTGGCTAAGAAATTGGAAGAAAGAACGGTGAGATATCAAAAAAAGAACATGAATTGTACAAGATGTTCTTACCGATGTGTCATCAACAATCACATTAGGCACTGTTAGTGCTTGATTATGAAGATATGCAATGGATCCTCTATAATTCAGTAAAACCAAATTCTCTTTCGAACTGGCCATATGCAAAAGAATAATGAAAGTGGTAAGTAAAATAACACTATCAATTATTAATATAGTATATTGTATAATAAATTAACTTTTGTTTAAACGTGAAACAAAAGAACATTAAGGACATGATTAAACACATATGGCTTACAAATGCAATTCCACAAATGAAATCTGGTAATGAAAATAATATTGAATGCAAAGATTGTCCTCAATAATCAGAAAAGTCATAAGTTAATTCAATAATTTTGTGTTTAATTACTTTCATTAATAACATGATAATTACTGGTCGATCAGATCGTATTCATAGTTTTGATTTGCACTAATTATTTCAAACTAATATTTCAACTTAATTGCAAGAACCATAATCTTCACTCTCATCACTTTTTATGCTTGATCAAAAGTTGCAGCATAACTCAGATCTTATCACATAGCTTTACATTGTCTAAAATAATGCTAGAAATTTTAGCAGTTGTATTAGATATTATTTTTATTTTCATCAAATGTCGGTTTGTTAAATAACATAATAGAAGAAATTTTAGTAAAAAGAAATAAACTAAAATTTGAGGCTGCATTGTAAAAGTTCATAAAAGCAGGGCGTTTTAGAAAAGAGCAAAAATAGCTTTGTATTCAAAGGAAAGACTATTTTTTATAAAAGAAGGTCTAAGTCAAAGAAGCTGTTTCTCTTGTCCTACTAGTTAACTGTATACTCAATTTAGCAAAAATAGAAGTGCTTTAAAAATCAAAGATTAATGCCTTAAATTAAAACTTTTGACTGACTTCTTCTATGACAGAAAAAGTTTCTAATCATGTTTTTTAGTGAGTTATAAAGTAGGGTGTTGGGATAATAAAAAAATGTATTGTTACCGAGCCTTAATTTCTTATTGATTACTACTAGAATTTATTTATCTTTTAATTCATAATTAATCTACGGTTAATGTTTTATGATCAATGTTAAACATATATTGAATATTACTATATAAAATAAGTAGTTAAACTTTGTACTCGCAAATATAATATATAAATCAGGAGATGACATTAAGAAGGTGAAGGGAAGAATCATACTCTAACTATGTAGTTTAATTTGTAAACAACAAAAAAGAACACCTTGTTTACATAATGCTTCTACTTCTAACATCTCTATTACTCATTTTGTAAAATAATTAAAAATCAATCTAAATATCTCCATCACTCATTTTATTCAACTAAAATATCACTATAATGTACATTACATTATTATAAATGATTTAATACATATTGTGCATCAATATAAAAAAATACTGACTATATTGTTTACTTTTTAGAATTTGCCCGACAATGTATGTTAATGTGAACAACGTCAGATTTAGTTTATATTATTTTTACCTTTAATACATATATGAAATAGGAATTTTATTTTAAAATTTAATACTTGTAGATTGGATTGTGGAATGTATATTATAAAATATATAGAAATTATTAGCACTAATGAATGCCTACTTAGCTTCTTTTCAGGAAAGAAATTCAAGAAATGAGAGCTGAAAAAACATTTGGCATATTTACCAGTAATAAGTATTGTTGGAGTGAAGTTAAGCATCTTAGCTATGTTATGCTTCAAGATGATTCTGAGCAAAAAAGAAAGCAAATGGAGGAAACTGTTGAAAAAATGTACAAAGAGTAAATTTTGCAATGCTTTTGTAACGATCCCAATTATGAATTAAATTTAATTTAATAGTTAATGTAAATTTTGGAATAAATTTTGGAATAAATTTGAATTTGAAATATAAATGCATATGTATATATGAGTAAAATTTGTATTTGACTTTAGAATTTGAATTTGAATATCGAACTTGTATTTGAATTTAAAATTTAAATAAATGACATGGTAAAAAAAAGAAGAGGATAAAGACACTGGCAATTAATGCTTGAATCTCTAGCACACAATATTGATTATCTCAGCCACCAAAGTAAAGAAAAATCGGCTAGTCAACATGCAAAGAAAAAAAACTCTGGTATATGGTACAAAGATTATATCACCCTGCAAACTCATATCAGCCTGCATACTATCTTCTTATATACACCATCTTCTTCTTTGGTTCATCAATCTAAAGCCTAAGTATTAATAAAAGAAAAAAAGAAAAAAAATAAAAGAAAAAGAAAAAAAAAGCTACAACTTGAAACCATCAACAGCAACTAAACCAATTCAAACAAGAAGATCCAAAAAGAAGTTCTAGCTAACATTTCACAGCCTGTTTCAAAGTGGAAGGCTCTGTTCATTCTGGAAAACAATGTGAGTAACATTCTTTTTAAAACTTAAGCATATGAATTTGATTAATTGGTTAAGACCTGAAATAAGTATGCTGGTATATATGTATTTTTCTGTGTATATGGATGATGTTTGTGTACATGTTGTAGTCTCTGTAACAAAACTGTTGTAGTTTCAAGCTTGAATTTTGGTTCAAAATTATTACCCCTTGATCTGATAACTTTAGGGACTTAGAATACAAAAAAAATTGCTTGTTTCATCATAGCTTAAAGTTTAAATTTTATTTAAGTGGAAATAAATTTGTATATTGCTCTGGAAACTAAAAGAACTGAGAAAAACCTTAAATTAGTCAAAATACAAATTTCTTAATTCACGAATTCATGTATGTAAGTTGAATTCGTATACTAAAACATGATTTTTAAAGCAAGAATCATAATTTCAGATGGAGATTGAAAGAGCAGTTTGGGTTTGTAAAAATTTCATTGTTTTAGTGATCTATGGAGAGTCACTGATTGGTAGGGATCAGGATTTTGTTTGGTGATGGAATGGTGAACGACGATTCAAGGAAAAATAGTGAGATGGTTGGCAGATGAGCGTGGTGGCAGCGGCAAGCATTTTTAATTTGTAAACCTAGCTTTGGGGAAGGTGAATGTTTCGATTCGTTCGTCGTCTGTGTTTGATCGAGTGCAACGAGACTTTTGGTGATGGTAGAGGGAGTGTGGATGAGTGTTTGGCCGGAGTTGCTGTCCTTCTGGTGGTCGAGGTTGCGGAGGCGACACGTTTCCAGGTTTTGATGGTGAACCCAGATGATGTTTCCAGGTTTCAAATTTTTTAATTCGATTTTGATTTCGAGTGGATATTGGGGTTCTGGTGGTCGGAAGTTGGTGCGTGGATGGTTGTCGACTTGCTTGACGATGCAGCGTCGACTGGAGATGGATGGCGGTGATGTGCACGTACACAGGGTACTTTTCTGGTGATCTGGAATTTTTCTTAGTATTGGGAGGAAGCAGGGTGTACTCGAGTTCGTCTCGAGTAACTCGAGCATTTTACTCGAAGGTCTCCAGTTTTGGCTCGAAGCAAATATAGATATGGCTCGGGTAGAGGTTGTACAGGGTTTCAAAACCTGTTCTATTTGAAATTTTAAAATTTAATTTTAAATTTATAAATCAAGGATTAAACTAAGTATTAAATCAAATTTTAAAAATAAATTCAAGTTAGTTTGGAACTTAGTTTGGAAATAAATAAAGTTTTAAATTCAAATTGTTTTAATAACTTAAGGTGTTAAGTAATTAAGTGAAATTAAAAGAATGTGAATTTAAAATGGAACCTGAAATTGTAAAGGAAGCATTTAAAACAAAGTTTAAATCAAGATTTTAACCCTCGACATGAGTCCAAATTTGAATTCTAGATTTTGAAATTAAATAAAGTTCTATATAATTTAAATGTTTAAATAAGTTTAAATGTAAAAGTATTCTTTTAACATGAGAATTTAAAAAGGATTTGGTTTAAACCCTTCAAATTTGTTTTATAATGAAATTATTACTTAAACATGGAAATTTAAGGGTTTTTAAAAATTAGTTTTCAATTTTATATAAGATAAATTGGTATTCATTTTTAAACTTGAAATTAAAATGGAATTTAAGAAGCATATTTGAATATAAATGTTTTCAAACATATTTGTGAGTGATAAATGAAATCATTAATAAGAATAAACTTTCTTTAAAGTTAATGAAACTTATTGATTTGTAATTCATAAATTATTAAGTTAATTAGAATGGTTAATTAATGTTTTGTGTCAATTTAATTAGTAATTATAAGTTTTAAACTTTATTAATTAAGGTTTAAGTTAACTAATGATTAGTAATTAGTTAATCAATTAATTAAGAACTAATTATGTTACGGTTAACACTAAATTAATTAACTAATTAGGATTAACTAATGAGTTATTAATGTTAATCAATTTTAATTAATGATGATTAATATAAGTAATTTCTTTAGCAAAGTAATTAAAGAATTGTTATTAGTTAATGAAGGTCATTAACTAAGATTAATTAATTAGTGATAATCATTTATGAAATTATGTAAGTACTTTATGAAAATAATTAAGAAATTAATTGCTCATTGTAATTAATTGAGTTTAATTTGATTAATTTAAGTTAATTGTCAAATATTGTGTACTGGATTGATATTTCTGATATGTGATTATGATACTGTGTGATGTGAATTGCTTTGTGATGAACTGTAATTTGTGATTTGTTTTTGTATTTATGTGAAAACCCTTTTTGTCCGTAAAATGACATTTAAATTTCGATGCGACGGGGAGTCAGATTCCAATTAGTTATCTGAAACCCACATCAAATCGTAATGGTAAACATTTGTGATTAATAAATTTATTTTATCTGTGAATCTATGAATGAAGATAAGCATTATGGACTATACCGCTTATCGAGATTGATATGATTGAATCTGTGATGATTGATGATGTTGCACTATTATGTGAAACCCCTGGACTACACCATACACACACAAATATGGATTGCACGTGGAAATTAGTTAAGTCGCAGATTTTTAAAATAGTTTTGAATTTGAATTTTGAATCCAAATAGTTTTGGAAATGGATTGGGATTAAAGTGAAAAGTTTTTGAAAAGGAGTTTCAAAGATAAAATTTATTTTTGAATAACCTGATTTCGCCTTGAAGTTTAAATAATCAAATTAAAAATTTGAAACTAGGGATTAAAGATGTTATACCAGTTATATACGGGTTTAAACCATTTTAAAGGTATTGATTTGCGAATTTGAATTTAATTCAAAGGCTTTAACTCGTGAAAATATAGTTGGATTCTTCAGAAACGAAAACTGTTTGTTTTCAAATAATAAAAGCTTTCACATAAAAAATGAACTTCCAATTTGTCTTAAAAGGATTTCTAGTTTGAAATGAACATGATTTCCAAGTTATGGAAACGGTTTTGAAAGCTATAAGTTAAATCTTTGATTTAAAAAAATGACCTACTCCAATTGAAATGGAAATTGTTTTGAAATCCGTAAATGGATCTTTGTGAAATAAATCTTTTTGTTTAAAGATTTGAAATGGTAATTTGTTTAAACCATTTGAAGGAAGGTTTTGGGCAATAAGTTATGACTTAACTGAAATCCCATATCCATATGTTTTTAAATATTGCGCTCATTATTCGGTTTAGCCAAGAGAGGACCCTGTGTCATATAACCCATTCCGAATAATGATACGACGTTATGGATTGTATTTGAAGACTGGTGTTGAAGATCGGGTGTCTTCAAGAACGATAGGATAACCTGTCGATTAACTCTTCACTGAGTTGCTCCGGTATAGAGTTCTCCATATGTGATGGGGAGTTCGATTGGGATTGTGAATACCCGGATTGCAAGGGCTTCTTTGGAAGTGCCTTCGGTTCTATTCGAACCCGGAACAGACTTGTATGGTTGTATGTCTGACACTACAGTTTGAGATATAAAGCAGATTTCTTTCAAATACATATCTGTTGGTGCGAAGAATTTATTCTCTTAGCTTAACACCCTTCTCTCAGACGTACGAGCTCAAAGGTTATGTAGTTGAAGGTTATCAGTGATATACTCCCAATTTGGTAGTGTGGCATGCTAAGTGTTGATGTGTGTTGATGATCATTTGTTGATCATTTGTGATCAAAGCATGGCTTTTGTATAAAGCGTAGCTTTGTGGACGAGACTGCATCAGGACCTCACACCCTAGAAATGGTCAAAACAGGAAAGATGCGGCAAGGTTATGAGGGTCGCGCCCTTTAGGGTGTGTCATTCCCTTCTGGAAAAGGGTGGTATCATAGTATGGAGCCCAGATGCTTACTCATGTGGATACTGCAGATCTATTATTTTGTGACTGCTTTGTGGTTTAGAGGCGTCTCGGATAAAGGTCCCAAAGGACGGGGGGATGACATGCTCGAGTAGTAGTTACCTAGTTATAGAGGTAACTCAGCCTTGTATTGGCAGATATCCGGTTAGGTCCTCGGGACGTCCGGCCAGAGGCGCACCCATGGACAGTAGGAAGTTCCTTTGCCCGACCATTTGTTGGAAATCAAAACAAAACAATACGCGCCCTGTACGGTTTTAGTTGTATAACCTGCCATGGAATGTGGCAGTAACCTGCTATTGAACATGGTAGCTATAGTAGGCATAAGGGAGAAATGCCTATGCTGGCTAAGATTAATATTATACTCTCGAAATATTTTCTGCACTATGCATTAATAATAATAATATCAAAAGAATTTGTGTATCAAGCGTGTTTGACTATCATAAGGAGAAATCTCCTCCAATTTTGCGTTTGCATTGTGTGTGTGGCGGGAGGCCTTATGGTAGTTTCATTTTTCAAAAAGCATTCCGGATTTATTTTAAATTCTTTTGTTGTTTGTTTTAAAAGATAAACTGTTTTTGTTTACTCATACTAGTCCCATGAATGACCTGGAGTTTATTGTTCCTTTCCTAAACTCTGGGTGCCCACAATTTTCTCACACGGGCAGTCTAGAGTTGGGGTTTTTCAGATAGGCAGGTTTAGTAGATTATCTGGAGTTAGTTCAGTCTTTGGATCACGACTGCACTTGCTTATCTTAGTGCATCGTTATTAGGAGTTCGAACTATTTCTAGATTGGTGCCATGGAGATGGAGATTACCGATACTGGAGTTCTCTTTGAAGACCATCTTGGAGATATTGTCCGCTGCTGGTGTTATCTATTTTCTTTCCGCTGCTATTTTCTTGTATCATATCTCAGATGTATATTGATGTTCATTGTATCATCATTGTATCAGATATTGTATCAAATGTTGTATATCAAATGTATTATTCTTTTCTTCCGCTGTGTTGTACTTGATGTGTTATAAGCTCCGGCGAACCAAATTCGACGTTTGGATCTGCGGCATTTGAATATGAGTGTCGTATTCGGTGCTTATTTTCGAAGGTCGAGTCAAGGCCGTTACAGCTTTATGGTACACTTTATTCCTCAGCTCAAACAAAATGTTATTTTTGATCTATGCTTCTATTAATGCCATAGTTTAGACATTTGTTCAAGAATTTTTCACATTTTGTTAATCTTAAACTTCAATCTAGTATGTGAAGCTAATTTAAATTTCAATATAATATTCTTTATTATATTACTATATGAAACAGTGTTGAACAATTGAATTTGCCTGGATTCTTTTTTTGTCGCAGATCACATTACATGTATTTTTTGTACTTGCCTATGCAATAAATAAAAATATAAGCAATAAAATAATGTTTTAGGATGAAAACATCACATCACAATGAAGATTGACTCCTCACTAAAAGTAAAGAAAGTAAGTTCTCTCTTTACACTAAAACGCTTAATCATTTTGACTCCTTTACAAAACATCGAGGTCTTTTTTATAAGGATCAACATTCTATTGTCCACTTCGTTAACTTTTAAGAGTATCTTTCATACCTGGGGTCTCCAATCTTCTCTTTCTTGTGGGCGTTGTTTTCTCTACTTCTTTGTGTACGTGTAAAAGAATTGAACATACAACAACTAGACAATAAAGTAACTGAAAATTATAATTATTAACATGCAATTTTAAGAAATAAAAAATAAACCACTAAGATCACATAAAATAAATATCTATGGCACAGTGACTGCCACTTTTAAAGTTCTAAACAATTTTGGACTATGAATATTCTATTCAACTGCATCTGGATATTCAAAATTCTTGTCTATCCTAGACCATGCTCCCTTCCTCTTGTCTTACATAACTCCTCCCCTACCTCTAAATACTTTTTATCCTTAGGGTGTTTTTTGTTTTATTCTTGAACAATCCCTCACCCACAGCCGGAAGACTATGACTGACATACTAAACAATGTTACTGTATGACATTTCTTTCATAATTATGATGTTTTTTTCCTAAACTCCAGTAGTGTCCAAGTTCAATAAATAGGGAATCAAATAATGCGACAACAATTTAACAATAATGATTATACTATACTCTAGACTTCGTCTAAGAAAATGCACACCATCAAAGATATTTATAAAGCTATGTCTCAACCCTACAATCACTCGATGTATCCTTAGATCAACCAAATTCCTAGCCTAATCGGGTACGTGTTGATGCAAAAGCTAATTGGATGCCAACCTAATTGGGTATGTATTGAAGTAAAATTTAACTGGATGCCAAGCCTAATCGGTTACGTATCGATGCAAAATCAAACAGGATGTCATGCCTAATCGGGTATATATGAAACCAATCTATAACCTACATAACTGAGCGCCCATTGAATGTAAAAGCTAATTTGATACTAAACCTAATCAGATATGTACGGATGCAAAAGCTAACTGATAAGGTATGTGTGGATGAAAAAGTTATCTAGATGCCAAGCCTAATCGGCACGTTTGGATGCAAAAGCTAATCGGATGAAAAGCCTAATTGGGTACGTATTGATGCAAAAGCTAATTTCATGCCAACCATAATTGGGTACGTGGATGAAAAAGTAAAATGAACACTAATACTAATTGGATATGTATGCAAAATTGAAACATATTCTAACCGAATACTAAGCCTAATCGAGTATGTATTAATGTAAAAGGTAACGGAATGCCAAGCCTTATCAAATACACATTGAACTACCTATACCCAACATATATTACCGAACGTACTATTTAATACAAGAGCTATTTGGATGTCAAGTCTACTTGGATAAGTATGGATGCAAAATCTATCTGAATGCCAAGTCTAATTGCTATGTAAGAAAATGCACACCATCAAAGATATTTATAAGGCTATAAGCCAACTCTATAATAGCTTGATATATCCTTGGACCAAGCATATTAGTTGCCAACTTAATACTCAATGTAAAAACATGATGCTTTGGAAAGTGCTCAAGAGAGCCCTAATTACCAAAAATAGCTTGTTATATCCTTGTTAAATTAAGTTTATATTTGACCAATAAATGGGTCGAGAGGGATAATTTGGTAGGATCTTGCATTATTTTGTAAAATTCTTTTAGTTGTTACTGGATTCATGCCACATAGAGAAATCATCGGCAATTTCTAGTATAATTAACTATTTGATGTACTGACTCAATTTTAGTAAGGATCTAGTTTATTTTGCATTTCAGTTGGTTTCACGTATCAAATTTTAGTTAGTGTCCCTTCCTAAGTACATATTTAAACTGCCATTGGTTTCTTTTTCTAAATCAATATTTTTAGGTGAAGGTAGAAGGAACACAATGGTGATCTAAGGTGTTTATAGAGAGATCAAATCTCTCTTTTTCTTCCGAATAGAATGGTAAGCTATTGGCGAACATATGGATATTGGTTATGTATACTTTAAAAATGATAAATACCACTGTTATCCTGCCTTTTGGCAAAGCCATGATTTCATCTATTTGGCTAAGAACGGACGGTCAACAGCCTGAGGAACTAGTTACATACTGTGCTATAGACGATGCGCAGCTAGCATGAAGTAACTAACCTGGCCCCATGAAGATATATTTCAAATCTAGATTCGATTGGAGTTCATATGCACAATTCATTGATGAAGCAAGGATTTGTATGGATTGACCAAGAATGATACTTGAAACAGTTCAAGTCATCGGGGAACATTCAATATCTTGGAATCCACAAAGCCAATTCATGTGAAACTTTTAGAGCTTCAATGAAATTAGGAGGAAATCCTATAAAAATGATCATGTATTGAAAAGTGGAGGATGGAGGATGATCAGTCATTTAGGATCGATCGTTCTAGCTGATCCACCATAACGATCGACATAGTTCAGTGTGCCATCCAATTTCAACTAAGATCATCCATATCTCTGAATTTACAAGTCGGAATGATTTCACACTTCAAAAGTAATATCAAGATGCATGTAGGACCCCTTAAAAACAATCGCACTGTGATCGATGCTAAGAAAAAGGATCTGCTAACATTATGTTGATCGATATGATGGACCTTCTGACCTAGAAAGCTTTGTTACAAAGTTTCAGCCCAAACCATGCACGTCTTCTCCTATAAGTACAACATGCATAGCTTCAGAAAAGGGATCCTTCTTTCAATGGGTAAGGCTTTGCCATTTTTATTCTTTACTTTTGTACTAATGGATCCTAGCTGATCCAAACATTCTTGTAATGATAATAAAATGGAAGGTCAACAAAAATATGAAATGGATGTAGGCCAAGATTGTCGTAGTAGTATAAAAATCTGTGAGTTCGTTTACTTTTTCTGCTATTTTCATTTATTGTTTATTCTCTAAGATATTTTATCGAGTGTTGATGTCCATGGCGCAATGTTTTGGTGATTTCACTAAGAGGCGAATTCTCAGTTTTCATCTCGACTTTACAACTAGAGTATAATAATATGTGTGTTCATTTGGTAACTTTAACCTTAATAAATGGAGTATAAACCCAAAATGGATGTGAGTGATCACCCATTGACTAACTCTGATCACCAAAGTGCAGACCGGAGTATAAATGCAAAATGATGGATGTGGTATGACCATCAATCGACCAACCCTGGTCCCCAGCCCAGAGCGTGGGTTGGAGCATAAACATCAAACAGGTGTGATTGACCACCCATAGACTAACTCTGATCCCTACAGTGTGGACTAGAGTATAAACATAATTCGGGCATGAACAGACCTCCCATGAGACAACTCTAAGTCCTTACAGTGCAAACTGAAATATAAACATAATTCGAGCATGAATCAACCACCCATAAGACAACTATAATTCCCCAGAGTGTAAACTAGAATATAAACATAATTTGGTCGTGAATCGATCGCCCACAAGACAACTCAATGTCGCTGAAGTGCAGAATGGAGTATAAACATAATTCTCACATGAACCTATTGCCCACGAGATAACTCTATGTCCCCAAAGCATGGGATGGAGTATAAACATAATTCGAGCATGAACAAACTACCCATGAGATAACACTAAGTCTCCAGAGCATGGACTAGAGTATAAACATAATTCGAGCGTGAACAGACCACCCATAAGATAACACTAAGTCCCCAAAGTATGGAATGGAGTATAAACATAAATCGGGAGTGAACTGACTACTCGCACAATAATTCTAAGTCCCTAGAGTGTGGATTAAAAAGTGAACATAAATCTAGTGTGAACCAACTGCTCGCAAAATAACTCTAAGTCCTTAGAGCGCGGACTGAAGTGTAAACTCCATGAATAGATGAATGGATTTCAACTGCTCTCTATCCCACAAACCCCAATCTGAAAATTGATGGGAAGAAAACAAACTACTAAAGGCTGAATATGACAACTCGTAATAACTTTGGCATTGTGTTCCATATGACTTAAGGCAACGATCGCAGGGAGGCCTTAATACAAAACTAATCAGAAAGACATCTAAACTCATGTGTGACCAAAATATCATGTCGCTGGGTTGACAATCAATATCGATCCATACAAATCACAAACAGATGTGACCGGACATCCTATGAAAGCTGAAATGAGTGTGACCCGACTATCTATTCTTTAGTTCCTTGCACAGAGTATGGAAACATTTGCACTTGAAATGGATATGATTAACTGTCCAGTACCCAGCTCACGCCCGAAATGTCAACAGAACGTCGAAGATATTCGCTTGGAAGGAAAACCAAAATACAATCCAGGAGAGGCAAGACTCGGCATTTCATCAACTAACTTGATCTTGCGATTCAACAGAAAAAGTATAAAGCTAAAGTGGACTTGGCTTGCCTTCGTACTTATCAACGTATTCCCCAGACTTCAATGCACGAGAGGGAAACAAGATGAAAGTGAACCGACCATTCATTGATTGAATTTAAGTCTTTGGAGCTTAGATGAGAGTACAAACATGACTGGGACGAGCCTCGACCATCCTGTAGTACAATTATCAACCTGAAGCTGGGGTAAAAGTGTGATCATCCCAGGAATGACTTCAACACTGCGACTTATATCTAGTGTTTACAACATCTCGAGGGCACAACCTTAGGGAGGCCTTAGGATGGGTTAATCAGATTAGCATTCAATTCAATGATCAATGAGCCATAAATGCATAAAATGAAAAATGTTATAGTTTGGACATTTGAACAAGTAAATGCTGAAATCGTATATAAGAACAAAAGAATTCTTATTCGCATAAAACTGGTTGTACATCACACAAGTCTTCTCAAAATGCAAGAGAAAACTGGAGGGGAATGCCCAAACAAATACAACCCAAAAAAAAAGATAAATGATCATCTAAAATATTTACATGTTCGAAGATTACTTTTTGGATTTTCTATCCTTCTTTTGTTTCTTTGGAGTGGTTCACTATAAACTACCGCTCGACCCCCTATTTGATATTTTTCTGCCTCTACTTTTTTCGAAAGGAGTCTCCTTGGTCATATGCATTGGGGAGGTATCATATTTGGAAGTAAGAGGGATGGAGGCATCCTCGACACCAAAAGCATAGGGAATGTCATCCAAAGGAATTATCCTACCAAGAGGGATCATCGAAATCGGTGAAAGAATCGTTCATCTAAGATCGAATCAACAGGCTTACCCTTTTTCTTTCATTCCAATAGTTCCTCTCACTTAATCCGCTCTTTCATACTGAGCTCACCAGTGGGATTGGATGAACCTATGATAACGACTTCCTCATCAAATGGGATTTCATGTTGCGGGTGCTCCCCTCCTTGAACAATGGCTCCATGACTTTGTCATCAATAACAAAGGTATCTTCTTGAGCGCCTTAAGTGGAGACTGAAGTCATAACTTTAATAGATTATGTTGTGGCTATTTGCGTTCTAACTATGGCTCTTGTAAAGGGAGAGGAGCAATACCTGACGGGTCCAAACTTGAGAAAGATTTGAAATATTAATTGATGGTAACCCAACCTTGTGAAAGACGGGAAAAGTCGACCTAATACCTTCTTCAGTATGACTGTTAGGTTGACCCAAAGCGTCTTCAAAATTATGCCCGAGGATTGGAGACAATTGTGTTTTGTCTGGATCATACCGGGGGATTATTGAGGAGCTCGCTGTAGAGCTAGAATGATTTGGGACACTGGGGACAATTCAGCTGCAATGTCAAGGTGTGCCGAAATCCTTCACCCTCTTTATGTGAAGGATCCTTCACCCTCTTTATGTGAAGGAGCAACCACAGAATCTTTATGAAGATAAACTTGAATGTCATTCAATGTTTAGGGTTCGTCGCACTATAGCACTTCGCTCTCAAGTTTGAATACGTCGACATCCTCTGAGTCATGAAGTTTCTTCTCTTCCGTGATAAGAAATTCCCAAGCACGATAGAGCTGGTAAGGATAGTCTTCATCGAGCCACATCAAATTCCTATGCTTGAGAACATTAGCATTGTAGAGAATGAGAAACAGGTCAAGCTCATTCATTATCTCCTCTTTGATCTTGTCTTTGTTAGCTTTCGCTTCACGTTGAATGAGCATGTCGACAATTTTGGCCTTTTTCAATAATCATGTCTCTCTCATGCCTGACATGAACCAACTCTTCAAAATAATCCTAAGCCATTTTTTAAGCGTCATCTTTTTCTTGTTTGCATACTCAAGCTTGACCTTGAGATCAACCATTTCCTTTTAGGCAACAAACTCATTATTTCGAGCTACATCACGCTCAAGCATTATCTCTTGGTTTCGATGGTGCAATACTTGGACCATATCGAGATGGTTGGATTTTATCTCTTTCATGGACTTTATAGCAACGCTAGATTTTCCTTCGGCTTCTGATAAGGCATTTAAAGAGGCTTCTAGCTCATTTTTCAAAGTGTCTATGACTCTTTTGTCTTGTGCCTCTTGTTGTTTTAGCTTTTTGATCTCTACCGCACGCTCGAAGAAAACTTTTGACATTTTTTCTGCTGCCTTCATCCATTCATGATATTGCATATGAATATCGGTGACACAATTGATGATCATCTTCTAAACATGATCTGAAACCCTTTGCAAGTTAGGAGTAAAATAGAATCCTTCAAAGCATATATTCGAGAATTCCCCTCGAAGGTATGTCATACGAGCAGTTGGATCGATTGTAGGATCTTGAATAGTAGCTTCGACTTTGGTTCTTTTTTTGCCAGGCTTTGTGGGTAGCAGTGTATTCGCAATAGCTATGGAGATCACTCGACCGTTGAGAATGATATGGAACCATGAGTTTTGGAGGCATTGGAATGTTAGAAGGACAGCGAGGGGGATCGAAGGGCAGGTCCCCATAGATAGCTGGTCTTACCTTTTGGAGAAGGAGATCTTGATCTATGTTTATCATGAGTTGGCTTGTCCCTATCATCTCTCTCTTGATAAACTCGATCGCGGCTTGGACGATAGCTAGAATCATAATAATCTTGACTGCAACGTTAGCAGCTGGATCGCGATCCCAATGACCAACGATGTACATCTTGGAGAAAATTAAACATGTTCCTCTTTCTCACCATCATTTATGTGAAGAAAAATGGACATCAATCAACTTTGAGCATTAGAAAGTATAAGTCAAGTAGAGTGCAGTATTGAACGGTGCAAGTGGAAGTGTCCTAATGCAATCCCCCAAAAGATCAAGTGCAGGAGATTTGCTTATTGGTGTAACTCCCCTCCAGAAGTAGGGATCTTCGAGCCCATTCTGATGGGGGACCTCGACCATCCAATGCTCACATTAATAAAATGGAAGGCATCGAGATTAGGTGGAAATGGTAGATCAGACAAAGGGTCTAGTGGTAGGTTCATCGACGACTTGAATTGGTCAGAGAGGCAACTTCTTGGGAGCTTGTGTATGAATGTTTTCTTTTTTCTCTTGTCAGCTATTAGGAGTTGTGAGACTTGTAAGGATCCGACACCGACCCCAGGATCAGATTTATCGCCATCATGACCAAGTGCATCTTCAACATGTCCTCCGGCATCAATCTCGGCAAACTCTTGGGTACTCATGATCGAGAGGTGCCACGGGGCTGGATTGATTATCTCTTTGGTCTATTATAGCCCATGATCTCATCTCAACCGTCTGGACAGTTTTAGTTAACCCTACACTATGGCCCTCCTCTATCAAACTAAAGGTGGCGAGATATTTTTCATTGAGCAAATATTCGATATTCCTATCCTGAGGATGAGCCTTATTTATAATTGAGACCGCCTCTTCATAAATATCGCAACTAGGCCGGGTAACGACACATGTAAATGAGAAACATCATTAGGGAGGCAACTTGAATATTATTTTCCTATGTTATCATGAAATTGGTGGGTACACGTATGCCTTTCAAGCCATTATTGAGTGAAGCTAGGTGAGCAGTGGACAAAGAACCGTTCGCTCCTAAAGGCACTTAATTTGCTCCACGTGCTACTCAAAATTTGGCATCTCTTTGCCAACTCAAGAAATGTGAAGAGAGACTCCCTGTATGTTGTTTGAAAGTAAAGTAAATCGGATATCTTTGATAGTGAAAGGGCGGTGCAAAAATTCCACAAATATCATATAAGTATAATTAACGAGCATGTAACCATTCAGATGGAGTTGTGCTGGAGCTATTCTTAGATAATGTAGGATCTCCTGAATATCCAAGTTAAAAGGAGGGATGCATCTTCCTAGCACATAAACATGTTACATGTTGTATTCCCTTTAGGATTTTTGTGAGTCTTATCATCTCGTGATGGAACCAACATGTCGCCAGAAGAAATTCCATACCTTATAAAAAAGCCTCCAAAGTGTGTCTTCCTTAATTTTTGAAGCTACCCAATCAGTAGAATTTTTGAAGATGACTGCATCCTTTAGAGTATCAGGTGCAGGATCAGTAACCTTTGGCAAAAGGATGGGGAAGATTTCAGAAAGATCAAGTAGTGGACTCGAGCCTTCCGACTATTATAAATCATGACTGAGCGGTAGAATATCGAACTCAATTGCCGAACTAGACTGTACATCAGAATTATTCCTTTGGAAAGATGATCCAGCTGGCATACTTATAGAGCGCCCGGTACATCTAGATCCCACTGTTAATAAACTTAATGAAAATCAAAATTAGAAGAACCAACCTATATCCCCAAGTGCATAGTGAGTGCTAGTGTAGTTCAATAACGTACTATTCAGCATAGTAATAAGTTGTGCAAAACTGAAGATAGGAAAGACAACAAGACTTAGAAACTTGGCCAGAGAGACCACCATTCCTCTCCGTCTCAACTATCTGTGCGTGTTATCAGGAAATGGTGCAGCTTGAATTTGACAGATGATCGTTAGCCAGCAAAATTTTGGTTGTTTTCTAAGTTACAAATGAGTTTTAATACGATGGTTAAAGGCATTAGTTCGTATCATTTGTTCTATAGCGATTTGCTGCCAATCATGAAGTTTAAGTCATATGCAAATCGTATACAAGTCTTAATGTTTGCCAAATATGAAAGACTGAAGCTCGCTGATTATGTTTTTGGATAATTGCTAAGTATAGGAGCTTGTATAGAAGGGAGATATGCCAATCTTTTTCGGTTCATAATTTATGCCGATCTTTTTCGGTCCATACTCTATGCTGATCGTCCTTTATCCAAGCTCCATGCCGATCATCCCTTATCAAAGCCTTAGGCCAATTGTTCCACAACTAAGCATATGCTGATCGATTCAATGTCGTGACTTGTCTTGAGGAGGAAGAAAACTGCCTCGAATAATAATCTTTATCACGTCTTTATCTTTCTCTCTGTATCATGTGGACTTAGAGTCCCGGCTTGAGCGGTGATAAGTAGAAGAGCCTTGAGACGATTAAAGGCACGTGACTGAGACATTGCACCTGTAAAAAAACCAAATAAGATCGTATTAGAAGTTGTCACATGAGAGATTAGTGTCGAGTGTATAGTGGAGTGCAAGTGTTTGTGAGTGTCCTCCCCAACAGACCAGTAATGGTGGCTTTACTCATCGGAGTGCTTTCCCCTCTATTAGAAGGTTGGATGCTTTCACCACTTCTCGTAGGAGAATCAAGTTCTTCGATTTTTATATTTGGAAAGTCTTAGGACATTATAACATCCGAAATTTAAAGGTTAGAGAATCCTCTTAGTTAGCTTTCCATATGTTGAAGATGATTCCTTTTCGAGGAGAGTAATAACGAACTTTAGATCTAATCCAGCCTTTCTTTTACATAGCCAATACACCAACTTCTTCTTCCTCTTTGGAGGTGTCTGCGATTGCTCGACTTGTAACAGAACAACTATCGACGCTTTTCCAACGCCTACGTCATCATCTCCGGGTTTATCAGCTTGAGAATCTTTGATTTCACTCTCTTCGGGTATCCTTCGTGTCCCTTCAGCAGAAGGCACAAGATGGTTGATTATTTCTTCTCTTCATTCAACAACAATCTTTGGAATTGCTTTGCTTCCGGGGATTCCAATTCTACGGTCGTCTTACAACAACGCTAATAAAGATAGCAGTTCGTCGGTCATGAGGAGTTTGATATCTTGGTCCTCAATGGGAGTAGCGTAGATGGCGGCGACGTCTTTAGAAAACTCGGCACTTTAAGACATGGAGGAACACCTGAAAGAATTTCGTATGTTAGCAAATTCATAGGAGATATTATGACTCGAGTCATTGAATTTAAGAGAAAAGTTGAAGTAACACTTACGTCCTTCTAACCATCTTCTTGTGAATCCGAGAGGACATCGCACGTAGAACCAATTGTGATTAAATAATGAAATCTTATTCCATGTTCGATTCAAGACTTGATACTTCGTTGAAGGTTCAAGGAAGACATAAGAAGGGCTTGGCGATCGTCTTTTGAAGTTATAGATAAATCTGATATTTTCGGTAGTGGGCAGACAAAACAAAACATTCATGAATAACAAGAATGTCTTGTGAAATAAAGTGTAGCTGTTGGGATGTAGCTGTGTTACAGCGATCCCAAGATATATCAACATCGCCTAGATAAAGGAGAAATGGAATGCATCCGACCAAGTGCACAAATTTGTTGCACGTTGTATATCCAACTAGGAGTAAGTGAGGTCCATCTTGCCTCGTAGGAACTAAAATATCCTCAAACGGAATCCCATGGATGGAGCAAATCGAAGAAAAGCGTCTTCGTCGAATCGAGAAGCTTGTCAATCGATAGGGTTATCGAGAACAATGGCACCCTCAATGGCAATAGGAGCATGGCTGATGGTTCCCATCAAAAGAATTGGAATATCATAAAAGAGATTGATTTGCTGGTTTGAAGCTTCTAGTTGTTCTATGTGATGGCTCGGAGAAGGCCTTCCGGATATAGTGGTAGAACTTAATTTTTCTTCAGAACCGATGTGTTTTGCCGTTGAATTAGAAGACATATTGGTTGAACACTTCGTGTGTCAGGAATCTATGCCAGCTATACTCAGTAGACAATCAGGATTATAAATAATAACATGTTCCCCCCGTGTCAAGTGTGAGCTAGTTAAATCCAAAAGTTTGATCGTTTAATCTTAAGTTCAACCGTCCAAGTATGCAAATCGCATTGTCCTTTGTCATCTTATATTTTGGTAAGGCAATATGATATGTGTTCAGATGACTTAGGTTATATTGATCATTAGTGTCAATACTGATCCTATCACTCTACGCAATCCCTAACGCCAGCCAATTTGTACCGATCCTTACGCCAAAGCTACAAACACTGATTCCTCGTCTAACTGTCTCTTATCGATCCCTCTCACAAAAAATATTTCATACTGATCCTTACTCCAGACCAAACAACACCGATCCGTCAATTTAAGACATCTACATCAACCGCTCATCAACACTACAACCTAATGATCCCTTTTCTGTACCTATCTTACACCGATCCCTTTCTTCATATCATCCTCACCAATCCAGCAACGACCCGTATTTTTGGGCCTTCGAATTTGAATATTTAATTTGTTTAAATATTCAGATTTGAATTAAATTATAATAAAATCTATGTGTCAAATTTTGACCAGATTTTTGAAGACGTAATTTAAATTTATTTTGTAGGAATTTTTCATAATTCTTAATTTGTAAAATAATTAAATTTTCATTTGACGTTTTTACAGCAAATGTCCGTACTTTTGAAACTTCATAGAAGTTGATAAACAGTCTATTTTATTTTTGTTTTGTAATCGTGTCATATTATTGTGCACGATCATATTTTGCTTTCTATCATTCACGGCTGCTATGCGGATGCGATATTGTGTAGTGGGGTATCCAAAATCTTTTAAAATATAAAATTTAAACTAACTACACCACACATCTCTCTAATGCATGCGCATTTATGGTTTTGGGGGTTTTACATTTAATGTCTATACATTGGTTTATAAAACACCCAGCGTCAGTGTCTTTCTCCTTCGCCCTGCGCCTTCGCCCTGTACGTATTGGTCGCCCTTGCATTAAATTCCTTGTCTCCTTAGCTAAAAATAAAAGAAGATTGGATGCATAAAAAACTAGAAAAAATGAAACGAATAACTTCTCCTATTAACGAATCAAACTCTCGATCTTCTACTTGCTCTTCCATGTCGCGGCGGCGCCACTGTCTCCAGTTCATCCTTCAGCAATTCTTCTCCGCCGCTGTCTTATCTATAGTCGTCGCTATTCTCCTTTTCATTTCTTTGCTTCCTTCTTTACCCCTTCTTTTGTCGATCCAGACCATTCCAAACCTTAGAATTTTTGTGATCTCCGAGAGTTTGACTCTGATAACCACATTGAATTTCAAGTACCGAAAGATGGAGGGTGGGCTATGGAGCTCGAAGAATGCTGATTACTTTGCTGTGTGTAGTAACGCTAGCAAGATGTGTGAAACTAAAATGAATTCGCATTCTAATAGGTTGTTGGTTATCCCAACTAGTAGAGGATTAAATTAGCAAAGGACCGGGTACTATGTGGTGTGTATTCATGCTTGTGTATGTGCGCATGGCCGAACACATGTGGGAAGATGGAGGTGGAATATAAAGGTGTCGGCTTCTCTATGATGGTGTCCAGCGATGTGGGAGGCCATGGCAGAGCGGCGATAGGGGCAGCATTGTACGGGACAGTGCAGGTTTCAGTTTCACGTCCGGGTGCTTGCGTGCGTTATATATGAAAGCAGAGAATGGGTTACTGTTGCTTTCAAAGGATTTTGCACCTTAGTCCCTTCATTGTGTTCAATTGCTCATGCTCATGGGTTTTGTTTTACTGGCGTATGGAAAAGGTAGGGGCGCGGGTTTATTTACATGCTGTAGTTTGGGATATATGTTGGTTCCAATTAGTTTGGCCTTTGGCCGCGTAATATTTTGGTGAGAAATTTATGATTTTGACTATTTAAATCCTATAAACCATGTGTTAACTTTGGAAATTTGTATTGCCATTTGAAATCCGATTAACCAAGGATTTTTACATTGTACTCGTATGGATGAGTACAACGTTACAGTGTAGCCTTTTGATAGCTTTGGCCATGTATAAATTAATAACATATCAAAACGCACTGAATTTAAATTACATTATTTTAATTAACAACACCGGTTAAAATTTATATTTCTTAATTATGAATGTTTATTTGACCAAATAAATAACCGTTAAATTAAAATTGGAATGAATATAGTAATTAGACATCTATTAGTGAAATAAATATTTTTCCGTTAAATAAAATTAATTGGTCATTAAAATAGCAGAATAAATTCCCGTTCTGCTATTTTATAGATTTGGACATTTGATTACATGTCATTATCTAATACGCCACTTGAAATATGTGATATGTTAAACCATGATGGTTAAGTATTTAATTTATTTACATAGTCATTGATTATGTACATATTATTTATTAACTTGGAAAGTTAAATTGAATAATATATTGAATAATATGGTAGTTTGTTTAAGTACCATGGTGATCGTTAAGTCTCCTTCGAATTTGAAAGGTTAATTATTGACTTGAAAATTATTTTAAGAATGATTATTTTATCATAAAATTTAAAGATAATTATTATTTAGTAATAAGATTTTAAAAGGTAATAACTTAATAATAACTATATTTTAAATATAATTTATACATTTTAAAAGGTTATTCCTTAATGAATGTTTAATTATTATTTTAAAGTTATTTATTTATGGTTTGAAAATGTTTTAATTATATTTTAATTTTTTATTTAAAGTGATTATCTATACTTAATTTCTAATTAAATTTACCTAATTATATTAGTTTAAGTTATTTAATTGTATTTATAGGTTAATTAGTTACCATATTAATATTAGTTTAGAGTCGATTAGTTGTTGTTTAATAACATTTTTAAGTTAATTAATTATTATTATATTAATATATAATTTTGAAGTTAACTTATTAATACAATAATAATGCTTAAAATTAATTTAATATATTGTTAATGAGGTTTTAAAGTTATTATTTTAAATGAGATTTAAATTGAATGGAATATAGGGACGTTTAAATGATAACTTATTATTTTAAGTTAATTTAAATAGTGTCTGGTTCCTCAAGGGAATCTTATTGACTTTTATTAAAGAAGTTTGCTAAAATAGGGGAAGAGTTCTATAAATGGTTCTGGATATTTAAAAAAGAACTGATAAATGAGTTGTAAGGATTTGAAAAGGAGTAGTTTTATAAATAGAGTTTTGAGATTTATAAAGAATTTTATAAATAGATTGGAGTTTATAAAGAAGCTTTATAAATAGGTTTGGAAATATTTATACGATAAATAAATTTGGAAAGTGATGGTCGATATTGAGCGGTACTTTTCAATATCTATTTTTAAGAGTTTTCAAGTTTCTAAGTTTTCGGAAGTGGAATAGTTTGTGAATGTACTTATACAATTGAGATAAGTATATTTTTATATTTTTCAAGTATCAAAACATAGTGTGTTGTGAATATACATATCCTGTAGAGATAAGTATATGGAAGTGGTTTCCAAAGTATTCGAAAGGTGATTTCAAAATAATGGAAATTTAATTAAAATGAGGCTTGGTGATTTCTATGGGAAATGTAATCTTTGTTTTGAATGGTTGTTTATTTGATAGATAAACAACCGACTATCAAATCTGGACCAAAATATAACTCTAGAAATACCTAGGAGAAACACGAGAATTCTATGATACAATTACCATCGGTGGTACTATACATATGTAAAAACTTGTTTTGTTCTTCTAGAACGAATGATAAGGAAACCATCCAAAATGGTTAGAAGATGAACTCCGCTCTTATCTTTGTCCATTTATTTCCTAAAGAACCGAGGTTGAGTTTACCAAAACTATCGAAAGTTGTTTCGAAGAGACCGAGATCGGATATATTATCTGAAAACCACTTCGATCCAACTCAACCATTTTGAACCGAAGACATCTTGAAGAATATGAAATCAAAGATGAAGCTTTTGAAGTGCAAGAGCTACTTGCTACTAATTCTGAGGGTGATTCCAAAATGGGTGTAAAGAGGTAGAGCCTTCGGTTTCGTTTAGACCTGGAGCGAACTTGTACGGATGAATGCTGGCATTGCATTTCTGCCTAGAGGGCAGTGTTAGCATTCCAAGATGGTTTTCTATATAAAAGGTAATCGTAGTCTCAGGCCTCATCATCATAGGAATGACTAAAATCAGAGGATATGCAGGCTATGTGGTTCACTACCATTAGGGAATGGTTATCATCCAATCTACATCAATATTATAGATCATGTATGCTCGGGGCCCATTAGGTTGTTGATCCCAACCAAGGTGATGACATATTTGGCGCTATCTAGTAAGGGTAGGGCCGATCTTCGCTCGTAGAGAGTCCATGTGAGGCTCTCGGTGTATTGTATCTAGAGATGCACCGTGATAGGTGGTACCCCAATGCCATGTCATTGATGGAATTCATTTTCCAATACATGCCTTTACGGACTTAGTTGTGCCTAACCACTGAAATGTGATATGCAAGCATTTTGGCTATATCAATACGTATTTGTATCTTAGACATTATTATAATATCACTGGATTTTCTATAGAAATGTTTTGGCTATCATAAGGTAAATACCCGTCTGCATGGTCTTACGAGATACATTTCATTCTAAAAGGTTTTACAAGCTATAATAAATAAAATTCCTTGTGATTTGAGTTTCTGACGCTGGTTTATCAAACTGATCCAGGAGTTGTTTTCCTATAATGCTCGAGTTAGACCGAGCATATTTTATAGCTTTAGTTGGACGTTTTGGAGCTTCAAGAAACTAGCTGGAGGCCTAGAGACGTATTCATGTACATGGATATTTTTCCGTTGCATTCATTGTTGTATATTATTTAGCAATTGTGAGAACAGGTTGTTATAACTGTCTAGGCTGAAATAGGTTAGTATACTCTAATTGACATTTATATATACATATATTACACTTTTGTTTTTGTGTAAGGATTTGTCATATATTATAGATTATTTGTTCCACTGTGAGATTCAATGTTTTTTAGTTTCTTCTTGTCTTCTTTCTTTTCTTTAACTATCCGCTTTTCCATTCAATTAGAGTGTTTCATGTGGTTTATCGACCGCTTAAACTATACGGAAAAGTGGGTCGTTACAAATCCCTTAATAAACTTTCCTTCGCCCCATCACCATTCTATCTAATTCTAATCCTGTACTAACTCCTCCTTCCCAATCTCAAAACTAAAATTTCCTTCATCCCTTCAAAAACTTATGTCGAACCCTCCTCTTCTCTCTCCTTCTCCATCTCCTTCTTTTCCTCCTCCTTTTTCTTCTCCTCTCCCTCAAGCTTTATTACAACCCACCAAGCCATCTACCTAAAAACGCTCGAACTCACCACCTCACAAACACACAGGCAACTCAATTCTAGTAGTTTCAAGGAATTTCGTGAGTTCTTGCCTTTGTCAATACCTTAGAATGCCAAAGTTAAAATTGGGAGGTGAGCGCTAGAAGCTTGTTTATTTGAAAGTGAAAGGAAAACAACTTTGGGGACATATTTAATTCGTGTTTGATTTAAGGCCTGGGATTGAAGAATTTTTGTTCGACGGTATAATTGGTTTGGGAAAGAGGGATAATGCAAAGGCCGGTAAAAATGATAGAGTGAAATTGGAGAAGTAAAAAGTGAAGGAAGATAAGAGAGTAGACTAGTTTATATACATGAAGATATGGCAACATAACCGGTCGTAGCGGGTACATCAAGTCGAGAATGGAGAGGGATCGGCATGGGACTTGCTGATCCCTATCACATGGCCATAGAAAGAGATCGGCATGGTATATGCCGATCCCTCGACAAAAAAAGGAATAAATAAGAAAAGGAGAAACGATGGGAAACTGAAAGGTAAATGATGATCGTTATCATAAAGGTTCGACTACCAACATGAGCATACAAAATACTATAAAAATTGGCAACGACTTGTGAATGTTCGAATAGTGAACACGTATGGGAGCCAACAATAGAACATGTGTATGGATTTGCACGGGAACAATTTAAAAGTTCAACTTTTTTGAAATCAATTGAAATTACAATCAAGCCTGAAAATTTCAAGTTCAAGATCAGATTAGATAAATGGAGACCAACAAGTCCCACTTGACCGAACTTGTATATGTTAATGGAATATGACATCGAACTTGTATTATTAAAAGTCGATAAAGGAATAGCAATCAATCAGGAAATTGGATGGACTTCTTTTTACCAACTCGGACATTTCTTTCGATTCAAAGCACATCATGTTATTCATGAGACGTACTTTGGAGGGCATGTGTTACCCGCTATCCTAACCCGGCTATGTTGGATGGATCATGTAAGACAAACTCAACTGTTGTCAAGAAGGGTAACCATGAAGAAATGGCTATAGACCCGAAAACAGAGTTCAGACAGTTATACGAAGCCCGATTGAACGAAATTGATAGATAGACAACAAAGGATGTTAGAAATATGGAAATTAGCTTGGATGGAGTAGGGGTTGGCATAGTCATTTGTCAACATAGATGAAATACTAGAGGGATTGGCATAGCAAAGTGAAACATTAGGGATCGGTGTGTCTTTTTGGATGGATAGTCAACATAAGTAGTATAATAGAGGGATCGACATAGATGATGGGGTCTGGTTCAACATGACTTGTTGATATTCAAGGGATGGCATAACATGAGGAGGAATCAGTATAACATTTGAAGCATTAAGGATTGGCATATTAATTAGGATGAGGAGGGATCGGCATGGCACATTGGAGGGTGATGGGTCAGCATTACCAAATGAAGCAAGATGGATCAACATGTTATGATGAAAGCCAAGGGATCAGCATCTTGTGATGGAGTTCAGAGAATACAAACCAATGGAGAGATTACCATGGTTTAATGTAAAAGGGTCAGTAGAGATAACTCTAAAGTGAATTAGTACCAAAAATTAAAAGAAAACTCGAGCTTCACATATCAAATTGACGTCATATTTGAGAAACCATCATCTTAAAGCATGAGGAGACTGCCATAGGGATCGTCATCCTAAAATCAACCAATCAGGGGACCGATACCGATCCCTTTTCATTGGGATTTGGGCTAAGCACCCCTTATGGTGGAACCATATGAATGAGGAGGTCTTGTTGCCTAAGTTTCAGATAGATTAGTGGTTGCCTTCACCTATAAATACAGGCCTAGGCGGTCATTTTGATGATCTTTATGGCGCTAGTTACATAACACTTTTATTGTAATCAACTTCCTCCATTATTCTCTTATTTCTTGATGTTTCTTGTTGTAATCAAGATTATTCTGAATCAACAAAGAGAATATTCAAAGTGGACGTAGGCTTTAACGCTGAACTACTATAAATCTTGTTCTAGTTTTCTACTGTGATTTGTTTGTTATTTTGATATATTCCTCTATTTTAATTTAATTTCTTCATTTACTTTGCTACATAAATCTGTTCTTGGTTGTTTGTGGCCAATTTGGATGCAAACACTTGGTATTATATGATTTATCTGCAAATGATGATATATGATTTTATATTATTACTAGAAAATTGTTAATCGGGTGCCAAACCTAACTTGGTATCATTGAATGCAAGTGAAAATCGAATGCCAAGTCTAATCAGGTACATATGAATGCAAAGCTAACATAATTCCAATCTTAATTGGGTATATATTGAATCAATATACACTCGAGACATATTGTTTAATCAAGTATACAATCGAATGCAAAAGTTAATCGAATGTCAAGCCTAGTCGAACACGTATGGATACAAAAACTAACTGGATGCTAATCCTAATCAGGTACGTATGGATACCAACCCTAATTGAGTATATATGGATGCCAAGCCAAAATACAGACTTATGCCCATCGTCACATATTGCCTTGCCGCCCTATCATCTACATAATTGTCATAACCCCTTTGTCTTCCATATCGCTTTCATCAAATAACTCAACTATCAGTTAAGCAACAAAAAACCATAGCCGACACTAGTTATCACCATCACAACACACTACCATATCATAGCATTAGCCTAGAGCAATAACTAGCACTAAACTATATTGTTGTAGCACACCCTTAAATGTAAAAACCAACTAAATAACAAATCTAATTGGGTACATATTGAAACAAAAGCTAATTATATGTCAAACCTAATAAGGTATGTGTGGATATAAAATTAAATTAGATGCTAAACAAAATTTGGGTGTCAAACGTAATCATAGTTGAAATGCTTATTTGTCATGGCTCAAAATAATCACTGAGCATCATGGTTTGGTACAGAACCAAGCCTTAGCATGAAATTTTAAAGGTGAGATCAAACTAAACATATGTGTGAAAATTTTGAAATAATAATAAAATGACTAGAAGCAAGTACATCATTAACTCAAACCCGATTTGCTAGTCCCCATCATTCTAAATATGCGCCACTAACTTAAACTAGCTGCAAACCAACCCATCATATATCCAATACTTAGACACAACTAAACCATGCTTCATCCTTGAACCATCATTTTATTAAACCAAGATGCTAACCCGAACCTTATGAATCAATATCAGTCCATGGATTATAGATTACATCCTTTATTCTTTAATGACCCTTCAAGAAACATTCTTCTACCAGCTCCAACCCACCCTTCATTTGACTTTAAGCAGCTTTCATTTATCTCATAGCACAAATCACCTCTGACACGACCCTTCTTCAAATTTCACTTTTTGTTTACACCAAAAATGGCACAAATACCCAAGTATTAGATTAAAGCACCAATTCAAATAAAGTGGATATTAGATTTACGATGGAGTTTTAAGTGATTTTGAGATAGAGGATAATAGTTAAAAAGTATAAAAGAGTTCAAGATTCAAAAACTAGAAATTGGAAAAAAGGTTCTTCCTCCCTCTTTTGTAGGTATGCTAATATTTATAGAGAAATAGGTGTATAGGTCCAAAAGTGCACTTGCACTAAATTCCAAAAGATAGTCCGGTACTGCATAATAAAGCTTGGAGGCACATGAGTTAAAATGATAAATCGATACTTACCCAAGCAAATTAACTCGATAGCAAGATAAGGATATGGATGTATGCTGAAGTTTTTCACTTGCTTTGTCCTTTTATCTCCCACTTGAGTTGTTTTAAGTGTTTTCCTACGTCGTTGAGTAGATTCTTGTGATCTTTTTGATAATTTCATCCTTACCTTTCTTCTCATTAAATATTAGAATTGGTCATCCAAATCATGGAAAATCCAATTGACTGCAAGTTGTTGTAATTATATAAAAGATGTATTTTAGGAAGCAAAAAAATGGAATGGGGCTAATTCCGTACAGATCTATATAACTCAACATCGAGTTATATCCTTATTAATTTAAACTTAAATAAAAATGATATTGCATAACATAAAAAAGTGAAAATTTTATTTGTACTAAATTATTTAAAAATTAAAAAACCATAAATTTAAAATTGAATTCCAAATAAACCAATAATGATGTAGGATAATCAAAATAGACAACTAGAAGAATGAATTGTTTTTTGAAAAATTGAACCTATCCATAACAGACAAGGAAAGATTACCAAATATGTCTAATCAATAAAATAGAAATTAATTTATATAAGATGATGATGTGCTCAATTTAATAATTTAATAAAACATGGCCTAATACGAGTAAAAATGTCTAGTTACAAAATAAGCCCACTACAAAATCAAAGGAAAAAGTAAGATTCTCCATCATTACTCCTAGATAGAAAAAGCATTATCACATTAGAATTACTTTACTCTTTGTTAAATTCAAAAAATTTTACATGAAACATTTAGGATTTTTTCACGAAATTTCCCAAATCTTCAATGACGATATCTCCATCTCTCATTTGCGAATACTCAGTTCCAAAATCACGATTAAGAGCAGATTATCTATCATTCAATTTCATCTAAAAGCTTTATTAACATGTGAATTCAAAGAAGGAAGATTGAAGATGTGCGAAAAGAAGAGAAGAAGAGTTGGATTGTTTTGTCAACACTACAGTCAACAATTGATAATGGTATGCTTAAAAACAATTTACAGTTTATTTTTGTATTGTACTATTAAGGATGCATAGTCTTTTATTTGATTGTTAATAAACCTTTTTCAAGTTCTCTGGAGTTGGAATGTGCATACATTAGATGAATGTTATTAATAACTATCGAGAATAATTTAATTACTTACCTTAACTGCACTTATATTTTAATTGTAGTAACTATATGCAATCAAATATGCAAAAGAGGTACATTGCAAACTGACCTTGAGCTCTAGGTTCACTCAAACACCACTTTTGTTGGTTGTAAGGTGTTACCATTTTGAGTGTAGTGATGACACATTACATTGACACTAGGTACTATTTATATAACTATGTCCATTATACAACTTCTAAACTTACATGCCAACTATTTGATGAAAAATTTCAAACTGTTTCACGAAATTTCTCAGAATGTTTCGATCAGGTGACCTAACACATCCAAATATCCAAAAGACCATAAAACACTAAATGTGATCATAATGTTAATTTTCAAAAGAGTTTGGATCCATATTTAGTAGAAGAATACTTTATAGTTCCATTTTTCATGTAGTTATATATGTGTGTGTGTGTGTGTGTGTGTGTGTGTGTGTGTGTGTATTTGTGCATGTGTGTATTCACTAGAAGATATGTTTTACTTGTAAAATATAGTTTGATTTCGAACTAGTCAAGTTTGAACTTGGCTTACATATTTCAAAGCATTTTTAATAAACTAATGAATTTTTATCAACACTTTAGAAGTTTAAAAGTATGTAAAACCAAGTTTTATTGAAAATTTATTTTAGTTATTTATATACACTTATCATCTTACAAGATTAAAATGCACTACCTTAGACAGTAATACTACAACAAGAAGTGGTAGTTGCATTTCATTTGTGAAACAATCGCAGTTTAAAATTTAACTTCTTTTCAAAATCACTAAATGGTTCAATGCGGTTTAATGTGATCAGTTCAAACATTCAAACTGCAATTGAATATTGTATTCTATTAAACTGATCCGATTTTTAATCCCTCTTTTTAATTAGATCAATTTGTGCTCACCCCTCTATTCATTGTTTATTTCTAGGTCTCTAACAAGGACTAGAAATTTTGCATTTTTCCCTTTTTACGCCCTTAAGAAAAATACAGTATCAGTAAATAAACCGGTTTTAGTAAATAGCATTGAATAAAAAAACGTTAAACACCATAATATGCACAGAAATATAACTGAATTAGATATAAAGTACCAAGCTTAAAACATGTATATATGTTTCCACATCAGGAAACAAATACTTTAAAACAAGCCTTTGAACTTTTCTATGTTTACCTAGAGGCCACTACCCTCCCCTCCTAATAAACTGCTTACTGTACTTGCAATGCCTCCTCTTCCTCCTTCAAACAGCTCAGAAAATAAGGGACACCGTAACTGCTGCTAAAACCAGTTCCAAAGCAATGTACACATAGTTGCTGTTCGTCGATAAAATTCTATCGGTTTAGAAAACCGTCGAACGAATTTAAATTTAAAAATAACCGCAAGCGCATGGTGTACGAATGTAGCACGCGACGAATACGGGTCGATCCGCAGGGAATTGATGATTTTAAAATTCTACTCAATCGAATTAACCAAAGTTGAAAGTGTGATTAACTAAAGAAAAAGAAAAATGACAAAAGAAAATAGATAAAAAAATATGAAAGTGTTAAGAAAATTTAGAGACAACTTCCACTCTCTAGATCACATAAATCAACAAAATGAAGTTATGATCTCTCTTTTCTTGTCATTAGTGAATTAGTTGATGTGCTTATCATAAGTATGGTATATTTGTGCTATTAATCAGCTCAATATAAACCATCAAACTATAACACAACTACTAATACACTTTTAAATCTCATAAAATATGACAACAAAGTTGAAAGCAAAATCTATTTTAAGCATGACCTATTAACTATTAATTAGAAATATAAGCCATCAAATTTTAATTTCAACAATCACTTCTTTGCCATAATCATATGTAGATGAAGAGGCAATTTGTGTTTTTTTTGTTTAAGCATAGCCTATTTGTTATGAACAACATAGACTATCAAATTCAAAGCTAAACAACATCATTAAACCACTTCAATCATTCTCATGAAGCACAAAAAGAGAGCATAAACATCAAATTAAGTTGAAGCTACATGATTAGAGAGCTTCATTACCCCTTAATTGAAGGGGTTTAGCATCTCATATTTTTCATCATATGAATAAATGTGGCAAGCAACATTGAATAAAAAGAAGAGGAAAAAGAGAGCAAAATGAAAGGAAAATTTATTCTACTTGCATAAAAGAGAAGAGATCTACACTACAACATGAAAGTAAATGAACATGAAAAGGAAAGAGCATGTATTAAATTGCATAAAAATAGATTACATAAAACAAAAATGGCTAAGTAGCCATGAAAAGAGAAAGAGGAACTTTCATTTTATTTTTGATCTAAACTAAACTAAAGAGAAGGAGGCCTAAGAGAGACTAAGAGAAGAGAGGGGATTACATGAAACATAAGGGGTATATATACAAGTTTTAAAACCCTAGTTCACTTTTTGGGGAATGCCCAAAATGCCCTTGGAGGAAGTGTGGTGGCCAAGTTATCATTAGCTTCAATAATCCCCTACTTAAATGTACATGAAGCTTTAAATGACTTTTAGCATGTGCATTAGCCTTTAATTTGTACATTAAGGTAGTGGGTAGGTGGGGTCCTCCATGTTCTTCACTTTGAATTATTTACATCTTCATTCCTTTATATCCATTTTGTGCATGCATGTTTCTTCATGAACCCACTAATATGAGAAGCTAAATTCCTACAAAATATTATAGAAATTTCCAATTAAATTCTCTCAAATTAATATACGCGCACAAATGGCCATTTTGCCCTTATATGAAGATGAATATGTGAAAATTTGGAATTAATATGAATTTTGGTTAAAACAAGTTAAAATACCCAATATGATCATTTATTTAATTTAAATAGAATAAATATGGTGGTAAAAATATACACATTTACGTGCACATCAAATGCCCCCACACTTATCTTTTTATTCGTCCTCGAATAAACTAAAACTAAGATAAATCCGTTTTCGTAGGAAGCACGATTGCATTGAGCATATGCAACAAGCCGTTAAACCTCTGGATGTCCCCAGTAGGACGAGTGTAGTCTCGTGAGGGTTTTCAGCGGATACTACCCACAAAATCCAAATGCAAAATAAAAAATGTAAAGTGAAAATATTTACAAAAATGCAAGATTTATTTCAAAAGAAATGAATGCGATTTTTTGAAAATATTTACAAATAAAGGATTTACTTTTAAATCGACACTTATAAGTTAAATATCGGTTTTGGTTATTATCTTGAAAATTTATGTCACTTACTCGTCAAAATTTCCAACAAAAACCAAGTTATCATAACAAATAGACAATAGTTTAACTCGTTGTTTCAGTTGATAACAAAGTGTATTTATGAAATGGATCCGTAGTTGATTATCAAAGTTTATCGAAGTGGTATTTTCATTTCTTTTCAATGACAATTCAAATCAAATAAGTAAAAATAGTGCTAGGATTTCAATTGCTTGCTCTCTCATTATTTGTAAGAAAAATTACACACCTAGCTCAGGTAAACTGAGGCCAGATATACCACCCATGCACCGCCTTTCGGGCTTATGTGAGGGAGTACAGAGCATGGCGAGTGCACACACTTTCGTGCATACACCTATCGACCGTATGTGGTTTTATTAAGACTATTCTTTTTTTTTCTTTTTTACATGTGTTCCATACATGCATAACCGTGAGGACTTTTAAATGAGTATGAAAGCACATAATCAAAGATTCCAAGTAATTCACACATGCATAACCGTGAGGACTTTTAAATGAGAGTGAATACTTGGATGTTATATATATATATATATATATATATATATATATATATATCAAGAGAGAGAGAGAGTGTTGCAAAATCATCTTAGCACCATTTAACTTAGAATACAAAAAAATGTTGTATCTTTACTTTAAGGACCACTTTTTAAAATAAAGATCTTCAATTAGGATGTATTTCATAATTAACATGTGTGAATCTACCTATATACTAGTTAAACCATTGTTATTTGTAATTTAACTTCATTTTTATTTTTGTTAAGACAAAAAAAATTCAAAAATTTTAATTTAATAAACCAAAACCATATATTTATCCTATAGTGTTTCTTTAAAAATAAATCAAAATGTTTAAAAAAAATTAGTTTTTTGAATATATTTTTTTGAGTTTTGGAAGAAAAAGCAAAAATGAACTATGAAAAATTAAAAATGAAGATGAGTCTCCCACCACACTTGATTTTGACTGTGTCCCCAGAGTCAACCCAAGTGGAAGGAGAAAAATAAAAATAAAAACATGACATTTATTTAAATGAAAATAAAAAGGTTATTATTTACAAGAGATCAGAAAATATACAATTAAAGAGTAAATGAAACGGTCTTCCAAAGACCGATTCATTTGTCTCCTCAAGTATACGAGACACAGCTTAAGCACGAAAAACCAATTCGTAAAAGATTCCGAAGTTGGTTGTCGATTTGGAAAAACGAATGTCGTTTTATTGAGAACCTATGGGTTGTTTTATTTTTGATGATTTTCGAGGTTGATAAAACAATTGATTGAAATTCAAGTTTATTTTCACCAAATTGAAAGTTAAGCTCGTTATCAACAAATTTTTCAAAATTATCGATTTCAAAATTGAAATGGTGATTTAACTCTTCCCTTTTGGAATTTAACAACTCTTTTTCGAAAAGTCCAAAAAGTTTATGTTCGTTAAATTCGACTTCCTTTGTTGGATTATCAACAACTTCATCGCGTAAATCGAGTTTAAAGTTCAAAGTTGTCATATTCAAATTTTCAGAAAAAGGAAGATCGAAGTTTAAATCAAGTTTCACACCCTCAAATAAATTGAAATCCAACTCAATTACTGTGTTTTCAACAATTTCATAAAGATTTTCATTTTCAATTTCAAAAGTTGTTATTTGAAAATCGTCGATTTGGGTAAAAGATGGATTATCGCTTGACTCGTCACACGTTGGAATTTGATTTTGTTTTTCACGTTGTTTCATATATGTTTCAATCAACAAATCTGTGTGATCATCATAAATTTCATTCATTTGCTTAACAAAATCCAATTTATAGTTATTAACTTGAGAATTTTCAATTTGGATTTGTTGAGAACAAAAAATTTCACTCGTATCGTAGTCAAGATTATTCCCATTGCCAAATTCGTTTGAAAAGTTGTTCCCATTTTCATGTTGAGTTTGAAATTCATTTTGGAGTTCGAAATTGAATTGGCATGGGTTATAATCGTTCTCGTTTGAATTTTGAATTGAATTCAAATTTTGAAATCCTTGACTCGAGTTATCGCACAAATATGAATTACACAACTCCTTTATCATTTGATTTTGTTGTGTAACAATTTCAAGTAAAGATGAAATGTTATTTTCAAGATTTGAGGGTTGCTCGTTATTTTGAAAATTTTGTGGTTCAAAATTCAAATTATTTACAAAATAGTTGTCGTTAGAATATCCGTAGGAATTTGAATTATATGGATCATATTGATTTTCACAACTATCGTAAAATTCATATGAATATGGAAAAGGAAACTCAGACATTTTTAAGAATTTTTTTTTTGGTTTTTTTATAAAGGAAAAATATTTACAAATAGAATTTATTTTTCAAAATGGAAAATTGATTTTATGTTTTGTTTTTGAATTTTCAAATTTTTTTTGGGATTCTGAAATTTCTATGGAAAACGATTTGAAAATTTCAAAGAAAATAAAAGGAATATTCACAAATTATTTTATTTTTGTATTTTTGAATTTTTTTTATTTTTTTTAAATATGCATGAACTAATGCAACTAAATGAATGCAATGGTTAATTACAAATGATTTATCCTAAGTTAACCCAAAATTGTATACCCACACATTGTCTTAGATAAACAAAATAGTTCTCAGCCAGATGACGGGCAGGGGTTATCGGTGCACCACGAATCACCGTAGCAATGCAACCAAAGGTTTAAGTACCTTCAGAGGAACAACCACTATAATATTTACGAATCACCGTAATATTTATAAATGGTTATTACTCTGCCGTAGCCTAGACACCAAGAAATTAAATTTTTCAGAAAAGACAAATTGTCAATATAGAATTAAGTGTTATTAATTTCTAATCGTTATTATTAATTAAATTCTAAGATGAAATGCAAAGCAGAAATTAAACGTGTATTAACAATGCAACTACAATGGATTTTTGTTTTTGTTTTTGGTTTTTTTGATTATTTTTTAATATAAGTGCAAATGCAAACAACCAACAATGCAAAACGAATAAAACTAGTGATGAAAGCAGCAATTTTTTTTTTTAAGCTAGCATGCACAGTAGTTTTATAATAGCAACTCTTTAAATCTGCTTTGGCAACCTGCAAATGAAAAACAAGATATATACAGTTTTTTTTAATTGAAAACTAAGAAAATTTTGAAAATAATTTAAAACGAAACAAAACAGATTTAGAATATTTTTTTTGAAGGGGTAGATCAAAACTAAAAACAAATTCACAAACTACACAAATTCACAAATCAAAACAAAAAAAGGCAACTTCACCAAACTACACAAACCCGGCCCATTAATAAATCAAAATAAATCACAGCATACTTCCCATTCTTTTTATACGGAAATCATCTACTTCCCACTTTATATATTCCACAATTCCCAAATTCAATAAATCAGAATTCAATCTGAAATCTCTAATTTGGTTTCAATTTACAAATCGCGTCTCGTTTTTAATTCACTGATGGATTTGGAGGTCGCGGTTAGGGGTTGGAAGAATTGAGAATTTTGTCGATGGGCGATGTTTGGTGGTTTGCGGTGGTTGATTTGGGTTCGAAGTTGGGTTCGAGGTGGTTCAGGCGAATGGATAAGGTTGCGAGGGCACGATGCGGTTTCTCGGCAATTTGTTTAAGTGAGAAAAAGGCACGGGGAAGAGGGGAGTTGCGTGAATGCTGTAGTCAGGTCGAGGCTGTTTGACTTGGCGATTGAAAGGAGAAGTCGATATTCGAGTAGTAGGGGATGTTGATGATAGTGAACTGATAGCGGTGGTCGGATAGCAGATGAAGGCTGTTGTCAGATGAAGGCTTGTTTGTGCACTGTATGGGTGAAGGGAAGTTGAGACAGTGATTGTAAATATGGAGATTTGTTGTTGAAGTATGTGATGTTGTAATAGTTTCTGGTGTTGTGAATTTGTAGTGGGGATGTTGGCACTGCTGTATGAATTGTAGGAAGCAGAGATTTTTTTTTTATTGACTGTATGAATTTGTAGTGGTGGAGAGTGGCAAGGCAGTTAGAAGGTGCAGGATGGATGTGTAACAAGGGGAATTGGATGAAGTGGAGACAGTCTCAAGACAGTATTGAAGGAGGTGATTGAAGATGTATTGAAGTCGTAGAGAGTTGTGAAGGGAAGAAATGTGGTGATTGGAACAGTGCAGGTTGAGGTGGTGATTGTCGGCACAGTTGAAGTTACTGTGGTTGAAGTTTCCGGGATGTTGCAAGTTGTAGGCCAATATGGTAGCAGTAAGTAGTAGAGATGATGATGTTCGTGGAGTAGGTGTTGTAGTGAATTGTATACAGGTAGACCTGTCAAAACTGACCCTAACCCGTTTACCCAACCCACTAACCCTAACAGTAAAAGGGTTGGGTCTAACCCTCTTATTTTATTTTATTTTTTATGCCCAACCCATTTAGAACTAATAGATTAAACTCTCAACCCGACCCAAACCGCTTACCCATTCAACCCTAACTCCACCTCAAATCAATGGAAGACGATTTCTCTGCTTCATTCAAAACCCCTAAATTCGAAATCTGAATCCAAAAGTTTTAGTCTAATCTTGCTTGCATTTGAAGTTCATGTCCAGGTAATCTATTTCTCTTCATCGTTCTAGAGATTTTGGTGTTAGGTTTCTATGTGTCTGTTTGAACACTAAATTGCAGCAGCTAATGATGACGCAAATGTCAAAGCAACTGGTGTAAATATAGTTATAGGGTTAAACTTGGTTTTTTGGGGTTGAATTATAGACAGAGTTACGATTTAGGGATAGGTATTAAGAAAGTTGGATAAATATAGACAGAGTTACGATTTGGAGTATTAACTGGTGGGGGAAGAGAGAGCATACTAAAATCACTCAAATGTTATCTCTTTTAACAATATGCGTTGCTTTGAATATTGGAGTGATTTTTTTACATTGACTTTTGACAGGCTATTTAATTTTGCAGGCTATGCCAAATTTTGTGATATGCCAAGTTTAAGAATGGTTTGACTATTTTGAGATATCTGTAAATGTATAATTACATTAAATATAAAACAGTACATATTGACACCAGTTTCACCACTTTATTTACATATGTGTGTTTTAGTTCCTGTGGGATTTTCAGTTTCCATTTGAAGAGCCTATTTACATATATGCAAGTGGAAGCTTTAACAGTATAAGATATGTTTTAGAATTACTTGTATTTACACATAATTGCAATCTATGCATGTTTTGTATTAACCAGTTAAACAAGTTTCACCACTTTATTTAATTGACTGTTTGAGATATAAACTACAGGTATTGCATATATTTTTCTTTCTTGAGCGAATTTCATGGTTTGCTAATCTTTAAACACTAGATTTTCATTAATAAAGTCTATATATAAATATATAAGTTTATTTAATTTAATTTCAATTTTTACTTATTTCATACATTTATGTTTATAGCTGGTTGTGGTTTGATGTACATATTAGTGATTATATGATGACAGATATCGATCTCTTGCATTACTGACAATTATTTCATTCTATATGTTTGATCTATGTAGTAGTAAACAGTGGATTCAATGGGTCATATTTTATCGACTTCTTTGTTTTTGCTTTTAAAAGGCAATTTTTTTCTTGAAAAGTATTCGACTCTTGATAATTTTTTTTGCACAAAAGAATTATCTAACTTTTGATATTTGGACTTAATATTTTGGGTCCTAGCTATATTATCTGAAACCAGCCATGCTTAATAGTCGGTAGATTACATGAGCCAGAAACCAACCCCACAACATGGGCATTATTTACATGCATGAATTACAATTTATAATTATACATGAGACCCTTGAATACATTTGTTTTCACCTATGCATATATATGTAGGTCATAACTTAGGAAGGAAAAAAAGCTTAGAACCAATTATATATGTCAAAGATACATAATTTTTATATTCTTTGGTAGTTAAGTTTCTGCTCAGATTAGAAACGGTTAATTGAATAGAGCACCGCCCATAAATTTATTGTAATAATAATTGTAAGTAGATTTGCAACTTGGGTTGATTTATATTTGTAAAGCCAATTTAAAACAGTTAGCTTCAGTAAATATTGATATTTACTTCAATTAAAAAAAAATCTCTTCTTGGAGACACTTGTTTATCAAAAATAAGATCCAAGTTTGTGTGGATTTTCATCCACATTATGGTTGTCAATAATTATGCCTTGGATATAGACATTAGACCCTATAGTTATTAAAGGTGTCCCTTAGTTTGCAATAAGAGATTCTTAATAAACAATAACAAGATAAGTAATAGCAACATTAATATGTTGTTTGTTTACATTTAGTGTTAATAACATCAGTAATAACTGCTCTTGACTTCCATTTCTTATTAAAACTTCGCAATGTTGTTAGTCAACAAGGTTGGGTCCTTTCTTTTACTGTTCTTCCCTTTTTCTCAGCACATGTTTTATTTTCAAAATTTTCCTCTCAAATTTCAAGGACGTCATCATCTTTTGTATCTATTAATTCTTTTAACAGGAAAATGTTAAGATTTATCAACAAAATCAGTCGTATTTATTTTAATCAAAATTCATAATAGTTTCTCTATATTATATCAAAATATAATTTCACTTATTGATTAAATCTTATTTTTGATTGAATCTTTCTAAGAATGTTTCTATTTGTTCATGGATGTATAGGAAAATATTTTCTTATTTTTCTCTAATTTAATAAAAGAATGTTCATTTAGAACTTTCGAAAGGAGGTAGCAAAAAACTACTTAAGTATTCAGCAATCATCGCACGACTTTCTGCACTCAACATTAGAGTTAAGCAATAAGCCCTATTAAAAAAAATGCGACCTAGTTATATGTTAATTTGAAATATTTTACTAAAAAGGAATAACATATGTGAGGTTATATATAGGATCCAATTAGTGGAGATTGGTGGGTTCGCATTGGAAAATCTCAAGAAGTTCCAGTAGGATACCGGCCTAAATCAATGTTTCCTAACATAGCTAATGGAGCAGATTCTGTTCAATGTATTACTGCATTCACCGACTGCCTGTTTTAACTAACATGTTCTGCATCCTTCTTACCCTACTCTATTATTCTTCAATGTTGTTTTAGCCAGCTCGTTATTCTTTCATACGTGTGTTTTTTAGGCCAGGTTGCACTTTTCATGTTTCCGCTACAGGCCTGGTCAGTATTATACCTGTTTTAGTTCCATGATAAGTGATTGATTGTTAGCCATCTGCTTTCATGTTTTCAATTGCTGTACTCAGGCTTTTATCCTTGCATGCATATGATCTTATCACCGAGCTATTCAACTGTATATTATCGTACTTTCAGATGTTCTTGCTAATTTCTGTTTTTGAACTATTCTTGGTTGTCTCTGTGGCGGTGCATGCCTTTTTTGTGGTATTTGTTCAGTTCTGTTGGTTTTACACATTGAGCCCGTTATTTCCTTGCACAAGTGTTGCCTTTGTCTGCTCAAGTCCCATTGCTATGCATCTCTCATGCTATTTCTTGCAACTGAAGCTCTTTAAAGATTTTCCTGCATGCTACTTTTTTGTTCATATAGTTCAATATCCGCAACACTCTTTCAACTGCCTTGTTTATTACCACCTTCAATTGGTCAGTCTCTCTTACATGTGTTGGACTCTTGATTTGCTACCACCTTTGTTTGTAAACTGCTTATCTCATACACTTTAGCTACGACTGTTGCATTATCTTTCATTTATTTAATCTTGTCGAGAACCATTTGTTCTGTTTTGCAATTACTTATGGCCTGTATCTGTTTTATTATCTTCGACCTGGCTGCAACTTCAGACCAGTCCTTTACAGATCTTTTGGTCGTTTTTGTACAGTTTTGTAATATAATTTCGAGTGCGCATTTCATTTTGATGACTTTCTCACAAATATTACTAATCTTTATTCGATTGATTAGCAATGATATGTTGACATTTCTCTATACATGCAAATAAATTCAAATAAATTCAAAAAAAATTACTTTCACCAACAGAAGATCAACATAAAAGTATTATGCCCTGGATATAGACATGAGACCCTGCATATTTATTTCTCATCAAACTTAAGCAAACTAGCATTCCTTCATTGCAAAATTGCAATGCCAGTTTATTCAAGAATATGTTTACCTTTTATCATGCATAAATGTTTTAAACCGTTTTCAGTTAAGTACAGTTTGTTGTTTGGAGTTCTATAAAATATCTATACTTTCTAGTTGCTAGTGAGTTATGGCAGTTTTATAAATTTAGCCCATATAGCATTTTAGTTATAGTTGAGTATGAGGGAATTTTCATTAGTAACATATATATTTGTTAGGATCATCAACTGGCTAGCTCGTTTGTTCCATGTTGCACTAAATAGTTTCCCATCTCTACATTATGCAACTCTTGAATGAAGTTCAGCTCACGCTTTCTTTTTAATTCACCATATACAAGGTTGCTCAAAGACAAGTTAGATGATTGCAATGAATGTAGACATAAGGTAAACATGAACTTTATACATCATATTGTTTGTTATTATTTTTAAAACTCTTAACCCATACACTTTATAAAGCAACAACACTGCTACAGAATTACATTTACATATGATCAATGCAAATCACATTTAAACAGACAGTAATTATACTTGTTTTATACAAAAACATAATGTTTACATTCACTTTGAAACATGGTGTAAAGTTACAATTGTTCAATGCAAATATGATTTTTATTGTGATTTTTACTATTTACTGATATATATTGATTTAGTTTAATGTTTTTGAGTGTTACAGGTGATTTGATTATTTGAACAATTTCTGTTGGATATTGACAATCCACTAGCTGGAATTTGGTGAGTTTTAGTTCTTGTTGATGCTAAAAATTGTTTGCGCTGTTAATGATTTTAATTGTTGACACTTTCATGTAAGAGTTTGATTTTGTGCTTTGGTTTGAAGGTTTGGTTTTACTTCAGGAGTTTGCCAATATATTTGCTAGTACTGCTATTACAACATTTCTGAACTGATAATTTGTGTTGTTTGCTTCAGGATTACAAGGCTGTGCATGAGGGCTTCAAACCTACAAGACTGCATCTATGCTGTAGAACTTCTAAATATTTTGTAGTTTCATTACTTTTATATGACATGTTGCTACTTTTGTAGTATTTGCTTTAGTTTATTTCAGTTATTGGATGCAGATTTTGTATTCAACTGTGAAGTTTTTAAATGTTGTAGTTTGTAATTATACTATATAGGATGTTCTAACATTTTCCAGTTTTTGTGTTACCTTCTGATGTAATTTTTTGAATCTTTGATAATTGATGCAATATTAATGATATATTGGAGTAATTTTCAGTTTTTATCATTGTTTTGTTGTAGTGTTTGTTAAACGGGTTGGGTCGGGTTGACCCTTCTAATAAATGTACCGGGTCAGATCAACCCGTTTATTAAACGGGTCAAGCGGGTTGGGTTTATTTATGTCTTGAATGGATCGGGTAAAATTCTACCCGACCCATTTATGACCCGACCCGACCCATTTGACAGGTCTATATACAGGGAAGTGTGTACAGAAAATGCAAACAGAGAGATAAGTTGTAACAGTGAAGAAAGGAGAAAAATGTATGTACAAATGAAAATATGTATGACAATGTAAAATATAAAATGTGAAAAAGAAATGGAAATTTTTTTTTGTTTTCCAAATGGAATTGTAATTTTTTTTTTTTGGAAATGCAATGCAAAATGAAACTAGAAAATAAACAATAAACACTCAAACAAATGCACACACAAAAATTAAATAAACACACAATTTTTTTTTAGAATACACACACACAAAATTAACACACAAAAATCGAACGAAAATAATTCGAAGAACAGAAAATCAAAATTAAAACAACTTCCCGGCAACGGCGCCAAAAACTTGTTCGTCGATGAAATTCTATCGGTTTAGAAAACCGTCGAACGAATTTAAATTTAAAAATAACCGCAAGCGCACGGTGTACGAATGTAGCACGCGGCGAATACGGGTCGATCCGCAGGGAATTGATGATTTTAAAATTCTACTCAATCAAATTAACCAAAGTTGAAAGAGTGATTAACTAAAAAAAAGAAAAATGACAAAAGAAAATAGATAAAAAAAATATGAAAGTGTTAAGACAATTTAGAGGCAACTTCCACTCTCTAGATCACATAAATCAACAAAATGAAGTTATGATCTCTCTTTTCTTCTCATTAGTGAATTAGTTGATGTGCTTATCATAAGTATGGTATATTTGTGCTATTAATTAGCTCAATATAAACCATCAAACTATACCACAACTACTAATACACTTTTAAATCTCATAAAATATGACAACAAAGTTGAAAGCAAAATCTATTTTAAGCATGACCTATTAACTATTAATTAGAAATATAAGCCATCAAATTTTAATTTCAACAATCACTTCTTTGCCATAATCATATGTAGATGAAGAGGCAATTTGTGTTTTTTTGTTTAAGCATAGCCTATTTGTTATGAACAACATAGACTATCAAATTCAAAGCTAAACAACATCATTAAACCACGTCAATCATTCTCATGAAGCATAAAAAGAGAGCATAAACATCAAATTAAGTTGAAGCTACATGATTAGAGAGCTTCATTACCCCTAAATTGAAGGGGTTTAGCCTCTCATATTTTTCATCATATGAACAAATGTAGCAAGCAACACTGAATAAAAAGAAGAGGAAAAAGAGAGAAAAATGAAAGGAAAAATTATTCTACTTGCATAAAAGAGAAGAGATCTACACTACAACATGAAAGTAAATGAACATGAAAAGGAAAGAGCATGTATTAAATTGCATAAAAAAAAAGATTACATAACATAAAAATGGCTAAGTAGCCATGAAAAGAGAAAGAGGAGCTTTCATTTTATTTTTGATCTAAACTAAACTAAAGAGAAGGAGGCCTAAGAGAGACTAAGAGAAGAGAGGGGATTACATGAAACAAAAGGGGTATATATACAAGTTTTAAAACCCCAATTCACTTTTTGAGGAATGCCCAAAATGCCCTTGGAGGAAGTGTGGTGGCTAAGTTGTCATTAGCTTCAATAATCCCCTACTTAAATTTACATGAAGCTTTAAATGTCTTTTAGCATGTGCATTAGCCTTTAATTTGTACATTAAGGTAGTGGGTAGGTGGGGTCCTCCATGTTCTTCACTTTGAATTATTTCCATCTTCATTCCTTTATATCCATTTTGTGCATGCATGTTTCTTCATGAACCCACTAATATGAGAAGCTAAATTCCTACAAAATATTATAGAAATTTCCAATTAAATTCTCTCAAATTACTATACGCGCACAAATGGCCATTTTGCCCTTATATGAAGATGAATATGTGAAAATTTGGAATTAATATGAATTTTGGTTAAAACAAGTTAAAATATCCAATATGATCATTTATTTAATTTAAATAGAATAAATATGGTGGTAAAAATATGCACATTTACGTGCACATCAGTTGCCGTTTTAGGTAAGTCCGAGGAAGTTATTTCTGCTTATACCCTTAAAAATTTCTTTAAAGAAGCAATTCACAAATTGAGTCAGAAAAGGAGAGTACCAATTCTCTTTTATATTCGTTTTTGTGTATGGTTCAAGTTGAACCGTGGCATTTTTAAAGCTCGGATATTATTATTTGAATATACAAAATTATACTGTAATAAAAATATAAGCCTATATTTATTCTACTAATATTTGTTCTTTTTGTTAGGACAGGCTAATGAACCAAATGCTTTAGAAATATCTGAAGAAACCGGTGAAGAGATCGAACACAATCCAAGAAAAAACGAGAATATTTATCGGCACTCATTAAGTTCATTTTATAAATTTATAAAGAAAATGAAGAAATGTTTGAAACCTACTGATATAAATGTTCTAAAAACAACACTATTTTGGAAGTTTATTAATTTGTTTCTCATTGAAGGACTTCAACTAAGTGATATAAAATGGTCATTTAATTGTTTAGATGAAGTGATAAAAACATATAATCTAGAACAAGAAGTTTTTGAAATAAATGGGTTTTGGTTAAAATTTAAATTTAAACATGTTGCTAAAATGTTTGGAATTTCTAGAAAAGGTATAATTGTAAAAGAGTTGCAACCGAAAGAAAAAATGTCTACCTTTGCCATGCAAACAATTTATAATAAATATATGCATGAAGATGATGCTTTGAATTAAAAAAAGTAATTGAAAGAGAAGTAGTAAAAATTTTGAAAAAAGAGACAATCAATTTTCTAAAGATGTGGTTAGATTAATTGTAACACACCTCATGTGTTCTTTTTTCTTCTCAAGTAAGGATGAACTTTTTTGTTTTTGTTTTTGTTTTTTTTTTTTTACTCCTTAAACTAAACTTATGTAAGTAAATGATGTTTTGTTTAATTTCATTTACAGACAGAAATTCATACTTAAAATGGCCATTTTTACCATATATTCATGACTTTGAGAAAATAAAACAAGTTAATTGGTCAAACTCAATTTTGTTTAATTCGGAGCAGCAGATGAAAAAATTTACTAAAAATCCTAGGAGAAACCATTTGTGTGCAACAATTTTGCTAGTATTATTTTATTTTCTTTAACTTTTTTATTGTTAGTCAACTAAATGTTATATCACTTAACTAATTTTAAAATATTAATTATTAGTTCAATTCCAACAATACTGGATTTGTGATCCTTTGCCAAAAAGGGAAAAGAGAGAAACTACAAAGAAGGAATGCCAACAATGGCAAAATGGAGATTACCAAGACTGAAAAAGTTGCTCGCGTGAGAGTTTCTCTCTACAGTGGATGAGGAAATAGTAAACATATAAATCTAGTATATTTTTTAAAGTGTACACCTGATTGTAATTTTTTAAATTGGCATTCAACATCACGTTATTAATTGTAGACATAAGTACATATTTTTAAGTTTAACTTTAAATGAAAAAGTAAACTTCATATAGAAATATTTTTTTCTAAGTTTTAATAGGTTTGGAAAAAAAAACCGTAACATAAATGTTTCAAAAGCTCACCCTAATATTTACAAAGCGCACTTGCGCTTTTCAAACATTTTAAATTTTAATTGCAGTTTAACATGCAAATAATTTTTTACTGTAAATAATTTTTTTAAAAGTTTACAAAAATTTAAGCAACATTAAGATAACACTTAAAAAACCCACAATATAAGTAAAGTTTTATTGTATTTTTTTTAAAAGTTAGCAGAAATTGAAACAACATTAAAATAATATAGTTTAAATTTTAAAAAAACCCACAACATAATTTTTACAAATCACACACCTGCTTGAACTTTCTGTACATTTCCTATAGTAATTAACTTTTCGTGACTGAAATTTTAAGGTAAATATATTTTCTATAAAAAAAGTGTAAACTTGCTTGGAAAAAAATGGAACCTCAATTTGTGGAAAGTAGAAAACAACTTTAAAAAGATGCACATCTTCTTGCGCTTTCCATATATTTTAACCTCTATTTAACTTTAAAGTTACAAATAAACATAAAATATAAATATTACTTTATAATATTTAATAAGTTTGAAACAAAAAATATAGCACAAATGTTTCAAAAACTCACCTTAATATTTAAAAAGCACACACCTACTTGCTTTCGAAACATTTTAAATTTTAATTGCACTTTAGCATGCAAAACGAACTTTTATTGTAATTTGTTTTAAAAGTTAATGGAAATTCAAACAGCATTAAAATAATAGTAGCTTAAATTTCAAAAATACACAACATAAGTTTTACAAAGTGCACACCTGCTTGCATATTCCGTACATTTCTTATATTAATTAAATTTTAGTATGATGAACTAATATTTTAATATAAATATATTTTCTAAAAGATTAAAAAAATGTAGTCTACCTTAAAAAAATGTAGTCTACCTTAAAAAAATGTAACTTAAGTTTTTCAAAAGAAGAACATAATTTTAAAAAAATGCATAGCTTTTTGCACTTTTCATATATTTTAATTTTCCATTTAACTTAAAATGACAATGTAAACTTTAATTATAAATATTATTTTCTAAGTTGTAATAGATTTGTAAAAAATAAAAAAACCGAAGCATAAATATCTCAAAACCTCACCTTAATATTTATAAAGCGCACAACTATTTGCGCTTTTGAAACATTTTAAATTTTAGTTGCACGTAACATGCAAAGTAAATTTTTACTGTAATTTTTTTAAGTTTAGACAAATTTAGACAGTATTAAGATAACGGAAGCTTTAAGTCAAAAATCCTCAACATATGTTTTACAAACTACATACCTCCCTGCACTTTCTGTTCATTTTTATTTTAATCCATTTTTATACGATGAATTAAAAGATTATTGTAAATATATTTTCTAAAATATATAAAAATGCAATCTACCTTGAAAAACATAATACTCAGTTTGTCAAAAGCAGAACATAATCCTAAAAAAATGCACAAGTTCTAGCACTTTCCATATAATTTAAATTTCTATTTAACTTTAAAATGACAAAGTAAACTTTGAAAGTAAGTATATTTTTTTAAAGTTTAATTAGGTTTGAAAAAAGTATAAAATATTGTAGCACAACGGTTTCAAAAGCTCACCTCAATATCTAAGAAGCGCACACCTACTTGAGCTTTTCAAACACTTTAAATTTAATTATGCTTCAAATGAAAAGAAAATTTTCACTGTAAATATTTTTTTTTAAACAAAAGTTTATAGAAATTTAAACAATATTAAGATAATACTAGGTTAACTTTCAAAAAACCCACACAATACATTATACAAAGTGCACAACTTGATGCACTTTCTATACATTTCCTATTTTAATTAACTTTTAGTATGACTGATTAAAGTTTTAATGTAAACATGTTTTTCAAAATATATAAAAATAATGTAAAGTACCATGAAAAAAGTGCGACCAATGTTTGTCAAAAGAACATTATAATTTTCAAAAAACCACACTGTTTGTTGCACTTTTCTTATATTTTTAATTTCTATTTAATTTAAAATTGATAAATATAACTTCAAATGTAAATAAAATTTTAAATTTTAATTCGCTTTAAAAATGAAAAAGTAAAATTTTAATTCAAATAAAATTTTCTAAATGTAAATAAAATTAAAAACCATTAAGAAAACTGTATTTAAAAAAACAAAAATGCTGCTTACATTTTAGTAAAAGGACACTTTATTTCGATTTCATAGATATCAATTTGATCTGTAACATTAAAAAGTAACTATTTATTGCAAATATATTTTCTTAAGCTTTATTAAATTTAAATAGTAGCAAGAAAATTATAGCTTAAATTTTACAGAAATTCAACTTTAATTTTCAAAAAAATGCGAAGTTGTTTGAATTTTTTAAATATTCTACATTTCAATTGTCATTTAGCATTACAATGTAAACTTTCAAAACGAAATTACTTTCTTAAGTTCTAAAAGATTTAAACAATATTAAATAAACTATAGCTTAAATGTTACAAAACTGAAACAGAATTAAAAAAATGCACGTTTGCTTGCATTTTTCAAATATTTAAAATTTAAAATGTTACTTAGCAATGCAATATGAACTTTTAATGTAAAATGTTTTCTTAAGTTTTAAATAAAACAACATTAAGTAAACTATACCTTAAATTTTACAAAACTAAAAAAGAATTTAAAAATTGCACTTCTGGTTGCAGTTTTGATATATTTCAAAATAAATTTACTTTTAACATAAAAATTTAAATTATAATGAACTTTTTTTAAATTTTAATTTTTTCCATTGTTTTTATAATAAAATGCAATAGTTTTTGTTTTATTTAAAAATGTATTCTGTATTATATCAAAATATTTCTTTCATTTCTAACAGATCATACGTAAAATACAGGCAAATGTTGAGATGGATTACAAGAAGACATTGTCAGATTCAAAGCATGAAAACTCATTATCAAGTTCAAAAAGTGATAATTCTTTTGACTTCCAAGGTTTTAAAAAGAAGTACATAAAGCCAAAAATTTATGTTAAAGAGATGGAAAAACAAGTTATAGCTCTATGGAATCAAGTTGAAAATATATCAAAAAATTTGGAAACTATAGAAGATAAATCAGTGAATGAAAGCATTACAAAAAAAATTGAAGGAGATTGTTCAACTAAAAATGAAGCAATAGAATTAGAAGAATTAGAAGAAAATTTGGGAATTGAAGAGCATACATTGGAAAACACAGCAATCATGACTGAGGAAAATGAATCACCTATTACTTCTAATAAAGAAATGATTGATCTACAGAAAAAGAACTTCCATATATTACAAAAACAACTGAAGAAAATTGTTCAGCTGAAAATGAAGCAGCGGAATTGGAAAAGTCAAATGAAGATTTGGAAACTGAAGAGCATACGTTGGAAAACACAACAGCGGTGACTGAAAAAAATTAGTTGCCTATAACTGCTAATGAAGAAATCATTGATTTGCAAAAAAACTTGTACAATTTGAAAATTCTTGCTTAACATGTAACAAAAGGAAAGAAAATAAAATTAAAATAACACTATAATATTTTATAATATTTCATATTTTTTTCAGTTTCTTTGCAGCTTCATAGTATACAAGAGTTTAGATGAGAATATCATAATATCGACTTGTATGCTACAATTTACTTGTACAGACGAAGAGTGATTAACATGTATAATTCCTTAAATTCGTTACTAATTTAGTAGCTTAAAAGTGCAAATGTATATTCTATATAAATATTTATATACACTCATTTATTGTTTATTATTTTGAAAAATTATAAAAAAAATTAACGTACTGTTATAACAATTTAATTATATTATATACATGTTTTTAATTGGTATATAACGAATATTACTAGAAAAAAGAATGAACAAAATATCTACTTCAAATCAGATGAAGTGGTATGTTATTATATTTCCTTATTACTAATATTTTACATACACCAAGTAAAAATTTAGTAAAAGAGAAAAACAATGAACTCGTTCAAAACATTAAGAAAAAAATTACTGTCAGATGAAAAACCAATTCAACTCCTGTTTTTTCCTATTAAATACTTGAATAATCATTGGTCACTTCTTGTCTATTATCTTAAGAAGTAGGAATGACATCATTATAATTCTGTGAAAGCAGGACCAAACAACTATACATAAAAAGCAAATACGATAGTAAGCAATATTCATCTTGTATATTAAAATTTAATTTTGTTTATAGAATTGTTAGATCACATATGCATTATTGTCAAATTGAACATAGCAATTTATGGTTGCCAGACATGCCTAAAAAATTTCTTCCAAGTCAAAGAGTAAAATGGAATATTATGTATTTTATGACATCAGGTTGTGCTGTTGTAGTTCCATTAGTACATTGCATATACCCGTCTTATAGGTGTATCATCACGTTTTATAAACATAGGATCCTAAATACATGACTCATATTTCAGATACTAAACTATTATTCCACCATGAACCATTTATTTAACTCTACCATTCTTTCATTTAGTTGTTTTTGGAAAAAAAATTGGTGATGGTTTTCTTGTATATATATTTAATAATATTAATATTAAAAACATATTTGTTTCTTATAGAAAGACAATGCACTTATTCCAATGAATGATATATTAAAATAAAATGGAATAAACACAAAAGTAAAAAATGGTGTTGTTGCAACATGAAGCATCAAAAAGATAGTTGCCTAACATGTAAACAAAATATCATACATTTATATATATTTCCATTTTATAAGTTATATAATAAGAACATTTCAACTTCAAAATACTTAAATTTTTCCACAATATTTTATCATTCATACACACACACATAGTTCTAAATTGAAACTTTTGAATTTAGTGCAGAGAAACAAGTGCAATGGATGTCATGCTATATATGAAAATTTGTTCATATAAACACTGCCTGACAACTTCAGAGGATTTCAATGAATGCAGAGAGTACTTCCCATAACTTATCCTATCAGATTCGGGTTATGGATGGGAAGGAAGCACAACGAAGTTTATCTGAACGATATTTGGAAAAAGCTTATGTTAATTTAATCTAGAAATAGTTTGTTTAATATGTCAATTGTATGCCTAATAAAGTATTGCTAAGTATCAGTGTTGATATATATGTTGAAATATGTAAATGATGAATGATTAATATTTTGCTGTGACAATATTTTGTTCAGCTCTATATTCTAATGACCCAAATGAAATGTTGAAATTATACATCCCATTCAGTGTATATTTATATATTGTTTCTCAAATTTGTTACAATATTTTCTCATTCTCTAACTGCTGCAAAAAGCTGAAATTTTTTTTGCCCGATCATGAATTTTGTATTATTGAATACAAGGCAGATGTTGATAATACTATTTTGTTGAACAATATGACGTTCAATGTTGTATTTAAATATTCATCACAACCGGTATGATTAAACAGGTAAATCACATACAACATTGTACAAAAATTCTAACATTTAGTACAAAATAAGGCCATTAATATTTACAAGTCAAACATAAGTGCACTCGGTTAAAATTTTGTATCAATGCAATAAATTTAATGCATTGTAAGCACTCAAATCAGTATAGAAATCATTCAAAATATACCATACTGATTAAGTGCGTTATCTATTCTTGAATACTTCCTTTAAAAGGTCATAGCCCTCATCTGTGTGATTGGAACATCCTTTAAAAGGAGATATTTTCCAAATGATGGAAATTGTAGATACATCAGTGATTGAGCAGTACAATAAGTGTTGTAAACATGATGATTGTATATATGCATTGTTGTAAACATAATCATGCATCAAATCAACTTTTCGGGTTCCTCCAAAACTCGACTGCTAACTTTACCTTCTACAATGATACTCTTTCATAATTTATTCAAACCTAAGTTTACCAATCTTACAAGAACTTATAGCAAGGATTCACTATAAACTCTGACACCTCTAGTTATCAAAGTTTGTAACATTTTCAACTTGTCTTAGCTGAAGAGCCTACATTTGCACTGCTTAGTTCTCAATACTAAAAAAATCTCATGTATGTGATAAATATGTTCTAATCCTGCTTCTAGAAACAAAGTGGAACAATTCATACCCTGCCTTGCATTCAACTAGATCGCATTCATATGTATTTACTGAAAATAACTGGAGTACCTCATTTTCAACCTTGCTCACAATCGGTATACACCTATTATAACTATGACTACTCTTCCTTAACAGAGAGAAAGTAGCACTATGGTATGATTTTCAATACTCCTTTATTTAAATTCATTTCTGTTGCAGATAAACAGCAACATCCAAAAATAAAATCAGTATGCACAATGAAATAAACATGCACATATGTATAAGATTACCTAATCACAATCTTGTCTACCATATTTAAAAAATGCTTGTTACACTAGCACCTATAGTAACAGCACCATTACCTCCACTTCTGTATAACAAAGCTGAGCTCCCCACATGCATAGAGTTAGATATTATGCAACCTAAAGCATAGTCCCTACACTAATTTATATATAAAAAAAGCCTTTCAAACTTGAACAGAATAGCCATACATTTTTTTATAATACAAATATCGAGCTTATTTCAAACTAATCAATGATTTAAAAACTATTAAAATAAACAGCAAACTTGAATACTTGACTGAATTTCAATTTCCCATTCAATTAATATTACCTTGACAACATAGAACACACTGAAATCTAAAATATTAAAAACAACAGCAACAAATTATAAAAGAAAATAACTTGGCAATACCAAATAAAATCAAATGTCATATTCAAAATAGTACAACATCAAGTAAGCTCTTTTAACATCTTCAACTTAAAACAACCGAGTTGTTAACTAAAGGACGAGTGGTCTTGTTGTGACCAAACTTTCGACCTTTTCCACATCTTCATTTCTTTATAGCTTCACCAATAGAAAGTTTTTGTTTGATAGATGAATGATCAGGGCCAAGTTTAGGAATTGGTGGATAAATAGCAGGATTTTTTGAAAGAACTTCAGGCTTACCGGCATTTGGAACAGGAGATATAGGAAAAAATATGTTGCACAAAAGTTGAAGTAGAAAAATAATGATCAATATACTCATAAACATTCAAATTTTGAGATCTAATAGGCCGAATAGCATGTGGTCAAGGAAATGCATCAATAGTCCACAAATTGCATCTGCACCACTGATGTAAAAGATCAACATGTTGTGACTCTTCGGACAATGCTTTGAACAATATTCATCATATTTCTTTACGATCCAACCATGACCCAAACTAATAAAAGAATTCAAATGTTTTTTGCATTGTTGGACATATTTCAGTTTTCCATGTTTGACTAAATTGTCGATGTTTTGAAATTTGATCCATAAATTTAATTCTAACAAAGTCTAGACAAGAAGAAGCCTTCCTTCAATGTCCCATGAATTGAAACTTCAGTAATATTAGATACCATTTCACCGTACCTTTTACCTGGAAATAAAGCATTTGCAAAGTGTTCAAATTTAACTCCATTAAGAAATTTAGAAACTACATTACCACCAAAATATCTAAACAATTTCAATGCTACTTCAAACTTTAAATGAGTAGAAGCATATGCAATATCAACAAACAACTTAACTATCCATTCCGATCTAGGATCACTTCCCAACATTGCATGCAAGTTGTTTTTTATATGGTATATACGGTAGCTATGACAAGCATTTGGAAACAACTTTGAAACAGAAGATATAACAGTTGGATGCCTATCTGATATAAATGTGATAATTCGATCTTCTAACAACATTGGTTGTAGATTAGAAAGAAATAAAGACCAATTGATTTCATCTTCTCCTGACACAATAGCATGAGCTATTGGGAAAAACCTGAATACGGTGAAAAATTGTAGAAAATTAAATTCTTAGATAATGATAAAAACAATTTGATCTCTACAAATATTATAATAGATATCAACAAATGTGGGAAACAATCAAACTTTAACAAACAAAATTACATACCAACATTTTGTTATGTTGTTTAACATGTTTTAAGTTGGTTTAAAATACATACTGGTTTATGAGACGACATAAGGCACACTACATGGTTTCAAACATGATATTTTTAATTGAATTGAACTTTGTTCATATAGCTTTGCCAAAGTGGACATTGAACTAAAGAATGATGTTTGCAATGCATTAGGGAAAATAGTTCGACATCGATTACTAAACATTGATTCCATTACAGCTATTATTTTTATCACACCTCTGTCTGTTGTGCTTCTAGGTATGGTTTGGCATCATCCTTGTGTTATATTAGGGCTTTTTTGCAACCTTTTCAATTTTCCTTATTTGTTTTTGTATATGAGGGAAGCTAATTATATACTAAGCATATGGAACTCAATTAGTTTATTGATTACATTCCAAGGGGAAATATTATACCAAGCTTTTGATGTAATATCCATTATACTATATATTGGAGGTGAAATTACAACATATTATAACCCAAATCAAAAATCTTGTGGGAAAATAATTAATACACCATGAATAAAGAATAAGCACACTATACGAAACAACGTTACACATGTTTAGGAATAAAATTCTGCATTTTGTTTGACAAGTGTAATGGAGATTTCTAATTTTATATAGCAAATTTGTTGTTTTGCTAATAAGGATCATCATTTACTAAGAGAAGTCTATAAACAAAGCAATATGTTTTCCGAATTTTATATTCTTTAATATGTTCCCAATAGCATGTTATTAAATAAGTTTGGACAATTCTGTAAATAAACTTGTTTTTTTAATTGTAGGCTCATATGTTAGTTCATGCTATATTTTAGCAACTTTGCACCTAATAAGTAGAAGAAATATCAAAGATATTAGTAGAGCTTGTTATAATAAACAATATATACTGTCATATCCATCATTGCATTATGCTATAGATAAATACATAACACCATTTCATTATTATATAGATAAATAATAAAAGGAAAAATAATACATACCGTCATTTTCATTTTTTGCAGTTGCAGACATTATGAAACCATAGCTTTTTCCTTTCATAAATGTACCATCAAGAATTATCATAGCTCTGCAATACACTAAACCTTTCTTACAAGCACCATACCCCACAAATATTCTTTCAAATTAGGAATTATGTGGATTAAGTTCCAAATCAATAGACCTTCTAGGATTAGTTTTCTTCGAAGCACCAAAATACCAATTAAGTTGATGATAGGACAAAGCAATAGAACCATGAATCTTTTCTATTGCTAATTTCTTTCGTTTATATGCAAAGTAGTAACTCGGTATAATATCGTATTCATTTCTAAAGTGATAACCTATATCTTTTGTTCTAGTAAGAGGATTACTACGAATAACATCGATCACCAATCTTTTAACAATTTTACTTGATATAAGTAGAGATTGACATCAACAACACCAGCACCACATGAATGAACAAGATTACTAGTTTTAAGTTCAACATAGTCTGGAAGATTAAATTTAGTTGATGCATGCACCTAAATTTGGCAACCAACTCTAGAACATCTTGCAATTACTCTAACCGTGTCATTTTTGATCATCTTCACCCTATAACCACAACGAAACAATACAAAAGCAATTTGAGCTTAAACTCATTAACGCCTCCGGGGAATAATCGACCATTTTTTTGTAAATATAGGAATAGTACTATCCTTCTTCAAAAGAGACTTTAAATCACAATGAGCATTCTCGATAGACATAGTAGAAGCACAACTTGAAACATTAACCCTAGATCTGTGAAAGCCGCCTCCTATTTTCCGTCGCCCTCAACATAACTTTCTTTTCTCCCGTTAGTCACCAAGCGCCTCCACTAGTAGACCCTCCTCCCGTGCTTACAGATACCCCTTCGAGTTTCATGTCGCTCAACTCCCCCCTACGGCACTTGCCTCCGGTTGATACCATGCTGAATGAAGATGGGTTTACCCAAGTTAGATCCAAGAAATAGAAGCGCCAATCAAAAATTGTTTAACAACCTTCTACAGCAAAACCTGGCCTTCATATATTCAAAAACTAGAAAGCAAATTCCTCCTCAAATTCTAGTTTGAATTTGAACATTGCTCATAAATCTAATCTGGTCGATCAAGCTGTTCAACTTGCTAATAAGCATGTAACGAACAAATAGACCATTTCTACTCCGGCTACCAGGGCGTGGAACGAAATAGTTAAAGGAAATAACATTCCAGTCTCAATTCCCTTAAAGTTCTATCTACCTCGTGAATTCAAATTGATGCAATGTGAAAAAATGTCTATTGATGTTGTGCAAGATGCAAAAAAATAGTGGGATAATAGCATTGTGATATATGTTGTAGGTCCTAAACCATATTATCCGTACTTCAGAGATTATATTACGAGTGTTTGGAAGCCAGAAGAGGACTTCTCAATTTTCTGCAAAGAGAATGGATTTTATGTTATTAAATTTAATAAAAAAAAGATTGTGAAAGAATCTTAGAAGGTGATCCTTATTACTATAATAAAAAATTGATGATGATAAAGAGATGGTCTCTTAGAATGCAACAGAACAAGGAAATCCTCAACTCTATCTGATATGGGTTTATTTTCCTAATTTACCACTTGATTACTGAATGTAAGAGGACATAAGTCATATCGCTTCGGTTCTTAGAACTTCCATCAAATTGGATAAATTCAATGAAGGTATTATAAAAATTGCTTAGGCTAGAGTTTTAATCGAGATTAATAATTCCTTTGAATTTCCAAATAAGATTCTTATTATTTTTGAAAAAGATGAACTTATTTGTCAAGAGATTGCTTATGAACGGAAACCTATTATGTGCTCTAACTGTGCTAGCTTTGGACATTCCGAAAACCACTGTCAATTGACCAAATTTTGGAGACCTAAAGCCAATCAACATAATCAGTTGCGAAAAGGTAATGAAATGCTTGTTGATCGAATTGATAGACAAGACTATAATTTGGTTGACTCGTCAAATAATCCAGATGCCAAAACTCTCAATCTCAAAAAGTATTTGAAGACAAGGCATTTTCAGACAGCAACAATAAATCTATACACAATAGTAAAAACATGGAAAATATTACCATAGAATAGGTTCTGAATGTCTAGCCGGCCTCTCAAGCAACGACCACAAATTCAATTACAAATAAGTCAATCCAAAATCTATCTTCTGACGTGGAGATACAAACAGAGAATATAACTAATACTGAAATGATAAACGAGTCGGAGGAACAACATTATACGTAGACACAGACAGAGCCTAATAGCACATATGAAGCTCAAAACTTAGACTCTCACCATGTCACCAGATTAAGCTCCATTCGAAAAGTTAGAACAGAGGAAGAACCGTTTGAATTTAAAGCCACCAATGAAACAGATGTCATTAAGAATTCTGCATGGAATATTCTAGTTAATCAGTTGAACGGAAAAAACAAAAAAAAAACAAAAAAGCATAAGACAGGGGGAGCAGCTGCTCCTCCGAATAATAGTAGAAGGCTTGACAATTATATATAGATGGAGTTTCTTTTCTGGAACATCCGAAGCATTAATGCCCTATACAAACAATTAGAAGTTTTGAATCCTATTAATAATAAAAATCTATCGCTTATCGGTATTCTTGAAAATAAATTATCGTCAGAAAATACAGATTGTTTTATGAGAAAAATCAATAATAAGTAGAAGTATGCTCATAATATTTCTAATGACAATAAAAGTAGAATCCTTATTTTATGGGACTCTTTTCATTGGTCTAATATTATTCTACATGCTAGTGATCAATATATTTCTTGTATTCTTCACAATGCTAATGGAACAATAATACTATATACAAAGGTATATGCTTCCAATGATGAGACGAAGGGTATGGACTTGTCAAAATATGTTGTTGAAAAATCGAAAAGCTTTAACCTCTCATGGACAGTGGCAGGTTATTTTAATTCAATTTTATCGCCTTATGGTAGAATAAATAATGGTTTATATAATTCTATGGGTGATGAGGATTTTATTAACTGTATTTCCTCATCTTCACTCATGGAACCAGAATTTACTAGAAACTATTTCACATGGAGAGAAGGTCTAAACTTTTCTATTCATAGTAAAATAGATAGAATCTTTGATAATAATATATGGCTAAGTATGTTTTCGCAGTTTGATATGCATTTTGGTCATCATTTTATTAGTGACCATTCTACTATCCATGTTAAATTTATCTTACATAATAAAGTGAAGTGCAGAGTACCTTTTAGGTACAGTAACTCTTGGCATATGCACTCTGGATCTCATGATTCCTTATAAGATGCTCTGACAAAGAATTTTCAAGGAAATCCCCTTCATGTATTGCTATGCAGGCTGAAAACTACCAAAGCTTCTTTAAAGTCCTGGAGGAAAAAGAAAAATTAATATCCAAAAAATAATAGATCGATGTAAAAAAGAGGCAAATCAAATGTATAACCATCTAGTTACTGATTCTTCAAATATGGATTTAATCAAACAATATGCTTCTAAAAATGCTCAAATCAAATTCCTCATGAGAAAAGTAGTAGCAGAAAATGATCAGCAGATGAAGCTTAATTGATTGACTAAAGGACAAAGGCCTACTAATTTTTTCTACAAATAGGTCAATGTGTCGAAGCCTAACCAAAAGAATAAAGTTATTCTTAATACGGACAGATCATGGATTTCAACATAAGAAAAACTGGCAAAAGAAGCAGTCTTATGCTTCTCAGATCTGTTCTTGTCTTTACAGACTGCTAATCAATTCCCAGGCATTAAGAAAATCCTCTCTGAAAATGCATGATACAATTTATGCAAGCCTTTCCAATTAGAGGAAATTAAAGAAGCTATCTTTCAAATTAATGTTAACAGCTCCCCGGGCCCAGATGGTAATAATTCGTAGTTCTTTAAAATACACCGGGAACATTTGAAAAATGATATACGAATGCTATGAATGGAATTTTCATATCAGTTAAGATTATTAGAGAAATTAACCACACTTTTATTTGTCTAATTCCAAAAAAGCTCGAGGCCAATGATTTGACTGACTTTAGGCCAATTTCTCTTCGTAATGTCATGTATAAGATTTTAGCCAATCTTCTTTGCAATTGACTAAAACCTTATATGAATGACCTTATCTCCTATAATCAAAATGCTTTCATCCCTGGGAGAATTATTGCTAAAAATTTCTTTACTTGCATATGAAATGGTTAGAGGATTTAATGGGAAAAAATCAAACAATTTTTGCCTGAAAATTATGATAAAATCAGTAGAGAATTCATTCATCATATACTGATTTCCACGGGGTTTCCTATAGTATTTGTTAATGTCATTTATGAATGCATATCTACTCCTACATTTCTGTGTTAATTGATGGATCCCCTTTTAGTTTTATTAAGAGTTCGAGGGGGTTAGGACATGGTGACCCTCGCTCGCTGTGCTTATTCGCAATTGCAATGGAGTTTCTTACCATCAAAATTGATTTAGAGTTCTTGAAAGGTAATATTACTCCTATTTATAACCCAGAGCCAATGATCACCCATATGTTGTATGCGGATGATATTTTAATTTTAGCCAAAGCTTCGTATAATAATACAACTAGAATAATAACATATTGCAGACCTTGAAAAATTTAATCGGCCTTGAATTAAATGAAAACAAATCTAATGGATTTTTAGCAAAGGTGTAACAAATAAGCAGTTAATTGCTGAAACTCTAAATATTCATATAGGAAATCACCCAACAATTTATTTAGGTATTCCTTTATTTAATAATAAACTGAAATCAAGAGATTTTGGCTACCTTATAAACAAAATAAATAAAGAATTCAACCACTGTCACAACAAAATTCTAAACATAAGCGGTAGATTTGAATTAGTGAAATCAATTATTAATCCCATGATTCAATTTTGGCACAATTTGCACAATTTCCAGTAGTTATCATTAATATAATTAACTCAATATGTGCCAATTTCATTTAGAAATCTAAATCATACAAAATTTGCTGGGAAGATGTTAGTAAAACAAAAAATGAGGGAGGCCTTGGAATCAGAAAAATTGAAGATACTGTCAAAGCTATGGCAGTTAAATTGCTTTGGAAATTCATTCATGGTGAATCTTTATGGTCAAAATGGATGTGAAACAAATATTGTAAAAAAAATTAAATTTTGGGCTACAGACACAAATAATAATGCATCGTATACTTGGAAACTCCTGCTCAAAGCTAGGTAATGATGCAAAGCTGCAATTGATAGAAAAATAGCTACTGGTGAAAGTACAGATATATGGCAAAATCCATGGATTAATGGATATACTTTGATTGATAAATTTGGGTGGAACTTGCTGTATATTAATGGTAGTACTAACAAAATGGTCTCAAATCTCATATCAGACAATAATGGAAGGAACATCATGAATATGTGCCTACTCATGTTATAAATACCGTGCATTCTATCAAAATACATAATCAGATGCAAAAGGATTTCTCGTTTGGATCCCAAACAGTACTGGTCAAGTTGATTTTTGTTCGGCTTAGAATCATATAAGAAATAAACATACATAATTGAAATGGACAAGTGTTATTTGGGACTCAAGCTGTGCTCCCAAATGTCTACATGTGCTTTGTTGGCCAATGTTAAAAAATTGAATACTAAAGACAGAATTAGTAGATGCAATAACAAGATTAACCAATTGTGCGTGCTATGTTATAATCAAAACGAGGATAGAGATCATTTATTCTTTACATGTTCTTACTCTAAGCAGGTGCTTGAAGTTATCATGAAGAAACTTAAGATAAGCATCGATAATGACAGGAAACTTAAACAAATCCTGGAAATTGATAGTCAGAATCAACACGACAACCCAATATTCAAGCATCTGAAAAACATTACATTTAACTCTTTAATTTGGAATATCTGGTGTGGGAGAAACTCAAGAGTGCTTAGAGGTATAGAAATGCCAACACAAGTTAGAGTTATACTTATTATTCAAGATTGGAAGAGCTTAATTCTCAGAAAATTAAACAATGGAAAATTAAGTTTCGATCTTATACGTATCTTAGCAGGCTTCGACATTGAAATGGATCCAAGACTTGAGCTTTAACCCCTTAAGTTTAGCGTCTGCTCCTTTGAACGTAGATGAGAAGTCCCTGCATTCTTCCTTAAAGCTCGCTTTTCAATTTGTTTGCCACTTTCAGACAAGCGAGAAGAGATTTTACATCTGGATTCATTTTTTGGTAAAGCAAATTTAGTTTCCTTACCGAAATTGGCAGAGTGATGTCTTTTCATGTGATTTATTTAATTTTACTACTGAAGTGTCATTCTCCTATGGCTACATGTATAGGCTTGTTTTAGTTTTGTTTTATTTTTGATTTGGTCTCATGTCTTTGTCTATAGTTTATAGCCCCAAGTTGTTCGTACGGATTGTTTTGAGTGTGTCGCTTATTTGTTTAACTTCTCTATCTATTTAACAACTTAGGTTTCGGCTATATTCTATTGTGCTGTTAATATATGGACATAATATGTACTCTTTTTCCTTGCAAGGCACCCATCTTGGTTAGGGAAATTGTAAGGTTTTAACGAGGCGTATTATGAAAGTATATGTGCTTCCTGTTTGTTAATAAAGTACCTTCTTCAAAAAAAATAGTTGAATTACTATTGATGTCAACATCTTCAAAAGACATACTTTGATTAACTTAATATGAAAATAATCTTCATGTCTAAACATAGAAAGGCACAATCAAAATTGCAAGTCGGAATCTGCTTCAATAATTTGGATTTTGTTTTCCAAATTAAAAGATAACTCCAAAGAAGATGGTACATATTCTTGGGAAACATTTCATAGACTAACTTTCAAATCATGATGAGAATAACCAACAACAACTCTCTTGCTATAACTAATAACCTTATTAACAAATACAACCAAAACACCTTCATTATTATCATCGAAACTACAACAACAAAAAAAGAAGACATTATATTATCATCGAAACTTCAAAAATAGAAAAAAAGACCCCACACAATGGATAAGGAATTCCCACTGCATAGTCGATACATGCACTGCATTTTATTATTTAGTTCATCTATTAAATAATGGAAAACGAGATTTATCTACAAGGTTTAAGATGTAAATAGTGATACATCTCCAAAACCATCCCTTGTGAATTGGTTTCTACATATTTAAAAAAATGTATAAATTTGCCAACCATAGCTATCAGGTTATGAATATAGATGTTGGAAACTCAAACAATAGACAAATATACTAGCATTTAAAGCTATGGAAAAAATAAAAAATAAAATCACTTGAAACTCTTAAGGTATTTATATGTTTCATTAACTTGAACATGCGTGGTAAACTTGCAAATCCGCTACAAAGGCTTATGGTTAAGCACATAAACCAATAATTCATAAATGCACATATATAAGACAGAACACAGAAGTTTTGTCTTAAATATTAGCTTGCAGGAAACTATATTATAAGCATAAAGTAGAGAAAACATGAACATAGCAATTTGCAAACACTAAAAAAACATTTAATAAAACAAACCCAAATTAAATTTTAATGAAAAAGTAAAATGTTTAACAAAAATGATAATCTACAACAATTCCATAGTAAAATGCAAGTCATATTGCAGTTTTTATTTTTTAACAAAATAAATACATATTACAAATAAATATACACATATAAACAAAGAAGACCTACACATAAGAAAATTGGAAAAAGTAAAATGCAAGTAATATTGCAGTTTTAATATTTTAACAGAATAAATACAAACTGTAAATCAATATAAGTATATGAACAAAGAAAAGTTACAAATATGCAAAATGGAAAGAGCTAAACAGAATCAAATAATATGTATCTTGTAACATGAATGTTTAGATCGATAATACCAGAAAAGAGTTGAAGAAATGATATAAGCATCTGTAAGTAAAATAAAAGGAAGCCAAAGTAAAACAAAAATAAAAAGCAATATAAAATCACACAATCTCAATAAGATGGAATAACTAGATAAGTAAACCCTAAATCAAATGCAAAATGAGAGCGATATATCGTCGATCTAGAAATTATGGAAAAAGAAATTTAAAATCCAAATAGAAGCAGTAGCCGAGTGTGGATAACGGGATTCATTAGAAAGAAGAAAAGATACGCGAGCATGACATTTGATTGTAGAGAAAAGGAAAAAAGAAAGAATATGGCTGTAAATCATAATTAAGGCAAAACGAGAATAAAATAAGTAAAGGTTATTAAGAGGGACTAAATTTACAAATAGCCAAATGCAGGGATGTTTTGTGTACAAGCATTGAAAATAAGGACTAGAGAGCCATTCCTTCACCACATTCTAGAAGCTGTTCTTGGAGTTTTGTATTGGCCTTCACCTTTGAAAATAATCATGCAAGTACTAACATTAATTATCTCTGTGTTTTCCCTTTACTGTGACGAACCGAACTCGATGCCCGACAACGACATCGAATCCGTATCGCCGGAGCTTGCAACAACATTAAATGAAAAACAACACAACGGAAACAAAAGATAATAACATTGATATACAATATAGATATAATGTGATAAACATCATGATACAACAACCCAACACGATCAGAGATTGATACAACACAACACCACAGCAGAAAAACATCTCAACATGAGCAAAGTCTTCAAGAGAACCCAATACTGTAACTCCAAACCAAAACTCCAAAAGCCATAGCTCTAAACTTCAAACTCAAAGCACCATCAAATTGAACTTGTAACAAATGCGATCCCAATGAGAGTGCCAAACCAAAACTTCAAAGACCCAAAGATTGAAGAAGATCTCCAAATTCTACCGAACCAAAGATTTCGAAAGCTATCAAATCTATACCTATTATTTGATTATCTGAAAACCCCAACTCTAGACTGCCCGTGTGGAAAATTGTGGGCACCCAGAGTTTAGGAAGGGAACAATAAACTCCAGGTCAGTCATAGGACTGGTATGAGCAAACAAAAACGGTTTTTATCTTTAAAACAAACAACAAAAGAATTTAAAACATTGGAATCCGCAATGCTTTTTGGAAAATGAAACTACCATAAGGCCTCCTGCCACACACACCATGCAAACGCAGAATTAGAGGCGATTTCTCCTTATGACAGTAAAAAATGCGTGATAAAACCATTTGATAATATTATTAGTGCATAGTGCAGAAAACCTTTCGAAAGTATAATATTAATTTTAACCAGCATAGACATTTCGAACTATGCCTACTATACCTACCATCTAAATAGTGGTGACCACCATAAGTAAATGGCAGGTCATACAACTAAAACCGTACAAGGCACGTATTGGAGATTGGATTTTCCAACAAATGATCAGGCCAAGGAAATTTCCATTCCCACATGGGTACGCCTCTGGAGGGACGCCTCGAGAACCTACCCGGCTCTCTGCTAACACAAGGCCGGTTTACTCCCTTTCCAGGAGTAAAACCTAAGATATGCCACCCCTGGTCGTTTACGACCTTTATCCGAGGATCCTCAACCACAAAGCAACATCACATAGTAATAAATATACAGTTTCCACATGAGTTAAGTATCTGGGTTCCATACTATGATACCACCCTTTTCCAGAAGGAATGGACGTACCCTAGGGGCGCGACCCCTGGAACCTTGCTGCATCTTTCCTGTTTCGACCATTTCCAGGGTGTGAGGTCCTGATGTAGTCTCGTCCACAAAGCTACGCTTTTTCACAAAGCCATGCTTCGATCAACAAATGATCAGCAGCACTTCGTATGCCACATTACCAAATTGGGAATGTATCACTAGTAACCATCAACTACATAACCTCTGAGCTCGTACGTCTCAGAGAAGGGGTTAAGCTAAGAGAATAAATCTCCGCCACCAAACAGAAATGTATTTGATAGAAACTAGCTTTACATCTCAAAGTGTAACGTCAGACACACATCTATACAAGTCTGTTCCAGGTTGGAAAAGAACCGAAGGCACATCAAAAGAAGCCATTGTAATATGGGTATCCCCAATCCCGATCGGACTCCCCATCACATATGGAGATCTCTATATCGTAGCTACTCAGTGCAGAGTCATTCGACAGGTTATCCTATCGTTCTCGAAGACACCCGGTCTTCACCACCGGTCTTCAAATGCTATCCATAACGTCATATCATTATTCGAAATGGGTTATACGACACAAGATCCTCTCCCGGCTAAACCGAATAATGAGCGCAATATTTAAAAACATATGGATATGGGATTTCAGTTAAGTCACAACTTTAAAACCCAAAACCTTTCAAATGGTCTAATCAAATTTCCATTTTCAAATCTTTAAACAAAAAGATTCACTTCACAATGTTCTCCCATCTTTCACAAAGATTCATTCACATATTTCTAAACAATTTCCATTTCAAATTGGATTAACTTATCCAATCTTTAAATCAAAGATTTAATCCATAGCTTTCAAAAATCGTTTCCAAAGATTCATTCATAACTTGGAAAACCATTACATTTCAAATTTGAAATCCATTTTACACAAATTGGAAATTCTTTTCTTATATGAAAGCTTTTATTATTTGAAAACAAATAGTTTTCATTTCGGAAAAATCCGATTTCATTTATACAAGTTAAAGTCTTTGGGTTAAATTCCCAAATCAGTACTTATTAAAATGGTTTAAACCCATATAAATTTATAACTTGTAAACCATGATTTCCAAACATGGAACTCAATTTCAAATTTTTGAATTCAAATTCAAATTCAAACCAATTATATTTCAAAACTTTATCAAGTTATTCAAAATAACTTTTATTATTAAAATTCCTTTTCAAAAGCTTTTCAACCCAATTCCATTTCCAAAACCATTTGGATTCAATTCAAATTTTAAAACCATTTCAAAAATCTTTGACTTAACCAATTTCCGCGTGCAATCCATATTTCTGTGTATATAGTGTAGTTCAGGGGTTTTACCCAATAGTGCAACATCATTAATCATCACAGGTTTAAGCATAGCAATTATAGATAAGCGGTATATTTCCATAACGCATATCTTCCATACACAGATTCACAGATAAATAATATAAAATTTATCACAGATATAATAAAATACATTCATCAAAGCTTGAATTAAAACAATTCAAATCACAAGGCATCACAAAGTAGATATATCAAACAATTTACAGCATTCAATAGAATACAGTCATCCATAAGGAAGATTAATTGATTATTTGATTAATTGGAATCAGATAAATCACTAATCCATATTGATTAACATTAGTTAATTACAATTTATGTTAATTAATCATCCTTTAATTATTTATTAACTAACCTTAATTAATGAATTAATTAACCTTTAATTATAAAAGAATTAATCTTAATTAATTAATTACCCTTAATTAATTATCCTTAATTAATTAACCAATTAATCAACACTTAATTAATTATCATTTAATTAATTAATCCTAATTAATATAAAATAAGTAATTATCCCTAATTACTTAAATAACTTTTACCATTAATTAATTGCTTTTACTAATTAACTAACCTTTAATTTATTAATTATTTTTTAAATTAATTACCTTAATTACATTAATTAATTATCCCTAATTTATTAACCTTTAAACACTTGATTAATCAATTTTTAAATCATTAATTTACCTTAATTATTTTCATTAAGAAATTAGCTTTAAGTAATAAATTACCTTTAACAAATAAATTAACTTAGACTTTAAAAGTTAATTAATAATTAAAACATTTGTAAGTTTATTTAAAATAAACTTTAAAAATAAAGGTCAAGTGTATTTTCAAACATTTTAAAGCTTGGTTAATTTAAAAAAAATTATTTAAAAACTTTCTTAACAATTTCAAAACTGGCTTAACATCTAATATTTACAAAAAATCTGTTTTAATAAAATTATTTCAAAGTAAACTTGATTTTCTTTTTAAAATTTGAAACTGCTTTTGCCCCCAAATCAAATAACCCAAGTTAAACCTTGTTTCACCCGAGCTTGACCCCAAGCAAAACCACATTCCCAGCTAATTCGAGTCTGTCCCTTGTTCTCACACATTCGAGCCTGAAACTCCATCGTCTTCCCAAACAACAACGATTCCAGCACCCAAATGTTCATCGTGCACATGCACAGTTCGTCTGAGCAAAGGCGATCGTTGCCGTAACCTCCCACACGTCACTGGTGATCGCCTCGACAACCCACATCACCCAGCATCATCATCTCAGCCGTCATTCGAAATCGAACACACCAACACCCCTGGACCCAAAAAACCCGATCATCAGTTTCTTCCACACGCCATCTCTTCCGACCACTTGAACCCAAGCCACCAAGCAGAAAACTTCGCCACACGACCACAAAACCAACCCCCCAGGTCCGATCGTCTGAAACGCGATGACGATAATGGCTAGCAAATTCAACCAATAAAATGCAGGGCTAAAACCCTAAATTGATTCCAATCTTCATCTATGATGAATTAAAAAATTATATCGCATTTTTCTAGAGATCAATGATCATTCCAGCACCTACTACTACGATCCCGAGGAAAATTGATTTCGCGATCATCAGAAACTGACAGAATTTCATTTTCTGTTCAACTTAACAATGCTCAACCATTTTGAGCTAAAAAAATACGAAGCCTTCACCTAAAATCATAATTTTGTACTACAAACATGATCTTATAATCGGATTATAAATTTGAAAAGTTTGATTTTGCTGCTTTAAAATGATTTTACTGTAAATCCATAATTCATAAATATTCACTTAATATTTTTACTTGACATTATTTTTAAAAGTTACTTGACATTATTTTAAACATCTTCTTTCCAAGAATCTTAACCTGAATTGGTTAAAATAAATAGATATGGGTTTGTTTGATGGATTTGTAGCCTATGAATGTAAACAGAGAGTTGTATTCAAACATGCACAGCCAATACAAACAAACATTCACACAGTCATACTTGCACATTCACAAACATACAAACATCTTCAAGTATATATAAGAGTTTAAAGGTTTGCTCACCTGATTCCCTTGAAAGCAGAAACTGGAATGATGTTTTAAGCTTGATTTTTGAATTTTGTTGCTTGCTGAGTTGCTTAATCCTGTTTTAATGCTCTAATATCTTTTTGTTTGATTTCGAAGGCTTTGAAAACTGTTATGCTTGATGTATTATCCTATTTTGCTTTGCTTACAGGCTGAATTGCTTGATGCTTTGATCTATTGCTTTGTTCTTTTATTTTCCAAGCTTTGTAGATTTCAAATTACTGTTTGAATCTATTTGAATTTGCATGCTTCAGGTTGAGATGCTACTCGATCTAGTTTTTGATTCAACCTTCCTTTTGAATCCTAGGTTTTGGTTTTGTTATTGAGATGATTTTTTTTATTTTCTTTTCTTTTTCTGATTTCAGATTTGTGGTTTTGATAATAAGGAACAAAGAATGGGAGAAAGAGAAGATGAAATGTTTGTATAACTTTATTTTCAAATCCTTTATTCATTTTTTCTAAATTAAAAACTAGAATGACACTTGTAACCACATGAAAATCCCTACTTAACACTTGTATTCTGCATGTAGTCTCAACATTACAAATGTTCATATGTAACATTTTGTGTTTATATCCTTAATTTAAATTATTTTGCAAATTTTTATTTTAAACCTTTATGCATTTATATATTATTATTTTTGGCAAAGCCAGCGGGGTTAACTGGGCCCCAACCAGTTTTATTGCAACACAATAAAAGGTACATAATTCAAGGGAAAAAAAGAACAAGGAAAATGGCAAAGGAAAAACAACAAGAGTCAAGCCCAACCAAGAAGCAAGTCATGTGGGTATGCTCTTTTACTGTTGTTCAAATGCCAGAGAATTCCATACTTAACTTCATTCCACGGCACTTTAACATTCTTTCTTTGGTTTTCAAAAACTATAACATTCCTTTCTCTCCAAATCACACTCATGTAAATTTTCAAACAAACTGCTAGAACCCTGCCTCCATCATTCCTCCACCTAGTTGCTTTATAAATAATATTCCAGCCAATACTAGAGTTAATGGATGATAAGTTAATCCCAGTAATTGAACTAATTCTATCTAACATGAAGTGAAGAGCAGGACAATCAAAAAAAATATGCTCAGAAGTTTCTTCATGCAGATCACCGAACAGACACTGTGATGAACATGCCCAACCATACTTGTTCAAGACACTTCTTATAAGTAAAGCTTGATTTATAACTTTCCACAACATCAAGTTATCTTTTGGTACTGAGTCACTTGTCCATATAACAGAGAACCATTTGGAAGCAGGCAATGGAACATTAGCAGCTACAAGATTCTAAACACCTTTAACAGAGTGAGACTTCATATCCCAAACAACAGAGTCTAATTTTGCAGGCAAGTAATTTAGTTGTATCTGATACCACAGCTGCCTTATCAACTGATTGCTATTATATGGCGTCACTATATTCCCTTCATGAATAAAATCATTTGCCTTTGCATCTTTGTGAATTCCTGACTGCAACATCTGAGAATAATCACAAACCTTGAATAGAATATGCCCTTTGCTAACCCATGGTTCATGCCAGAAGCTAACATTTGAGTTTGCATTAATAGGATATTGAATCATAGGTAGGTAGACTTCTCTCAGCTTCAACATGTTTCTCCAATTCCAACTGCAATTCTGAGGAATGTCCATACACCAAAAATTATTATTCTTTATGTTGTGATGCCATGTCCAGTTAACCCATAAACTGCCTCTCTTGTTGATGAGGTCATCAAAATGTTTACTTATTGCTGCAATATTCCACTTCCTGACATCAATAACTCCAAGCCCACCAAATCTCAAAGGAGTTTCAAATTTGGAAAAAGAACAAGGCATTAGCTTCTTATTGTGTATACCACCAGTCCAAAAAAATCTATTCATGGCAGATTTAACAAGATTCAATAGTTTGACAGAAAGAATCAGCGTACGTGCCCAATAGACAAGAGAGGAAAAAACAACAGATTTAATCAGCACTAATCTACCACTCTGGGACAAGTGCCTATTAGCCCAAGCAGACATAACAGAAGTAATTTTGTTGAAAAGTGGTAGACAGTCAGCTTTTGAAATTCTTTTAGATATTAATGGAAGACCAAGATACCTCATGTCAGTGTCCATACAAGAGAAACCAATATGTTGATGTAATGCAGCAGCTTGTACCACACTAATACCAGCAACTAACATAGAAGATTTAGCTTGATTAATTGAAAGACCGGTCATACAGTAGAAAGACTTCATTGCCTCAATTAATCCATTCAAGGATGGTAACTCAGGTTTGGTAAACAACATAAAATCATCAGCAAACATAATAGAAGTTAAATGATGTTGAGAGCACTTTGGGTGGAACTTAATTATCTTCTGAGTGTGTCTTGTTCGCAGAATAACAGTAAATACTTCCATAACCAACAAAAATAAATATGATGATATCGGATCACCTTGACGTATGCCTTTACTACTTCTGAAATAACCAATAGGTCTGCCATTCAAAACAACAGAGAATGAAGGTGTGGAAATGCACACATAAATCCAAGATACAAATATTTTGGGAAATCCCATCACTACCATTATCCTAACAATAAAGGCCCAGTGAGTAGTATCATAAGCCTTGGATATATCAATTTTAAGAGCAGCAGCTGGGGGCACCTTACTTCTACCATAACCTTTTAATAATTCCCGAGCAAGAAGAACATTATCAAGAATAATCCTAGTAGGAATAAAGGCAGCTTGATTACTGGAGACAACAGTGGGCAGAACACTGACAAGACGAGATGCAAGTATTTTAGAGATACATTTGTAAACTACATTACAGCATGAAATAGGCCTGAAAGAGGAGACACTTGTAGGTGGATTGAGTTTGGGGATGAGAGCAATATTAGTGCAATTGACTTCCCTAAGTAACTTGCATTTGTTAAAGAAATTGTGAATAGCTTTACAGAAATCACCACCTAGCACACACCAAGTAGAGATAAAGAAGGTCACATTAAGACCATCAGGCCCACCAGAAGATAGCTGATTCATGGAGAAGAGAGTTAATTTTATTTCCTCATCAGTAACAGTCCTAATAAGGGAGGCAGCTTCCTGGTTAGATATGCTAGGCAGAGCAAGTGTTGAAATTTGGTCAAGATCAGGAATGAAACCATTTGTGTTACTAAGCAGATTAGAGAAGTAATCTATAAATGCCTTATCAACAGAATCTTCAGTGGAAAATAGAGTTCCATGTTCATCAAAAATACTAAAAATGTTATCTCTAGCATGCTTAACTTTTAATGATTCATAATAGAACTTAGTGTTTTTGTCTCCTTCATCTATCCATCTTTTATGCAGTTGTTGCTTCTTTATGCTAGCTTCCATGTACAGGGCATTGTTGACCTCCTTGAATAGCTTGCCTTCTTCTGTAGCAGCATGAACATCCAGAGGATGCTCCATCATATAGTCTTGTTGTATCTTCAGCTGTTCCTTTAGTGTAGTTGACAGCAGGGAACCAGTACCAAAAGTGGAAGAAGCCCACATTTTGATCGCCTGTTTGATTCTTTTTAACTTCCTGCAAAACTTATACATTGGATTACCATAACAAGAAAATTCAGAGTTGACTTGAGAAATTAAAACAAGAAAGTGTACATGTTTAACCCAAGCATTAAAAAATTTAAAACTTCTCTTTTCCTTTCTAAAATGGTGACCGAGAGTTAAAATTAAAGGGGAGTGATCAGACATTATAGGTTGAGGAAGGAAAACAGATAAGGAAGGCCAATGGTTGATATCTTGGAAATTACAGAAAGCATGATCAATAGTTGTGTAGGTACGTACACCACTTCGACTTCTGTTATTCCGAGAATACTTTGCTCCTGACTTGTTTACCAAGATCAAGTCAGATTCAAAAACAGCAAGGTTGAGAGGATCTAGATCTCCAGGAATAAGAGGAATTCCACCAAATTTGTCATTATAGTCATAGCAGGAGTTAAAATCACCCAAAACAATCCAGGGTGAGAAGATTGTCTTAAAAGAGGCAAGGAGTTGAAAAAAGAATTCCTGGAAATGACAAATTTCTTAGCATATACAAAAGTAATGTAAAAGGAGGATTGAGTTTGGGTTTCATGAACATAAAAGTGGATATACTATCTAGAAGATAGGAGAGGAGTAAGAGACAACACAGCAGGATCATAGATAACAAGAATTCTACCATATGAAGCAGCATTAAGGTTATGATGAAAGGACCAATTAGGGTTGATGTATGAAACAGCTTTACTGGATAAAGTAAGATTAAGCTTAGTTTCAAGCAGACCAAAGAGACAAATATTGTACTAAGAGATAATACTTTTAACCTGATCAAGTTTCAAATTACTATGGGCTCCTCTGAGATTCCAAGATGTAATTTTTTTTTAAAACATAATATATTTATTGAGGAAAGGTAGTGTTATTTCTTCTCTTAGCAGATAGAGATCTAGTTTCAATTTTCCTACGTGACTGAGACCGAGGGGAGGATGGCTGAAAGTTTGAGAGGGAAGTAGATGGGTCAAGAGGAGGAACTGTTTGAGGTTGTGGTAAGGGGATACAAGAAGGCCAACCAGGCAACTCAATAGAAAAGTTATAATGAGGTGGGACAGGAGGTTGTACATCAACAGATGATTTATGCATGGAGGTAATTAATTGAGTAACTTGTAACTCAAAAGTTTTGCACCATCTAATGTCAAAATCAGTTATTAGTGTATCTGATTGTGCATGCACTTCAGATGTTTCAATACCAGCTTCATTTCTAGTGCAACTATTGGTAGATACCATTGTTGGCTTATTCTGGACATCAGTAATTGAAGTCAGATCTTCATTTACAGTTACTTTGCCATCAACAGTAGAAGTGATATTTAAGGTAGTATCATAATATTGTACTTCACAATTCTCTTCATTGGTTATTTCCCCTTCCTCTTCATCAAGTGTTTCCAATAAGCCTTGCTCATTCTCTACAGATAGCAGCATGTTGAATTTGTTATTCGTGGTAACAGAACATGCTTGTTCATCACTGGGTGTAATATGCACATCATCAAGCTCAATTATATTTTTCTCTTTTCCATCATGCACAATTTTTTCCTTTGCACTTTGCATCTTCAAAGCAGTGTCTTCCAATTCTTCACTTATAAATCTTTTGTTCCCTTTATTCTTATTCACTTTTTGCCAAACTTGCTTCACTTTGTCTTGCCTATCAATGTTTTTCCCCTTCTTCATCTTGTTCTTATTCTCATCACTAGTTTTCTGCTACTCATTACTAACACATTGGTCAACTTTTCCTTCACATTCAACTTTCCTGCAATTATTAACCAAATGCCCAAACTCCTTACATATAGTGCAAATTTCTGGTTTCCACAAGTATCCAACTTTCACAACCTGTTCAGATCCATCAAGCAACATTACTGAAAAGTTTTCAGGTAATTCATTGTTTGGATAAACTTCAACTAAACATTTGGCAAATGAGATACGTTCAAATTTTTCAGTTGATGCATCCATACAAAGAAGTTTTCCAACCCTAGTTGCTAACCAATTAATACCCAAAGGAGACCAAGCATACAATGGAATATTAGTTAGTTTAATCCAAACTGGAACAGCTTTGATACTACTACAACTATTGCCTATATTTTCATCCCAAGGCTTCACTATAAATAGCTTATTCCTCATCACTACTGGATCAGATTCAGAAATTCTTTTCCTATGTTCATCATTAGTGAATTTGAACAAGAACAGAAAACCATCAGATTTGACAATAATAGATCCACTTAGTTTCCAAGCTCGCTTGAGGAATACAATACAGTAGAGTATGGAAGCGGGTTGTCTAGAAAAAAACCAACAAGATAGTCTTGCCACATAGTGTTTCCTGCCTTGACTACTTTAGTAGGAGGTACAATAGCATCACCATTGTACTGAAGTTGAATGTCACGAGGCACAAACGTACCGGCATTATTGGGTTTAGCTTTGAAAAGAGAGTTCCAAGCAAGTGGGGGATGGGATTGGGATTGTGAAAGCAAAGAAGGAGAAGAGAGAAGAGGAGCTGAGGGCTTAGGAGAAGCTTCAGCAAGAAGAGCAGAGACTTGGGGTACACTGACACAGGGGAGGTTTGATGGAGCATGGTTTGGCAGAGGAAGTAGGGAAGTTGCAGAGGGAGGTACAAGAATGGAAGAAGAAAGACAAGGCTGAAGGGATGAAGAAGGATTGGACGGGTCAGCGGGAAGAGGAATTAAAAAAGGAGGGGTCCCCATTTTTGAAAGACTTGAGTTATTAATATGAGATGATGCATTTATATTTTCATATCTCAACATATGTATTTTTTTTGTTACACTTATTATAACAAATGTTTTCATATATATAATTTCTATTATTCAATAAATGCATTCTCTTTTATAAAATCTTAAGAAAAATTGAATTTTAAAACAAATTATACTTTAATAAATAACACACATGTTGTATTATAAAATTTTGCTTTTAAACAACATTCAAACTATTATTATATGTTAAATACTACAAATAATATTTTAAAGATAACTTAATATTATACTTCCTATTTAAATAAATACATTTCTTTATTAATCATTTATAAAATCCTTTAAAGAAAAAATGGTTTTACAAATTAATTACACATGAATAAATAATTTTATTCTTAATTGGCCTTTGAAAAATCTATTATTTCAAATTCAAAACATCATTTTTTAATCAAAATGCATATTTAATACAATTTGAAACAAATTCTTATTAGCTTAAAAATGAAATCAAATCCAATTTATTTCCAATATATTTAGTTTTAAATCCAATTTTTATTTATAAAATACTTATCCTTAAATTTCAAACCAAAATTCTATTTATAATCTAAAATTTTATTTATTCTGGAAATTTTCTAATTAATTCACAAATAATGTCATAATCTAAGCCCCAAATTAAATTAAATTATCAAATTAAACTTGGCTAAAATTCGAGAATGTTACAGATTCCCCCTTAAGAAAATTTCGTCCTTGAAATTTGCCAAGGAGACAACCAAGTACAGATAAAAGATAGAGAAATATCTTTTCATATCAAATTGGATATCTATTCTGCATTTGGCTTACCAAATCAGAATATCAACAATAGATATAAGAACAAACTCATTCCATATCTCAGAAAATACTCGGGTTATTCGGATCTACGAAATATACAAGGGTATTGGCTAGTTCGAAGGAATAAATAACCATTTATAGAATTTATCGAAACCCAATAAAACAGACAAAATTAGATTTGATTACGATCTCAGATTCAAGATTTAACTTATTTATGATTTGCTGAGGAATAAAACAATGTTTAGTTCCTGTGTCGAACAAAACTCAAAAAATTTAATCATAAACGAGAAGGTTACCCTTTAACATTCCTTTTCTTTTATCATCCTTTGAGGTTGAAGAATCATCTTTGATTGTATACACCTTCGCTACTAGAGCTTGCTCCCGTTCTGGGCAATCCTTGATCCTATATCCCGGCTTGTGGCAGTAATAACATTCCCTAGATTCCTGTTCTGGATTCGTAAATTGCTCCCTCCTTCCTTGCTTCCTGGGATTCTTACAATTGTTCAAGTAATGGCCTTTCCCCAAGCAATTGAAACAAGTAACATCTTTCACCTTTTTACCCTTAGTATCTTCTTTCCTTTGCCTTTCCACGGTTGCTTTCCGCCGAACTTCCTTTTTCTCCAATTCAGATTACTTGTATTCCCTTTTTCCTCCGGAACTTCCTGCTTGTCCAGAGTATCGTATCTATAACCCATATCAATTAATTCAGAAAAAGATTCTTTTATGTGAGTATTCATCCTTTCCTGGAATTCCTTGTTCATTCCTCGAATAAACTTTTCATTCTTTTTCAAAGGTGTATTCACTAACTCCGGACCAAATCGAGATAAGTCATTAAATTTGTTCAAGTATTCCTCAAACGATAAGCTTCCCTACTTCAAATCTGTGAACTCCTGATACATTCTAGAGATACCAACAGATGTCATATATCGCTGCTCGAACACTTCCTTGAAACGACTCCAAGTAAACTCATCTGCCGGCTCATCCACAGAAACTATCTCCCACCAAGCTAAAGCCTCTTCCTGGAGTTGCCGGGAAGCTATCAATTGCATCTGATCATCTTCCAATTTTAGTCCTTTGAAAATCCTTTCGCATGATCAAATCCAAGCTTGTGCTTCGATAACAGTTTCTGTGCCTGTGAATGGCTTTCCACCAAGTCTAGAAAAGCTTCGATGTAAATCGGTTAGGTTTGGTTGAGACTGAGTAGGAATAGCTGTTGTTGCAGGGTCTTGACCAGTTGAAGTGGTACTTCCTCGTCCCCTTCCTCTTCCTCTTCTTCCATTTATTCCTATTATCTGTAATTAGTAACAAAACCAATTTAGTCATTCGGACGAGATATCTTAGGGAATAACAATAGTTAAAGAAAATAGACCGGGTAATTTGGGTTTTTCTGGTTTCACGGGTTGTACTCATTCTAGGGTATACTTCACCCTATCTCTAATGAGCCATCTAATGTGTTACACTCCGTAGCTAAAGTTCTTACTCAACCTTTAGCTTTGATACCAAATGTGACGACCCGAACTCGATACCCGACAATGACATCGAATCCGTATCGCCGGAGCTTGCAACAACATTAGATGAAAAACAACATAGCGGAAATAAAAGATGATAACATTGATATACAATATAGATACAATGTGATATACATCATGATACAACAACCCAACACCATCAGATATTGATACAATACAACACCATAGCAGAAAAACATCTCAACATGAGCAAAGTCTTCAAGAGAACCCAATACTGCAACTCCAAACCAAAACTCCAAAAGCCATATCTCTAAACTTCAAATTCGAACCACCATCAAATTGAACTTGTAACAAATGCAATCCCCACGCGATTGCCAAACCAAAACTTCAAAGATCCAAAGACTGAAGAAGATCTCCAAATGCTACCGAACCAAAGACTTCGAAAGCTATCGAATATATACCTATTATTTGATTATCTGGAAAACCTAACTCTAGATTGTCCGTGTGGAAAATTGTAGGCACCCAGAGTTTAGGAAGGGAACAATAAACTCTAGGTCAATCACGGGACTAGTATGAGCAAACAAAAACAGATTTTATCTTTAAAACAAACAACAAAAGAATTTAAAACATTGAATCCGCAATGCTTTTTGGAAAATGAAACTACCATAAGGCCTCCTGCCACACACACCATGCAAACACAGAACTGGAAGAGATTTCTCCTTATGATAGTCAAAAATGCTTGATACGCGAAAACCATATGATATTATTATTAGTGCATAGTGTAGAAAACCTTTCGAAAGTATAATATTAATCTTAGCCAGCATATACATTTCGAACTTTGCCTACATAGCAACCATCTAAACAGTGGTGACCACCATAAGTAAATGGCAGGTTATACAACTAAAACTATACAAGGCGCGTATTGGAGATTGGATTTTTCAACAAATGGTCAGGCCAAGGAACTTCGCATTGCCACATGGGTACGCCTCTAGAGGGACACCCCGAGAACCTACCCGGCTCTCTGCTAACACAAGGCCGATTTACTCCCTTCCTTGGAGTAAAACCGAAGACATGCCACCCCCGGTCATTTGCGACCTTTATCCGAGGGTCCTCAACCACAAAGCAACATCACACAGTAATAAATATACAGTGTCCACATGAGTTAAGTATCTGGGCTCTATACCATGATACCACCCTTTTCCAGAAGGAATGGACATACTCTAGGGGTGCGACCCCTGCAACCTTCCTGCATCTTTACTATTACGACCATTTCCGGGGTGTGAGGTCCTGATGCAATCTCGTCCACAAAGCTACGCTTTTTCACAAATCCATGCTTTGATCAACAAATGATCAGCAGCATTTAATATGCCACATTACCAAATTGGGAACGTATCACTAGTAACCATCAACTGCATAACCTCTGAGCTCGTACGTCTCAGAGAAGGGTGTTAAGCTAAGAGAATAAATCTCCGCCACCAAACAGAAATGTATTTGATAGAAACCAGCTTTACATCTCAAAGTCCAACATCAGACACACATCCATACATGTCTGTTCCGGGTTCGAAAAGAACCGGAGGCTCTTCAAAAGAAGCCCTTGCAAACCGGGTATCCCCAATCCCGATCGGACTCCCTGTCACATATGGAGATCTCTATACCATAGCTACTCAGTGCAGAGTCATTCGACAGGTTATCCTATCGTTTTCAAAGACACCCAGTCTTCACCATCGATCTTCAAATGCTATTCATAACATCGTATCATTATTCGGAATGGGTTATACGACACAAGGTCCTCTCCCGGCTAAACCGAATAATGAGCGCAATATTTAAAAACATATGGATATGGGATTTCAGTTAAGTCACAACTTTAAAACCCAAAACCTTTCAAATGGTTTAATCAAATTTCCATTTTCAAATCTTTAGAAAAAAGATTCACTTCACAAAGTTCACCCTTCTTTCACAAAGATTCATTCATAGATTTCAAAACAATTTCCATTTCAAATTGGATTAACTTATCCAATCTTTAAATCAAAGATTCAATTCATAGCTTTCAAAAATCATTTCCAAAGATTCATTCATAACTTGGAAAACCATTACATTTCAAATTTGAAATCCCTTTACATAAATTGGAAATTCTTTTCTTATATGAAAGCTTTTATTATTTGAAAACAAATAGTTTTTAGTTTGGAAAAATTCGATTTCATTTATACAAGTTAAAGTCTTTGGGTTAAATTCCCAAATCAATACTTTTTAAAATGGTTTAAACCCATATAAACGCATTTATAACTTGTAAACCATAATTTCCAAACATGAAATTCAATTACAAAATTTCGAATTTAAATTCAAACCAAATTAATTATATTTCAAAACTTTATCAAGTTATTCAAAATGACTTTCATAATTAAAATTCCTTTACAAAAGCTTTTCAACCCAATTCCATTTCCAAAACTATTTGGATTCAATTCAACTTTTAAAACCATTTCAAAAATCTGTGACTAAACCAATTTCCTCGTGCAATCCATATTTGTGTGTGTATAGTGTAGCCCGGGGGTTTTACCCAATAGTGCAACATCATCAATCATCACAGATTTAAGCATAGCAATTATAGATAAGCAGTATATTTCCATAACGCTTATCTTCCATACACAGATTCACAGATAAATAATATAAAATTTATCACAAATAAAATAAATTACATTCATCACAGCTTGAATTAAAAAAATTCAAATCACAAGGCATCACACAGTAGAGATATCAAACAATTTACAGCATTCAATAGAATACAGTCATTCATAAGGAAGATTAATTGATTATCCATTTAATTGAAATCGGATAAATCACTAATCCATGTTGATTAACATTAGTTAATTACAATTTATGTTAATTAATCATCCTTTAATTATTTATTAGTTAACCTTAATTAATGAATTAATTAACATTTAATTATAAAAGAATTAATCTTAATTAATTAATTACCCTTAATTAATTATCCTTAATTAATTGATCAATTAATTAACCCTTAATTAATTATCATTTAATTAATTAATCCTAATTAATTTAAAATAAGTAATTATCCCTAATTACTTAATTAACTTTTACCATTAATTAATTACTTTTATTAATTAACTAACTTTTAATTAACTAATTACTTCTGAAATTAATTACCTTAATTACATTAATTAATTATCCTTAATTTATTAACCTTTAAACACTTGATTAATCAATTTTTAAATCATTAATTTACCTTAATTATTTTCATTAAGAAATTAACATTAGGTAATAAATTTCCTTTAACAAATAAATTAACTTAGACTTTAAAAGTTAAGTAACAATTAAAAAATTTGTTAGTTTATTTAAAATAAACTTTAAAAATAAAGGTCATGTATATAAACATTTTAAAGCTTGGTTAATTTTAAAAAAATTTATTTAAAAACTTTCTTAACAAATTTAAAACTGGGTTAACATCTAATAGATACAAAAAAATCTGTTTTAACAAAATTGTTTCAAAGTAAACTTGATTTTCTTTTTAAAATTTGAAACTTTTTTACCCCGAATCAAATAACCCGAGTTAAACCCTGTTTCACCGGAGCTTGACGCCGAGCAAAACCACGTTCCCGCCTACTTCGAGTCTGTCCCTTGTTCTCATGCATTCGAACCCGAGACTCCATCGTCTTCCCAAACTACAACGATTCTAGCACCCAAATGTGCATCGTGTACATGCACAGTTCGTCTGAGCAACGACGATCGTTGTCGTAACCTCCCACACGTCACTGGTGATCGCCTCGACAACCCGCATCACCCAGCATCTTCATCTCAGCCGTTATTCGAAATCGAACACACCAACACCCCTGGACTCAAAAAATCTGATCATCGATTTCTTCCTCACACCATTTCTTCCGACCACCTGAACCCGAGCCACCAAGCAGAAAACTTCGCCACACGACCACAAAACCAACCCCCTAGGTCCGATCGCCTGAAACGTGGTGACGACAACGATAATGCTCGTGAATTCAACCCATAAAATGCAGGGCTAAAACCCTAAATAAATTCAAATCTTCATCTATGATGAATTAAAAAATTATCTCGCGTTTTTCTCAAGATCAATGATCATTCCAGCACCTGCTACCATGATCCCGAGGCAAATTGATTTCGCGATCATCAGAAATTGACAGAATTCATTTTCTATTCAACTTAATAATGCTCAACCATTTTGAGCTTAAAAATTATGAAGCCTTCACCTAAAATCATAATTTTGTAATACAAACATGATCCTATAATCAAATTATAAATTTAAAAAGTTTGATTTTGCTGCTTTAAAATGATTTTACTGTAAATCCATAATTCATAAATATTCACTTAATATTTTTACTTGACATTATTTTTAAAAGTTACTTGACATTATTTTAAACATCTTCTTTCCAAGAATCTTAACCTGAATTGGTTAAAATAAAAAGATATGGGTTTATTTGATGGATTTGTGGCCTATGAATGTAAATAGAGAGTGGTATTCAAACATGTATAGCCAATACAAACAAACATTCACACAGTCATACTTGCACATTCACAAACATACAAATAGGTTCAAGTATATATATAAGAGTTTAAAGGTTTGCTCACCTGATTCCCTTGAAAACAGAAATTGCAATGATGTTTTAAGCTTGAATTTTGAATTTTGTTGCTTGCTAAGTTGCTTAATCCTGTTTTGATGCTCTGATATCTTTTTATTTGATTTTGAAGGCTTTGAAAACTATTGTGCTTGATGTATGATCCTGTTTTGCTTTGCTTACAGGCTGAATTGCTTGATGCTTTGGTCTTTTGCTTTGTTCTTTTATTTTCCAAGCTTTGTAGATTTTAAATTGCTGTTTGAATCTATTTGAATTTGCTTGCTTCAGGTTGAGATGCTACTCGATCTAGTTTTTGGTTCAACCTTCCTTTTGAATCCCAGGTTTTGGTTTTGTTATTGAGATGATTTTTTTTTCTGGTTTCAAGTTTGTGGTTGTGATAATAAGGAACAAAGAATAGGTGTAAGAGAGGATGAAATGTTTGTATAACTTTATTTTCAAATCCTTTATTCATTTTTCTAAATTAAAAACTAGAATGACACTTGTAATCACATGAAAATCCCTACTTAACACTTGTATTTTGAATGTAATCTCAACATTACAAATGTTCATATGTAATATTTTGTGTTTATATCCTTAATTTAAATTGTTTTGCAAATTTTTGTTTTAAACCTTTATGCATTTATATTTTCATATCTCAACATATGTATTTTATTTTTTTGTTTACACTCATTATAACAAATGTTTTCATATATGTAATTTCTATTATTCAATAAATGCATTCTCTTTTATATAATATTAAGAAAAATTGAATTTTAAAACAAATTATACTTTAATAAATAACACACATGTGTTTATTATAAAATTTAGCTTTTAAACAACATTCAAACATTTACTATATGTTAAATACTACAAATAATAATTTAAAGATAACTTAATATTATATTTCCTATTTAAATAAATACATTTCTTTATTAATCATTTATAAAATCCTTTAAAGCAAAAATGGTTTTACAAATTAATTACACATGAATAAATAATTTTATTATTAACTGGCCTTTGAAAAATCTATTATTTCAAATTCAAAACATCATTTTTAAATCAAAATGCATATTTAATACAATTTGAAACAAATTCTTATTAGCTTAAAAATAAAATTTCAAATCCAATTTATTTCCAATATATTTTTTTTTAAATCCAATTTTTATTTATAAAATACCTATCCTTAAATTTCAAACCAAAATTCTATTTACAATCTAAAATTTTATTCATTTTGGAAAATTTCTAATTAATTCACAAATAATTTCACAATTTAATCCCAAAATTAAATTAAATTATCAAATTAAACTTGGCTAAAATTCGGGAATGTTACATTTACGGAACAAATAAATTTACCAAATATACCTATATCTATGCTAATGTGAAGACTTGGGTTCTACCTCCCCTCTATAAATATGATACTATATTTTCTCATTTTCCACATCAGCCTTTGCAATCACACTAATTCATTTTAATATTGTCAACATCTCCAAGCTTGAATGGCAGGGAAATGTTCTCTTCTATGTATCATACTATTATTTTGCCAATATTTCTATCCATGCATCATATAATATGTTGTGCATCTCCAAGCTTTTTTACATTCATTTTTTTCTTTTTTCGTTGTTCAGTAATTTTGCACATATATATTTGCTTTCATATGACATGCCATTGGAAAGGTCACGAGACAGCAACACACACATGAAACATAAATATCTACAAAATGATGCATGCATGGATATTTATTGAGCTTTTTTATTAAAATGCTGGGTCCCTGTATGATGTTCAATCTTCTATTCTAATTTCTGTGCATTGTTTTTTGGACCCGTGTAAAGTTTATCCATGGATGATAAGGTTTACTTAACCAACAATGACTAATTGTCGATTAGAGGGGTATATGCAACTATCTTTGTTAAAGATGGTTTATTAATTGCAACATGAAACAATCATCATGTTTATAAACTACATCGAGAAAGGTTTTAAAATAAGTCTTCGACTAGAAATTTAGATGGGATAACCAATGAAAATTTAGACGACAGACATCAACCTAATGGAGGATTATTTATAATTTTGCAAGCGAACAACGACCTGACAAATTCAAATCAATATAAAGAAACTAAAATGATGGTTATAGAAACAAATCACTCAAATACGATGAATGAGCATATAAATGAAGAGCACCATCATTACCACCAAGAAAGAAATCTTTAAAGACGAAGAGAACAGTATGTCTACAGAAGAAAGAGAATGCTATCTAGCTCACTATTGAGATTCTTACCGATAAAGACGACAAATTAGGGAAAATGACAATGAAATGCAAAGATGTCCAAGAGTACGCATACATATAAGAACTCATAACGTTACAAAAAATTTCAAACGCCACATTGAATTTCGAAGACATTCATTACAACAACCAAAATTTGGTCCGCACTGCTCAGCAAAATTATTTAAACGTGAAATATATTCTCTATGTTGTGAGAAGGGATGAACTATACTACTCCTATTATAGTCACCAAATGAGCTATTTGACCTTTACACTAACATAAGTAATGATGGTGTACACTTTATAAGAAATATTCGATCGTATAATCATGCATTTTCTTTCACTTCAATAGGAATTAAATTGATGAAAATTTAACAAATGAGAAAGCCAGAGTGTACACTTTTCATGCTTAAGGATGTATATCACAATATTGGCAGCTTACTAACTTAAAAAGGATATAGACCAAGGTTTTTGCAATTGTATATATATGACACTGATCTTGAAATTGAAAATTTTATGGTAGAAAATGGAAAGTTGGATAGAAGAATACTAGAAAAATACAATACATGTTAGATAAGAAAATAATTTTGCACAAAATTTCTGTCGAGTTTCACAGCTTCTTAACATTCATAATTGTAGATTTATAACTAAGGAATAATAATAACAATGACCCTATGTACTTCCTACATCTTCACAAGTTGGAAAAATAGTGCTAGGCAATGAGAAAACTATTATAAATGGTAGGGATATTATTGTACGAATAATATCAAGATAGGTTATGAGAGTATCGAAGACACATGGTTGGTATGATCCTTTATAGTATCCTCTTCTACTACATTAGGGCCATAATGGTAGGGACCTAAATAGTCATAATGAGAATGGTACCCCTGTTACATGCCGAGATATTTATTCACATCTCTTATAGGTATGAACATATATCATTAGTTAATCCATATATATTTATAATCTTAGTATTAACCAAACATGTCACTCAACTTTTATTTACCTTATTAAAATACCTATATAATTAATGGATCTTATAATTATAGATTCGACAAGAAAATATATCTCTTTTACTACTCGATGTACATTTGTTGCAACAATATGTTATAAATAATTACGTGAAAATGGAAAGCGGTAGAATGAGATGGTTTTGAGAGAAAAACATCACGTAAGATCAGAATTGTATGTGAATCTACAAGATGCATTGAATGCTAGAAAGAACAATGTAGATATATGAATTTATTTACATTTCTTAATAAAATTAATATGTATAGTATGTTATATATATACAATATTATCAACATGCTAAAAATGATTTGAAAATTAAATATAAGAAACATCGAAAGAAGAGCAATATTATCCGTTTCATTTAATGGAAGCCCATGCAACATGTACAACCATTACCAAGATGCTATGGCTTTGTGCAAAAGTTTGGAAAGCCTGAAATTTTCATTACAATGACATGTAATCCTTCATGAGATGAAATCACTTCAGAACTACTATATGGGCAATCAGCTCAAGATCGTTCAGATCTTACGACAAGAATATTTCATGCAAAATACAAACAAATAAAGGATGACATTTATAACAAACAAGTTCTTAGTTTAGCTGCAGCATATATGCATGTTATAGAATTTTAGAAAAGAGGAATTCCTCATGCTTTTATTATTATCATATTAGATGAGGAAGATAAACTTCATAGCCAGACCGTGACAAAGAACCAGAATTATGTAGTATTGTTATTAAATGGATGCTTCATGAACCATGCAGAAGACGTCGACACAATTCATCATGTATGAAAGATGGAAAATGCAAAAAGATTATCCAAAAAAAATTTCTCCAACTACTCTTAAGGACAACGATTCATATTATATCTATTGGAGGTGAGGTTATGGTAGAAACATTGCAATAAATAGTGGCAATGATTTTGTTGTCGAAAATCATTTGGTTGTCCCATATAATCCATGGTTGTTAAAAAAGTATGATTTTTATATTAAGGTTAAAGTTTTTAGTAGTATCAAATCTGTCAAATACCTATATAAATATGTCTTTAAAGATCCACATCATGTGGGAGTTAAAGTTCGTCCAAGAAGTGATTTCAAAAAGTTTGTTGATGCAAGATGAATAAGTCCTCAAAAGACCTTTTGGAGAATTTTTGAATTTTCACTACATACAATTTATCCTTTTGTTCAACGATTACAAAGACTTACTAAGTGGGCAAAATGTCACGTATCAATCTGATAGTGTTTGATATTTTGTTAGATGGAAGCCTCTCTACTTGATGCAAATTGAATTCTTTAAAACAAAATCGCAAGATCCTAATGCAAAGCAATTTATATATCGTAAACATCCAGAGAAATACATGTAGGTAATAGATATAAAAAAATGGAGACGTAGGACATCATCAAAAAGTCATAGGATAAATTTATGTCGTTTCATCATCATAAGAAGAGCGTTATTACACGAGAATTCTTTTAAATCATGTAAAAGGACCAACCTCATTTGACTTTCTTCTTACAATTGATGGTGCCAAATATCCAACATTTACGAAAATGTGGAGAAGATAGGATCGTTAAAAGAAGATCAAAGCATTAAGGCATGTTTACAAGAAGCATTAGCCATAAATGCAATCATCTTTAATAAGACTATTCGCTACAATCTTGATTTATTGTGCACCAACCAGCATTAGAAGATTATGGGCTGAATTTTCTACTACATGACAGAAGATTATTCAATTTCAAGTATAAGAAGTCGAGTTGTACTTGAAAATTATCTTCTAAAAGAACTTAATGTTTTATTGATGAACCATTATAAAGAAAGTTTTTGATTACGACCTTCCAACAATTAGAGATGACATAGGTGATTATTCATTAAATTCAAGGGTAATAATTGAGCAATATTCTATTATAACACCAGAAGAGGATTTACGTTTTTCCAGCAAGTTAAATGAATCCAAATTGTAAGCATATACTGCAACTAAGAATAAAGAGAGCATAATTTATTCTATTAATGGTCCTGGTGGAACGGAAAAGACATTTCTATGTCGAGCAATACTTGCAACGCTTCAACAAGAAGGTTTTGTTGCATTTGCAACAACAATTTTTGAAATTGCCGTGGCTATTCTACTAGGCGGTCGGATAGTGCATTCGAGGATTAAAATCCCACTTAATCCAACATCTAAGTTAATGTGTATAATATTTAAATAATCAAAATTAACCAATCTTTTAGGTCAAACATCCGTTCTTATACGGGATGAAGTAACTATGACTCTTAGATATGCTTTCGAAGCATTGCATAGATCCTTAAAGGATATTATAGGGAATAACTTGCCATTCGGAGGCAATATTCTTATTATTGGATGGGATTTTCAAAGTCTTACTAGTTGTGCAACATGGTACAACAGCAGAAACAATTAATGCGTGTATTGTTAACTCACCACTATGGAATCCTGTAGAAGTCATCCAATTTATTCAAATATGAGAGCGAATGAAGATTCTTCCTATTTGGAATTTACTACGTGTTGGTGATGAGAACAAACCACACATAGGTGACGACTTGGTTTGAATTCCAAATGAAATGGTAGTACCATGGAAAGATGAATGTAAATAACTATTCTTATAAATACAATTCTTTCCACATTACATGAAAATACATTCCAAAAGGAACATATTGTGACAAGAGCTTTAATTATCCCACTCAATGAGTGTGCCAATAAGTTGAATAACTATGTTATTGATCTATTTCCTAAAGAATTACATACATACTACTTATTTGATTTTGTTGAAGACGATATATGAAATCTATACCAACTCGAATACCTTAATTCAGTAGCTCTAAGTTATTTGCCTCAACATAAGTTGGTCTTAAAGAAAGAAGCACAGATCATGCTACTTTGGAATCTTAATCCAGTGAATAGACTATGCACTAATACATTGTTAATTTTATACAAACCTTATAGATGCAGAAATTGCCACTGGACAATTTGTTGGAGATCGAGTTTTCTTATCAAGAATACCTATAAAGTCTTTCGAAGATATCCGTTTACCATTCACATTATTGGACAAAAGATTTCCTATAAGGTTGAGTTTTTCCTTCACTATCAACAAAGTACAAGGACAAGCAATTCCATATATAGGAATTTACTTGCCTCGACACATGTTTGTTCATGGTCAGCATTATGTTGTGTTATCAAGAGGAGTTTTAATAAGTAATACGAATGTTTTGATAAAAGATGCCAATGCCCATGCAAAAACGGCAACTTATACTCAAAATGTTGTTTATAGAGGTTTACGTGTATCTGATAAAAAAACTAGTCAAATAATATTTTATAAGCATTACTTTTGAATTTGTTTATACAGTTTAAGCTTTCTACTTCATTTTCTTGTAGTGAAAAATTATAAATTATGCAACATTTGTACAAATCATTTTCCCTTGCATATGTAAAATTCACAATATATGTACAACAACAATCCATGCGTGAAGCGCATCTCGTTACACTTGTATATATATGCCTTCGCCTGCACTATTTATTTACAATTGCCAATGTGTTTTGAAGTCCTAGGGCCCAAAAGTCCTTACAAGAGAAAGCTAGCATTTTTCTTGCATTGTTATCACCACGTGTTCATATAGTCATCATGCTTTATAATGAAACGTCTTCGCTAGCAATCAACACCTATGCGTTTAATTTCCTACGCCTTCACTATGCATTAGTCATCCTCCATAATAATATAGGGTCATCACCAGTAATAATACACGCTTCCGCGTGTTATAAAGGGGCCATCACCTCACTTTTCTATTCTACCTTTCGAGCACATATTTCCTTAACCCAATATAACGTTTAGCCTTGGGTGACCAATTTTACTTGGTCAAAAATGGTTCAATAGTAGTTTTATAATTAAATTAAAAGCTGATCTATTGCCTCCTTAAATAACTTTTTTCCACCTAAACCAATTTGTTGTTGGAATCCGATTAATCAATTCTCTTATCATTTCAGCTACTTTGTCGAAAATGTTAAGCCATAAAATTAACTTAAATAACTAATTAATTAAGTAATTTTCCATAATTAATTAATATTTCCTTCATTAAATAATTCATATAAAATAGAAAGTTAATGGAAAAAATCCCAAAAATTCATCAAAAATCTATTTTATCATTTTCAATTTTCTATAAAAATTTTGGACCAAAATAATTGCTTTTCTTATTTTTAATAATTGATTTCCAAAAAATAATCATTTTATTACTTAAAAATTCATAAAATATTCATATTAATTCCTAAATTATGAAATTTAAAACCGTTCTTCAAAATAATAATTTAAATGTCATATCAAAATTTAAGATCATTGGAGATAATAAGCTTAGTTTTACACATTAAAATCCTTTGGTGAATTCCTAAAAATTAGATAATTAATATCCAATCTTCCAAAAACTCATATCGATGATTATTCATTCCAATTGCAAGATATAAACACCCAAAAATTTGGATTTACCGAAATAAAATTTTAAAATATGAAAAATACAAGATTGATGCATCTTACGCACCTGAACCCTTTTTGAAAACTTGAGATTTTCCTTAGCTTCTATTTCCCATGGCTTGCCTCTTCTTGAATCCCTAATGGTGGCCTTATCTCCTTAGCTTTTGTTTAGTTTTATTTAGGAATGGAATCGAAAAGAATAAGGGAGAGGGGAGAATGATATGTTATTTTATTTTCCTCTTTTACCTTTCCTTACTCATGTGTTTATATTTCTTATTTAAAATATTATCTTAATTTTATTGTTTAAAGGCTAAGCTAATTTAATTAAATTGTATGGAAAGTCCTGTGTTTCTTAATTCCTCATTAATTATCCCATAATAAATATTAAAATTATATGCTAATATATAAAAATTTGTGTGTTATAGGAAATCTGTTTACAAAAATAAATACTTTGCAAAACTTTCTGTAATGTGACCAAAAATCGTTTCATTGATAAACGGCTTTTTACTTGATAGAAGTTGTACGAACATTTTGGGCTTACTTAGGATAATAATGGTTAATTAATAAGAAAATAAAAATATTTGGTTTAGCTAATTAAATACTTTAATGATGTCATGGATGATGTCGTCTGAAGATATTCTGTAGGAGGGGTATTTTAAGATGGCTTAAGGGCTAACTAAAGAGAGAATGAGGTGTAACGCAAAGCACATGAAGGGGAATGAGCTCTTGGCTGGTCACAAAGGATAGATGGTGGTAAGTGACCTCTTAGTGAAGCCTATATAAGCACCCTTAAGGCTTAGAAAATGGATTTGCTAATTCATTAGACGTAGAAATAATTCTCTTCGTTTTCTTCTCCTTACGCATAACAATTTCAAATCTCAAAGGAACTTCACCAAATTCAAGCTATAAGCCTAACACTACAAAGCAACAAGTAAACTCAAATCCCAAAGAAAAGGAGAACATCCCTCTACGTAATGACCGTGAGAAACGGAAGGCAATTCCTTAGGAGTTTCTTGACATTATTATGATGTATTATGAGTATATTATTTACTGCAAAAAAAAAAAAAAAAAATTGTATCTGGCTTAAAGTTTATGTTTTCTCGTTAAACTCTTAGGTGCTAAAAATTAATTTTAGTAGGCCAAGGGATTAAGGCCTTTTTCAGGTATAGTAGGATGACGAATAAGCTACCCAAGGTATGTAGGAGACAAACATATAGCTATTTAGGAGTTGTAGTTCTTGTTATGTTTTGATGGATTTTCTGCTGTGTTGTTTTGTATTAGGTCTATTACGACCATATGACTTTGATCAATCAAGGGGGTATCTTCATATACTTCTCTTGGCATAATTCGTAATAATTATATTTTATCTATGCTTAAGAATGATTTGGGATTATGCGTTGTGAATGTGAAATAATTAATTTAAATGCAATAAAGTGAAAGTTGTTTTTGAAATCTATGTTTTGTTTCATATTCAAGTGCTTCTGATATTATTAATACCATTAACATATCTGTATTTAGTCACTGAAAACTAATACTACAGATGACTACAGCATTTATAACGCTTAGTTTTGGCCCTTTAGATAGGGAATGTGACAGCTTGATATCAGAGCATGGTTTATGAAATACTTTAACTAAAAATGGTTTTGAAAACATAATCCTTAGAAATTCGAGTTAAGATCCGGGTATGGGATAACGCTATAGTAACGTACTTGTATTTGTTACATATATAAGTATGGCTATATCTGTAGACTCTTATCTCAGTTAGGCTATTCATCTATATCCATGAGGTTTAAATACAGTTATGGAGGGAAGAAAAGGAAGAATAAATCTTGGAGGAGATAGCATCACCATTAATAGAAATGCTCGACCAAACATAAGGAGAGGTACCGGTCAGGCACAAGCTGAAACTATTGGTGCAGGAGTTCCCCAGGTGGACATGGGAGCAATGTATCGGTTCTTTGTAAACATGATGCAAGTTCGAATAGCGACCAGAGTTATTGGAGGTAATGCTGCTGGAGGTGGAGCTTAAGAAGTTTCGATGGTCAACTAGTATGCTAACTTGAGTAGGGATTACATCAGGCTTGGAGGGAAGCCATTTATTGGCACGGAGGATGCAATTGAGGTGGAGAATTGGCTACTGCAATACGAGAGAATTTTCGCTAACTTACGATTGAATGATGCATAGAAGAGAAGATTGGCTTTGAGGCAGCTGTAGGGAACTGCTCTATTCTGGTGGAATACTATTACTACTAGAGTTGATGAGGAAATAATAAATTGGGAGGATCTTAAGAGAAGGTTTTCGAAAATATTTATGTTTGTAATGGTGTAGTTGGAATTGGTGAGGAAGTTTGTAGAGTTGGAACAAGAAGATATGTCCATATTGGAGTATGCGAGTAAGTTTGAGGAGTTGGCCCGATATGGGTATGCTTTGGTAGAAACCATGATCAGGAGGAATGAAGAGTTTATAATGGGGCTTGAGGCCAGAGTTGATAAGTGCCACTTTACCGCATTTGAGAGATTCTAGTGATGTAGTGGTTGAAATGACATTAAGACAAAAAAGCGTTGACTTGATTGAGGAAGTAGATGCATGAGGCCTGGATGGGACAGGGACGAAAAAGGAAGTTTTTCTAAAAAAGAATGCTCATAAGGGAGAAGCACAGAAGAAAGGAAAGGCTGAAGCGGTTTGCTGCAAATGCGATAAGAAGGGACACTGTGCTAATGAGTGTCGTACCGGGAATGGAAAAAGAAAAGGGAAAGAAGCTATCTGAAAGAAGAATGTTAGATGTTTTAATTGTGATCAGATTGGCCATTATAAGAACAAATGCCCTAAGCCTTCTAAAGATGGAAAGGGATAGATGTATTCACTGGAACCTGCAATACCAAGGCCAGTTTGCAGGTAAAAGGGAAGGCTGTTTTGGAAGGCTCGCTGTAGATTCACGGTATGTCTGTTAGCGTTCCATTTTATACTGGAGCATTCTTTTATTTCTCGATGATTGGTAGATAGGCTCAACCTAGAACTCTCATACTTAGTTCCTTCCTTAAGGGTTGCAAATCCAATAGGAGGGTATGCAATGATTGAAATGAGGTGTGATCATTTAGAATTTGATTTACTAGGCCATGCTTTTGATTGTCGTTTGCATGTGTTTGACTTTATGGGATTTGGGATTATCCTTGGGATGGATTGGTTAAGTAAATATGATGCAAGAATATTTTTCCATGATAGGAAAATATCACTTAGTCACCCGGATTGTAGTGATCGAATAGTTTATATTGTAGAGAACCCTAGTTGTGAAGTGAATGCTTTATTGGGTATTATGGAGGTGGAGGAAGAATTGCATCGAGTCTTTGTAGTTAGAGAATTTGTTGATGTATTTGAGTCGGTAGTTGGACTGCCACCGAAATGAGCAATAGAGTTTCAGATTGATTTGGTACCCGGAGCAGAGCTGGTGAGTAGATCATCAAGTAGGATGACACCCACTGAAATGAGAGAGTTGATGGCACAGTTGGTGGATGTGGAAGGCAAGAGTTTTATCCGACCAAGTAATTCACCATGGGGTGCTTCCGCAGTGCTTGCTAAGAAGCCGAACGGATCTTTAAGGCTGTGTATCGAGTATCATAAATTGAATGAGAAGACGATAAAGAATCGATATCCATTACCATGATTGATGATTTGTTCGATAAGTTAAGTGGTGCCAAGGTATTCTCTCAGCTGGATCTGGCGATGGGATTTCATCAGCTTGGAATGGCAGAGGATAACATTCCTTTGACAACGTTTAGGATAAGTTATGGATCGTACGAATGGTTAGTTATGTCATTCGGATTAACTAATGCGCCAGCATTCTTTGTGGATCTAATGAACAGAATTTTCCGAGAGCACTTGGATAGATTTGTGTTGGTCTTCATAGATGGCATTTTGATATACTCTAAGGATGAGAAGAAGCATGAAGTTCATCTTAGAGTTGTGCTCAAAACGTTAAGGGAGCATCAGTTGAAGGATAAGTTTTCGAAGGGCCAATTTTGGAAGAATGAAGTTCCTTCGTCGTGTCATCTAAAGAAAGGTTTATCTGCAGATCCGACTAAGATTAAGGCAGTGAATAATAATAAGAGACCTGAGATGGTGGCCGAGATTAAGAGATTTCTTCGATTGGCTGGGTATTATCGAAGGTTTATAAAGGATTTTTTGTGGATAGATGCACCGATGTCTAAACTTATGGAAAGGATGTGAAGTTCGTGTGGACTGATAAGTGTGAAGAAGCATTTTAGAACTTGAGACACTTAATGACCCATGCACCGGTGTTAGTGGTTCCGGAGGGGAATCAAGATATAGTTGTTTATACCGATGCGTGTGGAACTAAATTCGGAGCTGTGTTGATGCAAAGAGTTAAAGTGATTGGTCATGCTTCTAAACAGCTCAGACTACATAAAGTTAGGTATCCTACACATGATTTGATGTTGACTGCCGTTATATTTGCTTTGAAGGTGTGGAGGCATTATCTTTTAGGAGAGCGATTTGAGCTTTACACTGATCATAAGTCATTCAGTACTTGTTCTCTCGGAAGGAGTTGAACATGAGATAGCAGAGGTGGTTGGAGTTTGCCGCTTATGATTTTGGAATTGAGCACATACCTAGAAAAGGAAACAAGGTGGCAGATGCACTCAGCTAGAAACATCAGAATGCAGTATTGGCTATGATTTCTAAGTGGAAATATTTGGAAGCATATCAGCTTGTACTGTGCAGTTTAGATCCGAGGTAGGTTCAAGTGCAGGAAGTGCTATGTTGTCTTGTTTAGAAGTTCGACCGATAACAATTGAGAAGATAGCTTCTAAACAGGAGGAGGATCCAATTTTGGCTGAACGGATCAGAAGGTTGAGGGAAGGAACAGAGAGAGATGACCTAAAAGATTTCATTCTTGACCAAAATAAGTGGTTGAGGAAGAAAGGAAGGTTGTGTGTTCCAAATGTAGGAGACATGAGAAAGGAAGTTTTGGATGAGTGTCATCATTCGAAGTTCACTATCCATCCAGGAGGAACGAAGATGTATCACGATATGAAGAGAAGTTTCTTTTAGAAAGGTATGAAACGAAACATTGGATTGTATGTTAAGCAGTGCTTGAATTGCCAACAGGCAAAGGCAGAACACCAGAAGCCTAGTGTATTGCTGCAACTGTTAGAAGTTCCATTGTGGAAATGGGACTCCATCTCTATGGATTTTATTGATGGGTTGCCAAAGTCTAGAAGTGAAAATGAAAGCGTATGGGTCAAAGTAGATAGATTGACTAAGAGTTCCAATTTTATTCCACTAAAGTCAACTAGGACGACGCCTATTTTGACGAAGTTATTTATGAAGAATGTAGTTCGACTACACGGGATTCCTAGTAGTATTGTCAGTGATAGAGATTCTTTATTTAGTAGTGAATTATGGAAAAGTCTACAGGAAGCATTAGGAACCATGCTCAACATGAGTACCGCTTACCATCCACAGACTGATGAGCAAATGGAAAGAGTTAACAGAATCACGGAGGATTTGTTAAAGGCTTGTGTATGTATTTTGAGGGATCATGGGAGGACCATCTTCATCTAGTTGAGTTCTCGTATAACAATAGTTATCCGAATGGTATTGAGATGGCACCGTTTGAAGCTTTGTATGGAAGACCATGCAAGTCTCTTGTATGTTGATTAAAGGCCGGGGATAGATTGGTTCTTAGTCCGGATTTGGTGAAGGAAGTTGCAGAGAAGATTGAGTTGATCCGAGTTAGGATGAAGGAAGCTCAGTCTAGGTAGAAAAGTTATGCTGACGGAAGAAGGAAAGATATGGAATTTTCTATCAAAGACTATGTGTTCATTAAGGTTTCACCGATAAGGGGCGTGGTTAGATTTGGAAAGTTGGGAAAGTTAGCATTAAGGTTCTTTGGACCTTTCTGTATTGTTGAGAGGATCGACAAAACTCTCTTATAGACTAGAGTTACCGAGTAGTTTGGCTGGAGTCCATGATGTTTTCCATGTTTATTATCTTAGGAAACGTGTTAAAGAATTGGAGACTACCATAGCACCTACAGTGTTAGAGGATTTAAGAGTAGAAGTAGATTTAACCATAGTTAAAAAGTCAATTCAGATTGTGGCTAGGGATGTGAAGAAGTTGAGGAACAAGACAGTCAAGTTAGTAAAGGTTCGGTGGAGTGACGATGTTAGAGACTATACTTGGGAGATGGAGAGCAGAGTTAGGGATGATTATCCTGATTTGTTTGATGGTATGTTTTACCTTTGGTTGTTTTGATTGTGTACCTTATCATAATTTCAAGGATGAAATTCTTTAAGGCAGGGAGTCTGTAACACCCCATATTTTTATAACATTATTTCAAATAATTAATTGGGTAAATTAAATAAAATAATATGAAGATTAAAAGGTTGAGATTTGATTAATAAAGGGTAGTTGTGCCATATTAGTGCGTTAATTAAAATGAAATAACCTAAGTTAATGTTTTAGGATATGAGAATAGAAATATGAGAAATAGGTAAGGTTTATATACTAAAACCCTTAGGAATGAAACTCACGTTTATTTTCATTTCGTTCAAACTAAAATTTCCTAAGGTCGGCCACCATTTTTATCCTCAAGAAAAGATTAAAGCTAGTATTCAAGAGAAGGAGGATATTCAACTAAATCAACATCAAATCTCACATCTATAATCTCAAAGCTAAGGTGAATAAATACTACATCCCAATTTCCTTTAGTTTTTGGTTTTAAGATTAGACCCATAATGATTTTGCAAGTATATGCCATAGTTTGATGACTAAAGCTATATATTTATGTTGTTGATGGATTATACATGTTCGTGTTAGTTTTATGATATGTTTGACATGAAAACTTAATTAAATGACATCCAAATTCTTTGACAATTTAAATATAGGCTAGAAATGATATTTTAGAGATGGTGTTCAATTTTCATAATTTTCTGAATTAGTATGGATTTTCTAGTGAAGGAAATTGTTTTTTGGGTTACAAGTTATTTTTGGCTAAAATAATAATTAATTGGGTTGAAATTTTTGTATGTTAGCAAACATATTAAATAGATTTTCTGTTATTTTTCTAGATTTTTCCTAACTTATTTGATCAATATATAAAATTATTTAAGGTATGGGACTTAAATGTTTTATATATTTAATAAAGGAGAAGGGGCATTTTATAAAAGGAAATTGTTATTTAACTCTGAAAATAGCTTACTGGAAAAAATTTGTTAACCAATGACAATTTGACAAACAAAGGCATGTTAGTTGAAAAGCTATCTTTTTTAAGATAAAAACAAAGAAAACATACTTTAAGCATGTTTGAGCCTTTGCAGAACCAAACCTGCCGAACCAGACCTTAACAACGAGAGGTTCTAAGCTTCCGACACGGTCAAACCAATGCATATGGTATCAAGCTACTTGGTATGTAAAGAATTGGACAGACTTGAAGGGTTCTATGTTGAAAGGTTAATGGCCAAAGAGGTTGGGTGTGTTTCTTTTATAAACTAAAAGCTTTTACCTACTTTACTTTCGAATAAGAGCTTTTATCTTGGTTGTTTTCGACCAGGTTAAAATATTTAAAAGAAAGGTTTAAAACCCTTCAACACAGTCGAAAGGTTACTGTCACTTTATAAATGTTTTGTTTTGAACCTTTCAACAAAGATGAAAGGTTTACTTGTTTTTAAAACTAGCAATATCTCCATGCTTTCAAAGGGAAGCTTTCAACTTAGATGATTTTCCCTTGTTTTATAAATTGAAGTATAATCCAAAGCTTTCGAAGGAGCTGTTTCAAAGGATATTTGTAAAACGTTCGAAGCAGAGCTTACGACTTAGTCGAAAGATTGCTTCCAATAGAGTCGAAAGGTTTTAAAGGAAGATATCTACTTGTTTTAAATTGAACCCAGAATGATTTCGGAAGGTTTTGATTTCGAAAGGTTTTATTTAAATGAGTTTAAAAGGCTTAAGTGAATGATTTTGAAAGGTTTAGTTCAATGGTTTCGAAAGATTTAAAATGGAAGGTTTTCTAAGGTTTTCCTAAGGCAATATTTTAAAGTAATGTCCAAAGTTTATAGCCTTCGAAAGGTTTGCTTTTCAATGGGTTTGAAAGGTTTGGAGAATGGTCTTAAAAGGTTTGATATTGGGTTTGGAGAAAATGATTTCAAAGTATAGAAGAGGTTCTTTCAAATGGTTAAAGGTTTTCATCAACTAAAGCTTGAGTAAAGATTGTATCTATATATAACATGGTATGCGATTTTGAGTTAAATATAAAGATGATATACTTTTCCTTGTTTAAGTTTGATTTAAAGGTTTTAAATCATTTTGAAAATGTTTCCAAGAAAAACTATGGGGGGATCCTTAAGTGAAAGTGACTCAAATATTAGAATACCAGATGGGACTAGTATGGAGTCGCGCCTTATAAACTAGCTAATAGCCCCAGCTAATTGTTTGTCCAAAATTCCAGGGTGTAGGGCTTTGTCACAGGTAGAATAAAATAAAGATTAACCATTAAAAGGAATATATGTTTGTATACAGATAGGTTATTGGTGAGTCCAAAAACCATCAGGATCGGGAAGACCTGGGAGATGATTAAGTTAGGGACAAACCGTACAGAAGTGAAGTATTTAACAAATAGTTAAGGACAAACCGTCTAGACGGAAAATGTTTAACAAATAGTTAAGGATAGATAATCAAGAAGAAGAATATTTAATAGGTGTTAGGTTAGTTTTGATTATATTGTCTAGTAGGCCTGAGTTAGACAAAGGTTAAAAGTTATCCAAATAAAACTTGTGTGTTTGAACAGATAGTTCATTATTACCTGATATTTATGTAAGTTTACATAATGATTGCTTTACAGTATTTAACCATTGTTGTTGCAGGAGCACAGTGTATGGTTTTATGTCAGGTTTTACAAAGATATGTTTTAAAATGATGTTAGTGAGGGGAAACACATTCCACTAAACGGCGTGGACTCACTTAACATAAGTATTCCAGGATGTATAATATTATTTACACCAGACTTTATGTCTTGCTCGAAGTTTATGTTTTTCCTAAAACTCTCGGGTGATAAAAATTAATTTGAGTAGGCAGAGGGATTAAGGCCTTTTTAGGTTTAGTAAGATTACGAATAAGCTATCGGAAGCATGCAGGAGGCAAACAGATAGCTATTTGGGAGTTGCAGTTCTTGCTATGTTTATCCGCTGTAATGTTTTGTATTAGGTCTATTATGACCATATGACTCTGATCAACCACAAGTGTACGACCCGTAAATTTTTAATAATTTTATTCGTTTTTTTATATATTTAGTTGAAATTTTGTGAAATTTTAAACAATAAAATTTTGAAATATAAATTTGATATTTGGAATGCGTCTAGTTAAACATAGCAACTGGTAAATTTTCGTCCGAAATTATGAAGTTTATTTTCGTGCTCAAATTTATTTCAATTTAACAGTTAAGAATTGATGAAAATACAATGTTTTTGAAACCTAAATATTTTTATATAGAAAAATTATAAATCATCTTTTGAGCAAGACGTCATTTTTCATTTTTCAAAATTCGGACTTCTTTAGCTCCGTCGATCTTATTTTTCTGCATTTTTGCTGCATTTTCCGCTAATAGAAAATTCAAAATTTTATAATTCAATCGTACTACTGATATGCATATGCCCTTTTGATCGTCTCATCGTGCCAATCTCCATGGTATATTCGTATGTGTGGTTCGACGTCCGGTGGACGGCGAAATATGTAAACGTTGAACCGTATCGGTACCCATTTTATCCTTTTGTTTCCTGTGTCTGTTCATTTTCCAACGTGCAAAAGCGGTCAACCAATAGAAATCAAATAATTCTCGAAATTCAACTACTGGCTATTTCTATTCCACCTTTCTACATATAATTGCTATTTCCTATACATCTCCGGATAGTTACTTTCTCCCATCTATTTTGTGTTCTGTCTCTTCGTTGAAAATATTTTTATATTTACAGTTGCTTGTAAAATTCATCTACCTCTACCTGAGACCTTCTAACCTATTGGGATGCCACTCATCCTCACTTGCAAAACCAAGTTTCATTCATATTTTGTTGCTTGGAACGTGTACATCCTCTGCCTACTCATTCATCATCTGCTTATTCCTTTATTTTCTTGCCACCGTTCATGCTTCTTTGGAAAAAAAAGTAAAAATGTTAACAGCCGAACCCATTAACTTTCATCCCCTCCCTCGCACTGTCACGCTCGCCACATCACTGAAGTCGCCACTACCGTCCAGCGCCGAAGCTGGCCACTCCCGCTCGTCTTCTTCCCTTGACCTTCCCAGATCCGCAACTGCCAGCAACACTAGATTCGACAGCCACCCATCGCCCATGCGCACCATCAGCTTCAGCCTATCATCCTTGAGCCTCGTCTCCTGCTTTGTCCCACCGTGTCACGCCCACCTGAACCCGCCTTTAACTCGAGCGCCGCACCGACCTCTGCAAGTGTCGAACCCCACCCAAGCTCCACCGTACCATTAACTCGGCCTCTTTCCTGCATCACCCCACGAGCCGAGCTCCCCTCCAACACTAGCTCCGAAGCCAACGCCGACCCCAGAACTACCGCCTTCCCCTTCACCCTCAGCTTAGTGCGCCAAACCCTTAGCCCGTGCTACCTCTCCCTCCTTCCCTAGATCTCGCTCGGCCGAGTAGATGCATGAATTTTCTTTTTCTCGTGTGGTAAGTATATAAAATGATATTTTATAAGATATAGTATATTGGTGTTGCGTGTGTTTATATCATTGTTATATATATATATATATATATATATATATATATATATATAATGTATAGAATGATTTAATGTATATATTGCGTATATAGTTATGCAATCTATTTGTTATTCTTTTATACTTGAGTCGTACATATGCTGTTTTCTTTTATAGAATACATAATCTATACAGTATACTAGATTTGGAAGGAAGTAGTGTATGTGTTTATTTACATATATTATATATACGCACATGTTGTTGCATTAAAGCTTATATGTTTTAAAATGGGTATGTAGGTTGGTTGTGTTCGAAAGTCATTATATACATATATGTATTGCCTGCTAGCACATGATATATACAGGGTGCTACAGTAAATTTTACTATATAAGTTTATATCTGTACTATATAACATGTTGTAGGATATATAAGGCATAATAGTGATATATATGTTATTATGTAAACTTATACAGATATGTTGTATGGTATATAACTTATACATTAGTGATATATATTGTTGATTTTAAAGTGTGTATATATATGTATTTATATAAAATTTTATTGTTGAATATATGTTAATCTTTATATATGTGTGGAGGGTAAGTGTGAATTTTAAAATATTTATGTATTAAGTATGGATTCAGAGAAATTATATAAATTGTGATTTTGGGTAGTGCTTGTTTTTTCAAACATACGATAAAGGTTTATTTTGTTTAATATGGGTGTAAGTTAAATGTTTTGAAATAAATTATTAAGATTTTTATTTTATCTTATTTTAATACAAGTTAATAGTAGACTTTAAATTTTATATGTAATTGTTCTCATCGATTTCTATCTATCAGCCTCGTCCGTCGGATTCGTGCCAATCTAGCTTTGCTTTGGAAGTCGTGTTTGCATTTCGTAACTCAATTTCATCGTCTATCATCTCTAGCCTCGAAATGTGAGCAATCACTCACGATTAATGTTCTTTTATTTATTAAATTTGATTTCAATTGAAACGACAATTGAAATATGCGGTTGTTAGTTATTTACATTGTTATATATATGTTATTTTCCTGTATCAGTTAACCTGTGACATCTGACACCATTATCTGTTATTTATACGATGATAATCCAGTTTGGTTGATAAATGTTTGATTGTTTGATGTTGATATTGGACGTTAAATTGTTAGTGTATGAAGTGATAAATAATTTACAATTGAAATTGACGTAGAAGTTAACAATTTGAAGTTGATATACGTGTTGAATTTGATTAGATAAAATTTGCATAATATGACCCCTTTAAATGTTTAAATTATTTGACACGTAGGAATATGGTAAATTACACCTGGAACCATTTAAATGCTTGTTATTTAGATCGATCTAGTATGAAATTTAATAATAGATATCAAGTGAAGAACTGTATAAATATTAGCGCAGTAATCTTTAATCTACATGAAATGATAGTGTAGATTTTAGAAATAATTATATTAATTTGCATAAACAACAAATGTAAATTAATACGATTATTTCGGGATTATTTAAATATATTATTGGATTATTATTGATGGTTGCTATTGCTTGTTTATTAACTTTGACACCATCTCAGTTATCACACTGCAAGTTCCCTTTGCTATGCTTGATTTTTTTGAATTGAAATGGAATCGGGTTGAAATGATAAATACCCAAATAAACTTTGACTTATGATAGAGAATTAAATAAAACCCGATTGGTCAATAATTTGATTTAAAAATAAAATAAGATTTTATTTGAATAAATAATAAGGTTTTGAAATGAAGTTAGAATTTGAACTTTTGATGTAAGGAAAATGTTAATATTAAAAAAATCTGAATCAAAATATTAACACAGTACTTGATGAAAGAACGTTGTTTTAAATTTAGTTATTTAATAATTAAATTTGGAATTACTAATAATTAAGTTTGGATAGTTAATAATTAAGTTTTAAAATTATTTGATAATTGAATAAGATTGAATTATTTAATAATTAAATTAAATTGAATTCTTTATTAAGTGAAATTGAACTTCATGAATAAGTGAAACTAAGTTTCTTTATTAACTGAGTTTTGAAATTTGTAACTAAGTAAATAAATAAATGAAATTGAATTTCTTTAACAAGAAATAAAATGCGTTTTATTGAGACAAATGTAAGACTTGTAATTTAAAGAAATTAATTTGACGAATTTAACTTAATTAAATTTGTAAGCTTTGATATAATGAAGTTGAACTTAAGTAATTGATCTAATGAGTTGGAATTTAAATAGGAATTGTTTTAAATGATAAATTAATTTAACAAATATTGAATGAAATCGATAAATTAGTTTAAATTGATTTGAACGTTAAATTAAGTTCATTTTAAATGATTATGGAATGAAACTTATATACGAATTCAAATGAATATTTGAATTGTTTTAATCAAATTTTGGAGTTGAAATATAGAGTTTTGGAAAGGAAATTTGGAAGTTTTGAAACGTAAAATTTTGGAAATTGATATATAAAGACAAATGAAATATTGGTTTATAAAATTCTAACTGAAATTGAATTTGATTTGGTTTGAAATATATTAAATGACCAATCGACGTAATAATTACAAAAGTTATTAAAGAGACCGGAATCGGTTAGGGACATACTCACTGTCTAAACCGAATACCACTTAAATAACTATATGCGGAGTGAGATCCAGAATGAAGTGGTTGGAATGATGTACGTGATGACTGAAGAAAGAGAATGATAATGGATAGCCTTGACACTTGTGTCAAATTGGAAATGACTAAAACAGGAGCCGTGCCGAGCCAAATGGGGTTAGCCACCTTGAGCGAACACACTTCTTTGTAAACTACTCATTACTTGTTATTGATCGGTGTGCACCCTCGAATTTTGGGAGTGTTGTTTCGCGGTGTTGTGATCGTTGCGGCGATGTGTTCTCACCAGTCCGGATCAGGCAAACGGTAGTTTCACTACCTTGGGTATTGCCTCATGTGCCTTGTCATACTTGTATCCCTGCATACGCGACCATTACGAATTTGTTTTGTGTTATACCTATGGAGTACTCCCTGATATCCCACTAGTTTACGGTGGATTTTACAGTGCTGTATAGTCTATGACACTTAAATAAAATGTGTTAAGCGGGTAATGGTAACGCCTTAATACTATTTTGATACTTTATATTACTGATAGGAATTATCTACTTAGCGTATACTACTACATAGTAGATAGTTCAACGGATCCTTAGAGGATGGTTTTTCCAACGTCCTTTGAGTTACTTGTATTTCAATTGTTATTTCACTTGAGTTGGATTTGTTGATATAAGAATGTTAATCCTGAATCGAGTGTTTTGTGTTTTGCTTTACGCTCGGGTCAGACTGAATGTACCAGTATTCGGGACTCACCTTTGGGGTTGGAGCTTCACTTGGAGATCCGGCTATCTATCCAGCTTTTAGATATTCAGTTGATTCTAGTGATATATTCTGATATTGTATTTGACTATTGTATTCATGACATCTTTTGTACCTTATTAACTCTGATATGTATTTAGTAGCTTCATGAACTACTATCTTTTGTTTCCGCTGCATTTATTACTCTGTGTCTGTGATCTGTGATTATTTATTTACTGTATATGTTCAGTTTTGCCAAATTTAAATTAAAAATTTGGTATTTTGAATTATTCAAGTCCGACATATGCGGATGCGAATGGTCTAAAATAGCGGGTCGTTACAGTTGGTATCAGAGCTTTGGTAGCTCTAGGCAAAACTTAGCATATATGGTAAATTTATTTACAGAATCACCTTCATTCGAGTTTGAATCTCTTTCTTTTTGACTCGATTCCCTTGAACTTTGGAACGATCCCTCGGTTCCGAAATTCATTCATGTCCCTCACTATTCGTTATCGTCTAGATTCTGAAGTATTCCATAACTCCACTTCGAATGATCTTTATAATGGATTGGCGGTCTCGCCAACATTCATATGAATTGTAAAGGGATAAAACTCATTTACAATAGCATCGATTCAGTGGAGATTTATATATATCCTCGGTTTAGATGCTAATGTCTCTAGATATCCCGAATTCTATCTCTCGAGATCAGATGTGGATTTGTCGGAAAATTCCACATCGATCTAATTCTGGAAGTCACGGTGTACCCGAAAGGTTGCCCGCGATTTATATAAACTTATCCATCTCCCGATTTTGTTATTAAATAATTTAATCTTTGTTTCAAACTTATATTCGAATCAAAAAAAATTCCCTTTGATTTGAGTCCATCAAATTCGAATATCTGTCCTTGCTTTGAAAATCCATTCCTGAATCGTCGAACAAGGAAGTGTATTTGTGAATTAAATTTAAAAAAATGTTTTATATATTGTGTTGTTTGAGTTATTGATGATGATTTGGGTTTTCGATCGATTCGTCTGATCAATGATATCGATAAGATTTCCAAAACACTTGAACAGAGCAAACTGACACAATAGTATTTTCGAATTTGGTGAATAAAATAGTTTTGTATGATCATATTATATATAAGTATAAATTTTCTGAAATTAAATTGATAATGAATTTGTAGTCAGAAATAATAAATTAATGAATGTATAAAACTTGGCTATAATTTGATTTGGAATTTGAAATGTATTTAAATTAAAATTAGAGAATTCAAATTTTCGGTGATTTCAACTTTTGTTTTTAGTTTTAGAAGGTATATTATTTTCGAATAGAAATCATTTCAAAGAAATTTTAAAGTTTTAAATCAGTGATCTCCTCTTTTGTCGCTGGAAAATAATTTCGGTAATGGCGGCCGCACCATCGATATTCATTTTCGGGTTTCGAAGTGGAGAGACTATTCTGTAGCCTTGTTACACTTTTGTTTGGAAAAATAAATTGATTTGAATTTCTAAACATGACTTGATTTATAATATATATTGAAGATTTTAAATTTAATTTGATATATTATGTATACATATATATATATATATATATATATATATTTTATCTATAAAACGTTCGAAATTAATCGGAAATTAATTCTTAAAATTTTGATTTAAGGATGATTTTCAACGAAGCCAAAATCTTTGACTAAATACTTAACTTGAAATAAGTGAATTGTAAATTTCATTTGGATAATACTCAATTGCATTATATATAACTTACCTAAATTTTCAAAAGTTAACTATGTAATTGAATATTATACAATATAAAATGATATCAAAGGAATTTTTAAATAAATTTGAGTAGTTATAATAAGTGTAAATATACTTAATATATGTGATAAGATATATTAAGTAGAATAAACTTAATAATAATTTGGAATAAAGAAGAATTAAATTTGTCGAATAAAATATGGTTATAATAAATGACTATTCAAATTTATGATCTTTGAAATTGTTAATTTAAGATAATTGGATAATATTCAATATAAAATGTCTTTATAAATAAAATTTGAGTGCTTATAATAAATGTTATACACTTAAATTTTAATTATAAAATGATTAATAGAGATAAATAGAATACTAAGTTTTTTGAATAATAAATGGGTTAATAAAATAAATTGTTGTTTGAAATAAATTTTGTAATAAACAATGATAAATTGAAAATAAACCAAGTTAATGAAATTCCTTGAGTTTAAAATCAATTATTGAATATTAATTAATTCAATTGAAATTTATATGGTCTAAATTAATTTTTTTTATTTTGGAATTCAAGTCTATTTTCTTCTGGCTGTTTCTATTCTCCTACTCCTCCCTTTTCGGGGATGAAAAGTTTTGAGTGGGGGAGAATGTAACGACCCATAAATTTTTAATAATTTTATTTGTTTTATTTATATATTTAATTGAAATTTTGTGAAATATTAAAAAATAAACTTTTGAAATATAAATTTGATATTTGGAATGCGTCTAGTTAAACATAGCAACTGGTAAATTTTCATCCGAAAATATGAAGTTTATTTTCGTGCGCAAATTTATTTCAATTTAATCAGTTAAGAATTGATGAAAATAAAATGTTTTTGAAACCTAAATATTTTAAAATATAAAAATTATAAATCATCTTCTGAGCAAGACGTCGATTTTCGTTTTTCAAAATTCGGACTTCTTTCGCTCTGTTGATCTTATTTTTCTGCATTTTTGCTGCATTTTCCACTAATAGAAAATTTGAATTTTTATAATTCAATGTACTATTGATATCCGTATGCCGTTTTGATCGTCTCATCGTGCCGATCTCCGCGGTATATTCGTATGTGTGGTTCGACGTCTGGTGGACGGCTAAATATTTAAACGTTGAACCGTATCGGTACCCATTTTTTCCTTTTGTTTCCTATGTCTGTTCATTTTCCAACATGCAAAAGCGGTCAACCAATAGAAATCAAATAATTCTCGAAATTCAACTATTGGCTATTTCTATTCCACCTTTCGAGATATAATTGTTATTTCCTATATATCTCCGGATAGTTTCTTTCTCCCATCTATATTGTATTCTGTCTCTTCGTTGAAAATATTTTTATATTTACAGTTGCTTGTAAAATTCATCTACCTCTACCTGAGACCTTCTAACCTATTGGGATGCCACTCATCCTCACTTGCAAAACCAATTTTAATTCATATTTTGTTGCCTGGAACGTCTACATCATCTACTCATTCATCATCTGCTTATTCCTTTATTTTCTTGCCACCGTTCATCCTTCTTTGAAAAAAAGATAAAAATGTTTACTGCCGAACCCATTAACTTTCATCCCCTCACTCGCGCTGTCACGCTCGCCACATCACTGAAGTAGCCACTACCCTCCAGCGTCGAAGCCCACCACTCCCGCTCGTCTTCTTCCCTTGACCTTCCCAGATCCCCAACCGCCAGCAACACCAGATTCGACAGCCACCCATCGCCCGTGCCACCATCAGCTTCGGCGTATCATCCTTGAGCCTTGTCTCCTGCTTTGTCCGCCGTGTCACGCCCACCTGAACCCACCTCTAACTCGAGGGACGCGCCGACCTCTGCAAGTGCCAAACCCCACCCAAGCTCCACCGTACCATTAAATCGGCCTCTTCCCTGCATCACCCTACGAGCCGAGTGCCTCTCCAACACTAGCTCCGAAGCCAACGCCGACCCCACAACAATCGCCTTCCCCTTCACCCTCAGCTCAGTGCGCCAAACCCTTAGCCCGTGCTACCTCTCCATCCTTCCCCAGATCTCGCTCGGCCGAGTAGATGCATGAATTTTCTTTTTCTTGTGTAGTAAGTATATAAAAAGATATTTTATAAGATATAGTATATTGGTGTTGTGTGTGTTTATATCATTGTTATATATATGGATAATGTATAGAATGATTTAATGTATATATTGCATATACAGTTATGCATTCTATTTGTTATTCTTTTATACTTGAGCCGTACATATGTTGTTTTCTTTTATAGAATACATAATCTATACAGTATACTAGATTTGGAATGAAGTAGTGTATGTGTTTATTTACATATATTATATATATGGACATGTTGTTGCATTAAAGCTTATATGTTTTAAAATGGGTTTGTAGGTTGGCTGTGTTCAAAAGTCATTATATAAATATATGTATTGGTTGCTAGCACATGATATGTACAGGGTGCTACAGTAAATTTTACTATATAAGTTTATATTTGTACTATATAACATGGCGTAGGATATATAAGGAATAATAGTGATATATATGTTATTATATAAAATATATAGATATGTTGTATGGTATATAACTTATATATTAGTGATATATATTGTTGATTTCAAAGTGTGTGTGTATATGTATTTATATAAAATTTTATTTTTGAATATATGTTAATCTTTATATATGTGTGGAGGGTAGGTGTGAATTTTAAATTATTCATGTATTAAGTATGGATTCAGAGAACTTATATAAATTGTGATTTTGGGTAGTGCTTGTTTTTTCAAACATACGATAAAGGTTTATTTTGTTTAATATGGGTGTAAATTAAATGTTTTGAAATAAATTATTAAGATTTTTATTTTATCTTATTTTAATACAAGTTAATAGTAGACTTTAAATTTTATATGTAATTGTTCTCATCGATTTCTATCTATCAGCCTCGTCCGTCAGATTCGTGCAAATCTAGCTTTGCTTTGGAAGTTGTGTTTGCATTTCGTAACTCAATTTCATCATCTATCATCTCTAGCCTCGAAAGGTAAGCAATCACTCATGATTAATGTTCTTATATTTATTAAATTTGATTTTAATTGAAACGACAATTGAAATATGCGGCTGTTAGTTACTTACACTGTCATATATATGTTATTACCTGTATCAGTTCACCTAAGACATCTGACAACATTATCTGTTATTTACACTGTTATATATATGTTATTACCTGTATCAGTTTTGCCAAATTTAAATTAAAAATTCGGTATTTTGAATTATTCAAGTCCGACATGTGCGGATGCGAATGGTCCAAAATAGCGGGTCGTTACAATAAGGGCATCTTCATATACCACTCTTGGCGTATTTTGTAATAATTATATTGATCTATGCCTTGAAATGATTTGGGATTTTGCATCATGATTGTGAAAAAAATTGGTTTGAAATGTAATAAAGTAAAAGTTGTTTTTGAAATCTACGTTTGTTTCATATTCAAAAGCTTCTGATATTATTAATACCATTAACACTGTCATATTAAATCGCCAGAAGCTAATACTATAGATGACTACAGCATCTGTAGTGCTTAGTTTTGGACATCTAGATAGGGGATGTGACAATATGCCCCTAAAGATCTGCAATATGTTCCCCTTTCTCGGTAAGTGCAGAAACATTGAAGTATCAGAGTTTCATAGCAGCTAAATCAAGTATTCATTTCTACAAAGAGTTTTGTAACGACCCGGAATTTTTGACGTCTCAAGTTTTGAATATTAATTTTTAGTATTCAATAGTACGGTATTTCAATCAAACAAAAGTCACCGTTAAATAACAATTGGTGATAATATACCCTTTCTAAAAAACAAGATAATATTTGAATTTCCAGATTTTATTTATAAAATAAGAAATTGATTTAATTGGAATTTGTTACAGATATATATATTTATATTTATATATTCAGAACAATAGAATTTATATGTATATATATAAATTGAAAACAAATTCAATTCAGATTAGTACAGATGAAATACGAAGAATACATTATAAATAGAAAAGGAAATGATTTATGGAAAATATAATGTATTATAAATAGAAAGAGTTTAAAATTTGATTTTTCTTATAAATATTGTATATGAACATATTATTTAAGAAGAATGCATATATACATATATATAAGTTCAACAAGGAAAATTTTAGTATTTATAAACAAATAAATGTTGTATGCCATAAACTAAATAAAAATAGTATGTTGAAAACAATATATGTGATGATAGGCAATATATATACATATACATATATGTGTGTGTATATATATATATGAACCAAATAAATATAGTTTATTAAAAATAATATATATTTGAATATATATTGAATAATAAAAGAAGTAAATATATAAGAAGAGATTTATATATACGAAAAATAGATAATGATAGAAATGAGAAAATCTATAAAATCATTTCAAAAAGGAAATCATTAACAAAGAAATGTTTTGTTAGAGATGTTATTTTATACATTTAGAATGAACTAGCAAAAAACATTCATTAGTTTTGAATTTATACATTCAAAATATATAAAAAAACTAAATGTTATTTAAAATAGAAAGGCTTATAAATGACTTGGGTTATATGTATCAATATATATATATATATATATGTATGTATGTATATATATAGGAATGAAGACTTGAAGTTATTTTAAAACCACTTTATATTTCTCGGTTCCAAAAACATGCATACATCTGAGAACATGTAAAAATCAAGTAAAAAGAAAATCATGTAAAAGTAAGACAAAATTACAAAGCAGTAATGTAAGTTTTTCTTGGTAAAAGAATGAAAGAAAATATAAACATATGTATATAAAACATAAATATGATCAAATCAAAAAGTTAAATTAGTAAAAAGATAAAGTCAAATTTTCAAGTTGAAGACAAAGCAAAGCCTATAAATACAAGACAGGTAAAAATAGAAAGATAGAAAATAAATAAATCTTGATACATAAGCTTACCTGGCTAAAAGAGGCAAAGACCAAAACCTTTTTTAAATTTCATTTCAACCTCAAAACAAAATATCAACTCAAGTCACAAAAATTCAAATCAATCCATCAAAACATTATGCAGCACATCAAAAATTTTTGAGCCTAAAATCTGTACGTATAAATCCTTACATTCTTGCATAAACATATATATAAGCTCATGTGTAGCTTTAGTTGGGTTAAGCCTGTAAAACATAAAAATAAAACTGTAAACACAAAAGCTTTGTAAAATAAAAAAGAGAAAAGAAGTATCCTCTGTTCAAATCAAACCAAAGCAAGATTTTCAGAGTTTCATATTCTAAGCTAAAGATTCAAGTGGAAGTTTTCAAAGAATCAAACTATGTTAAAGGTGAGGATTTAAATTTTAAAAAGCCTGGAAGTTTTTAAAATATTTCTCTGTATGTTAACAGAGGTAAGATTCCATCTATGCGTAGGTTCAAAAATCTTTACTCTTTATACGATTCAAATTTGTAAACGATGTAAACTAATGAAATGTTCGTTTTCGAGCATAGAACATGCTAAAAAAAATTTGAAGCCTGACAATACTGTGTATTGAACAAAAATGTAATAATATAGTAAACAGCAAAGTTTGTCAAAATTTAATGTTGTCAAATCATTGAATCTGGTGTGCCGTCGTGTTTCTCATATCAAAATTGGATTTTTAGTGAAAGTTTCATGGTTTTTAAGGGTCTATGATGTGAGAAATTTAGAGGCGATCGGTTTTCATTCGAAAAATAATTTCGGGTAATGTGGTTGATGAGGGGAGAGGTGGGTTGGTCGAGGAGTGAAGTCATGAAGCAATACAACGAAATCAGTTCAAGGAAATGGTTACTGCACTCAGATCAAACCGTACTTTGAATGCAACCTCAATACAGCAACCAAACCAAACAAGGTCAACAAAGCATCCAGATTTTAAAATGATATGGTTAGGTGCAGGCACAAGCTTAGACAAAGTGAACATGTTCCAAAGTATATGAATGTGTATAGAGCATGAATGCATATATGCATACACACATTATTCAGGTTTGAAGACCAACTCGAGCTAGTATATTAGGAGCAACAATGACCAGCTCAAATGTGCATAATCAGACATGGTGAAAATGGCAAGCAATAGACTTCAAGTACAAAGCAACAACGATAGTCAATATCAAACCAAGCAGCAACAACACACATACACACAAAAAATATGTAAGTACATGCATATATGGTGATAAACAAGTTCGATACATAAGACATGAAGAAACACAAATGCATATGCTCATATGGTCCGAGCAACTCCAACATATGGAACCCGACTCAATAATGAAATGGTCAAGTGCACTAAAATATACAGAACTGAAGTGATAATGGACCAGAATATACACATCAAGGGGAACCATGGACAATGAAACCAGAAAAGGAGCTGACCAGTTTCAACATCAACAATGCAACCTAACATGAATCATTTCAGGCATAAACAAGAATATGAAACAGTGGCCAGCGCATTCAGTACGCAATGAATTCAACATCGTACTAGACAAGTGCAATCGGTTGAAAATTCAACAACAAAGTCTCAAATCAAAACATGTACAAGTGCGAAGAAAAATTGAACCACGCATGTATAGATGTATATAAGCATATAAAAATTCAACATGATTCAGACATGAACATAAGGGATGCACCTGTGAAACAAGAACAGGCATGAGCCCAAGCCAGCCAGTGGAATAAACTGAATTCGAATTAAATACAAAGCAACCTGACACCCAAACCAGACTTCAAATCAAATCTAAACAGAAAATGCACATGTATTCGAAGCAACCACCGCAATGCAGACCAGCTCATATGCAATTCAGACTGCAATAACAAAGTGAGGAGCATATATATGTGCGTGTGTGTGTGTGTGTGTGCTACAGCAATGAGCAGTCGAGACAAACCACACAACCATATAAGTCAACACTAACATGAAGTGCAAACTAGGATATGCATACATGAATAAACAGTGTTGTTCGAAAAACAAGTCAGCGCAGTTTCAAAGTGAAATGAAAATTCGAATATTGCCAGAAAATGAATGGAATGACAAGGTGGAAGATGAACAAGTCAAAGAAGAGAAAAGAATGGATCAATTCAAATATGATTGAGAAAATTCGAATTCATCAGAGGAGTATGCAGTAATACATCAACAAAGAACAGGTCAGAATTATCACCATCATTTAAGCAATAATCTAATGGTCGAGCAAACCGTTGAAGAAATCAAATAAAATATATACGAATGAGATTGTAGGATTTCGAATCCTATTTAACCCAACCTCATCATCGACTACTACCCATTCAAGTTTAAGCAATATCACAGAGAAAAGTTTCAAATCAATAATTCGAATCGGATCGAGTTCAAGGATATCAACGAGAATATTAAAGGAAATTACATACCAGAATTATTCAATTCGAACTGGCCAAAATTAAAGCAGCTGTTTGCAAATCAAAGAGACGATCGATCAACAAAGTAAGCAACGCGAAAACATTTATTCGATCGATCAACTAAAGTTGGCATCTTTCAATTTACAGAAGCCCTAAATTGTTGAAAGAGATACGAGGAAGCCATTTTCAAAGCAAAGGATACGGGCCGAAGAAATAAAAATCAAAAAGGGGACAATCTGTTTTATCCTTGCATTCTTTTTCTTTTGGGCGGGCATCAAATTGCCTTTGGGCTTTTAATTTTAAATTAGGGTTTCTGGTTTTGTTTGGTTGTTTTTTATTTGTAATTTACTTTTAAAAACTTTTTTAAATTCTAGTCGTGTGACTAGGGGACGAACTACGGTGGTGTAGTTCGATAATTCGCAACTCAGTGGCTGATTTGTAGCTGGGTTTTGAGCATAGAGTTAGGTTTGTCGATTGTGGATGTCACAAGTTTACATGTGCAAGCGTAGGTAGAGTTTTGTCGAAGCTGGGTAAATCTGGTTTATTCTATTTCTGCATTTATTATTCTGCTATTATCCGTGCTGCAATTATTTTATATATTTCCACATTAATTTTTGTAATTATTAGTTTCACCTTATTCACCCCCCTCTAGGGTGAAATCGGTCCAACAAGTGGTATCAGAGCTAGAAACAAAAGCCAATTTTTGTTTCAAAAATTTGTTTCTTCAAAAACAAATTATTGTTTAAAATTTTTGATTTTTTTTAAAATGGTTACTTTTAATAATGCTTTTGCTGAGGGTTAGTCCAGCATTATTCCTCGTATTTTTGATCAAATGCATTTTTTAAATTGGAAATTAAAAATGGAATTCTACTTAAAATCTGGTAATTTTGAATGTTGGGATATTATTGAAAATGGGTGTGATATAATAGACAAGAAAAATTCTTAGATTAATGCTCTTGCTATGCATATGCTATATTCTCATATTAATCAACAAAATTTGAAATTTATCTCCGATTATGAAAGTGCACAATAAATCTGGAATAATTTTGATGCAATTTATGGTGCAAATGTCAACAATGATGAGAAATCCTCCACGATCGACTCAGTTAAAGAAACGTGCTTAACAGGATTGGCAAAAGGCAGCAGCGATGAAGATTCAATAACTGATGAGATAAGTGATTTTCCATTCAATGATTTAGTTCTCTTGTACCGAAAGATAATTGAAAATAATAAATCTCTTGAGATTAAAAATAATAAGTTGAAAAGGGAAAAAGCTAAACTTCATCAAGAAATAATGATTTGGAAAATGAGCTTAAAAATATTAAGGAAAATAAAAGTTCTAATTGCAAAAGATGTTTGCACCATGGAAAAGAATTTTCCCGTTTTCATGAAAACATTCAAAAGTTAGAAAACGAAAGTGTATTTCAGGAGAAAAACACAACTGAGTTGATTTGTAAAAATAATATTGTGCAAAAAGTGTTGGATAGCTTTAAGAAGTCAGAAAGTTCTAAATATGCAATTTTTGAAAAGAAACTAAATGAGATCAACAAAAACTTCAAAACCCTTGAAAAAGACAACGGGATGTTGAGAAAATCTGAAATTATTCAATTAAATCACGAGTTTGAAAAGGAGGTTGAAAAAATCCAGGATTTTGAAAAAATTAAATTTAAAAAACTCCAAATTTTTGAAACTGAGATGTTAGAAATTGAGAATAAAATTAAAGAGCTTCGAAATGAAAATATGCGACTAAAAATGAATAGTCTTGAAAAGAGAGATGGTACCATTAGTTGTTGTTCGAAGCTAATAATGGAAATAAACTTTTAAAATCCAAAGTTAATAAACTTGAGTTGATTACTCGAAATTTTTTCCCTAGAGAAAAATCATTTAATATGCTTTTAGAAAATCAACTTTTTGTTAATAAAAGAAAAGGACTTGGATTTGAAAAAGTGTCAAATTTTGAACAAATGACTAATAACACTGTCAAACAGAAATATGTGTTAATCAAATGTGTAAAGTGTGAAAATATTGGACATAGCAAGAATAATTGTCAAAATATGTACAAACACAAAACCGTTAAACAAATATGGTTTTAAAAGGTACGAATATAAATGATTTGAAATTTAAAAAAATTTGGATTCCCAAGGGTACAATTGTAAATGTTAACGGTTTGTTGTATAGACAAATTTAGGTACCAAAGATTCCAACAGATAATAATAATGGTCCTGCATCCTTAATTAGACCACTTTCCTTCTCCAAAATTTAGAGACATAAGTGGGCTAAGGAACCAATTTGATGGAGATAGATTTCGAGTTGTTCTAAATAATTGATAAACTAAAATTTAAATGTTCCTTAGCCTAAAGTTTAGTTGGAGATCATCGCATTTTGGAAATCACGACATCAAAGGAAAGTGAGGTATGATCTCTCAACTCAATTTTGTTCACATATTGTTAATTATGTTTTGATGAACATTGCTGAAGTATTTCTGCCATCTCAACTTTGATTTTTGAAATTCTTAAAGTTTTGGAAAGCTAACCAATAATGCTACAACTTCTCTGTTTTTAATGATTCGCTTGGAATGACAAGCAAAACCGCTTTAATGAATTTTTGGAATGTGTGATTACTTTACTTGTGCTTGATATAAATGTACGTGCTGAAAAATTTAAGAATTGAGGAGTGCACTTTTTTTATAGCACTATATATCACCATGAATATATAAAATACAAGTGGTATCTAATATCATCTCATGTTAAAATCATTTTTGCAATCATTTAATTATTTATATTGATTTTCAACTTGAAGTCATTTTCACAAAACCCCATTACAGAAAATTGATTTTCACTTATTTTAATTTTTAAAAATGATAATCTTGAGTCTAAGGGAAATTCAAAAGAAAATTACACTGGTAATCTAATTGATAGAAAAACTACTAGTGGAACCTGTTTTATGTAGAGACATTCATTAGTTGCATCACATTTTTAGAGAAATTATCTGCATATTTCTCATTTCAAATGATTTTAAATTAGCAGATATTTTTTTATAAAACTCCTTCCAGAAAATAGTTTTTGTTGACCTTGTTTGAGATTAATCATTTTAGAAAATTTGATTTTATAATTATTTTTGGATTTGATCTTAAATGACTACATTAACTAATCTGACTCCCTACTGATTATCGAAAAGATAAATAGTGATTGAAAAAGTGACGTGTGTCGATATTAATCATATATTATAACTTGAGAAAGTATATTTAGTAAATTTCTTTAAAAATTTAAACGAGATTTATAATAACTTTTGACTAGTAAAAATTCCATGACCATCTCTATTTCTATCATATTTCTAACGTCCATCACCCATCAAAATCCAATATAGTATGTCAAGATGTGCTATTTTAAACAAGAAATTATTTGTTTTTATTCTTATTTATTTAACAATAAAAGCATTCAAAGTGTTCGCTCTCATTTAAAAGTCCTTACAGTTATGCATGGGTGAATTACATGGAATATTTGATTATGTGCTTTCATGCTCATTTAAAATTCCTCACGATTATGCATGTATGGAACATATATCAAAATTGATCATTAAATAGAAAAGTTGATTCTAATCCCATTTAAAAGTCCTCACGGTTATGCGTGGTTAGAAGATGCTTAAAGTATATTTTTTATATAAAAATTGGGAATACTACTAGTCTCATTTAAAAGTCCAAATGGTTATGTATGGTTAGGAGATATTCAAATTCTTGATATAAATATACCACAAATAGACACAACCATATGGTTTTACATCATCCATATCATTCAAAAGTGGAATATGCGCCTAACAGAGTATTTATGATTTTTGTTTGATTTTTTATTGAAATTTAATATTTATACTCGATTAGATATTAATGTTGTATTAATGTCTATCACTTTGTCTCTATTTTTCTAACACTATTACTCTTTTGTTTATAACAAAAGGGGAGAGAAAAGATAAGATTTTGGCAAATAAAGGTCAAATATTTTATTTTGTTTTTTTATTTGTGTCTAGGTTCATTTGCATATCTTTATTTATTTTCATACATATAGGAAGGAGGAGTTTTGTTGTAGAGAGGGAGCATTCAAATAGGAGAAGCAAATAGAATTCATCAATGACCAAATATATTTAATAAATTCAAAATCTTAAATATATGTTTGTTATCATCAAAAGGGGGAGATTATTGAATATGATAGTATACGATTTTTGTTTGATGATAATAAACATATATATATATATATATATATTCATTTAAATGTATTGTTATTGTACTATTTTATTTTCACATAATTAAATAAATATTTGCTGAATAAAATAAACAACACAGAATTTAAACTCAACTAGATATTTTATTCAAAAAAATATTTTATTACAATTTTTGAACAGCACACAATTTGAGCTCTCACTATATATACAACATTTCAAATTACAACATAATTTTTCACTATACAATTATCAATTACATTAGCACCTCACTGCAGATCACTCATTCACTCGTATTTTATCTTCGACTTTGCTCCAGTCTGAATCCAGCATCTGAGTTATCTACAAAATAAACACTAACTTGGTAAAATTGAAAGAGAAATATTTTTGTAGTGTAAAATAAAATGTGTTTTTGTAAATATTACTTGCCTCAGTTATTTGGGTTGTTCGTCATCATTTTCATTTTGAATTCATCAAACACGAATAACCTATGACATGCACAACGTATCACTATACATGCCATAAGGCCGTGCACACCAATATACACTTGATAAAACTGCAGGGACGGGTGAGCATAGAGTCAAACCCAAGCCGAGACTAGATTCAACTCAGGTGCAATACAAAAACATCACAAAATTATCGAGTATAAGTTCTCATGCAACAAGAATCCAAAACCAATATAAAACAAGCCTTGACCAAAAATTAAATGCGTACACATGAGAACGGACTTGACAGTGAAGTCATGAAGCAATATAAAGAAATCTATTTAAGGAAATGGTTACTGCACTCAGATCAAACCCTACTTTGAACACAACCTCAATACAGCAGCCAGACAAGGGCAATAAAGCATCCGGATTTTAAAATGATATGGTCAGTTGCAGGCACAAGCTTAGACAAAGTGAACATGTTCAAGAGTATATGAATATGTATAGAGCATGAATGCATATATGCATACACATATCAGTTCAGGTTTGAATACCAACTCGAGCTAGTATATCAAGAGCAACAAAGACCATCTCAAATGTACATAACCGGGCATGGTGAAGAAGGTAAGCTACAGACTTCAAGTACAAAGTAACAACCAGAGTCAATATCAAACCAAACTGCAACAATACACATATACACACATACATACATACATGCATACATACATACATACATATATATGTGTGTGTGTACATACATATACGGTGATAAACAAGTTCGATACACTAGACATGAAGCAACATAAATGCATACGCTCATATGGTCCGAGCAACTCCAACATATGGAACCTGACTCAACAATGAAATGGTCAAGTGCACTAAAATATACAGAACCGAAGTGATAACATGCCAGAATATACACAAGACTCAAGGGGAACCATGGACAATGAAACCAGAAAAGGAGCTGACTAGTTTCAGCGTCAATAATGCAACCTAACATGAATCATTTCAGGCATAAACAGGAGCATGAAACAGAGGCCGATGCATTCAGTACGCAGTGATTGCAACATCAAACTAGACAAGTGCAATCAGGTGAAAATTCGGCAACAAAGTCCAATTAAAAACATGTACAAGTGCGAAGAAAAATTGAACCACACATGTATACATGTATATAAGCATATAAAGATTCAACAATATTCAGACATGAACATAAGGGATGCAACAATGAAACAAGAACAGGCATGAGCACTAGCAAGCTAGTGGAACAAATAATTATGAATTAAATACCAAGCAACCTAAAACCTAAACCATACTTCAAATCAAAACTAAACAGAAAATGCACACATATTCGAAGCAGCCAATACAATGCAGACCGGCTGATATGCAACTCAAACTACAATGACAAAGTGAGGTGCAATATGTCAACTAAGAACCAGTCAGAATTACCACCATCATTTAAGTAATAATCTAATTTTGAGTAGAAGAAAGTGGGCAGGTGGCGAAATGTATAATGGTGTGCTGGTTTTAGGGTTTAGGGAAGTGTGGAAAGGGGTGATGAACGCAACCGAATTTTGATGATCGGGAGGCATCGAGTCGTGCCACACCTGGCATGGTGGTGGCATAGGACGTGGTGGGGGTATTGGTGTTGGTGGTAGCGGATATAAGCGAGTGAGGCGTTGGGGCTCTGGGTTTTAGTGTTCAGCATTTGGAAGTTACTAGTAAGTGTTGTTCGACTTTTAGGTGGAAACGCGGTGTCGATGGAGTTGGGCACTAGAGGATGGTGGGTCGAGTATGGCATGGAGAGTCGGCCTTGAGGGTGTGATCGTGACTGTCACTGGTGGTTCTGGAGTTGTGTTCATGTACCCACATGCACGCGTGTGTAGGTCGTCTCAGGCAAGGGATGAACGAGTCGTGGAGGATGGTTGCAATGGTTTGGGTTTGGGATTGGGTTCGGTCACTAGTCTCGTGTGTGGGTTATCGGAGAAGCGGCACATTTGGGTCGAAGAATTGGAGTATTTTGGTTTGGAGTGTTGTATTTTTGAACTAGAGATTGGGAAAAGAAAGAAAGGAAGGAGAAAAAAGGATGCGGGTATGATGAGTTGTTGGGCTTCGGCCCAATGCATTGAGGAAGAAGGTTCGTTTTTTTAAAGAAAAAATACTAACTTATATATATTGGTAAACTTTGAAATATTAAAACTTGTCCATACAAATCCGATTAACGCGAGGTTTGTTGCGATGGGTTCGTGACGACGAACGCTACGCCGGCATATGAACCATTGTCGACTTTGAATAAGTAAAATCTTATAGTAATTTGAAACAGACAGAAATTTAAGTATTCAATTTAAAAATAATATCGTCATTTTGAATTTATGTGACCCGTATATTGAAGTGTTTTGTCAGATAAAATATAATGACGATTTAATTTAATTTAATTACGATGTTTCGACATCTGTTTAGCAGAACAAACACCGTTCCGCTAGTTGTTTTAATTGGACCCCTATTGGTAGAATAAAACACCGTTCTGTCATTATTACTGAATATATCTGTTTGAGAACATTAATTAATAGAAATAAAAATCCTGTTCTGCTATTATATTTGTAAGGACACCAATTTATTTTTATGATATATTATATTGGCAATATGATGTTGAATCTATTGATGTGGATATCTATATCTGCTATTTTGGGCTTTTTGGAAATTGAATGGTAACACGATTAAGTACCATTGGAATTATTAAGCCTTCTTTTCTGATTTGGGGTTGACTTTGAACCAAAATATGTTTAAAAATGATTATTACTTATTAATGATATTTTAAAGTTGATTGGTAAGTATTTTGAAAATGATTTAAGGTAACTACTTTAAAAAAAATATTTAAAAAAGTATTAATTATTTTTTTCAAAGTTATTAATTATATAAATTGTTTAAGGTATATTAATTATTCTTTAAAGTTATTTTATAGTGATTGATTAAAGATAATTATTACTTAAGGGATTAATTAGTATTAAAGTATATTTATTTCAAGGATAAATTATTAAATATTAATAATGTTTTAAAAATAATATATTATGTGATAAACTTGTATAAAAAAATATTTTACTTAATTAGAACTTCGAAATTTTATATTGTAACTTTTTATGTATTATTTTGAAAATTATTGAATAAAGTTTTCAAAAAGTAATGTTATACTTTCATGGAGTAATCGGAGGCAGTGAGTGCCTCTGGGAATAGTAGCAATAAAATACATTAATGCATGTTTGTTAACACATTTCCCACTTCACAGTGAACGTCATAATGTTGCTCCAACAATATCTTCACGTAAACCTCTAGGGATTACGGGTAAAATTTGACGAAAGTCTCCTCCTAGAACTAATGTTATTCCATCAAATGGCTTAGAACAATCCCGAATATCTTGTAAAGAATGATCAAATTCCTCAAGTTTGCAGTAGGATGAAGATTGTTGCTGAATTTCCACCTTTGTATCATCAGCTCCCGTTTCTTTTGCACCATCACGTTCCTTTTCTTTTGCATCATGACCTAAGTTTGCTGCTGGGGGAGGATCAAGTGCTCCAAGTCCCACTATCTCCTTTGAATCGGCATGTTGTTTGGATGCCAACTCAACAGCATCGTCTGGCTCCATCTTAACAATCTTAATTCTTTTTGGTAAGTTAGCTGACACCTCCACTGGCTCAACTTTCACTGCAATTGTTTCCTCAATATTTTTACCCTTTGCTTCTCTCTTTTGAGCCACTGCTTTCTGTCATTGCGGAAATAAACAGTGAGGGAAGTAAACAAAAGTATTGTAGAAATTTGAAGGAGCATGAAAGTACCCGCTTCATAATGAAACCTCTTTTTGAACTGTGAGAAAAAAAATAAAGAAACAAAAAAAAAAACTAGTAATCATTTAACAGCTGCATACTGTGAGAAAAAAATGAAGAAACAAAAATGAAGAAACAAAAACAAACAGAGTTAGTAATCATTTAACAGCTGCATATACATCTTTACTCATACAGTTCATATGCAGATTGAAGAAAATGAGTAGAAGAGTTGTAAGAAAGAGGTGATGATGAAATAGTACCTGAGATGAAATAGCATTGAATGAATAAGAGGTGAGATGAAATGATCTGCTGCAGTAACATTTCTTATATAGATAGTGACGTATGGAAAGTGGATGGAAGAAAGTGGGCAGGTGGCGAAATGTATGGAAAGTGAGTGAGGTGTGCAGTAGCATTTCTTATATAGATAGTGATGTATGGAAAGTGGATGGGAGAAAGTGGGCAGGTGGAGAAATTTATTCAGCAATATCATTTTGTATATACGAAGTTTGCATCAGCATAGTTTGTTTTTCATGGTATAACCGTATATAATTTGGTGCAAAACAAAGTCATCAATATTTATTAAATAACATAGTCAAATGATCAAAAATCCTTTATACATGACAATAATGTAATCAAACTATGGACAGACAAACACAAAGGATCAAATGTGAACATAAGTAACACAGACTGAATCAAGCAGAGGAAAATCAAAAATCTATCTGGAATGGAAAAATGAGTAGCTATTGTGTACGTAGATGATAATGTTTAATTCTGTATAGAGTAATTATTGATAATACTATAGGTTTGCACTGCTATCATTATATGTGTCAAAATTGAAATTGCATATTAAACATTTGTTATGGAAGTAAATTTTGTTACTATTTAACTTACCTATTTTTTGTGGAAAGAAAAACACCTTCTTTGTTTTCTTTTACCTATTTTTTGTGGAAAGAAAAACACCTTCTTTGTTGTCTTTTTTAAAAATGTTAACATTAAATTTTGTGTATTATTTAGAATTTCTTTCTTCTTACTCTTTGATAATTAGTAAGTATAAATGATGGCGAACTGATATAATAGTAGTTTCAGATATGCATGTATTAAATAACATAGTAGTTTCAGATATACATAGCATGTGCAGACGAAAGGAAAAGAAAGCAGTACTTGAGGGTTGGAACTGTTAGTACTGAATGGAAAAAAGGTTAATATACAAAATTAAGTGGGAAGCATTTATTGAGAAGTGGGCAAGAAACTATTTTAGTGGGAAGTGGAGGTACGTGGAAAGTAACATGACTGACTAACGGAGTATTATCAGAAAAAACTGGAACATTTCTATCCGTTTGATGTCTTTCCAACTTTAAATCAGATGCGTTCTTTATGTTTTGTTTGTCTTCCGCTAACTTACACCGTTAAGTCCGCTCTAATTTGTTATATAGATGTTATTTTACACATTTAGAATGAAATAGCGAAAAAAACAATCATTCGTTATGAATTTATACATTCTAAATATATAAAAAATGTTATTTAAAATAGAAAGGCTTGTAAATGTCTTGGGTTATATATATCAATAGAAATATATATATATGGGAATGAAGACTTGAAGTTATTTTAAAACCACTTTATATTTCCAAAAAGATGCACATATATGAAAGCATGTAAAAATCAAGTGAAAAGTAAATCATGTAAAAGTAAGACCAAATTACAGGGCAATAATGTAAATTTTGCTTGGTAAAAGAATGAAAGAAAATATAAACATATGTATAAAACATAAAGATTATCAAATCAAAAGGTTAAGTTAGTAAAAAGATAAAGTCAAATTTTCAAGTTGTAGACAATGCAAAGCCTGCAAAAACTAGACAGGTAAAGATAGAAAGATAGAAAGAAAAAAAATCTTGGCACATAAGCTTGCCTGGCTAAAGGAGGCAAAGACCAAAACCTTTGTTTAAATTTCATTTCAACCTCAAAACAAAATAACAACTCAAGTCATAAAAATTCGAATCATCCATCAAAATATTATACAGCACATCAAAATTTTTTTCAGCCCAAAATCTATATGTATGCATCCTTACATTCTTACATAAATAAATATATATAAGCTTGTGTGTAACTTTTGTTGGGTTAAGCCTGTAAAACATAAAAATAAAACTATAAATACAAAAGCACTGTAAAACAAAAAAGAGAAAAGGAGTATCGTCTGTTCAAATCAAAACCAAAGCAAGATTAACAGAGTTTCATATTCTAAGCTAAAGATTGAAGTGGAAGTTTTCAGAGAATCAAACAATGTGGAAGGTGAGGATTTAAATTTTTAAAAGCTTGGAACTTTTTAAAATATTTCTCTGTATGTTAACAGAGGTAAGATTCCATACATGCTTAGGTTCAAAAATCTTTATCTCTTTATTCGATTCAAAGTTGCAAACAATGTAAACTATTGAAGTGTTTGTCTTCGAGTATAGAACATGCTAAAATCTGTTTGAAGCCTGACCATACTGTATATTGAAAAATGTAATAATACAGTAAACAACAAAGTTTTGTCAAAATTTAATATGGTCAAATCGTTGAATCAGGTATGCTGTCGTGTTTCTCATATCAAAATAGGATTTTTAATGTAAGTTTCTTGATTTTTAAGGGTCTATGTTGTGAGAAATTTGGAGGTGATCAGTTTCCATTCGAAAAATAATTTCGGGCAACGTGGTTTTGGAGGGGAAAGGCGGGTTGGTCGAGGAGTAGCATGGCGATGGGACGGAGGTGTTCACCATGGCGGAATGTCGACTCAGGCCTTGGTTTGAGGTAATGTGGTGGCTTTAGGGTTTAGGGAAGTGTGTAGAGAGGTGATGAACGCAGCCGAATTTTCACGAGGGGGAGGCACCGAGTCGTGCCGCACCTAGCATAGTAGTGGCGTGGGACATGGCAGGTGTATTAGTGTTAGTGGCAGTTGATATAGGCAAGCGTGGCGTTGGGGCTCTGGGTTACGGAGTTCCGCATTTGGATGTTACCGGTAAGCGCTGTTCGACTTTTAGGTGGAAACGTAGTGTCGATGGAGTTGGGCACTGGAGGATGGTGGGTCGAGTAGGGCATGGAGAATCGGAATTGAGGGTGTGATCGCAACTGTCACCGGTTGTTTTGGATTCTTGTGCACGTACACACGTGCACGTGTGTGTGGGTCGTCTCAGGCAGGGGATGAATGAGTCATGGAGGATGGTTGCAGTGGTTTGGGTTCGGTCTCTAGTCTCGCGTGTGGGCTATCGGAGAAGCGGCACATTTGGGTCGAAGGATTGAAGTATTTTGGCTTGGGGTCTTATATTTTTGAACTGGAGATTGGGAAAAGAAAGGAAGGAAGCAGACGAAGGGACGCGGGTATGATGTGTTGTTGGGCTTCGGCCCAAAGCATTGAAGAAGAAGGTTCTTTTTTAAAGGAAAAAAAACGTTAACTTACATATATTGGTATATATTTGAAATATTATAACTTGTCTATGCTCGAGGTTCATTGCAATGGGTTGGTGACGACGAACGTTACGTGGACATATGAACCATTGTCTAGTTTTAATGAGTAAAATCTTATAGTAATTTCAAACAGATAGAAATTTTAGTATTCAATTTAAAAATAATATCATTGTTTTGAATTTATATGACCCGTATATTAAAGTGTTTTGCCAAATATAACAATGAGTTAATTTAATTTAGTTACGATGTTTGGACATCTGTTTAGCGGAACAAACACTGTTCCGCTAATTGTTTTAATTAGACCCCTGTTGGCAGAATAAAGTACCAATCTGTCATTATTACTGAATATATCTGTTTGAGAACATTGATTAACAGAAGTAAAAATCTTGTTCTGCTATTATATTTGTATGGACACTTATTTATTTTCCTGATAAATTATATTGGCAATAAGACGTTGAATCGATTGATGTGGATATTTGTATCTGTTATTCTGGACTGTTTGGAAATTGAATGGTAACTTGATTAAGTACCACTGGAATTATTAAGCCTTCTTTTCCAATTTGGGGTTGACTTTGAACCAAAATTTGTTTAAAAACAATTATTACTTACTAATGATATTTTAAAGTTGATGGTAAATATTTTGAAAACGATTTAAGGTAACTACTTTAAAAAAGTTATTTAAAAAAGTATTAATTATTGCTTTAAAGTTATTAATTATCTAATTTTTTTAAGGTATACTAATTATTAATTAAAGTTATTTTATAGTGATTGATTTAAGATAATTATTACTTAAGGGATTAATTAGTATTAAAGTATTTTTATTTCATGGATAAATTATTAAATATTAATAATGTTTTAAAAATAATATATTATACGGTAAACTTGTATAAAAGAGTATTTTACTTAATTAGAACTTGAAAATTTTATATCGTAACTTTATATGTACTATTTTGAAAATTATTAAAAAAAGTTTTCGGAAAGTAATGTTACACTTTCATGGCATAAGCGGAGACAGTGAGTGCCTGCAGTTAAGTTTTTGATTGCTTTGGGACAGAGACGTAACCATTGAGCTATGAATCCTTGGTTGATACCGCGGTGGTGCTTTTCCAGATTTATTTGCTTTCCCAGATTTATTTGTAGGGTTTCAAATATTTTATAAATGAATGGTTTCGTGAATATACTTATCTGGTGAGATAGGCATGTGCTGTTTGATTAAGTAATTTAAATTTTATTGAAATTTAAATTAAAAAGGCTTAATGCTTTCAATGGGAAAGGAAACTTTTATTTGGATGATTTTATATTTGATAGTTAAATAACCGACTATCAATTCTAGACCCAAAGACAAAACTTTAGAAATATCCAAAAGAAACACAAGAATTATATGGTACCGTTACCGCTCGAGGTGCTATACTGTACGTATAAACTCGTTTCGTTCTTTTAGGATGTTTATAAGGAAATCTATCCACTAACGATTAGGAGGGGATCTCCTATCTTATTTTCGTCGCTGTATTTTCTAAACAACCGGGGTTGAGTTTACCGAAAATATCAAACGTTGTTTCGAAGAGACCGGAATCAGATAAGCTATCCGAAAATATTTCGATCCAACGAGTACCATTCCGAATGAAGATGAGAGCATGGAGTCGAAGATAGAGCAGTGAAGTGCAATGGCTAATCACTACTAGTCCCGAGGATTATTTCTAAACGGATATAGTAGGAATAGTGCCTTCGGTTCCGTCCTAACCCAGAATGCACTTGTATGGATGAATACTATCAGTACATTGTCATTGGAGGACAATGAGCATTCCAAGTGAAAATTCCTTTAAAAAGGTAATCGTAGCCTCTAACCTCATCAACCGGGAATGGTTGAAAAGTAAGGGAGATACAGCAAGGCTAAGTGAGTAGCACCCAATTAGGGTAAGTTTATCACCTTTCTAGACACCGTCGAATATTATATATTATGGATACGGTTGCATGCGGATGAGCTCTCGGAAAGGGTGGGAACACCCGGCTGATAGCATATTCAGTCTATCCAGGTTAGGGATAGTCCAGTCTTGTGTTGCAGGGGATCTCGGCATGGTCCTTGGTTCATTGTTCTAGACATGAACTATGATAGGTGATACCCCAATACCTAGTCATTCGTATGGAATCCGTTCTCCAATAAGCGCTGTACGGTTTTGATTGTACCCAACTATGCTGAAACGTGAGATGCAATCATTTCAGCTATTTGAATTAGTATTCGTACATAGACACTATTATAATATCATTGGATTTTCTGTAAATAGTGTTTGGTTAGTGTATGGAAAAATCCATTGTATTAATGTATGGTGTGGTCTTACGGGATACCATTGATTTTAAAAGGATTTGGAAAGTTATGACAAATAAAATTCTTTGTGAATTTAATTCTCATGCCGATTTTACAAGACTGACCCGGGCGTGGTTTTTCCTATATGCTCGGGTCAGACCGAGCATATTTCCAGGTTTAGCTGGAAGGATGGGAGCTTAAGGAGAGGAGCCGTAGGGCAAAATCGTATTCTCATAGATGATTATATTCCATTGTTTTTAGTTGTGTGTATCAGCAATTGTAAGGACAGTTGTTATAACTATCCGTGTTGAATAGGTTGTATATGATGATTCATATCTACATTTGTTATGTTACAGTTTTGTTTAATGTAAAGACTTGTTCTATATTAAAGATTATTCGTTTATGCTATGAGATTCAATGTTATTCTATATTTATTATATCTTCTTTCTACTTTCTTCCCTCACTATCCGCCTTCCCGTTCAATTTGGACTGGACAAGCGTGGTAAAGTGTCTATTCGAATTGTACGGTAAAGTGGGTCGTGAAAAATTTCTCGCATGTATTCTTCTTCATTGAGCTCAGCTCCATCCAATTCTCTCTTCTTCATCTCAATTATATGCTTCCATGCTTTAGTAAGTGATTCAAACTAATCCTCACCAAGAAAGCTTAAGTCATGGTAGATAAGGAGTTTGGCATTATACTATGATCAATGGGTCAAATAGTTCCTTAATTTTATTCCTACCAAACTCTTTAGAGTCTTTCACTTGGATTCAATTTGTTCAACCATTTATTTGCAGCCTTCTTCTCATGCTCTCATTAAAGAGCTTCAGTTTTAGAAAACTTCTCATCTAGTTTAACTTTTAGGCTCCCGGCCTCGACAACTTCTTTATAATATTTTTGTGTCATGTATCACTTCTAACTTGAGTCGTCTATTTCATATTGCTACTCAATGGACACTTTAGAGATTTTTCTTGCCAAATGTTAGAAAAATCATGTTGCACGAACATATCTTTGGCACATTCAAGGGAACTCTCTTTGGCATGCCCCGAAATCGTATGAAATAAGGGAAGGAATTTAAGCCCATCAAAGCAATTTTTTTGGAAAGTGGCCTTAATCTCGGCCAATTTCTCCATTGTAGAAACATCAAGAGTAGTGGAAGGCAAGGATGGATCCGATGCGGCAATTGTATGTTTACTTAATCGACAATCATGAGATTTTTTGGAGCTTGAAGAGCAAGAATGTTGTTCGTATGATCCGGCGACTTAAGGGCCACAGTAAGGAGGTTGTTCTTTGTTGTAAATAGAAAAATTAGACTTTTCTCCTTAGCATGATGTTTGGGATTGGGACATGTGTTTAAAGGAAGAGGATTCCATTCGGTGATAGCTTTTATCCCATCCCTCATCATTCTTCTTGCGTCGGCTAGACTCTGAAACCCGGTTAGATCGATGATACGTTGAAGAACTTCTTAAGTGATCAAAGGCCTGGGACTGAGATATAGCACCTATAAAGACCAAATATGAACATGTGAGTAATCATTTCCTGAAAGACTAAAGAAGAATGTGTAGTGGAGTGCACGTGCATGTGAATGTCCTTGTGTTCCTCGTTAGCAGACCGACGGCTGTAGCCTTGCTCATCGACGTTTTCTCTCCTTTATTAGAAGGACAAATGCCTTTACCACTCCTACTAGGAGAATTGAGTCCTTCAATGTTGATATTTGGAAGCCATAGGTCATGATATCATCTAGAATTTGGAGATTTGAAAATCCATTCAATGAACTTTCCAAGTGTTTGGAAGACGAGTCCTCTTCAAGAAAAGTAATAACGAACTTTAGGTCCATGGTAGTCTTTATCTAGTTTGTACATCATCCTTTTCTTTGGTAGGTGTTCGGGATTGTGCACCTTGCGATGGTTCGACCATAGGTACCAACCCTGGGCTTGCATCAACATCGCCGGATTTGTTGGCATGGGAGTCCCTAATCTTACCCTCTTTAGTGTCGTCCCGAGCCCACTCGATTGGGGGCACGATGCGATTGATAGCATCTGTTCTTTGCACCACAACATTCCTCGAAAATGCTACTCTTCCAGGGAACCCGATGTTACGGCCTTCCTCCAACAGCCCATATAAAATAGGAACTCATCAATTACAAGAAGTTTGTTGTACCTATCTTCAACAGGGGTAGCACGAATGGCGGTGACTGCCCTTGAAAAATTAGTGTCTTCAGGACGTAGGCAGATACCTGAAAAAATTCCAGATGTTAGTAGATTCAAAGGAAAGGTTACGACTTGGATTTTCAAACTTGAGAAAAAAATGAAGATAATTCTTATGTCCTTCTAACCATCACCTCGCAAAGCCGAAACGACATTGTACATAAAACCACTTATGCTTAAACAAAGAAAGTTTATTCCAAGCGCCTGTCAATACCTGGCAATTCAGCGAGGGTTCAAGAAAAACATAATAGGGACCTCACAATCGCCATTTGAAGTTCTAAATGAATCTTATGTCTTCAGGAGTTGGCGGACGGAATAAAATGCTCATAAATAGAAAGAAGGTTCCATGTATAAAAGCATAGTTGTTTGGATGAAGTTGAGTGGCAGCTATTCCAAGGTATCTCAGCATCTCTCAAATAAACGAGTTAAAGGGCAGTACGCATCCAGTCCAGCATATAAATTTATTACACGATGTGTACCCTGCCAGTGGCAAGTGAGGCCTATCATTTATTAAAGGGACCAAGATATCTATGAATGGAATTCCATGAATAGAACATAGCTGGCGAAGAGTAGCCTCACCAACTGTGAGTCTACTAGGTTATATAAAAAAATAGCGCCCTTAACTGCATTAGGAGTAGGATTTATATCCTCCGCCGGGAGGATCGAAACATCCAACTAAAGGTCTGCCGGTGGGCTAGAAACTTCCGTCTGCTCTACTTGATAGTTGGGAAAAAACCTATCGGATATAATTGCAGAACTTGATTTTGCTTCAGAGTCAATGTATTACATCGTCGGATCAGAAGAATACCCACTAAACGCTCATAGCGTCTGGAATCCATATTTGCTATAATCAATAGATAATCGAGGTTAGAAAAGTTAACTTCTTCCATCTATGCTAAGTGTGAGCTAGTTTAGTGCAGTGAAGTGCAGTGTATAACAGATAGAAATAGTTTAAAATCAGAGAAACAAAGTAAAATGACGAGACTTGAAAATTCAACCAGTGTGACTGTCATTGCTCACCATCTCAACTGGCAAAAGGATTGATCGATTTTGCAAGCTTTGGAATCGACTTTCGGCATACCAGAGTGTGAAATTTGTCATTGAAGTCCATATGAAAGTTTTAGTCTTTATTGAATGTCCTAGGATTTGATTGTTCAATCTCAAGTTCGACGCTGAATATGCATGTTTTACTGATCATCATCATCAATTTTTATCCAAGCTCGTTGAGGTAAACTAATGGTGACTATTTGAACAAGTTAGGTTGAATTAGTTACAAATTCAAAGGGCCAATCCTTAACTTTATTCCGATCCCGATGAATATGTCGATTCCTATCCCAAAAATCTCATACCAATCCCTCACTTCGACCAAGGAATATCAATCCCTTCATGCTTATTAAGGTAGAGTTTGGTTAATTGTGCTTAAGTCAATACAGTGCAATTCTATTCACAACCGATCCCTATTTCATAACCATGAGTGAACCCTTAGCAAAACATTTCCTATCGTTCCCTCGCCCAAGCTCCTAACATCGGTCCCTATACAACCATGCTCAACCGATCCCTCGCTTTTAGCCGAGTTTGCTAACCCTTTTGCATAATTCAACACCGCCGATCCCAACCTAACCGATCCCTACGTCTATAGTAGTCCCGTATGCCGATCTCTCTATTCCTCTATTCCTAACCACACTCTCTTCCTTTTTACTCCTCTCTTCTTCCTTCTTCTAACTTAATTTACCGAACTCTATTCACTAATCGCTCATCTCTTCTAGGTCACTTGTCATCATAGCCTGGAACGCTTTCATAATTACCGACAACTTGAAACCCAAAATCTCGTCGTATGATCGAAGGTTGTATGTCAAATTCTTACCTATATGAAAATATGAATGTTTGAATTAAGACGGAGGTGAGTATTTGTAGATGATTGAATTAAAAGGGAAGGAGAGGTGAATTTGTGGGTTAATTTGTATGGTGGATGGACTTAAGGTCAAAGTTAGGAATTTTGCTTTTATGACGAGGGCTCGGTTCAAAAGCAAGTAAAAAAGAAATGAGAATAGAATGGAAGAATGGTTAGTATATATATGGAAACGGGTTCGGCCCAAAATGATGAGTACGTAACATAGAGTTAGGGATCAGCATACATATAAGAAGACCCCTACAAAAGCTTTAAAATGGGAGGGAAAACAAAAATGGTTGTAAGATTTTAGCTGTAAGCATGAATATATATAAAGTGTTATGAAAGTTAGCAACGACATGTTTGTCCGTACACATCCGGGAGCCAACGACAAAAATGTGTACATGAGCACGCCCATGTATGACTTAAAAGTTCAGTTTTTGAAATTAACAGAAATTGAAGTCAAGCTTGAAACATTTGAGTTCAAAGAAAAATTAGATTAAAAAAACTTGCCAGTCTCGAAGAGCCGAATTTATATATATATATATATATATATGTATATATCATTTGATGGGATTGCTGCTTGATTTATATTATTGGAAACAGACCAAGCGTCATGGCTATCAATGAAAAATTCAACGCCTTATGAAAACGGTTGGACAAAGAAATAACAACCATTGAATAAGCTAAATAAATCTCTTTTCGATGATTCAACTTATTTTAATTCAAAGCATGTCATTTTAATCACAAGACGTACTTTGGGGAGGCAAGTGTTTCCTGGCAATCTAACCTGGCTATATTATACCGATTGCTATAAAGGCCAACGGCACTAGAGCAATGATTATGAGACAAAGAAGTTAAGTACATATGGTTATATAAAGTCAAAATTGAATGGAATTGGTAGATAAATAGGATAAAATGCTTAAAATATGGAATATAGCTTAGTGACTTGAAGGGATCGATATGGATATGCTCCATTGAGAGGGATTGACACACTTTAGTTCATAAAGAAGGGCGAGGTAAAGTTGAATGAGGATGGATCGACATATTTTATGGAAGAGGATGGGACATATTTCATTGGATATGGGTCGGTGTTCATCAAAGTCTGAGTACTTTCTCTCATACAATAATTGTTGTCTCGAGATTCATGAGAGTTCAAAGCATATGAAATTTGGAGAGCAACGCATATGGATCCTAGGGAACATACCCTAGGGATCGTACATCAAATGGACGAAGATGGAGGGATTGGTATACACCCCATGATAGGGATCGGTAGAAGATAGCACACAAGCAATACTGAGTCAAAGATCTTATAATAACTTAGGCTCCTTTGGTCCAAATTATATAAGATTTAAAGGGCCAACGTATTTGAGCATGCAGAATCCATCATAGGGATCGCTGCTTGAAAATCAAAATAAAGGAATCGGTAACGATCCCTCTTCATTGGAATTTGGGCCTAGCGACCCCTCTAGTGGGGCCATGTGGGTTAGAAGGTTCTATAGCCGAAGTTTTAAAAAGATTGCTGGTTATCTTCACCTATAAATACTGGCTTAATTGGTCATTCTGAGGATCTTTATGTTGCTGGTTACTTTTGACTTCATTGTAATCAAGTGTTCTCAATTCTGAACTATTGCAATCAGATTCATAATTGATCAATAAAGTTAATCTTCAAAGTAGATGTAGGTATATAATGACGAACCATTATAAATCTCTATGTTTTTTATTATTGCTTATTATTTGTTGTTAGCTTAATTTATTTCTCACTTTTAATTTTACTTTCTTCACTTACTTCTCTAAGTTAATCTATTCTTGAGTGTTTGTGACTAATTTGGCTGCAAACTGGTTAGCACTATGACAAATTTCAGGATGAAATTCTTTTAAGATTGGATGAAATTCTTTTAAGAGGTGAAGAGTGTAACGACCCAGAATGGAATCTCTATTCAAATGAATATTTAATTATATTTTTATTATAATAAATAAATGTATTTTTATTAAAAAAAATAGACTTATTTTTAATATTAAATAATGTGATAAAATTGTTCTCAAATTACATTTACTAAATTATATATTTCATGGAAAATAGAAAATGCAACCAGAAGTTATTTTTCAAAATCTTGATTTTCATTTGTTAAGTTAACTGAAATGTTAAAACACTATTGTTACACTAATCTACACACTGCAAACTATTTTGTCAGAGAATATATACATGTACATATTTTTTTTCACTTAAGCATATGTACACAAATAAATAAGTAATATTTTTATACAAAAATGTGCATATTTTAACATTTAAATATATTTATCTCAGGAATAAAAGACAAGAGTGCATGGGATGCATAGTTTAGATGGTAAGGGGGTTAGTGTGGGCAAAAGTATGGAAGGGGGTTATGGGTTGCATGCATATGTATATATATTATATTTAAGCACTTATACATTTTTAAATACTTTCCTAAGCCTATATATATCCCTTACCTCTCATCTTTCTCATTTTTCAGTCCTTCTGTTCACTTTAAAATCTTCCTAAAAGTTGAAAATGTTTTCATGGCTTTCTACATATTTTTTATGTTATAAAAATTTAAAATTTCCACTTTATAAGTCCTTCCATAACTTGTTAAAACCCTTCTTCATCCATTTCTTCACTTCCCATTCAAATGCAAGCACTATCATCCACCTATCCTACATGGCCGAGCCCAAATAATGCATAGTCGGGCCTAAAATATCCAAGGTCGAGCCCATTTTGAGAGCGTAGGCATCCAAAATCTTCATTTTGCAAAATTCTAGCTTAGATCCAAGTTTTAGTAAAAGTTTGGCTTCAATTAACAAGCTTCGGTGATTAAAAATCTCATTATTGGAAACGATATTGACTTGATTATATTGAATTACATGTTGTAAATACAATAGTGCTTGTTGTGTTGAAAAATCATGTTGTTTTGATGACATACAGTTATAAGTTTGTGATTGAGTATGGATTTATGGTTTGGATGGTGAATGATATGTTTGGATATGGATATATAAATGGTTGGTTATGATATGATGGTAATGTGTTTATGAACTCAAAAAACAAGTGTATGTGATGAAATTATTGTGAAGTTAGCACCTTGAAAAGTCGCAAAGGACTGAAGATCCGATTTGAAAACAAACTCTTTTTTCTAGTTTTGGACTTTGAAAATGTTTTCTAAATTTTCACCTTTTTATTTAAGTTTTCAAAACTTTTCCATTTGTATTTTCAAACATGCAATATCTAGAGTTAAGGTGGAGTTTTCACCTAGAAATCAATTCTAGCGAACTACATGCAAAGCGATAGCCGCTATGGATGTTGTTCGGAAAATTTCTCGATTTCAGGTTTTAATGTTTTTACTTTTAGATTGTTTTTTTTAAACTCAATTCAAACTAATCAAATAAGTCAAAAATTTAAGTTGATAATTTATTTATTTAATTTATTGATTAGGGTAATTATTAATTAAGTAATTATGTATTTAGGTTAAGCAACTAGAGTTTAAGAAATTATTAAACAAATTAATTATTTTTTATTAAGAAATTTTAAATAATGATTAATTAAGTTAAAAGAAAAATATATTTTCTTTAATCAAATTTATTTACTTTAGTTAATTTTTAAACTAGAGTTAATTAATTATTATTTAATTAAAGTTTAATTATTCACTTAATTATTACTTAATTAGGGTTCAATTATAAATGAATGTTTTTAAATTAAATTTTAATTAATTTAAGTTTAATAATTGATTAATTAAGACTTTGAGACCTAATTTTTACGTAAATAAATTAAAATTCAAATAAGAAAAATTAGGGTTTAATTATGATTTATTTTTGATTTAGTTAAGATTTATTAAGGGTTAATTAAGTTTTAACCTACAATGTAATTGAGATTTGTTCATTTTAAAAGTTCATTAAAACTCTATCGGTTAACTATTTTAAGCCAGTTTCTTATTAAGTGAATTGTTTTTAAACCGAAGGATCTCCTATCTAAGCACTAAGTAAGCCTTATGATAGGGAAACTATATAACATCTACTAGCTGAACAAAACACTACTCTGCTATTGTAATAACCTGGACATTCACGAATTTTGATTGATTGGTATGTGTTAACTTCTTTTATACCTGTCGCTGTGTGATGCCATGTTAACTGGATAAGTAAATCAAATAAAAAGCATCATTGTGGTCATTAAGCCTCCATTGATTTTGTAAGGATAAATATTTCGTTTTCTTTTTGAATTAGTTTCAATGTTATTGCATTTGGACAAGATATTTAAAGAATCGTTTGACCATTTTACTAAAGATGAATTTAACTAATGAGAATGATTTCCTAAGTTATAAAAATAAGTTTTTATAAAGAGTTTTATAAATGAATTTGGAAATTTATAAGGTGTCAAGTGGGTTTGAGTTTTTAAGCAAAGAAGATTTCATAAATTAGGGAGATTTATAAAATGGATTGCTTATTAAAGGAAGTTAATTTGATTTAAGGTTATTTATGAAGTTGTTTTAAATATAAAAGGTTTATAAAGAGTTTTATAAATGATTTTGGGGTATTCATAAACGAAGTTTTAGAAAATGATTTGGATATTAATAAAGGGAGTTTATAAAAAGGTTTGGATATTTATTAGAAATTTATAAAAAAAAGTTTGGATATATATAAAAGGAATTTATATAAATGGTTTTGAATGTTTATAAAAGGATTTTATAAATGGATTTAGAAGTTTAGAAAGTATTTTGAATTGGTTTTGATTTCAAAATAAAAATAGATGCCAGGAATGAAATAGATTTATTTAAAAAAAGGATTTATTAAAAGAAATATAAAAAGAATTTGAGATCTGGGTTTTTCTAAACTGACCTTTTCAAAATGAAGGTATCGTATATCCATTCCACACTTAACACCTAAGACGGTGTTTAGGGTTATCCTCGCCTTTATTTTAGACAACATTTGTATAATCCTTGTTAACAAGATTTGAAAGTAAGCAGTTATTTGCAAATGTTTTGTGAATATATTTATGTCTGAAAGATATGTATATGTATGTTTTAGACCAAAATTTTTGAAAGTGATTTATTAAATAAAGATGTACTTGAGGCTTAGTGGTTGCCATCGATAAATAAATCAAAAATAAAATTATCTGTTGTTTCTTATTTGATAGTTAAATAATCGACTATCAAATCTGGACTTGTTTTGACTTAGGAGGTATGTCGGATATATTCGAGTTCCTCAATGAGGACTTAATTGCTTAGTGCATACTTTAAAATTACCAGAATTAAGTTAGCTTGAAATTATCGCTTAGTTTGGAGACACCCGTCCTGATTTATCCGGACCACTCAAAACTAATAATGAGCGATGTTAAATCATTTTGAAATATGTTGTGGAACAATACAATTCTTCTTGAGAGCAGTTCCAAAATGGAAGATAGTAGTGTGGAATGTTTGTTTGATTCCGGAATAACTTGCATGGATCAATGCTAGCATTGTATCACTGCATAGAGTTCGGTATCATTCCAAAATGGTCTGCTAAGTGGAAGAAAGTGAAGACGTGATCTCACGAGCCTCAAAAACAAAGAAATGAAAAAACTGGGTATGCAGCAAAGCAATGTGGTCAACTACCATTAGGAGTCGCCATCCCATTCTACATTGTCCATATTCGAGCTTTTTTGCATACAAACACTGCTGTGGTATAAGGCCTCGGCGTCAAAATGGATGAGGTAATCCGATTCGCCATGTTAAAGGGGCAGCCGACTCTGTGTAGCTAGGTACAAGAAGTTCTTATCAGACTCTATTGCATTTTCTAGGATTGTACCTTCGGAGGGCAGTCCCATAGCTTACCATAGTATGGAATCCATCTCCAATACGTGTCATTACGATTTTGATTCTAGAGCCTAATACGCTAGAATTTAATATGGTAACAATTTCAGCTATTTTGGATATGTATATATACTCTAGACATTTTTATAATATCATTGGATTTTATACATAAATGTTTTGGTTATCGTAAGGTAAAAACCCATCCGTGTTTGTATGTAGTGTGGTCTTGTGAGATACCTTTGATTTCAAAAGAGTTTTAAAGTTATAATTAAGTTTTTTGAGTTTACTTACACCAGACCAATGTATGACCTGGAGTTTACTTTCTTTTCCTAAATTCTTAGGTGCTCATATTTGAATGGAAAACCAAGTAGTTCAAGATTTTCCATAGATTTACTAAAAGGAGTTTGGAACAGCTGGCTTCGATGATAGCTAGTTGTTTTTCTTGTTTTCCACTGTAATATACATATATTATATTCAGTTAGGTAGGGACAGACTATTATAACTATCCTAGGGTAGAATTTGTATTAGTATAACTCTGATGTAACATTTTTGAAATGACTTTGTAATATATTATGTTGAGTGATATATAATGTCCCATTGCATTGTGTGATTCTAGGTTGTTAGTTTCTTCTAATCTATCTTTTCTTTCTTTCAACCTTAATGATCGGTTTTCCAGCACTTGAATGCTCGGCAAGCGATACAGCGGGCTTATTAGTTCGATATTCAAGGGACGAAAATCTGGTTGTTACAATCCCTTTGAGTTGTTCTATAATGACCCATAAATTTTAATGGGTTTATTTGCGTAATTAACTAAATTTGTGTGAAATTTTAAATAATTGAATTTTGAAATAAAAATTTGATATTTGTGATACGTCTATTTAAACATAACAATTGGTAGATTTTCATCAGATAATATGGAAATTTATTTTATTGTGTAATTCCCTTTCAATTTAAATTAGTTAATATTTGATGATGATAATAAAATGTTTTCCGAACCCGAATATTTTTGTATAATAAATTTGTAAATCATCTTCTGAGTGAGATGTCGTGTTTCATTTCTTTAAATTTGGACTTCTATTGCTCCGTCTATCTTAATTCTGACGAATTAGTAGCATTTTCCGATACCGATATCGACTTTTGATAGAAGGATCATATAGCTGATATTTGTATACCATTTTGATCGTCTCGTCATGCTGATCTCTGCGGTATATTCATTTCTATATTTTGAGGTTTGATATGCAACTATGACAATGAACGGTTCACCGTAGCGGTACACATTTTGACTTTACACCTTCTCTTGTTTCCACATCTATAACGTGCAGCCCAAAACAAATAATTGATTACTCTAATTATTTTTCTAAACAACGAATGGTCGTTGCTTTTATATTTTTTTGGAATTTAAGGGTGCCAATTTCTATCCCTAACGTTCAATTTATTAATGTTGGTTCGTTTCGTTTCCTCTGTTTTTGGTTCAACATTCATTTTGAAAATATATACGCGAATAAATCAAAGTTATGCTGCCTGTTCCTGAAACGTGCTTATCTCTCCTGCCATGCCTTGTACTCCACACAATCGAAGAGGCGGCCTATATATATATATATATATATATATATATATATGTATGTATGTATGTATGTATGTACATATGTATGTATATGTGTATATATATATATGTATATGTATGTATATTCTTTTTCTTCTCTTCCTTCACCTCTGTAGCTCGAATAATCCTCCACCCCCGACGGCAACTATTCCTCTTCCTCATATCTCCGCCTCAACCCATTACAGATCGGGCTCAGATAGTCAGGCCGCCTTCCGTGCTTCTTCCACGCACACGCAACCATCGCCTCATCAACCCAGAGCAACCTGCCTCCTCTCTCCTCCTTTAGCCGAGACCCAAACCTGCACCCCTCATCATTATTCGCTGACTCGGCATGCACCGCTTCGGCCGCCCTCTTCCTCCGCTCAACATTTCTTCCGCAAATCCAGACTTCCTACAACCCAGTCTGAAAAAGGGCTATGCTGTAGGATCATGTAATATGGAATAACGGAATAGTCTAGGTACATAAAGTAGGTAAATGCAAGGAGACACCAGGATTTTATACTGGTTCGGACCTCTCGTCCTACGTCCAGTCCCTAAGCTTCACTTAGGAATTTCACTAACTAACACCCTCACTTCACCCGGAGGAATAGGTTTACAACTTACCCGAACAGCCGAACGGGATTTCTTGCCTCAACTACCGAAGAGGACTTCAACTCAATTACTAAAATACAATATTCGACTTGTTGTGTTTTTGTCAACACTAATGAGTCTAATGTAGTACAATATTCCTATAATCTTATCCTCGAGAGTATGCAATGTGTTTGTGTAGATTTTGGAAATGTGAATTGCTATGAATCAAAAGAGTGTTATAAACAAAAACAGTAATTCAAGCAATAGATTGGTGATTGCTTTGAGAATATCTAGAGAATATGAACAAGAGAATAGTAAGATTAAAGCAAGAGAATTCGGTAAATTAAATGATGTTAGAATCATGTATATATACTTGTAGAAGAGGTGCATTTGTTGTCAAAGGTTGCAAACAAGAGATGCTTCCATTTCCATTGATGAATGGTTGCAACTCTTGGGAGGAAGAAGGTGTCTTTTCAGAGAAAATTCGCAGGTTCAAATTCAGTCAACTGAAAATATGAAGTAAAATTTTCGGGAGCAAATTCAATCGATTGTGCAGGAAATTCAGTCGACTGAAACTGTGCATGTGTATAAATTCGTTCCAGTTTCAGTCGACTGGTTGTTCCTGTTCAGTCGACTGAACTTATAAAATATGCACAGTGAAAACTTAATTGAAAATGAAGTTTATAAAATGTTTTCTAGTGTTCGTGCAAGGCTCTTGAGGATAGATTTTAACAATAAATCTAGACTAAGACATATATATAAAAAACATACTTTATGTTTGTTTGGTCTTCATCGATCTTCCTTTAGCATTGCATATATTTCTTCCTTGTTTGTTAAAGCACATTGTCATTGATCAAAATCTTCGCGTATCAACATTCTCCCCCTTTTTGATTGATGACAATACTGATTTATTGGAGAGATGTTTTTAGTTATTTTCTCCCCCTGAATGTATGCGCTCTCTTTCCTACAAAACAAAGTTAGTACCATAGATTTTCTCCCCCTTTGTCATCGACAAAAAGGAAGAACTAACAGTAGTAATAATTTATCAAAACAATCACTGAAGCATAGAGAATATTTGCATAATCATGGCTTAAGAAAAGTAAAAAATGTTGTGACAAACAAGCATAAAATGGCTATTTATACAAGCCACTAGAAAGTTAAAAATACATATCAAACCAAAAAATTACTCATCTCTATCCCTGTCATATGAACCTTCTCTTCCCGTTGGTTCACGTATGACGGGTCCTCCTGTTGGTGGTCTGTGTGCTCTTCCTCCTTGGCCACAACTAGCTCCGCTTGCGCTGCTACTTGTATGCTTTTCGGATGTCGTCCATGTAAACGTAGGTGCCAGACGTTTGCCGCGAGATGTTGAAGCAGTAGTGGTTCTTGAGAACGAGATTGCATCCCATAGCTTGTTGAAGAATCCTTTGATTTTGTCAAGCTTATGATCTACCTTTTTAAGACGAGTGTCAAGAATTTGTTGATTTCTTGACAATATCCCCAAGAATTGGTTGGTAGTGAAGCTTGGGTCAACAAGACGAATTTCATCATCTTGCTCGAGATGTTCTTCATGGTGAGGTTGAGGAGGTTGTTGTTGTTGTTCTTGATGCCTTGCTTCCCATTCGGCGAGTGATATTATGCGAGGAGGTCGAGATGGAAGTTGCATTAGGCTTATGGTCCGGTGGTTAATTTGATGGACCATTGTATTCTCCGACTCAGGTAATGGCGTATCGACATTGAGGAGAAGTCGCATGATGTACTCTCCAAAGTAGATAGTGCGCATTTTGCCATTATTAAAAGTGAGAAACTCATCAAGAATAAGCTGTATCCAATTGACTTGTATATTGCCAAAAATAGCATATAGAGCTCGATAGTTATTTGGGTAGACAATTTCGTACGAGCCCGTGCGAGGAGTAATTGTTCTCATTAGGGCTTTATGGAGGATTCTTGCCATAGGTCGAAGAGAGGTGGACTTAAAATCTCTAAAGTTGATATTATCATCCATAAATCGATGGTTTATGTTATCGCGAATATGTGGATTGAATTCTATCTCCTCTAGCTTTCTCCCGACATTTGGTGATTCTAAAATGTGTGCTATTCTATCAAGGAAAACCAAACTTTCTTTCCACATACCATACTCCAAAAACTATTGTTTGGATTTTTTGGAGTTTGGTGTCCAAGATTAAGATTAGCATAAAATAATTTGACCATTACATGATTTATGGCATGGTCATTTCTTTTCAAATCTAAAAGAGAAGTTAAACCTGCTAGATCTGTTAATGCTTGGATGTTGTAGGTTTGAAAGCTTTGGAAATCAACGAAAGAATGCTCGAAAATTCGGGAATTCTTCATCTTATTCCATCTAGTGACAGTGGTTCCATCGTAAAGCCATTGTGCTATTTGAGTATCAATTGGCTTGGAGGATGAAGAAGATGAATCTCTTGATCTCTTTGGTGCCAATTGGGTGAGATTTGAGTGGATTTTGAGGAATTGGGGGCTAGGGTTTTGAAATTAATTTGGGGTAAACCTCTTACTAATTCATTTTTAGAAAGTTTTCTAATAGTTTTAAAATTTATATGACAAAATCTTTTGTGCCATAACCAAGGATCATTATCTTTAGCAAGTAAACACATACTTGAATTACGATTAATATTCATATTTAAAACATAAATATTTCTATCTCTATTTCCTTCAAAAACAAGATTTTGGTTTTGATCAAAAATACTACATTTATTATTCGAGAAAGTTATTTTAAAACCTTTGTCACATAGTTGACTTATGCTAAGTAGATTATGTTTTAAATTTTCAACTAATGAAACATTTATTATAAAAGGTAAATTTGATGTACCGTAATTGTTCACATCTCCTTTGCCAATGATATAGCCTTTTGAATTGTCTCCGAAGATAACCGAGCCACCATCAAAGTATGTGATGTTTGTAAGCATATCTTTGTCTCCGGTCATGTGTTTTGAACAACCACTGTCTAATATCCATTTCTTCCTTTTGAGTGGGACCTGAAAATAAATATGAAATTATTGGTACCCACTTTTTAATAGGGTCCTAAAAAGTTAGTATTTAGGAAACCAAACCCAATTTGGTTTAGTATCCTTTTTATAAACATAGTTTTCATTATGATGAACAATATCCATAAATGTTTTAATATATTTATTTCTTATTAATACATTGTTAGTCTTTGGTACCCAAATTTTAACTACCTTGTTTTCTCCTTTTGTTTTAATAGGTTTCTTTAGCAATATTTGTTGTTTTGAATCCATATTCCTCTTAAAATTTGTATTTTTCTTTTTAGGAATTTTTGACTCCTTTTTATATCCTAATTCATGTTTACTTGAAGAGGATTGAGAATTTTCTAAAATCTTAGATAAATTTTCTCTTTCTTTGTTAAAGTTAGAAACATTTTTAGTGATGTTATCTAATCTAGCTTGAAGACTATTATTTTCTAACTCAACTTGTCCAGTCTTAGTTTTTAACTCATGATTTTCAGAAACAATTATGTCATTCTTTGTTTTTTGAATTTCAATTTCTTGACTTAAAAGTGATAATTGAGTTTCCGAATTTGAATGAGATTCTTGAACTTTTTCAAGTTCTTCTTCTAAGATTTTCTTTTCATCTTTTAACATATCCCTTTAAAATTCAGCTTTGTTTTTATTTTCACGAGTTTCTTTGAGTTTCTTTTTAAGAGTTTTTATTGTGCTTAAAAGTTCAGTGTTTACTTCAATTAAATCGTCGAAAGTTAAATTATTTACCTCAGATTCTTGGGCCATGAAGCATACATTTGCCTGTTCATTGTCGCTATCACTATCATTTTCGGATGAAGATGAATCTGAATCGTCCCATGTTACAGAAAATGCCTTCTTTTTAAATTTATCCTTCTTGTTTTTGTTGTTGAAGCTTTTCTGATTTTCCTTCATTTTTTCTTGACAATCCTTTTGCATGTGTCCTTTCTTGTGACAATTGAAGCATTCTATATTTGAGGATGAAGGTTTGTTCAAGAAATTCTTTTTGAATCCGTTTTTGTTTCCTTTTCTATACTTTAAGAATTTCTTGAAGTTTTTGGCTATAAATGCTAGATCCTCATCTTCAGACCCTGATTCTTCCTTTTCCGCATGAAAAGCAACATTCTTTCTTTCTTGAGCTTGATCTTTCTTAGCTTGCATATTTACTTCATACGACATAAGATTTCTAATCAATTCTGCTGGTTTCATTGTAGATAGATAATTTGCTTCCTCGATTGCTAGTACTTTTCTCTTCCATTCATCAGTGAGTGAATTTAGAACTTTAGACACAATGTCAAAGTCCGTGTATCTTTCTCCTAGTCCGATTAGTGCATGATGAATGTCTTGAAATCTTGAGTACATGTCATTGATGGATTCATTTTGTCGCATTCTAATGTTTTGGAATTGATTCTTCAGCATGGATATCTTTGTTTGTTTAACCTTGTTTGTGCCTTCATGTATGACTTTAAGTGTTTCCCATATCTGATATGCAGTAGTACATATGCTAACACGGTTGAATTCATTTCTATCCAGGGCGCAAAATAGCATATTCATAGCTTTGGCATTTGCACTAGCTTCATTCTTTTGAATTTGTGTCCATGTAGGATAATCGGTTGTGGGTACAACGAACTCTGCTTGAGTAGCATTCCAGGCTTCGAAACATGTTGCTTGCATATAAATCCTCATCCTAGCAGCCCAATAGTTGTAGTTTAGTCCATTGAATAGGGGGGTCTTTGGGTAGATTGTCCTTCCGCAAATGTGGAACTATAGGCAGATGTTGTGCTTGTACTTGCGTTATTTTCCATATTATCAATATGTCTAATAACGGTGTTATGGTTATAGGACGGCCTTGCTCTGATACCAGTTGAAAAAGGGCTATGTTGTAGGATCGTGTAATATGGAATAACGGAATAGTCTAGGTAGATAAAGTAGGTAAATGCAAGGAGACACCAGGATTTTATACTGGTTCGGACCTCTCGTCCTACGTCCAGTCCCTAAGCTTCACTTAGGAATTTCACTAACTAACACCCTCACTTCACCCGAAGGAATAGGTTTACAACTTACCCGACCAACCGAACGGGATTTCTTGCCTCAACTACCGAAGAGGACTTCAACTCAATTACTAAAATACAATATTCGACTTGTTGTGTTCTTGTCAACACTAATGAGTCAAATGTAGTACAATATACCTATAATCTTATCCTCGAGAGTATGCAATGTGTTTGTATAGATTTAGGAAATGTGAATTGCTATGAATCAAAAGAGTGTTATAAACAAAAACAGTGATTCAAGCAATAGATTGGTGATTGCTTTGAGAATATCTAGAGAATATGAACAAGAGAATAGTAAGATTAAAGCAAGAGAATTCGGTAAATTAAATGATGTTAGAATCATGTATATATACTTGTAGAAGAGGTGCATTTGTTGTCAAAGGTTGCAAACAAGAGATGCTTCCATTTCCATTGATGAATGGTTGCAACTCTTGGGAGAAAGAAGGTGTCTTTTCAGAGAAAATTTGCAGGTTTAAATTCAGTCGACTGAGCAGGGAATTCAGTCAACTGAAAATATGAAGTAAAATTTTCGAGAGCAAATTCAGTCGACTGTGCAGGAAATTCAGTCGACTGAAACTGTGCATGTGTATAAATTCGTTCCAGTTTTAGTCCACTGGTTGTTCCTGTTCAGTCGACTGAACTTATAGAATATGCACAGTGAAAACTTAATTGAAAATGAAGTTTATAAAATGTTTTCTAGTGTTCGTGCAAGCCTCTTGAGGATAGATTTTAACAAAAAATCTAGACTAAGACATATATATAAAAACATACTTTATGTTTGTTTGGTCTTCATCGATCTTCCTTTAGCATTGCATATATTTCTTTCTTGTTTGTTAAAGCACATTGTCATTGATCAAAATCTTCGCGTATCAACACAGTCGTCCTAAATCTGCTATCTTCTTCACTTTTTTTTCTTCGTACAAATGTATATACTTCGTTTATATAAATATATATAGTCTATATACAATTGATTGATAGATATTTTATGATAAATGAAATTATAGATTATATATAAGCTTATTTTGCATAATTGGATCTGCTGTTCGTTGATATGAGTTATAAAGGAAATAGATGTTTAAATTAATATAGTTTTGATTTTTGTCAGTTTATATATATGTTTAAGTAAGTTATATTATACATAGAATTAAAAACCTTTCAGTTTTGTTAAGTTTATACTTTTATAGTAAATAGTTTATATTGATTTGATAATAAATATTGATCGTTATTTATAACCTGTATTTAAGTTGTGTACATGTGTATATACATTTGTTTATATATATGGAAACTTGGTTTTCAATCTTTTTTGATATAGTATGATTGGGGTTAATTTTTTTTTGAAAATAAATATATATATTATTTTAAATATATGTTTGAAATTCATGTATATTAAATTTTATTTTTATTTGAATTTAGAATATGATTTTGATTTTGTATGTATTCTTAGTCTATATCAAAGCTAATTCTGTTTAGTTCTCATCGATCTTCCATTTATCAGCTTTATTCGTCAAATTCACTTTCAATCTAGCTTTGCTTTGGATTGGTGACTCATCTCATTCTCGTCCATCTCTAGCCTCGAAAGGTGAGCAATCACTCACGATTAACGTTCTTGTATTTATTAAAATTGATTTCAATTGAAATGACAATTGAAATATGATGTTGTAGTTATTTAAATTGTTATATATGCTATTATCTGTAACTGTTCACCTGTGGGATATGACAACATATCCTGCTGTTTATATTATATTATTATTTATGATATATGCTTGTTATATTATTATCATATCTGTTATCACTCTGCAAGTTTCCTGTTAGAACAAAATTCCCTATGGGTTGAAATGATACATACCCGAGCGATCTTGTAGAATAGGAGAAAATCGTTATGGGTTGAAATGATAAACCCAAGCGATTTTCATTGTATTGAATTTGGGATTGCGGGTTGAAATGATATATACCCGTAGGTATTAAACTTGCGGATTGAAATGATAAATATCTGTATCACTTGACCATAGCATAAAAAATTATATACAAACACCGTTGGTCCATATATAAATTTTCGAAAATGATTTCTGTGGTTTTGAAAGGAGTTATATGGTTTGATTTAAATTTGAAAATATTATGTATATGAATAAGTTTTAATATAAAATAAGTTTAATGATAAGCTTTAAATTTAGTATTAAGTAAAATACAATATGTTTAAGTATTTATTTAAAATTATATTTTAAAATAGATTTCATAATGATTTCTATAAATTAAGGTTGGAAAGATTAATTTGAATTTATTGCGTTTAATTAAGAATTTTGTTTAATTAAATCGATTTGGAACTTATTGAATTTGAGGGCTTTAAAATATGATTTTATAACTTGATTTCGATTTAAAGTGATTAAATGGATATTTCAAGTTTAATTAAATTGAATGAAATATTTAGTGATTTGTAATTTGGGGTTTTACTTAATGATATCGGATTTATTAAGTAAATATTTCAAAACTAAATAATAATGAAGTTAAATTTTGATATATATGAAATCATCAAATTTAGTTTTAGAATTATGGAATATTTAAAGCTTTGAAATATATTGAAATTTAATTGATTTACTTTGTGGTTCAAATCTGTATTTGAAATCGATATAATTTGAAATGGTTTATTGAGAAACTGAATTGAATTGAAATTGGTGACTTAAGATTGGATTAAATTTGAATTTTAGAATCCGAGTTGATTTGAATCAATTTGTGAAATTTGAGGAAACTATTTTATTATATAAACTATTTTTAAATTTTATTTAAACTATTTATATATTTACTTTACAAATTATTTAATATAAACTATTGTAACATACTAACCATTTTATTATATAAACTATTTTAATATAAACTATTATAAATTATTTAATATAAACTCTTTTATTTTATAAACTATTTTATTATATGCTATTATTAATATCTAAACTTTGAAGTGGTGGAAGTTATGAATTTCAAAGTATTATGATTTCAAAGTGTATGATTCCTAAAGTGTCATAATTTCAAGTGTTTTGGTTTCGAAAGAATTATAACTTTGAAAGTATTATGATTTTGAAAATGTGTATATATTTGTAGTGAAAAATGGCATCGTATTGATATGGTTTTGAAATTGATATGATATTCTGGTTTTGAAGTATAAACTGTTTTGAAATGACCACGGTGTTATAATAACGTTTGATTGTTAAAGAGACCAGGATCAGATATTGTCATACTCTCTGCCAATACCGAAAACCACCATAACAACTATGTACGTGGTGGAGATTCCAGAATGAAGTAGCATGGTTTGATGATGATTCTATATGATATTTACGTAGCCCTGACTCCCGTGAGTCAGCTTGATGCGGCTAAAACAGGAGCCACGCTAGGCCATGTGAGGTCATTCCTCCTATCGGACGCATTTCTTCGTTACCATTATATTGCTTTTGTGATATGATTGGGTGCACCCTTCGATTTTGATTTAGGAGTGTGTCACGAGGTGGGCGGTAGTAGCTACTATGCGTTACCACCAGTCCGGATACACGAACAGTATATCTACCCTAGCATTGCCTCGAGTGCCTTGTCTCACGCCCTATCGCGCCTTCTATAAGTTTGTTTTGTATCGTACCTATGTGATGTCCTCTGGGTAAACCTCCAGTTTACGGAGGAGCTTACGACATTGCATAGACTACGGGAATATATAAAATGTGTTAAGGGAGATATGGGTAATGCCTTAACGCTATTTTTATATCTTTTACTTTACTATAGACATATTATAGTAGCATATATTACTACATAGTAGATAGTTCCACGGATCCTTAGAGTATGGTTATCCCAAACATCCTGTGAGTTACCGTTATTTTAGTTGATATTTCACTTGAGTTGGATTTATTAATATAAGAATGTTAACCTTGACTCGAGTGTTTTTTGTTTTGCTTTACGCTCGGGTCAGAATGAGTGATACAGCATTTGAGACTCGCCTTTGGAGTTAGAGCTTCACTTGGAGATCCATCACCATTTATTCGGCTTTTAGCTTTCCAGTTGATTTGTTCAGAGATGTCATCTATAGTATTTGAGACTTCTTTGTATTTGAGATATTCCGTTGTATGTTATTCCAAACTCTAATGTTTTATATAGTAGCTTCATTAACTACTATTTATTCTATTCCGCTGCTTATTGTTATATTTCTCTGTATATGTGATTCTATCATTGATTTATTTACTCTATATGCTGAGTTTCGCCAAATTTAAATTAACAATATAATATTTTGAGCAATTTAAGTCCGGCATATGCGGATGCAAATGGCACGAAATACCAGGTCGTTACAAGTGGTATCATAGCTCTGGTTTTAGCCAAAACTTAGCATATGGAGTAAATTTAATTATGGAACACCTTCATTCGAGCTTGAATTCCTTCCTCTTTGATTCGGTTTCCTTTGAATTTTGGAATGCTCCCCTTGGATCCAAAATACATTCTTATCTCTCCTCCTATTCGTATTCTTCTTGATTTTGGAGTATCCAATAACTCCATTTCAGTTGATGTCTATAATGAATCGACGGTTGCGCCAATCTTAGAATGTTTTGTAACGGAATGATACTCCTTTACAATAAGCGTTGATTCACCGGAGATTTCTGTATCCTTGGTTTAGATGCCGCTATCTCTTGCTATGCCCAAATTCTATCTCTTGTGATCGGATGTCGATTGCCTGAGAATTCTACATCAATCTTATTTTTGAAGTCACAGTTGACCTGGTTAAGGTCGCCCATGATTCATATATGTCTATCCATTCTTTCCTCTCCTTGTAATCATCTTATCTTCCTTTCGAGCTTATCTTTTGGATTAGAATTCTATTTGATTCGGACCCCCTTGAATTTGAATCTCTATCCTTGCGTTGAAATTTATTCTGTATCATCGTGTGAGGGAGAGTATTTGTAATTAATATAAAATGTTTTATTGTGTGTTGTACAGATGTTAAGTTTGAATTTTGGGTTTCGATCGATTCGTCTAGCTAACGCTATTGATGGGAATTCCAAAACACTTGAACAAAGCAAACTGATACAATATTGTTTTTCAAAATTTGTAAATGAAATAATTTCATGTATAGTTCTTTTATATATATATATAAGTATAATCTTTTTGAAATTGAATAGCTAGATGAATTGATTGTTAGAAATGTTAATATTTAATTTTCATTTATTGCTTTGTAAACCATTGACTATTACAACATGAAATCAATAAATGAATTTATAAAAACATGGTTTATGAATTGATTTGGAATATAAATGAATTTAAAATGAGGATTTGAGAATTAAATTTGTAACATCCCATAAATTTTCGATAATTTAGTTTGTTAATTTAATGAATCTTGTTATATAATATTGGAAGAAATAAAAAGTTGTAGGGTAATAATGAAATAATGACTAAGACGAAACGTAACAAGGTTAATTAAAGTCAACAATTAATGAACTTGAATGAAATTCCAATTAAACAAAATAATTTAAAAGTTATAACTTGGTTATAAAGTTAAGAAAACAAGTGTAATATTGAAGCAGTTGGTGGATTAGTATATAATTATTGATAATTGGGTAAAAATAGTGTTATGTAAACAATTGTAACATTGGTTTGTTAATATTAACTTATAAGTGTAGTTAAAAGCTAACGGTAATAATTATTGTATGTTACCCCTCTATTTAACTTGTTAATTTAAACTGAAAATAAATTTCAATAAATGTAATTAAATATTATGTAATGTAAATTAAGTTAATATTTGGAAGTAATTTTAATTTTATTCATAATATGATAATTGGTTAGATAGAAAGAATGAAAATCGAGATTTATTAATTTATTTGAATTTAAAAGAGAGTAATTGTATTTATTGCAAATAAATGAAATTAAACACTGAAATTGATAAATTAATCAACTCTAAATTGACATCTAAATTTGTTTAAATTATTGAAATGGTTCAAGAAATCAAAAATGATGAAATTTGTGAATTTTAAATTTGAAACAAAAAAAGGTGATTTAATTAATTAATTATTAATTTAATAATGTGAAATATAGCCATTTTGGCTACTGGCTCGGATTTCGATGAAACCAGCTTCATTGGATCCGTAATGGGAAATTATTGTAGGATTTCAAGTTTCGTAACGACTGGACTTGCCGATTGATCGTACGGGCTCGTAATGCCTAAAAATTAATTTAATTGAGATCAATTTGAAATCAGCTGAATTTAAAATAACTTCTTCATACAATGGAATTTGGACTTGAAACTTTTTTCGTTGATTTTAAAATATTTAAAACATCTATTTTGATATATGAGTTGATCCAATTTTGTTTCGGAGGCAGAACGGGGTTTTAGGGCCATTTATCGTTCAACTTTCAATCCAAATAAACCCATGCATTCTATTTTCGACTTTGCCTATATATACCTCATTATAAACCCTAGCCACTCCTTATTCTCATTTGTATGTACATACATCTTCTTCTCAGCTTCTCATTCCAACGGCAGACAAACCCTAATTCCCAATTGCAAATTTCAAAATCAAAACCAAATCAAAAATTCAGTCTCTTCAAGCAATAGTGAATTATATATCGATTGAAGCTCTCGACGAGCGCATCTCAGATCTATAATTCGTTTTCCAATCTGAACCCCTGTCTATCCAGAAAATGATGAACCATTTTCGACTGTTCATTGGCGTTCGATGATCGTCGTTCGATCGACGAATCAAAGGCACCGCGTTGTAGAGAGCGTAGAGCATTGTCCATCTATAGTGTTCGTTTGAGCTTTTAATGGGTGGATTAAGCATGTATATCAATTAGGGTTTTACCCTTTTATGGCGGTGGCTGCCGTATTTGACGACGTGGTGGTCTCGGGGTGGTGCGAGGTTGAGGCCGGTGGTGGCGGAGCCCAGACGAGGTCGGCAGCGTGTCGGAGCATAGCCGTGATGGCCAGTAACGACGAGGAAAGTAGTTCGAACATGGTGGCAACAATCAGGTGCATACGTGGTTTATTGGTTAGGATATCGATAGGGAAGGGTGACGTGGTTGTGAGCGTTTGGTCATTTGTTTTATTATTTTATATAATTTTAACTTTGAAATTTAATTTTTCTAATAATCTATATAACTTTCACATACGAGGTCCAATTCATATGCGGTTTCTTGCGTTGGGATCGCAGTAAAATTCTGAACATTTTGGCGCTAGTTTAGGAGTATTCTGAGACTGTTCAAATTTAGGATTTAAATTGGATTTAAATTCAATTTAAATTCAAATGGTGAGTGTCTAACCCACCCACAACTTCTAAAATTTTTTATGTTTGTTAAATTGATTTATGATGTGATTAGAAATTTATTTATGACTGTTTGGCATATTTTGAATCATCATCTCAGTTTATTTGAATTTATTTGGATAAAATGGCAATTTAATTTATTATTGAATATAAACTGCCAGTAAAAACCTGTTATTTATTATCTGTTCTATATTGATGTTATTGATTGAATTGGATGATGATTATGATAAATGCTTGATGGTTGATACTGGATGAATGGATGTTGTATTTTATATTGTTATAAATTGCAAGTTGTTATGGATTTTTAATTCATTCGGGATTACGGTTTGAAATGATATATAACCATATTTATATTTTAAATTACGTATTGAAATGATAAATATCCGTATACTTGACCATAGGATAGAAAATTATATACAGACACCGTGGTCTATATATAAAAATATTTTAAATTGATTTCTATGGTTTCGTAAAGAAATATATGGTTTTAGATAAATATTGATTTTATATATTATATAAATGTTATATTATCCTTGATTTTAAGCTACGTATAATTTATTTTATTATAGAATAAGCTTAATAATAAGTTTGATTTTATTAAAGACAATATGGTTAAGAATTTAATTATATTTTATTATAGAGTTTATAATGATTTAAATAAATTAAGGTTGGAAGATAAATTTGAGATTTATTTGAAATTGAATTTATTTAAGAATTAAACTCTAATAAGTTTGATGTGAAATTTATTAAATTTGAAATTTTAGAAGGTATGAATTTTTATAACTTGATTTTTGTTAAGGTGAATTAGATGGACATTTCAAGTATAAATAAATGGAAGGAAATATTTAGTTATTTGTAATTTGAGTTTTATTTAAATGATAATGGATTTATTATGCAATATATTTCAAAACTAAATAATAGAAATTGGTTGAATCGTAATAACTAAACTTAGTTTTGAAATTGGTGAATACTAAAAGTTTGAAATATATTGAATTTGAAATGGTTTATTCTGTGGATCAAATCTATTTTGAAATCGATAAAATTTGGAATGGTTTAATTGGAAACTGAATCGTATAGAAATTTATGATTTGGGATTTGGTTAAAATTAAAATTTAGAAATTCGAGTTGTTTTGGAATTGATTTGTGAAATTATAGAAGCTATTTTATTATACAAAGTATATTAATATTTAAACCATTTAAGTGGTGGAAGTTATATTTCAAAGTTACGAGTTTCAAAGTATTATGATTTGAAAGTGTTGTAATTTCAAATGTTTTGGTTTCGAAGTTATAACTTTGAAAGTGCTATGTTTTTTGGAAAAAGATATATTTGAAATAATGATATCGTATTGATTTAGTTTAAAATGGAAATGATATCATATTTATATGGTTTTGAAATGGCAATGATATTTCAGTTTAAAGTATAAACTATTTGAAATGACCGCGGTGTAATAATAACATTTGGTTGCTAAAGAGACCGAGATCGGAAATTGTCATAATGTCTGCCAACTCCGAAAACCACTTTAACAACTGTGTACACGGTGGAGATTTCAGAATGAAATAGGATGGTGGCGGCATTTCCTTTGAGGTATATACGTGGACCGGACTCCCGTGAGGTGGCGTAAGGTGGCTAAAATAGGAGCGATTGACAGGCTAAGAAGGTAGCACCTTTTGTCGGACATACTCCTTCGATACTATTCTATTACTTTGTGATTGATTGGGGCCCTTTGATTTTATGGGTGTGATTCGAGGTGGCGGTAGTAGCTGCTATGCATTACCACCCGTCCGAAAGCGTAATTAGTATATCTACCCTGGCATTGCCTAGTTGTGCCGTGTCACCTACCCTAGCGCGCACTGTACGAGTTTGATTTGTGTCGTACCTATGGCATATCCTCTGGTAGCCTCCCGATCAGGAGGTATTACGGTACTGTATAGACTATTGGCACTATTTATATGTTAAGGTGGAAAATGTAAAGCCTTAACGCTATTTTAAAGTAAGTTTATTTTACTATTAGACATACTATAATAGCGTATATTACTACATAGTAAATAGTTTAACGGATCCTTAGGAGATGTAAATCCCGAACATCTCTTAAGTTACTACGCTCACGATAGACACTGGATAGAAGATGTCGAATCCCGTAAACATCTCTAACCCCATTCCACTCATATTATTTATGGTTGATTTAACTTACATAAGATCTTTTAGTTCCGACTCGAGTATTTTGTCCTTTCAATTCGCTCAGGTCAGCCTGAGCATTTCAGAGTTTGAAGACCTTATCTCTGGATGACGACGACGAAGATTGTATTACTATTATTTGCTACATTGTTCCGCTGCATTGTTATTTATTATTCTTTGGAATGTGTAACTCTAATCAGTGTTATATAAGTATAATCAAATGTTTTGTAAAACAGCTTCATGGACTGTTATTTGATTATTATATTTTGTCATTCCACGATGAGATTCTGTTTGTTTTTTTCTTTCTCTGCCTTTTCTTATTCACCCCAATAACAATCCGCCCTTCTGTATGGTTTGAGTCGGCAAGTGTCTCTGCCTAAAACGTACAAAAAGGCGGGTTGTTGGTATCAGAGCTTTGGTTTATCGAAAACCTTAGCTTTGTGGGGTCTGACTCTTTATTAATAGGGTAGTAATACCTTATGATGAGTGGTTGAGTGTATATATATGAGAGAGCATATTTGTTAGTGTTATAAGAAGTTTTGATATTGTTTTAGTTTGTTCCGTTTCATATTTATAAATTCTGGTTGGTGCATATGACGCTATGACATCAATAGGGATTTCTAAACACTTAATAGGACAGACCGACGCAATATTTGTTTTGAAATATAGGTAAATGAAATACTTTTGCCTATTATATTTTCTATTAGAAAATAATTTTTTTATAAAGGTTATATTTGGTTGTAATATATTGGTTATTAGGTAGTGAAATTTATAAATATTGTTTGGAAACAAGATTTGAAGAAAATAAAATAAATGAAAATTGAAAATTTTAGAAAATAAGTTCTAGGATTTTGAAAATTGCTTTCAAAGGATTTTGGAATATAATAATATCGTTTATAAGTATTTTCTGATATAAATATTCCAATATAATTTGAAAGAATTGTCTTAAAGAAATTTTGAAACGAAATAAGTTATGTATTCCCCTCTATGTCGTTGGGAAATAATTTCGATGATGAGTGCACGCATCATCGACATTCATTTTCGAGTTTCAAAGCGGGAAGGCCACTATAGTAGTTTTACTACAGATTATTTTGATAAACAAATATAAATTTCAAATTGTTTTAAATATAATCGGATATATAAATTGTAAGTGTATACATCTATTTTTTATTTTAAAATGATTTGAGATTTAGCCTGGTACTTAGTTCTTAAGTCTCCGTTAATTAATAGTTTCAATTATTGTAGTGAAACGGAATGTAACTAATTAATAACTGGAACCTCTAAATGAAATAAGAGATTAAATGCTGGGTTATGGATGAAATTACAAGAAATTTGAAATGTGTAACCTATGAGACAAAAGATATGATTATTGAACCTTAAATTAATTTAAAAGAAATGAGATAAAATTGTATAACTTTCAATTGCATTCTTGAGGCGTATACATATAAATTACCAAATATTAAAAGTTCTAGTGTTTAATAAGAAAATGTAATGGAAATTGTACGAGTAAATTTATGTAATGAAAGGGTTCAATAAATTGCTTTTATTAATAGGAATTGGTGTTATAATTGTTATAAACTTAAGTTATAATTTGGAAGGTTATTGAAATTAAATGTGATAGAAAAGGGAACATTGTAAGTAAAAGATTTTAAACATAAGTTAATGAAATTAATTTGCCAAGTAGCTGAATTGAACATGAATACTATGGATAAATGAATGAAAATAAATGAAATAGAAAAATGAATGAATGTAATGCAATAATTTTTTTTTACATGATATGAATAAATAAAAATGAATTTATGTAAGTATAAGTGCAAATAAGTGAAATAAACACTGAATCAATGGATGGAAATGAAAATTTGCAAGAAATAAATGTAAATTAAAAGATAAATCATTATATGAATGAAAAGGAAATCAAACAACAAATGTTATGAAATGAAATTAATAAGAATGAACTTGATCTATTGTTTGGAATTGTTGTTTGTTTGGTTTATGGTTGTTAGGCAAGGATACTTTAAAATTGTTTGGATGAATGAATAATATATTTTGTTCCATCTAAGACTGTTGAGTAAATGGTGTACTTAGTAGTTTATTTTTCATTCTGTACAATTTAAAGTTTTTGAGCCCAAAACAACTATTTGTTTTGTTTGATATGAATGGATAATTGATTTGTATTGATTTATACGATGATTGTATATCGGTTGCAAGTGATTGTTGTTATATTGATTTGTTTGTTGGTGGTTGAAACAACTTTAAATACTTCATTTTATATAATTGTTAACCTTTTTGGGATCGTGTAACTGAAATATAGGTTATGAAAGCAATTGCTACTGCTTTTGGTTTCATAAAGTAAGCGTTAATTTCCTAACAAATAGGTACGTTCTCGGATTACGGTTTTATAGCACTATTATATTATTTTTCCGGTATTTGGATATATTATTTTGGAAAATATATGTTATATATTGTTATATTTGATATTATATTTTCTCTCGAGCCTCTCCGTACAAAGGAGACTCTGTCGAAATTTTCCGTAAATTTTGGACTAAGAAAAATTTTAAAAAATGTTTTCCAAACTTCACTAATTTGAGTATAAAAAGATTTAATGGTTATAAATTGGTATATTCTATTTAAATTAATTAATTTTGCAAATTTAATTGTTCATAAAATTAATATTTTGAATAAGATGTATGAACTACTTAATTCTTTGTTTTCCCTTCTTTTTTCTTTTCGGGGACGAAAAGTTTTGAGTGGAGGAGAGTGTAACAACCCATAAATTTTCGATAATTTAATTTGTTAATTTAATGAATCTTGTTATATAATATTGGAAGAAATAAAAATTTGTAAGGTAATAATGAAATAATAACTAAGACAAAACGTAACAAGGTTAATTAAAGTTAACAATTAATGAACTGAATGAAATTCCAATTAAACAAAATAATTTAAAAGTTATAACTTGGTTTTAAAGTGAATATAAGAAAACAAGTGTAATATTGAATCAATTAGTGGGTTAGTATATAATTATTGATAATTGGATAAAATAAGTGTTATGTAAATAATTGTAACATTGGTTTGTTGATAATAACTTATAAGTGTAACTAAAAGCTAACGGTAACAATTATTGTATGTTACCCCTCTAATTAACCTGTTAACTTAAACTGGAAATAATTTCAATAAACATAATTAAATATTATGTAATGTAAATTAAGTTAATATTTGGAAGTAATGTTAATTTTATTCATAATATGACAATTGGTTAAATAAAAAGAATGAAAATCGGGATATATTAATTTATTTGAATTTAAAAGATAGTAATTGGATTTATTGCAAATAAATGAAATTAAACACTGAAATTGATAAATTAATCAACTCTAAATTGACATCTAAATTTGTTTAACTTATTGAAATTGTTCAAGAAGTCAAAAATGACGAAATTTGTGAATTTTAAATTTGAAACAAAAAAGCGATTTAATTAATTAAATATTAATTTAATTTAATAATGTGAAATATTGCCATTTTGGCCACTGGCTCGGATTTCGACGAAACCAGTTTCATCGGATCCGTAAAGGGGAATTATTTTAGGATTTCAAATTTCGTAACGACCGGATTTGTCGTCTAATTGTACGGGCTCGAAACGCCTAAAAATTAATTTAATTGAAATCAATTTGAAATAAGCTGAACTTAACATAACTTCTTCATACGATGGAATTTGGACTTGAAACCTGTTCCGATGATTTTAAAATATTTAAAAACATCTATTTTGATATATGGGTTGGTACAATTTCATTCCGGAGACATAACGGGGTTTTCGGGCCATTTATCGTTCAACTTTCAATCCAAATAAACCCGTCCATTCTATTTTCGACTTTGCCTATATATACCTCGTTATAAACCCTAGCCACTCCTTATTCTCATTTGTTATACGTACATCTCCTTCTCATCTTCTCATTCCAATGGCAGACAAACCCTAATTCCCAATTGCAAATTTCAAAATCAAAACCAAATCAAAAATTCAATCTCCTCAAGCAATAGCGAATTATATATCGATCTGAAGCTCTCGACGAGCGCATCTCAGATCTATAATTAATTTTCCAGTCTGAACCACTATCTGTCCAGAAAATGATGAACCATTTTTGGCCTTTCATTGACGTTCGATGATCATCGTCTGATCCATGAATCAAAGGCACCGCGTTATAGAGAGCGTAGAAAACTATCCATCTGTAATGTTCGTTCGAGCTTTTAATGGGTGGATTGAGCACGTATTTCAATAAGGGTTTTACCCATTTGTGGCGGCGGATGTCATATTTGACGGCGTGGTGGTCTCGGGGTGACACGAGGTTGAGGCCGGTGGTGGGGGAAGCCCAGACGAGGTCGGCAGCATGTCGGAGCATAGCCGCGATGGCCAGTAACGACGGGGAAAGCAATGCGAATGTGGTGGCCACAATCAGGTGCATATGTGGTTTACCAGTTAGGGTATCGGTAGGGAAGGGTGATGTGGCTGTGAGTGTTTGGTTATTTGTTTTATTATTTTATATGATTTTAACTTTGAAATTTAATTGTTCTAATCTATATAACTCTCACATACGAGGTCCAATTCACGGACAATTTCTTGCGTTAGGATCACAGTAAAATTCAAACATTTTGGCGCGGTTTTGGAAGAATTCTGAGATTGTTCAAATTTTGGGTTTTAATTGGATTTAAATTCAGTTTAAATTCAAAAGGTGAGTGTTTAACCCACTCACAACTTCTAAAATTTCTTATGTTTGTTAAATTGATTTATGATGTGACTAGAAATTTGTTTATGACTGTTTGGCATATTTTGAATCATCATCTCAGTTTATTCGAATTTATTTAGATAAAATGGTTATCTAATTTATTATTGAATATAAACTTCTAGTAAATACCTGTTATTTATTATCTGTTCTATATTTATGTTATTGATTGAAATGGATGATGATTGTGATAAATGTTTGATGATTGATAATGGATGAATGGATGTTGTATTTTATATTGTTATAAACAGCAAGTTGTTATGGATTTTTATTTCATTCAGGATTGCGGTTTGAAATGATATATAACCGTATTTATATTTTATATTACAGATTGAAATAATAAATATCCGTATCACTTGACCATAGGATGGAAAATTATATACAGACACCATGGTCTATATATAAAAATATTTTAAATTGATTTCTATGGTTTTATAAAGAAACATAAGTTTTAGATAAATATTGATTTTAGATATTATATAAATGTTATTTTATCCTTGATTTTGGGCTATGTATAATTTGTTTCAACATAGAATAAGCTTAATAATAAGTTTGATTTTATTAAAGATAATACGGTTAAGTGTTTAAATTATATTTTAATATAGAGTTTACAATGATTTAAATAAATTAAAGTTGGAAGATAAACTTGAGATTTATTTGAAATTGAATTTATTTAAGAATTAAACTCAAATAAGTTTGATGTGAAATTTATTAAATTTGAGATTTTAGAAGGTATGAATTTTTGTAACTTGATTTTTGTTAAGGTGAATTAAATGAATTTTTCAAGTATAAATAAATGGAAGGAAATATTTAGTTATTTGTAATTTGAGTTTTATTAAATGATAATGGATTTATTATGTAACATATTTCAAAACTAAATAATAGAAAATTGAACTGTTGAATCGTAATTACCAAACTTAGTTTTGAAATTGTTGAATACTTAAAGTTTGAAATATATTGAATTTAAAATGGTTTATTCTTTGGATCAAACCTGTTTTGAAATCGATAAAATTTGGAATGGTTTTAATTGGAAACTGAATCGTACTGAAATTTATGATTTTGGATTTGGTTAAAATTAAAATTTAGAAATTCGAGTTGTTTTGGAATTGATTTGTGAAATTGAAGAAGCTATTTTATTATATAAAGTATTTTAATATTTAAACCATTTAAGTGGTGGAAGTTATGTTTCAAAGTTACGAGTTTCAAAGTATTATGATTTGAAAGTGTTGTAATTTCAAGTGTTTTGGTTTCGAAGTGTATAACTTTGAAAGTGCTGTGATTTTTGGAAAAGGATATATTTGAAATAAAAATGATATCGTATTGATTTAGTTTGAAATGGGAATGATATCATATTTATATGGTTTTGAAATGGCAATGATATTTCGGTTTAATGTATAAACTATTTGAAATGATCGCGGTGTAATAATAAGTTTGGTTGTTAAAGAGGCCGGGATCGGAAGTTCTCATAATCTCTACCAACTCCGAAAACCACTTAACAACTGTGTACACGGTGGAGATTTTAGAATGAAGTAGGATGGTGGCGACGTTTTCTTTGAGGTATATACGTGGACCCGACTCCCATGAGTTGGCATAAAGTGGCTAAAACAGGAGCGATTGACGGGCTAAGAAAGTAGCATCTTTTATTGGACACACTCCTTCGATATCATTCTATTACTTTGTGATTTGTTCGGGCCCTTTGATTTTGGCAGTGTGATTCGAGGTGGGCGGTAGTAGCTGCTATGCGTTACCACCGGTCCGGAAGCGTAATTGGTATATCTACCCTGGCATTGCCTAGTTGTGCCGTGTCATCTACCCTAGCATGCCTTGTACGAGTTTGATTTGTATCGTACCTATGGAGTATCCTTTGGTAGCCTCCCGATAAGGAGGTATTACGGTACTGTACAGACTACTGGCGCTATTTATATGTTAAGGTGGAAAATGTAAAGTCTTAACGCTATTTTAAAGTAAGTTTATTTTACTATTAGACATTATTATAGTAGCGTATATTACTACATAGTAAATAGTTTAACGGATCCTTAGGAGATGTAAATCCCGAATATCTCTTAAGTTACCGCACTCACGATAGACACTGAATAAGAGATGTCAAATCCCATAAACATCTATGACGTCTTTCCACTCATATTATTTACCTTTGATATAACTTACATAAGATCTTTTAGTTCTGATTCGAGTATTTTATCCTTTCAATTCGCTCCGGTCAGCCTGAGAATTTTAGGGTTTGAAGGTCTTTCCTTTGGAAGGCGAAGACGAAGATTGTATTACTATTATTTCCTATATTGTTCCACTGTATTGTTATTTATTATTCTTTGGTATGTGTAACTCTGATTTGTGTTGTATAAATATAATCAAATGTTTTGTAAAACAGCTTCATGAACTTTTATTTGATTATTAAATTTTGTCATTCCACTGCGAGATTCTATTTTTTTTTCTTTCTTTGCCTTTTCTTATTCACCCCAATAACAATCCACCCTTCTGTATGGTTTGAGTCGGCATGTGTGTCTGCCTGAAACGTACAAAAAGGCGGGTTGTTACAAAATTCCCGGTACATTTCAAAGTTTTGTTTTAAAGTTTTGAAAGGTATTATTATATAAAGGTATTTTTGAATAAAAATGGTTGCAAAAGAATAATTTTGAAGTTTAAACCCATTACTCTCCTCCATTATCACTGGAAAATAATTTCGGTGATGACTGCAGCATCATCGACATTCATTTTCGAGGCTCGAAAGTGGAGAGACCGCGTAGCAGCTTTGTTGCACTTTTGTTTTGGAAAAATGGGTTTGATTTAAATTCTTGAATATGAATTGATTCATATAATATATATATATGTGTGTGTGTGTATGTATGTATAACTATTTCAAATATAGTTTGAAGTGAAACCAAAAATTTGAATCTTAAGTCTTATATTAAGAAATGGTTTCAATCATTGAAATAAAGTGAAATGTCTGAATAATTGGAATATCCAAAATGATAAATGGAATTAAACCAACTTGAAATAATGAATTTGAACAAACTTATGTGTATAACATTGAATTACATTCTAATATATATATATATTGCTTAAAATATTTAGAAGTTAAAAATGTAGGATACAATAGAGGGTTGTAAAAGAAGAAAACTTAAGTAATAAAATTGTTCAAACTAAATCTGGCTTAATATAAATGTTGTAGATAGAAGGAAAATTTGTATGGTATTAAATTACACTCTGAACATTAACATAATTTGCCTAGAAAAGTTTAAATGTAAGTAGAATGAAATTAGATAATATACACCATGATATAAGTGATAGAATATGGAAGATGATATTTCATTAAGGGAATTTACTTATAATAAATTGGATAGTAAAAAGGAAGAGCTATTTGTTGAATAATAAATGTTTATACATTTAATATATGTAGAAAATATGTTAAGTGAAATAAATTTGATAAACAAAGGAGAATGCTAGTAAGAGAACAAATATAGACTTAAGAATAGTGAAATTGGAAATTTTAAGGGGAATTAACTTAACTAGGGTCAAATGGATCTAATAAATGGGTAAATAAATGAGTTAAATCAAATAAATTTTGTTTTGTAAAGGAAATTTTGTAACAAATGCTAATAAATTGAAATCAAGTCTATTGATTGAAATACATTAAACTGAATCAATAAGATATGAATATAATAAATAGTTAATGATTTAATAAAATGGATTAAACCAAATTGTTGAATATTAATTTATTTAAAAGTAACATCTATATGATTTTGAATAGTTGAAGTTGAATGTTGAGGTGGAATTAACTATGGTTGATCAAATAGATTAAATAGATGAGTAAAATAAAACAAAAATATTTTTGTGAAAATTTTGCAATAAATGTTAATAAATTTGAAACGAATCAATCGAATAAAAATATATGGAATTGAAATCAATGTGAACACTATAAATTGGATTAATTAAACAAAAGTGAAATTGAAATCAATTAATTGAATATAAACCAACTTTTAGATAAATGAAATTTTATGGTTTTGAAATAAACTGTAGTATATGTATTAGGTATTTCAATCTATCTTTTCTTTTGGTTGTTTCCACTCACCTACCTCCTTCCTTTTCGGGGATGAAAAGTTTTGAGTGGGGGAGAGAGTAACGACTCGTAAATTTTAATGGATTTATTTACGTAATTAACTGAATTTTTGTGAAATTTTAAATAACTGAATTTTGAAATAAAAATTTGAAATTTGTAATACGTCTATTTAAACATAACAACTGGTAGATTTTCATCAGGTAATATGGAAATTTATTTTATTATGTAATTCTATTTCAATTTAAATCAATTAATATTTGATGATAATAAAATGTTTTCCAAACCCGAATATTTTTATACGATAAATTTGTGAATCATCTTCTAAGTGAGACGTCTTGTTTTCATTTCTTCCAATTTGGACTTCTGTTGCTCTGTCTACATTAATTCTGACGAATTAACAACATTTTTCGATACCGATATCAACTTTTGATAGCACGATCGTATAGCTGATATTTGTATACCGTTTTGAACGTCTCATCGTACTGATCTCTATGGTATATTCATTTTTGTATTTTGAGGTCTGGTATGCAACTATGACGATGAAACAGTTCACCGTAGAGGTACAACATTTTGGCTTTACACCTTCCTTTGCTTCCAAATCTATAATGTGCAGCCCAAAACAAATAATTGATTGCTCTAATTATTTTTCTGAATCAACGAATAGACGTTGCTTTTATATTTTTCCGTAATTTAAGGATGACAATTTCTATCCCCAACGTTTAATTTATTAATGTTGGTTCGTTTTGTTTGCTCTGCTTTTGGATCAACATTCATTTTGAAAATATATACACGAATAAATCAAAGTTAAGCTGCATGTTCCTGAAACATGCTTATCTCTCCTGCCATGCCTTGTACTCCACGCAATCGAAGAGGTAGCCTATATATATATTTTTTCCCTTTCTTATCTTCCTTCACCTTTGTAGCTCGAATAATCGTCCATTCCCTACAACAACTATTCCTCTTCCCTATATCTCCGCCTCAACCCACTACCGATCGGGCTCAGATAGTCAGGCCGCCTTCCGTGCTTCTTCCATGCACACGCAACCACCGCCTCATCAGCCCAAGGCAACCGGCCCCCTCTCTCCTCCTTTAGACGAGACCCAGACCCGCACCCCTCATCACCATTCGCTGATCCTGCGTGCACCGCTTAGGATGACCTCTCCCTCCGCTCAACGTTTTTTCCACGAACCCAGACTTCCTCCAGCCCTGGTGTCCAAAATCTGCTATTTTCTTTACTTTTTTTTCTTCGTACAAAAGTATATACTACATTTATATAAATATATACAGTCTGTATATAATTGATTAATAGATATTTTATGATAAAGGAAGTTATAGATTATATATAAACTTATTTTGCATCATTGGATCTGCTATTTGTTGATATAAGTTATAAAGGAAATAGATGTTTACAGTAATATAGTTTTGATTTTTTTCAGTTTATAGATATGTTTAAGTAAGTTATGTAATGTTTTATACATAGATTTTAAAACCTTTCAGTTCTGTTAAGTTTATACTTTTATAGTAAATTCTTTATATTGATTTGATAATAAATATTGTTTATTATTTATAAACTGTATGTAAGTTGTGTAAATGTGTATATACATTTGTTTATATATATATAGGAACTTGGTTTTCAATCTTTTTTGATATAGTACATTTGGGATTAATTTTTTTGAATATATATATATATATAATTTTAAATATATGTTTGAAATGCATGTATATTAAATTCTATTTGTATTAGAATTTAGAATATGATTTTAATTTTGTATGTATTCTTAGTCTATATCAAAACTGATTCTGTTTAGTTCTCATCGATCTTCCTTTTATCAGCTTTATTCATCAAATTCACGTTCAATCTAGCTTTGCTTTGGATTCGTGACTCACCTTGTTCTTGTTAATCTCTAGCCTTGAAAGGTGAGCAATCACTCACGATTAACGTTCTTGTATTTATTAAAATTGATTTCAATTAAAACGACAATTGAAATATGCTGCTAAAGTTATTTAAATTGATATATATGCTATTATCTGTAACGTTCACCTATGGGATATGACACCATATGCTGCTGTTTATATTATATTGTTATTTATGATATATCCCTGTTATATTATTATCATACTTCAAGTTCCCTGTTAGTATAGAATTCCCTATGGGTTGAAATGATACATACCCGAACGATCTTGTAGAGTAGGAGAAAATCGTTATGGGTTGAAATGATAAACCCAAGTGATTTTCATTGTATTGAATTTGCGATTGCGAGTTGAAATGATATATACCCGTAGATATTTAAATTGCGGATTGAAATGATAAATATCTGTATCACTTGACCATAGGATAGAAAATTATATATAGACACCATTGGTCTATATATAAATATTTTGAAAAGGATTTCTATGGTTTTGAAAGGAGATATATATGGTTTTATATAAGTTTGAAAATATTATGTATCTGAATTAGTTTTAATACAAAATTAATTTAATAATGAGCTTTAAATTTAGTAAATTTTGATTTAAGTAAAATACAATATGTTTAAGTATTTATTTAAAATTATATTCTAAAATAGACTTTATAATGATTTCTATAAGTTAAGGTTAGAAAGATTAATTTGAATTTACTATATTTAATTAAGAATTTTGTTTAATTAAATCGATTTGGAACGTATTGAATTTGAGGGTTTTAAGATATGATTTTATAACTTGATTTCAATGTAAAGTGATTAAATGGATATTTCAAGTTTAATTAAATTGAAGGAAATATTTAGTGATTTGTAATTTGGGGTTTTATATAAATGATATCAGATTTATTAAGTAAATATTTCAAAAATAAATAATAACAAAGTTAAATTTTGATATATATATATATATATATATATATATAATTATCAAATTTAGTTTTGGAATTGTGGAATATTTAAAGCTTTAAAATATATTGAAATTTAAATGGTTTATTTTATGGTTCAAATCTGTATTTGAAATCGATATAATTTGGAATGGTTTATTGAGAAACTAAATTGAATTGAAATTGGTGACTTAAGATTGAATTAAATTTGAATTTTGAAATCCGAGTTGATTTGAATCAATTTGTGAAATTTAAAGAAACTATTTTGTTATATAAAGTATTTTTAAATTTTATTTAAACTATTTATATATTTTACTTTATAAATTATTTAATATAAACTATTTTAACATACTAACCATTTTATTATATAAACTATTTCAATATAACTATTATATATACTAATTATTTAACATAAACTCTTTTATTTTATATTACAATACATTATTAATATCTAAACTTTAAGTGGTGGAAGTTATGAATTTCAAAGTATTATGATTTCAAAGTGTATGATTCCCAAAGTGTTATAATTTCAAGTGTTTTGGTTTCGGAAGTGTTATAACTTTGAAAGTTCTATGATTTTGAAAATGTATATATATTTGAAGTGAAAAATGACATCGTATTGATATGGTTTTGAAAAAGGATATGATATTCTGGTTTTGAAGTACAAAATGTTTTGAAATGACCACGGTGTTATAATAATGTTTGTTGTCAAAGAGACCGGGATCTGATATTGTCATACACTCTGCCAATATCGAAAACCACCTTAACAACTGTGTACGTGGTGGAGATTCTAGAATGAGGTAGGATGGTTTGGTGACGATTCTATATGGTATTTACGTAGCCCTGACTCCTGTGAGTCAGCTTGATGCGGCTAAAACAGGAGCCACGCCGGGCCAAGTGAGGTTATCCTCCTATCGGACACATTTCTTCGATACCATTCTATTGCTTTTGTGATATGATTGGGTGCACCTTTCGATTTTGATTTGGGAGTGTGTCACAAGGTGGGCGGCATTAGCTGCTATGTGTTACCATCAGTCCGGATATGCAAACGATCTATCTACGCTAGCATTGCCTCGAGTGCCTTGTCGCATGCCCTATCGCGCCTTCTACGAGTTTGTTTTGTACCGTACCAATGTGATGTCCTCTTGGTGAACCTCCAGTTTATGGAGGAGCGTATGGAATTGTATAAACTACAGAAATATATGAAATGTGTTAAGGGGGATATGGGTAACTCCATAACGCTATTTTAATATCTTTTACTTTACTATAAACATATTATAGTAGCGTATATTACTACATAGTAGATAGTTTCACGGATCCTTAGAGGATGGTTATCCCAAACATCCTATGATTTACTGGTATTTCAGTTGATATTTCACTTGAGTTGGATTTATTAATATAAGAATGTTAATACTAACTCCAATGTTTTTGTTTTGCTTTATGCTTGGGTCAGGTTGAGTTATACAGCATTGGAGACTCGCCTTTGGAGTTGGAGCTTCACTTGAAGATCCATATGCATTTATTCGGCTTTCAGTTTTCTAGTTGATTTTTTCAGAGATGTCATCTGTAATATTCGAGCCGTTACTGTATTTAAGATATTCCATTATACGTTATTCTAAACTCCGATGTTTTATATAGTAGCTTCATGAACTACTATTTATTCTATTCCGTTGCTTATTGTTATATTTCTCTATGTGTGATTCTATAATTAATTTATTTACTGTATATGCTGAGTTTTGCCAAATTTAAATTAACAATCTGATATTTTGAGCAATTCAAGTCCAGCATATGCGGACGTGTATGGCACGAAATACTGGGTCCTTACATGTTCTAATTTTAATAGAATTTGATTTTGAATCATTTAATAAAGACATTAAACGCTTCAAAAGCATCAACTTTAAGTTTTAGGAAAATCGCCCATGTAAACCTAGAAAATCATCTACGATTAGAATGGCATATCTATTTTGATTTACGGATTGTATTTGCAGAGGATCAAAAAGACCTAAATTAAGAAGTTTAAGGGGTTAAGAGAAAGAAATCATATCTTTTGACTTAAAGGAACTTTTTCTATGCTTAATTGACACGCATCACATTGATTATTAGCATCAAAACTCATTTTAGGAAGACCCTTGATTAGATTATATTTGGCGATTTTAAATAAGAGTTTAAAATTCAAATGAACAAATCTTTTATGCCAAATACAAAGGCTACTTGACTCGTCCAAAAGACATAAATTATCATTGACAATTTTATACTAAAAATATAGGTATTTCCTACTGCTTTCAAAGATAACGTTTGACTTATTATCCTCAATATGCACTTATCTTTTTTGAATATAATTTTAATGCCCCTATCTCATAGTTAACAAATACTTAGTAGTTTATGTTTTAAATTCCTAACTAAAAAAATTAGAAATGGTAGGAGTTTCAGAATTACCAACATTGCGATGCTAATCAAATATCCTTTAGAGTTATCTCCAAAGTTGACTGATCCACCAACTTTGTAGGCGATACCCTTCAAGATCTCTGGATTTCCAATCATGTGCACTGAGCATCCACTACTCGATGTCCATTTATCCTTTTTGATTTGTAAATGTTGATTATCATGTGTTTATTTATCAAAATCTATGTAACATATATGTTCCTGCAATATATACCTTTTCAAAAGATCAAGCGACTTTTCATAATGAATGGATGCAAATTTATGAGACAATGTCATGTTGATTTTGCAAAATTTCTTTTCAAAAATAGTGTTAAAATTATTATCAATAACTTTATCCATTAAAACTTTTCAAAAACTAATTACAAAATTTCAAAAAAACAATGCTCTGATACCAAATGTTAGTTCGTGGAAGATGGATCTTAAGCTAATTTAACACTAGAGGGCGGTGAATGGTATTTGCTGAGTTTTGTGAATCATTTTAAATCCTTTTAAGATTATAACAAAGAAATTTAGAATTAACAATTACTAATGCAAACACAGACAGATTATGTAGTAAATTAAAAGTGAAGAGCATGAGAGATCACAACAGAAATTTTTGTACTAGTTTGGAGTTACCCTACATCCAGTCCTATACAATTTCTTGTACATATTTCTTTTTAAATATCAAATTCTATACAATATCGATTTCAAGACTACAAGACACACCCTTCCAATTTTCCAAGCATCGAGTACACTGATTGGATTAGGGCGAGGCACTAACACATCCACTTGGATACAAATGGGATGCCAAGCATACTCACTTGATTAAGATTGGCCACAAGCACACCGACCTTGGTTTCAAGGACACCAAGTAAACTTCAGAGTAATAGAGTATGATTTAATAGGGTTTACAAACTCAATTTCTTGATCTAGAATACAAATTTTTCTATAACCTCTTAATAGCACTTTGATCTTGATTTGAGTGAAAGAGATAAGACAAATCAGAGAGGAAATAGTAGAGAATCAAACTAATAGTATTTGAATTAACTCTGGTTGAATTTTAGAAGATTTTGAGTAAAATTTCTTTTAGAAATCAAGAGAGTGAAAAAGAAGAGAAAATATAAGATAACAAAAATTCATTTGGAAAATAAATATTTATAGAGAATCAACGGTCAAGGCCATTCGTGAAGAGATATGTCGAAAAGACACTTTTATTCGAATTTGAATTTTATATTTATTCAATCATCAAAAGCATGGCATAATATCATCAAAGCATTTCGTATCTTATACTTAAAACTGAAAACAGCCATTAAAGTTTGAGATGCATCTATGATTCACCTTGAATGGATTAAGGAGGTTGATGTATTGTTACTTTGAAACCCCTTAGCTTTGATCCTGTTTCTAGCTTATCTTCCTCTTGAATACTTGGTTAAGGCAGACCTATTCCTCTATTTTAATTCGCTTATTATGAAATGAATGAAAGTGTGGGAGGAAATGAGAGAGTAGGGGTTTGCATTTAGGAATTTAGGTATTTATCCTCGTTCTTGCCCTTAAGCCATGTTTCTCATTCATATTTTAATTTTTTAACTCATCTTTGTTAACTCAATTTTTAATGCATGGCCTCTATTATATACCAAATCTTAATCTCCTTATCATTCTACATTATTTAATTTAATTTATCCAATCAAATATTTTTAATAATGTTAATTAAAATTATGGTTGTTACAAACTCCCCTCCTTAAAGAAATTTGTCCGCGAAATTATTATAAGGTACACACATCAAATATGAAAACATAGATGTAAAACATACTACGAAACATGTCAAGGTAAGTGTCCCTAATCTTGCTAACTGTTTCCCAAGTACAGTCTCTCTTATTATCGCTCCATTGGACTTTTACTAATCTGACTGTCTTGTTCCTTAACTTCTTCTCTTCCTTAGCTACTATACGGACTGGATGTTTAACCATAGTCATGCATGGTTCCACTACTAAGTCTTCTAATTCCATCGGAGCAATAATAGTCTTTGGATCTTGAACACACTTTCATACATGAGTAATATGAAAACCTATGTACTCTTACTAGACTGTTCAATAACTCTATCCTATAGGCGAATTTCAAATCTTTTCTATGATAGGAAACGGTCCAACAGACCTCGGTGCTAATTTCCCTAACTTCCCGAATCTTGTCACACCTTTATTGGTGATACTTTGATGAAAACATGATCTTCGACAGAGAACTCAAGTCCTTTCTGTAACTTATCTATTTTTGCCTGGATTGAGGTTCTTTCATTCTAGCCCGAATCAACTCAATTTTACTATGGCTTCTTTTACCATGTCGATCCAAGTATTAATCTACCGTCGGTCTCTAATCAACAAACATGAGATTTCGACCTTCCGTATGAAGCTACAAATGGTTCTATCCCAATATTTGTCTGATAAATATTATTATATGAAAACTCGACTAAGTATAGATGGTCTTCCCACGATCCACCAAAATCTAGCACATAAGCTCTTAATAATCTTCCAAGACTTTGTTATCTTTTTCTATTCTCCTATCGGTCAATAGATGGTAAGCAGTACTCATCTTGGTCTTGGTATCTAAAATGTCTTGTAGACTCTTCCAGAATTTGCAAGTAAATAAAGAATCTCTGTCACTGATTGTTCATGAATAACTTAGCTAAAATATATGTTGTTCTTGTCGACTTAGTGGCTATAAAGTGTGCGCTCTTAGTTAGTCTATCCACTACAACCCAAATACTTTAATTTCCTCTATTCAACGTTGGCAACCTATAATAACCCTGGTTTTTTTATTACCTGTTATTAACAATAATAATAAAAAATTATGATGAGATTATAATTTATTAATCAAGAGATAAATATAACTTGGGATAGATAATTTAAATAAATTATCTAAGTTAAAAAATCTAAATTTTAAGTTTTGGAATTTACTTGGGGAAAATTTGAGAAAAAGGATGTTAGATTATTGAAATGATTTAAATACGGAATTTTGAATAAAATACTTTTAGTTTGGTTAAAACTTGAGGAAAATAAATTTAAATTATGAGTTGGGTTGAATCTGAATTAAATAAAATAAATTGGAGATAGAATTTTTTTTTAAAATTATTTATTTTGAATAGACAATGGATTCCGGTGAATGAAATAGAATTTAGATATTCTGGTTGGAAACAAGTGATGAATACTGATATTTCGTTAATTTGGTGATTAATAGATTAATTAAGTGAGATAAAAGAATTTAATTCAACACTAATTGGTTGAAATAAATATAAAATGTTGAAAATAAAGTTTTAAAAACATTATTATGTTTGTTTTGATAAAAATGAACATTATGCGTATTAATTTGATAAAATGCAATAATTTTTCAAATTAATGACAAATATTGGTTTTTTGTAAATTTTAATGAAGTATTAAAATTTTATATGGTAAATAGTGTAAATACAAAGGTGGATTTTATTCTAAATTATAATTTGGACATAAAATGATGTTAATAAGGTTTGTTATATTTAAATTGACAAGAAAATGATTTTTGTGTGAATTTTGGAGGTAAAAAGAGTGCTTTATGTTATTAAAGGTGTAAATTGTAGTATCATATAAAATAAGAATTTAATGATGAAAATAATTTTTAAATGGTTAAAATATCTTTTAGATGTTATAAAACATTTTGTAAACATAAACATACGAAGTTATGATAAGTTATTTGATTAAATAATGAGAATATGTGTTAATATGTGAAATTATAGTGTTAACATAAGATAACTTAGTTAATTTTAACTAAGTAATTTCAATTGAGCTATTGGGTGATGGGTTCAAGCCCAAACCTATTCTACAATTTTTTGAAAGGAGGAAACAATACGTTCATTTCTCATTTCTCCTCCTCCCACCTAACAGAAAATTGAGAAAAAGAAACAAAAATGGCTGCTTCTTCTAATCTCCAAACTAGATTCAAAATTAGGGAAATCAGGGAAAAATTAAAAGGGAAATTTTCAAATCAAAGTAAATAACAGGTCAATATCAAAATCACAAATACTCTCATCAATTTTCTGTTTGAAAAGATGCTGTTTGTAACTCTTTTCTTTCTTGCTACATGTTTTCTTTTCAAGCTTCTACTGGTCAGCGAAGCTTCTTTGGATCAAAAAGTTTTCAGCTTGCAATTTTAATTACTCAAATTCTTGATAAGGTGAGTTAAACTCACAAACTCTAGATTTGAATAAGTTATATGTTGAAATTGGTTGAATCTGTGCTTATTGTGACCAAAAGTTGATGTTGAAAAGTTACAATGGTAATCTGTTCTTCTTTTTGTGTTTATAACACTCTGATTTTATCATGAAATCATGCCAAAATTTCTTCAAATTGTTATTTGAGTGTTGTAGTTTGTGCATACAAAATTTTTCTATCTAATACATCGTGGAACTACTCCAAATTGTAGCTCAAAAATTGAATCAAAGAAAGAAACTTTTTCCTGTAAGAATCGCGACAAAGAGGTCGACCAAGAAGCAATAGGGGTTGACCTACAGGTTGAACCAGGCACCACAAAGGTCGACCTTAGGGTCGACCTATGCAATTTAAAGGTCGACCTAGGTCGACCTGGGTCTTGTAATTTCTATAGCTTTGTTCCTTTTGTTTTGGTGTTTTCTTTAGCATTTCTGCTGACTTTTGCAACTATTTTTGTATTATATTTGAATGTTTCGAAAGGCTTAAACCTATCAATAGGTAATCCAATATTTTGGGTTGATCCGTACTCTGGATTGACGAGTTTTTGAGACCTGTTTATATGCTGATTTTCAGTGTTTTCGATGATTTCTGTTGTTTTCGAGCAGGATTTTTCTAAACGATTTTTGAAATGATTTTTTAATAAAATGGCTTTCAAATTAAATATTTTATAATATTATAATTATTTTCAAAATCTATTATAAATATATATCTTCTCTATATTAAAGAGGATTTCAATGCTAAAAATTTGCAAAGCGTTTTCAAAAATTCTTTTAATACTAGTTTTATCAAAGAAAAGTATTTTCTATATAAATACACGTTTTAGCACTCTTCGAATGTACAAGAAAGAGAATTAAACAATTTAGTAAAACATGTGGTATGGGACGCATGCGTTTACTTTTTCCGTTAATTTCGGACTTGTTCGTTTGAAGCTATGGACCTTCGGGTTGTTATTGCCAGTATTTGGACTATTGGGTTCTATTCTATACATTGTTTCCTTTTTGGATTTCTTTAAGTTGATTTCTAGAATTTTGATGATTTGCGAATGTTTGTCACCATGGCAGCCTCTGTTGGTTTATTTATATAGCCTTAGCGCTATCACGCTGTTTATTACATAGTGATTACATTTTGGAGTTTTGAACTCTTAATCAAGTTCCATGAGTCATGAGATTTCTAAGTTTTGAACTATTAATTGAGTTCCACAAGTTATGAGCTTTGTGGTTTGAATGATTTTGTTGTCTAGTGTAACATTGACTAACAACTAGTAAACCGCCAAGTCAGAAGGTGTGGTGTGGGACGCATAGAATCTACTTTTCGGGTTCCTATTTGAGAGTTTGTGACACATTCATGAGTTATTGCCTATACTAGACGTTTGGGTCATCATGAGATATATGTGACTTCGATCACACGAGAAATATGTGACTTCGGTCACCATGAGACATATATGACTTCGGTCACCACGAGATATTTATGACCTTTGGGTCCATGAGATAGGTACCTTATATTAGTACTGGACACGAGATTAGCACGTGCAACATAGCTTCGACTTGCAATCGGGGATTTTGATCTAATTCGTGGAATTTTCTGAGTTATGAGTTTTATTAATGATTTCACCATTTCTAGATGATTATTTTATATATTTTGTAGCTTGGAGCTATATTAGAATTTATGCGTGCATGGTGATTTCATTTCTGAGTTTTGAACTGTTAACTGAGTTCCATGAGTTATTTGTGATTGCGATCTTTTAGTATATTTCTGAAATTTTTAATTTCCTATTTTAGGAATTATTTATGATTTCCATTCTTGGCAGATTTTAAGACTTGTGATCTCCTATTTGTTGACATGGTTAGTGAAAACAATTATATTGGATTTTAGTATATGCCGATGAGATGAGGAAAATATTTGTGATTATTTGATATTGTTGTTGAAATTTCCTCTTTCGAGAAACTTCTATATGAAGTACTTTAGTGATATTATCTCATATTTAGTAGTTGATATATGCTAGATGTTGCTTCTTCTCTTTGAGAAGAGATGTTATCACTTATTCCTATAGTTCACCTATCGTGTGCTAATCAGTTTATTTAAGCTAGACCGACTCGTGTATTTTTATATACTTGGGTCAAACCGAGTTATTTCAGGTTAGTCATCTACTATTGATTTCTTCTATGCCGCTTTCGCATTGGATTGTCTACTAGTTATCTTCTGTATAGTCTTGTGGTCATTTTGTAAACTCTGATTTGTATTTACTCATTTTGACTCGATGTATTTATTATTGTTTATGTACCACTGGTGCTGTATCACATTGTATTGTACTATGATGTATTTGTGTATATGCATGTATGTATATGTATATGGAAATATGTTTGACTGCTGCTCTGTGATCTTTTGTGCTCGTTGTTATATTTTGTTCTAATAGATCCGTTAGCCACTGAGGTTTTGTACTAATCATATATTGAGCATGTCGATCCACTCGAGAAAGATAAAAGAAAAAAATTAGAGCTCTCAGTCGACGTATTCAAAAAATGTTTAAGATAAAGCTTACGGATGATTGCTTTTAACCGGCCCTATTATCCACACTAGTAGACAATATTATCTAGTAGTACTCTTTGTTAATGTGGGTCTCGGGGTGGGGCATCATAGCTTGGTATCAAAGCTGAGTTCAGAACAAAATATGATAAATACAGAACAGAACATACATTATGGTACATCAAAGGACTGTATAATTGTTACATATTCCTTAATCACCGTGTCCTTAACCTTTTCATGTCCTTTTGGGGTTGATATAAGTTTGGAATACGTCTAGGAATGCATTTTAATTTCGTAGTATTCCATAATTGAATTAATAATATCTAACCCTATGAATAATCCTTATTATGATTGTTTTATTCGAGTTCTCTTCGATACAGGTGCTTGACACTCATTCGTATCGAAGAATTTTGTCAATACCATTGGAAGTTCCTTGTCATGTCACTTCTTCAAGGATTGCGAATCCTATTGAGGGGATCCGCAACACTTAGCATGTTATATGTGGATGCTAAGATTATGCTTTGTAGTTTTTTCTTTCGTGCAAATCTGCACGTTATTCACTACCTTGGATATGATTTGATTTTGGGATGGGTTTACTTGCTTATTATTAAGCCTAAATCCTATGTTCTAAAAGAATCTTATGTCTTAGGTATCCTAGTTCGACTAATCTTTTGTCTCTTATTCTTTGGAAGGTTGATGGTGATTCCAAAGCATTTTTATATGCTCTTGAGTGTCGAGATGATGAAGATGTAACTCGAATTTCAGTCGTTTGTAATTTTGTTAATGTATGTGAGCCAGTTTTGGGTTTGCACCCAATCGGGCAATTGAATTTTTTATTGACCTCATTCCTGGTTCTCAGCCTATTAGTCGTCCTCCCACGAGGATGTCTACTAAAGAAAATGAGGAACTCTAAATGCAATTGCTGGAGTTTGAAGCCAAAATTTATTTAGTCTAATTTTTCATCGTGGGGTATCACGGTCATTTTTGTTAAGAAATGTGATGGTACACTTTGGCCTTTGGATCGATTTCCGCAAGCATAACGAGTTAATGATTTAGAACGAGTATCTATTGCATAGTATCGATGACATGTTCGATTAATTGGGTAGTGTTTGGGTCTTTTATGTACTTGACCTTGCACCATTTTTCATCTGCTACGAGTTGCAGAGGATAGCATTCCTCTTACTGCATTCACACTTGTTTTGGCTTCTTAGGAGTGGCTCGTTATGCCGTGTGGTTTAACGAACGCTCTAGCTAATTTCGCCGATCTTATGAATCGAGTATTCTGGGAATATCTCGATGAGTTCGTCCTTGTATTCATGATTAATGATGAGTAAAAGCAATAATTTAAATTGCATATTTTTCTAAAGAAGATAAACTTATAAGTATAATTGGATTCTATTTATTGAGACAAGAAAATAATATTTTGTAACTTATATACAAGACGTGTTTGTCATATATAGAAAAATGATTTGGTGTTGGATTATCAATTATGTGCTTTAAGAATTCTGGTCGACGCGCCTTATCACCGCTATCGATAGGAATTTCTTACACACTTTGATGAGGCAGTTAGACACTAAATTGGGTTATAATAGGTAAAAGTTTGAAAAAAATTAAAATGAGTTTGATTATTAATTTTTGGATGTCTATTGCAGCCATTAAACCATAGTGATTGTGGGATAAATGGCGAGGCAGTTTTGATCATTCGGTCAACTCTGTAGCCAATTGATTGGGTTTTTCACTAAAAAGCGATGGCGAGGCAATGCCATTTTAAATATGGTTTTGTTTTAATTGGTTATGTAAGTATAACCTATAGAAATCTAAATAATGATACCATATGGTAATTTGAGTAAGTAAAGTAAATTATTCTAGTTAAGGAGATGTCTTAATTGGAAGAAAATATCATTTGATGCTTTGATTAATAAAATGTTGTATTCAAGACAAGGAAATATTTTGGCTAGAAAAATTAAAATACCAATTGAATGTTTAAGTTCAAAGTTATAAAGATGATTGTAAAAAAAAAAATTGACAATTGGTTGTTGAAATAGTAATAGAGGATAAGGTTTACAACTTTATCTTCAAGGAAAATAAAGAAATGCTAATATTTAAACCTTTAGCATAAATTTGTGAGCAAGCCTTTGTTATAAATTTTGATATTATTAAAACTGGTTGGGATGAATTCGTAAAATTCTTTTGAAAACAAGTTTAAGTTAATTATCAACCTTAGCTAGCTTTATGTCGATAAGAAGATGAAAATTTAATTTTGTGATAGGAGGAAATATGAATTTGAATGATTCGTTATTATAAATGTTATATTAAGAGTGCAAGGTATAATAAATGAATAAGGCATGAGATTCAATCATTTTAAATTGTGAGAGCAATTTTAAAAATTAATTGTTTGAAAGCTTAATTTTGTGAAGTGATGAAAATATTTCCAATTAGTGAATTGTTTCATTTAAAAGATAATTTCATGAGGTTAGTTATAATTATTGAATGTCTTAGCTTTTTGGAAAAGAGGATCTTTAAATAAATTATTTAGCATAAAAATCTTGTTTTGAAAATGTAGTTTGAAATTAGAATGGATTAGGAATTTCAAATTATAAGTTGATTTTAAAAGCTGAAATTTATTTGGAGAATTGTTGTACTAAAACGGCGATAACTTGAGTCTTATAACTCCGAACGAGTTCAATACTTTTGTAAATAAAAGAGCTTTTAGTAAGCTATATATTTTCTTTTCACCACTTTGGAAGGTTTTTCTTTTTATTCTATCTGAAATGGGTTTGAAAATGGATGGACATTTTTGTCCTATTATAAGATTCTAAAATTTAAGATGAAAGTAAATTTAGCATTACTTTCAAACCATGAGTCCAATTTTGATGATTTTTATATTGCAGGAAATCTTATACTTAATAGAACCACTTTCATTTTATAAGAGTTCACATATTTTAAGGTTTGCTGGGTCAAAAATTGAGTTTTTTTACACCAGGACTGAAATAGAAAAATGATTATTTTTCCTAATATGTAACCCAATTGATTATTAGTGTGGAAAAATAGGTTACAAATTAAAGTATATCTATGGAAGAATTATAAGAGAATAGAAAAATCAAATTTTATTTACTCAAAATAAAGAGCAACGAGCTTAATTAAACTTAAATAAGAAGTTATGAAAATTTTCAAGTGTTGAAAATTGAGAATTTGTTTATGGAAATAATGGATTTGAAAACTTTAAGAATAATTGATTTGTAAAAGAAAGTATAAAATTTATTCTTGTGTTTAACTTGCCTTTGTGCGACTATTTTGCGACTTACATTTAGGCAGTCGTATGAGTTTGGTGGTAGTGAGAGAGACCCCATACCTCCTGTTGAGTTTTCTTACCTTAATGATTGTCAATCTAATATCGGTAGGGCTCCTTTTATAGCTTTATGCGAAATGTCGTATCAATCACCAACTTGTTGGTTGGAGTCTGGGATAAAGTTGTGCTAAGTCCCGACTCTATTCGTGAAGCATCTGAAGAATCAATCTCACCTGATTTATCTATAGTGTAGCATCCTATCCGTATTCTTGCTTCGAAGGTGAAACGCCTTCGAAATAGGGATGTACAGCTCGTAAAAGATTCAATAGTCTGCTAATCCCAATAACTACTCTTGGGAAACCATAAAATTTATCGAGTGACCTTATTCTAGTTTTCTATCTTCTTAAGTCGAGGGTGAGAATTTTAAACTCAAGCTTATCAATTCTTTTTGCTAGATGAAAGAAATTGTGTGGAATACAGTTCTTCTTTAGAAATTGCAAGAATGCAATTTTTATAAGGAAGGGAGTCTGTAACAACCGTGGTTTTGCGATTACCTGTTTACAATAATAATAAATTATAATGAGATTATAATTTATTAATCAAGAGATAAATATAATTTGGGATAGATAATTTAAATAAATTATCTAAGTAAACATCTAAAATTTGATTTTTGGAATTTACTTGAGGAAAATTTAAGAAAAAGGATGTTAGATTATTGAAATGATTTAAATATGGAATTTTGAAGAAAATACATTTAGTTTGGTGAAAACTTGAGGAAAATAGATTTAAATTATGAGTTGGGTTGAATCTGAATTAAAAATAAAATAAATTGGAGATAGAAAATTTGTTAAAATTGTTTATTTTGAATAAACAATGGATTTTGGTGAATAAAATAGATAGTTTGATTGGAAATAAATGGTGAATAATGATATTTTGTTAATTTGGTGATTTATAGATTAATTAAGTGGGTTAAAAGAATTCAATTCAACATTAATTGGTTGAAATAAATGTGAAATGTTGGAAATAAAGTTTTAAAAACTTTATTATGTTTGTTCATGATAAAAATGAACAATATATGTATTAATTTGATAAAATGCAACAATTTTGCAAATTATTGCCAAATATTGGTTTCTTGTAAATTTTATATGGTAAATAGTGTAAATACAAAGGTGGAATTTTGTTTTAAATTAATATTTGGATGTAAAATGATGTTAATAAGGTTTGTTGTACTTAAATTGACAAGAAAATGATTTTTTTTGTGAATTTTGGAGTTAAAAATAGTGTTTCATGTAATTAAAGGTGTAATTGTATTATTTATGTAAAAACAAGAATTCAATGATGAAAATAATTTTTAAATGGTTAAAATATCTTTTAAATGTTGTAAAACATTGTGTAAACATAAACTATGAAGTTATGATAGGTTATTTGATTAATTAATGAGAATATGTGTAAATATGTGAAATTATAGTGGTTAACATAAGATAACTTGGTTAATTTTAACTGAGTAATTTCAGTTGAGCTATTGGGTGATGGGTTCAAGCCCAAACCCATTCTAGAATTTTCTAAAAGGAGGAAACAGTACGTTCATTTCTAATTTCTCCTTAGCCCGCCTAATAGAAAACTGAGAAAAAGAAACAAAAATGGTTGCTTCTTCTAATCTCCAAATTAGCTTCAAAATTAAGTGAAATCAAGGATAAATTAAAAGGGAAATTTTCAAATCAAAGTAAATAAGAGGTAATCAATATCAAAATCATAAAATCCTCTCATCAATTTTCTTTTTTGAAAAGATGTTGTCTTCAGCTTGCAAGTTTAATTGCTCAAATTCTTGATAAGGTGAGTTAAACACACAAACTCTAGCTTTGAATAAGTTATATGCTAAAATTGGTTGAATCTGTGCTTACTGTAACCAAAAATTGATGTTGAAAAGTTACAGCGCTAATATGTTCTATAGTGCTTATTTTTGTGTTTATAACTCTCTTATTTTATCATTAAATCATTCCGGAATTTTTTCGGATTGTTATTTGAGTGTTGTAGTGTGTGCATACAAAATTTTACCATCTAATTCATCTTGGAACTGCTCCAAATTGTTGCTCAAAAATTGAATCGGAGAAGGCAACTTTTGCTGGTAAGAATCGCGACACAGAGGTTGACCGGGGAGCAATAAGGGTCGACCTACAGGTCGACCCAGGCACCACATAGATTGACCTTAGTGTCAACCTATGCCATTTAAAGGTCGACCTGTAGGTCAACCTGGGCCTTGTAATTTCTACAGCTTTGTTCCTTTTGTTCTGGTGTTTTCTTCAACTATTCCGTGACTTTTGAAACTTATTTTTATGCTATATTGGAATGTTTTAAAAGGCTTAAAACCTATCAATAGGTAAGGAAATATTTTGGGTTGATCCATACTCCGGAATGACGAGTTTTTGAGGCGGTTTCATATGTTGATTTTCAGTGTTTTCAATGATTTCTGTTGTTTTCGAGCATGGGTTTTCTAAATGATTTTTGAAATGATTTTTATATTAAAGTGGCTTTCAAATTAAATATTTTATAATATTGTAATTATTTTTAAAGCTACTATAAATATATATATTCTCTATAATAAAGAGTATATCAAAGCTAAAAATTTGCAAAACATTTTCAAATATTGTTTTAAGAGTTATTTTCTCAAAGCAAACTATTATCTATATAAAATATACATTTTTGCACTCTTTGTACGTATGAGAAAGAGAATTAAACAATTTAGTAAATAATGTGGTATGGGACGCATGCATTTACTTTATCAGTTAATTCTGGACTTATTCGTTTGAAGCTATAGACCTTCGGGCTGTTATTGCCAGTATTTGGACTGTTGGGTCCTATTTTGTACATTGTTGCTTTTATAGATTTCTTTACGTTGATTTCCATAATTTAGATGATTTATGAATGTTTTCACCATGGTTGCCTCATTTGGTTTATTTATATAACCAAAGTGTTATCATGTTGTTTATTACATGGTCATTACGTTTTGGAGTTTTGAACTCTTAATCGAGTTCCATGAGTCATGAGATTTTTGAGTTTTGAACTCTTAATTGAGTTCCACGGGTTATGAGATTTTTGATATTTGTGATTTTAATGATTTTGTTTTATAGTGTGGCATTGACTATCAGCTAGCAAACCGCTAAGTGAGAACGTGTGGTATAGGTCGCACAGATACCGCTTTTGGGTTCCAATTTGAGAGTTTGTGACACATTCACGAGTTATTCTCAGTCCTAGACCTTTGGGTCATCATGAGATATATGTGACTTTGGTCACCACGAGACATATATGACTTCGGTCACCACATGACATATGTAATTTCGGTCACCACGAGATATTTATGACCTTCGGGTCCACAACATAGGTACCTTATATTACTACTGGACACGAGATTAGCACATGCAGCATAGCTTCAGGTTGCAATCGGGGATTTGGATCCAATCTAGGAAATTTTCGAAGTTATGAGTTTTATTTATGATTTCACAATTTCTAGATGATTGTTTTATATATTTTATAGCTTGGAGCTATATGAGAATTTATGCCTACATGGGGATTTCATTTCTGAGTTTTGATCTCTTAACTGAGTTCCATGAGTTATATGTGATTGCCATCTTTTGGCGTATTTATAAGATTTGTAATTTCCTATTTTAGGTGTTGTTTGTTCTTAACGGGTTTTGAGACTTGTGATCTCCTATTTAGAGATGGTTAATGAAAACCATTATATTGGACTTTGGTATATGCTGATGAGATGAGGAAATATTCGTGATTATTTGATACTGTTGTTGAATTTGCCTCTTTCGAGAAACTTCTATATGAAGTACTTTAGTGATGTTATCTCATATTTAGTAGTTGATATAAGCTAGATGTTGCTTCTTCTCTTTGAGAAGAGATGGTATCACTTGTTCCTATATGTCACCTATCGTATGCTAATCAGTTTATTTAAGCTAGACTGATCCGTGTATTTTTATATACTCGGATCAGACCGAGTTATTTCAGTTAGTCATCTGCTGTTGATTTCTTCTATGCTACTTACGCATTGGATTATCTACTAAGTATCTTCTGTATAGTCTTGTGGTCATTTTGTATTTATTCATTTTGACTCGATGTGTTTATTGTGGTTTATGTACCACTAGTGTTGTATCACATTGTATTTTACTACGATGTATCTGTGTATATGTATGTATGTATGTATGTTTGACTGCTTAACTGTGATCTTTTGTACTCATTGTAATATTTTGTTCTGATAGATCCGTTAGCCACTGTAGTTTTGTATTAAGCATATATTGAATATGTCGATCCACTTGAGAAAGATAAAAGAAAAAAATATTAGAGCACCCAATCGACATATTCAATACATGTTTAAGACAAAGCTTATGGATAGTCATTTCTAACCAGCTATATTCTCCGCATTAGCAGATAGTATTACCCAGTAATACTCTTTGCTAATATTGGTCTAAGGGTGAGGCATTATAGCTTGGTATCAGCGCCGATTTCAGAAAAAAGTATGGTAAACACAAAACAGAACATATATTATGGTACATCAAAGTACAGTATAAGTGTTACATATTCCTTAATCACCATGTCCTCAAAGTTGGGAATACATCTAGAGATGCATTTTAATTCATTAGTATTCCATAATTGAATTAATAATATCTAACCCTATGAATAATCCTTATCGTGATTGTTTTATTCGAGTTCTCTTAGATACGGGTACTTGACACTTATTCGTATCGAAGACGTTTGTTGATACCATTGGATGTTCCTTGTCATGTCACTTCTTCGAGGGTTACAGATCCTATTGAGGGTATTCGCAACACTTAGCATGTTATGTGAGGATGCTGAGATTGTTCTTGTACTATTTCCTTCTGTGCAAATCTGCACGTTATTCACTACCTTGGATTTGATTTGATTTTAGGATGGACTGGCTTGCTCTATATCAATCCCAAATCCTATGTTCTAAAAGGATCTTATATCTTAAGTATCCTAGTTTGGCTAATCTGTTTTCTCTTGTTCTTGGGAAGGTTGATGGTGATTCCGAAGCATTTTTATTTGCTCTTGAGTATCGAGATAATGATTATGAATCTTGAATTTCAGTCGTTTGTAATTTTGTTGATGTATGTGAGTCCGTTTTGGGTTTGCCACCCAATCGGGCAATTGAATTTTGTATTGACCTCATTCCTGGTTCTTAGCCTGTTGTCATCCTCCCACGAGGATGTCTACTAAAGAAAATAAGGAACTTTAAAAGCAATTGCTGGAGCTTGAAGCCAAGCAATTTATTCAGTCTAGTTTTTCATCGTGGGGTGCCACGATCATCTTTGTTAATAAATTTGATGGTACTCTTAGGCTTTGCATCGATTTCTAAAAGATTAAAGGGTTAACCATTTAGAACGAGTGTCTATTGCCTAGGATTGATGGCATGTTTGATCAATTGAGTAGTGCTCGGGTCATTTCTCTACTTGACCTCACATCAGTTTTCATCAGCTACGGAATGCAGAGGATAGCATTCCTTTTACCGCATTCCGCACTTTATTTTGGTTCTTAAGAGTGGCTTGTTATGCCATTCAGTTTAACGAACGCTTTAGCTTATTTCGTCGATCTTATAAATCGAGTATTCTAGGAATATCTCGATGAGTTCGTCCTTGTATTGATGATCAATGATGAGTAAAATTAATAATTTAAATTGCAAATCTTTCTAAAAGAAGATATACATATAAGTATAATTGGATTCTGTTTATTGAGGAAAGAAAAGAATATTTTATAAATTATATAAGAGATGTGTTTGTCATATAGAAAAATGATTTGGTGTTGGATCGTCCATTGAGTGCTTTAAGAACTCTGACCAATGCGCTTAATCAAAGTTATCGATATAAATTTCCTAAACACTTTGATGAGACATTTGGACACATTAAATTATGTTATAATAGGTAAAGGTTTGAAAAGAAATTAAAATGGGTTTGAGTATTAATTTTAGATGTCGCGTGCAACCATTAAACCACAGTGATTATGTGTTAAATGGAGAGGCAGTTTTGTCATTTGGTCAACTATGCAGTTAATTGATTGGGTCTTCCACTAAAAATCGATGGCGAGGCAATGCAATTTTAAATATGACTTTGTTTTAATTGGTTATGTAAGTATAACCTTTTGAAATCTAAATAATGATACCATATGGTAATTTGATTAAGTAAAGTAAATTATTCTAATTAAGGAGATATCTTAATTGGAAGAAAATAGCATTTGATGCTTTGATTAAGAAAATGTTGTATTCAAGATAAGGAAATATTTTGTCTAGAAAAATTAAAATGCCAATTGAATGTTTAAGTTCAAAGTTATAAAGGATGATGGTAAAAATTATTTTTGACAATTGGTTGTTGAAATAGTAATAGAGGATAAGATTTACAACTTTATCTTAAAGGAAAATAAAGAAATGCTAAAGTTTGAACTTTTAGCATAAATTTGTGAGCAAGCCTTTGTTTTAAATTTTGATAGTTTTGAAACTGGTTTGGATGAATTTGTAAATTCTTTTGAAAACAAGTTTAAGTTAATGATCAACCTTAGCTAGTTTCATGTTGATAATAAGATGAAAATTTATTTTTTGTGATAGTAGGAATTAAGAATTTGAATGATTCGTTATTATAAAATGCTATATTAAGAGTGCAAGGTATATTAAATGAATAAGGCATGAGATTCGTTCATTTTAAATTATGAGGACAATTTTAAAAATTAATTATTTGAAAGCTTGATTTTGTGAAGTGATGAAAATATTTCCAATCAGTGAATTATTTCATTTTAAAGATAATTTGATGAGGTTAATTTCAATTATTGAATGTCTTAGCTTTTTGGAAAAGATGATCTTGAAATAAATGATTTAGCTTCTAGCTCTATTCCATATGCATCAGTATACACTACTAAATCTTGATTTCCATCTAGAACAACTAACATGGACGCATTGGTCAATAAATGTTTTTCTTTTAGAATGACTCCTCCATTCATCAGTCCAAACATACTTCACATCCTTTCTCGTTAGCTTAGTCATTGGCGCTGCTAAATATGAGAGAATTTCTTGATAAATCTCCGGTAACAGCCATAACAGCCAGCTAGTCCAAGAAAGCTTTTTATCCCATGCTCCGTTTTGGGTATCTACCAGTTATTAACTGCTTCTATCTAAGTTGGATCTAGTGACAACCCTTTTTCTGAGGCTACTTAACCAAGAAACTTCACCTCCTTCTTTCAAAAATGACACTTTGAAAACTTCGCTTTTAACTGATGTTGCCTTAGTGTCTCAAGCATTATTCTAGGATGAATCTCATGATTATTTTCATCCACAGAATATATCAAAATGTTATCCATGAATACCAATACAAACCTATCCAACCGCTCTAGGAAAATCTGGTTCATTATGTCTATGAAGAAAGCAGGTTGCATTAGTCCATTCGAAAAGCATTACTAACCACTTGTACATACTATATCTTGTTCTAAATTCCATAAATGGAACATTGTCTTCCAATACCCTTAGTTGATGAAACCATGTCGCAAAATCCAATTGGAAAAATACATTGGTACCACTTAGTTGATCAATATGTCATCAATTTTTTTGCAAAGGATGTCGATTCTTTATCTTCCTTGCATTAAACCTATGATAATCGATGCGCAATCTTAACAACCCGTCTGGTTTCTTCACAAGCACTGTTGCTTCTTCACAAGGCAAACTACATTGTCTAATAAAATTATGTCCTTCTAAATCCACTAGCTGCACTTTTAACTCCTTCATCTCAGTAGGTGTCATCCCGTTAAGCGGTCAACTTATAGGTACAAGATCTATTCGAAACTCAATTGCTCATTTCGATTTGTAACAGGCTCAAAAACATCTACAAATTCTCTTACTACAAAAACCAGATTTAACTCATCTTCCTTCTCTATATTTACAATAAAGCACAACCTCAAAACTTGGATTTTCTACTGATTTTACAATTCGGTCACTACTATCGGGGTGTCTTAGTGATATTTTCCTATCGTGGAAAAATATCCTAGTATCATATTTACTTGACTAATCCATACCCAAAATAATCCCAAAGCCCACGAAATCGAACACATATAAACTGCAGGCAAATATATGACTATTAATACAAACTCTAAATAGCCATATCTTATCTACCAAATAACGAGATATAAATGAATGTAACGCACTAGTATCAAATAATGCTCTAACAGCTAAGTCATGAATCAAAAGTATACCTCCCATCAGACCTTTCCCTTTCTCCTCAGCTATTGGTCTCAAGGTAGCTGATTCCAATGCAAACACATTTCCCTTCTCTGCTTTATTTGTTTCCCTGCACTGGTGCTTATAGTGACCAATCTGATTGTAGTTAAAGCACTTAATTTTTTTTTCTTTCAATAACTGTCTTTCCATCTCCTGAACGACACTCATTCAGAAAATATTATTTCTTATCACACTTATAGCACACAACATTTTCTTTTCCTTTCTTAATTGTTCTGCTTTTTGAGCTCTTTTCTTATGAAAGGACTTGTTTTTATGATTCTGCCTACATTGAGCCTCCACTACCTTGTTACCACCAAAAAAAGCAAGCATCTCCTTGTTTCTCAAAAATATCTCCATGACAACATCACATGGATCCCTGAGACAAGGCAAAGTCGCCTTAGCAAGCTCAGGTCTTAACCCATGGATGAACTTCCCATTCCTCTTAATCACCGTGTCCATGGTAGAGTATCCATATCGAGACAACTTATCAAACCTCGTTGCATACTGAAGCACAATCATATCACCCTATACCAACTCAGCAAACTTTTCTTAACATAGTTGACTTAGCAATCTCAAACATAAATCTCTCTTCAAACCTTCTCTTGAATTTTGAATAAGTCAAAGTTTCCTTTGTAACTCCAATCGTCAAACCATTCTATTGGTACAACATAGCACCTTGCATTTTCTTGGGTCCAATCTCCTCTTTTATTCATCATCTAAACCACGATCAATGAAAATCAATTCACAATGAAGTAACAAATTCTCTACTTCAATTGTATCCTCCATTACAGTAAATGGGTTCCCTCTAATTCTTGCATAATCTCTGCTCAATACAGCATAATTAATCAAAATTAAAATTTCCTAATTAGCTCCTCCAACATTCCATCAACTAACCCAACAGCAGCTCTTGCTTGCATCATTTGACAAAAAATGATACATCGCTCCTATATCAACCAGCGGTTCTCCAGCACCTACGTTAGAAGCTGTTTGGTGACTCAAGTTTCTCTTAATGTTGGGCTTGACATTTCCATTGGTTATGTTGCTTCCTCCATCGAGATTCACTCTTCCATTTCCTGCCTTCATATCTTACTATCCCTTAAATCTTCTTTCTAACCTTAATAAGATAAAGAATATGGTCTAAGAGACATGGGAGAATAGAGAAAAACTGTACACTTATATATAGAAAATACAAGTACATTACTATAGAGCTATCCCACACCCATGGTTTTTTTTTGATTCATTAGGATTTTGTTTTTCAAAATCCCTTTTAAATATGTTTTTTAGTTTAACCTAAGCTTGTGCTCTGATACCAAGTTATAACATCCACCATTTTGAGGGCCGAAACTAATAGTTATAGATGTTGCTATCATCTATAGTATTAATTTTCGGTGACGAGACGTGGATATGTTAATGGTATCTATAATATCAAAAGCACAAGAATAAAAAATAATTCAAACACAATTTCAAAATAGCTTGCACGTTACATTTTAAAAAATATTTCACATTCAGGTTATAATCCTATAATATCGTCCAGGTTCGAATAAAACATAATTATTACAAAATACGCCAAGTGCGACAAGTGAAGATGTCCCATTGGATAATCAGAGTTACTAATAGATAGTTATAACATTTGCCTTTACATACATTCCAAAATAACTAATTCTAACATAGCTGATGGTAGATATGCATAGACTCTTATATAGCTAGTTTTGCCTCCTACACATGTTCAAAAGATTTATTCACCAAAATCCTACTCTTGACCTACTCAAATCAAATTTTAATCCCCCGAGAGTTTAATGGGAAAAACCTAAACTTCGAATCAGCAAAAAATCCTCGTGTGAATAATAATATGCATCTCGGTTTAATGATATATAGTGAGACCAAATTTACTGAGTGGAATGGGTTTTCCTCTTATTAAATCGTTTAAAAATGTATCTTTGACAAATCATTGTCCTACAGCCAAACTGGTTATATAAACAATAGTACGCATGCATGCAACATGAGTAATCATAATCAATCTGTTTAAATCAATGAACTATCCGTCTAAACATCATAGTTTTCTAAGGCTGACTTGGGCCTACCAGATAAAAAAATTATCTACCCCACCATTACAAGGTAACTAGACGGTCTGTCCGAAACTTACTATTCCTAGAGTTAACTAATCCTAATGGTTTTACGGGCTTACCAATAACATAACTCGTCTCTGTATATTCCTTTCTGTGCGTACACCTACTTTTAGCCTTATCCTGATAGAGCCCTATGAATGGAATTTTGGACAAATATCAACCATCGGAAAACAATGAAGTGTAGGGTGCTACACTACACTAGTCCCAACTCGTTTTCTAATATCTAAATTAATTTTCTTCTATCACAATCTATCCAAAAGTGATAAGAACCATAATCTCTTTAGTAAAATTCTGAGCCAAATCCCATATACATTTCCTAGGAAACATACTTTTTCACAAATACTTTACCCTTTAAAATCATATTTTCTGAACAAGGAAGTTTATTTCCCTTTCTTTACCTAAAATAATTATGCCATGATATTTGCTCTGATAAAAATATATTAGTGAAGTTCAAAATCATTTGAGGTCGTCGCCTCTCAAAACCATAGGTTATAAGGCCAAAACAATATAAAACCTTTATATTGATAAAAGTGGCAAGGTGTGTAGCCAAAGATGGTCTTCGCCCTTCAAAACAAGTTAAAACCTTTAACTTCGAAACATAAGGCCATAAGGCCGGAAAAAATATAAAATTGTTGTATTTATACACGCGACAAGTTTAAAGTCGGTGAGGGTCTTCTGCCCTCAAATATGTTTGGGTCTTTAATTAGTAACATTAAAAGCCAAAATAAACCACTTTGCATATATAGGTTGACACATACAATGGCATCACGAAAGATTTGTATAATGGAAAGATATATCACTTGAAATGAATAAGGTCGGCATCATAGGGCCAAGATGAATATCAAAACATGCAAAATGGTTATCTCCGCTATTAAGCACTTAAAAACATAAGGGTCGGTGATGTTATGAAAACATGCAGCATCATTATTGTCATTATGTGTCTCTTTGAAACCATTGGAATCAATGACTTTATTGAAGAAAAACGGCGACGTGCCTTTATATAACATGCGACATCATTAACGTTGAAGACGCATATGCGACATCATCTCTAACATCAAACAAATTCATTTTATATCTCCCATTGGACATATCCTATGCTTCTAGTTAGGTTAAAGACATATAACAACAGTGACGTATTCTTCAACGTTGACAAAGTCCAAGTGGTAGAATAGTAATTAACAAGACGTTATTAATAAAAAAAACCTTTTTATTGCAAATCGAATTAATTTCTTTCCGCTTATTCCAAATGTTTGTCAAATTCTTATTGGTTAATAAAAATTTAATCACTTTCTTTTCTGGAAAATTGTCACATACAAAAAATTTCTTTCTTAAAAAATTTTGCAAACTTTTTTATAAAAACATTATAATATAACAATTAAGCCCTTCTAGCTTAAATAAATAATTAAACACACTTAAACACTTAGGAAAAATTCCCAAAAAGTCATAATAAATCAAATTTAATACATTCTTTAACGTATTCAACGTTGGAAACACAATTTAATTACGTTTATAATTAAAACCTAAAATAATCCACTTTCTTCCCGTGACAAAATCATAAGATATTCATACATTATCAGAAAATTATGAAATTTCTGCATTTTTTGGATATAATTGCATAAATATATGCAATTATTTAGTAACTTAATTCTCGGGACCTAATTTACATACTTTTTTGGCAAGGATATTTGGTGTATTCTAAAACTTAATAGGAACTTCAGCCAAACTGTCCAAATTTAAATCCATTTCGAAATTAATGTTTCTTACGTCATATCCAAATTTCAAATCCTTTGGGTGTCATATGATAGATTTTACAACTTAAACATATCACTAAATTTCATAATTAAATTTTATAAATTCACCAAAAAGTATACAATCATTTAATCAATAAAAGCGTGCCATAATATAATCAAAGCATTTTATATTTTATATTTCAAATCAAAATCAACCATCAAAACCTAAGATGCATCTATTATTCACCTTGAAAGATTAAGAAGGTTGAGATTTGTATTATTGGTTTGAATTCCCTAAGCTCTGACCTTGTTTCTAACTTATCTTTCTTTTAAATACTTGGTTAATGCTGGCATATTCCTCTATTTTAATTCATTTGTTATGAAGTGAATGAAAGTGAGGGAGGAAATGGGAGAGCAAGGGTTTATATTTAGAAATTTATGGCTTCTTCCCCCTTTTCCCTTAACCCATATTCCTCCGCATTTTAATTTTGTAACTCATCCTCAGTAACACATTCCTTAAGGCACGATCACTATTACTTAACAAATCTCATTCTCTGTTTTATTCTACATTATTTAATTTTATTTGCACAATTAAATGTCCTAAATAATTTTAGTTGAAATTAGGGTTGTTACATCAAGATTTTTAATGTTTAGAGTCAGTAGAATACATTGTTTAAATCCATGATAGCAATTTCTGATCTCTATCTCCATTTTCTGATGTTTGATATTTAGAAAAAAACTATTTTGATTTTAAAATATATATTTAGATATTTTGTATAAGTTTCTATAAGCTATATTCAAATTATTAACAAAATATAGAATTTCAAAAAAAATTAAAAGAAAACTTTTTTGAATTTCAATAGGATATTGTAACACCCCGCATTTTTATATAATTAAATAAAGTCAATTGAATTAACATAATTGCAAAATAGAATATATATGTCAAATACATGCATTTAGGAATTAAGAGGTTACACACATTTATGCAAGTTATGAGTGTGTGATTAATTAACACGTCAATCAATTAAAAGGGAAATTAATTAAGAGACATAGAGGCGTCAATTAGTCAGAGAATATGTCACTTTTATAAATTAATTAATTAATTAATTAAGGGATTTCTAATAAAGGAAAATGTATGTAGGGAAAAAATTAAATGATAACATACATATGTTATTCTATAATTGACGCAATCAGTTAATTAAGAAATTAATAAAAGACATTAAGTAAGCTTTAATTAATAAAAGAGGGAAACTTATATGTCAATTAATTGGATAATGAATTGGCGGTTTTAATGTATACAGCTAATAAATGTGTGATTGAGTGACGCATGGGAATTAATTTGGATATCGATTAAAATGGGAAAACGTATCAGTTAATTAATTGAAAATCAATTGAGCATTTTAAAAAGGGTGTCAATTAATCAAAGAATATGCCCTTGTTACGATAGCTAATAATTTAACTTAACTAGCTAGAAGAAAATGCCAGTTATAGGATTATTTGTTTCCAAGTTAATAAGAATAAATTAAAGGTATAATTTTTATATACAATCAATTAATAGAGGTATTAATTGACATGTTCAAATAGGTAACAAATTATAACGTATAAGAATCAATTAATATTGGATATACATAATATATATATATATATATATATATATATATATATATATATGTGTGTGATCCAGTTAATGGGGTAATTAATGGGAGAATATTATTTCGAAGGGAACGTGAATTAATAGGGTCGTATAACAAAGGAATAGATGAATAACATCAGAGAATTATACGTTATAAGCTAACGTAAACAAATCAATAAATGACGGTGATGATTGTTTTTAGGGTTCATCGGATGGTTCATAGTTGTTCACTACACCTATAAATTGAACGTAACTTAACCATATCCCACACTATTTTCTCTGAATCAGCTGCTTTTATTTACAGCAAAAATCTCTTCTCTTTTCCCCCTTACTTTTTCCTGTATCAATCAAATTTTCCCCACACAAAAAAAATAAGCAAGGATATACATGCAAACAAATCAAAGAATTACGCAAACAAATCAGGGGATTTACAGTGAATTAAAATGAGGGAAAAGCAGAGAAAAGCGTAGCAAATTAAAACGGATAGAGATTGAAGCTAAGGACGACGTGTGAGTGGATTTAATTATACTCTTTTACGTTTATAGTATATATTATCGTTGAATTTCTATTAGATAATTTATTTCGGTAATTATTTCTTTTAGTTATGCAAACACTGTAAATTTTATTTATATTTAATTAGGCTTAATAGTTAAAAAAGGCGTAGGCCTAAAAGTAAGAAATTTACAGTTATTTACATCTATTTTAAATGTCATAATTTAGTCTTAATACAGGTTCCTTTTATTCTTTTTTTACACGAACAATATAGTTAGAAAGGGAATTCATGATTATGGATTAAAATACTATACTTTATGGAAGTAGATGTAAAAAAAGAAAATTGGAAAATTGAAATAAAATTTGAAAAGTGGAATTCTGCAATAAATTACGCTGGACGGAAAAAATAAATTTATCTGATAATTTAATTTATGGAGTAAGTAATAGATTAATTGATTGGTCACATTTCTATAATTTAATAATTAAAGGATAACGATAAACGTAACTACAAGAACAAAAAGAAAGAAAAAAGAAACTAGTGTAAAATAGAGGGAACGCTCTATTTTACACTAGCCTAAAATAATAAAAGAAATATCTTGCAGTTACGAATTATTGTTTGTAGTATTATTTAGTATTATATTATGAAAATAGATTTTAGTATAGCTTTCACAACCAACCAAATAAAATAGAATTACATCCTAGAATAAAAGAAAATAAAGTAGAGATGAAATGAATTAAATAAATTATTAGATAAGAAATTAAGGTTGTGAACAATAAACGAACCTAGGTCTGCATTTACCACGCAGACTATATAAAAAGATAGTTATTGTGATAAGTTAATTATATAATAAAAGGGAATTAAAAAGAATTCTATATCATAATAAAAGAAGGCTGACTGGAATAGAAAAGAAATACTTGTAATTATATACATATTTTAAAAGAAATAATAGTAACGATTACAAGTATAATTATAACATAAGTTATGATTAAGTAAAAGAATAGAAAGGCTTATTTGGGAACTTAGAATAAATAAGAATGATAGCAAAGATAAATAGTAAAAGATTATTTTAGATTTCTATTAAATTAATGAGCAAATAGAACAAAAGATGCTTATTTAATAAACTTAAGACTTAAATTAAGTTAATAAGCAAGAAGTGTAGGATTCTCTGTTATGTCAATGGTGATCTCACAATGGCCAAAAGTGAGACAAGGGCAAATATTCTAATTAGGGTAAATAAGTAGCCAACAGAATAAGAAAGTAAACTAAACACAAATTAAATGATTAGAATTATGGTCTAATAAATGAATTGATATGCGTTTGGAGCAGCCCAAAGGATGAAGCACCTAACGAAGCAGTTCATCACGGATTTCAGAAATGGAGAAGCACGTCCAACTTTGTATTTTTGTGCTTTAAAGAAGTACGAGACTTCAACGGGACATGAGGATACTCTAGGATGGCCCTTTAGTTAGGCCCAACAAAGATGCATCCCCGGAGGAAGGTCTGAAGGTGTTCCATCAAGAGAGTATGCCTTGACTGCATTTGTATCGCATGCCTAATAAAGCAGACCTTTGTAGGCAGTCAGAAGGGATTGGTGTTCGGAGTAGGGTATTCATATTAGTTATTAGGTTTTAATCTATTATGGAGTCCTTTGCTTAGAAAGTGTTATTATTTTGGGTCAGTATTTACTTACTATTATATTTTAATCAATTCTGTTGTGAGGTAATTAATTGAGCTCTTGTATATTTATCTTTGCCTATTTGCAGGATACCAGATACCCAACTCGGACTTCAGTAGGCTTGGGTTCTTGTAGTGGCCCGTTTTTTCGTACCCTTTGAATCGACAATAAACCAAGCATGTCCAACTCAAATTGCACGAAGAGATGGATCATTAAGGGTAGAAAGAAAAATAAAGACAAAACATAATCTCACACTAAAGGAAAAACATATATTATTTAAATAACAATCTTTACAGTGGAAAATTTTAAAATACAATATCAGAGTCTAACCTAGATTCAGCCTGGACAGTTATAACACCCGCCCTTACAAATGTTGATAAACAACAAAACAAATACAATAGATGCAACAGATAATAGAATACGTCCATACGACGATGAAGATCTCCAGCTCTCCTTTGGAAACTCCAACCATCTTCAACTAAACCTAAAACTATTCGGATCTGACTCGAGTATTAAAAATACCCGGATCAGGCTTGATAAACCAGTGTGAGATATTCAAAATTCAAAATGACTATATTGTCAAAATCTTTGAAAAGAAGGGTATCTCATAAGACCACGCCCACAGATAAATCAGACGGATTTTTACCTTATGATAACCAAAACACTTTTATATATCAAAACATTTAGTATTATCTTTGATGACAATCGTTTGAAAACACTATTCAAATAAACTTATTCATATAAGGTATCAATATCTGGACTAAGTCTAAGGTAATATATCCGAACTGGGTCAATGGAATATACCGAATGAATATATGATACCAAAAAGGGGTAGCTGAAATGTTTGTAAGTCATTACAGCTATTTTGGGAATACAATCAAAACCTTAAATCTCGTATTGGGATTGGATTTCCAACATGACATGAAACTAGTGGAAAGATCAATCTGTATCAACGGCTTACGTCCATGACTCAGACATCGTTATACAACAACACAAATGGCTAAAAATGGATGCAATCTGTGAATAACATCCAAGGACTAGGACTTCGTGCATCCTTGCCATCAGGCCTAGATGTATCTAGTACTTGGGGCTCAGAACGTTTGATAACCCAAATCACAACTATCCGAAATGCGAGCATACATCTGACCACACAGAATCCCATCATAACTGGGGTGTGAGGCTCGTGAGGCTACAATTTCCTTTCACATGTCACATGTCACATCTCTGAATGCCACACTGCCATTCCTTTGATCAATATTTGACTCCCACAAGCATACAACCTCTAAGCTCATATGTCTCGGAGAAGGGTGTTGAGCTAAGAGAAGTTTCCTTCTTCGCCACCACAGATGTATATTTGTAAAATTCAAACGATGTGTCTTAGAAATGCATTGTCAAACATTCATCCATACAAGTTCATTTTGGGACTGAACGAAACCGAAGGCACTCTTCTACTACCACTAGTAGCGAGTAGTCCTTGCAATTCAAAAAATATCCACAACGAAGAGACCGCTGCTACTAATAACTCTATAATGGGAGCTAGCCAGAGCATGTTCAACAAGCATTCCTAACGCTATGAAGATCCACGGTCTTCAATAATCATCATCTTCAGCATATCTTCACATTCGAACGTATACGTTGGTTCGATGTGGTTTTCAGATAAGAATCACCCAAATCCGACTCTAGTTCTTTCGAAACCAATCATCGCTTAAAAAAGATGTTAAGTTCACATGTGGATATCAATCATCAATCAATTACTTCGTCTTTTATTTAATCAAATATTTTTCTTAGATATATTCTTTCCAATTTATTCCATTTTCTTTTTTAAATGTATATGAAATCATTAAGCCTCGTTTATCAAATCATTTGATTTATTTAAACCTTTCTTAAATCCTGAATAATTCCAAATCATTCTCTCTTTTACTTAGGAAAACCTTTCCAAATCATTCATTAAATCTTAATCAAAGATTTCTTATATTCAAGTTATAACTTTTAACTTATGAAAAATATTTCCAAATCATTAATTAAATCTTAATTAAAGATTTCTTTCTTAACTTCAAATCATATTCTTGCAAATCGAAGATTTTCATAACAGAGCACTACTGCCACCTTAAATATGATAAATTTCACCTCCAGGGACTAATGGAAAGTAATCCTATATCATGAAGATCTTTGTCATCAATGATCATTGTCTTCAATATATTTTATTTCGAAAATTAATTTGAAGGGGTTTTCGGATAGGAATCAACCAAATCCGATCATGGTTTTTCAAACAGGAATCACCCAAATCCAATCCCGGTTCCATTGTACGAATCATCGATAAAAGATGTTAATTTCATATGGGGTTCTAAAATTAGTTTGAAGTTATTTACGGATAGGAATCACCCAAATCCGGTCTCGGTTATTAGATAGGAATCACCCAAATCCAATCCAAGTTCCTTCATCCCAATCGTTAAATAAAAAGATATTAAGTGGTCAATTAACATTCCAAGAATTTGTTTCTTCTCTTTCATTTTGGAAAAACTTAAATATGAACGTTTTAGAGCATCTGGGCTTTCCTTTCGATCTATTCCACCCCTCGCCTAAAAAGAGAAAACATAGGCCAGGTAAGTTTAGGGCACTGGCTGCTCTATCCCTAACCTTAGTTAAACAGCTTGTTTTACCTTCTCAGATCTCATAGGCAGGACAAATGTACTAGTCTTTTCCGCGTACTCAGTTTGTTATTACATTCAATATTATTCACTTTTTTTAAGTGGTATAAACAATTTCTCTCAACCATTTATTCAAACTCTTATTAAAACTTCCAAATCATCTTTATATTACTCAATTATTCCTTTAAAGTCATTCACAAAAATTTTAGGGAATAATTGTTAAGTTTAAACTCATATTCAAATGGTTATAGAATTTTAACCAAAAAGTGCTGCGGAAAGTGCTATATAAGCTTATTTGATTTAAACAACTTTTTAATATTTGAAAATTCATATTTTCCATTCCAAATCTCTTTTAAACCATTTTAATAGATTTATCAAATTTATTTCATATCTTTAATCATTTAAAAATATCATTTATAAAGAAATCATTTTCTAGATTCCGAATGCAAAACTTTGATGTTTTTTAGAAAATTGTTTTGGACATATTTCAAAATCTACTTGATGAAATCTTGATTTTCTTTCTTCATTGAAAAACTATTATCATTACGGACCAAAGAATTATTGTTTCGAAGAAATCCGACTTAAAATCATTCTCTACGCTAATTTGAAGTTACAAATCGAAATTTATGAATTACCGCTACCCGACGAGCTCGATTTTTGACCAATTTTGTGAATTGCTTCGGAACTTGTCCGAAACACTTCAAATTTGTTCTAAAACATATGTAAACTATTTTAACTTATTTAAAATCATTAAGAGGCAAAATAACTGCCATACACACATTTATTTGGATTTAATTTCTATTGAATTAAATATACTTACTAACCATTTCTTTTGTCATTTATCAAACAAGTTACCAACCACATAAACAATCATATAATCAACCAATTTGCAATCATGTTATCAAACATTTAATCATTCAACATATAAAAAAATCCTCATGTTATTAACTTGAAATATTTTTAAGAATTAGTAACTTAAAATTATGAGTACTCATCTTTAACTTAACCAATTCTTCCTAACAACATTCATATGCGATAATGCTTCACTAAATACTCTTAAGTACACCAAACCATCATGTAAACTCTGCCACCATGCTTCAATTGCTCGACCACCACCTCCAAACATCCATAAGGCTCGGCCACACCTTGATCATCCTCCATCATTTCTTCACTTCTTAGATATTAAACCATGTTTTGGTAATATTCTAAGGTCTTTGGCAAAGTTTGGTGTCTTTGTTTGATATGATTTTGAAAAAGTAAGGAGATGGAAGTAGAAGAAGCCATTAAAGCTCTAAGGAAGAGAAGAAGAGAGCTTAGAAAAGAAAGAAGAAGAAGAATGAAAAGTGTGTGGAATTTGTGAAAGAAGTGGTAGGTAATTATAGAAAAAAGTTTGAAATAAAATATTATTATGTAAAATGACCAAAATATCATTTACTTACTTTTTAAGTAATCTTATTTTTTCAACACTTACCATCACATTTCAAATCATTACTTTATGTCATTTTCACTTAAGTATTAACTAAAGAATATAATAACTATGTTTGGTTTGATTTGATGTTTACTTTTTGCTTTGAAATGACACGTTTGTCTTTTTATGTTTACTTTTTGTTAATTATATTCTAGAATTTTCTAAGTATGTTTAGTAAAGATAAACTTTATTAGTGAATTAATTCATACTTATACTATTTGAATATATGTTCTTATATAATAAAATAAAGGTGCGATGACATTATGACAACTTTTAATTGACAAAACGTTAATTTTCGACAAAATATTTTACGGCCACATTTTGACATTTTAGTTAAATTATTTATTTATGTAAATCAAATTTAAAAATAAATTTTTATAACGCTATTTAAAAATATAAACACCCATAAAAAAATTAAAATAATCTATTTAACCATTGAAACATACTTTTCTAAAATCAGCATTTTGTTACTTTTGCCGATATAGGCAAATGTTACTATTTTTGCGTATACTTCTTTTTCCATATCCTATCTAATATTGTTTGAATCATATAACCTAACTTATTTTATATTTATTTTAAATTAGTCAAATTCTAAATCGTTACAGTTCTAGCATTTTTGCGAGAAATCCAGACCCACTAGAGTTAGGGTTGTTACAGATATGTCAACATACATATTTCTATATGTCGATATATAAGCTGTTAATTTGTTTTTTAAAATTTTGAATAAAAGTGTCTATTAGACATAACCCTTCACTAATAGATACATTTGTTTATTCTATATTTAAATGGAGAGCAAATGAATCTTTTACTAATTATTAACTTATCTTTTCCTCACTCCTCACTCTCTTGAAAATCGCTTAAAAATACACTCTATTCTCTTAAAAATCATATAGATCAATTCAAACTCCATTATATTGATTCACTATTGTTTACGTACTACTTTGCACGCATCTCTCTCATTTCAAAAATCAAAGTGCTATCAAAGAGCCTACTGGATCCATTGTATCCAAAATAAAACTATTTGGCTTTGAAAAAAAAATCAACTCTACTCTTGTTTGTGTGGACGTGCTTGTAGCCCTCTCAAATTAAGTGGGTGTGCTTAGTAGTCCGATAAATCTAGTGAGTGATCTTGTTGCTTGGTAAATTAAGAGTTTTGCCTCAGACCCATAATATAGGACGAGGTATATCGTAGCCTTAAAATTAAGATTGTATTCTTGTCTACCTTCTACTGGTTTAAAGTTGGCACTTGAAAAGAAATACGTACAAGCAATTATATGGGACTAGATGTAGGAGAAATTTAAACCAGTATAAAATATCAAGTGTCATCTCTCTAACTCTTGCCTTACTTTATTGCTTATATTTATTTACGATTGCATGAATGACTGATTGTTAGTGTAATTCTGTGTTGTAAGTCTATGATTTAATATTAAGAATTTTAAAAAGATTTAAATAAGTAACAAAACGCTATTCATCCCCCTCTAATGGTAAATTAGCCTTAAGATTCTTCATACTGCAAGCCTAGGTGGGCCTAATTTTTCCTAGATCGATCCATCTTGGCTTCGGTCTTTTAAATGCGGATTTTTAGCTGGATATACATACGTTTTCTACTATAATACAGGGCCATTTGCTCATTGTAAGGGATCTTCTTCTTCAGGTAGACTGATCTTCTTTTGGCCCTACTTGATTTTTTCTCTTTCCTTCCTTTATTAACTTTCTAAGGCTAAAACAAACTGTTGTAAACCTATAGTATAATAAAAGGATTGTCAGAGTAGACATAGGCCAAACTTTGTCGAACCACTATAAAATTCGTGTGTTTCTTTATTTTTTTGCTATTGAATATGTGATCTACGCAACTAATTCTCTATTTGGATATTTAATATTGGATTGGTGGTGCTTTCACATTATTTGGGTGTTGCTGGTCATTTTTGACTCCAACAAAGCTCAAGTTTATAACTTTGTGTTTAGAGTCATTAGAATATATTGTTAAAGTCCATTATAGCAATTTCTGATCTCTCTGTCTCCATTTTTTTATCTTTGATATTGTAAATAAAAAAATTATTTTAATTTCAAAATATATTTTTAAATATTTTATTAAAGTTTTTTATGAGTTAAAAAATATTTAAAATCTATATTCAAATTATCTTGCAAAATATAGATTTTTCAACAACAATTTAAAAGAAAACATTTTTTCAAATTTCACTAGGATAAGTTGACATATAGGCCGTTAAATTTTTTTAAATTTTGAATGGAAGTGACTTTAGGATACAACCTTTCGTAAATGGATAAATTTTTTTTGCTATATATAAATAGGAGTGCAAATGAATGTTTAATTAATTATTAACTTATATACTTCTCACTCCTTGCTCTCTTGAAATTTTTTTTGAAAAATATACTCTATTCTCTTTAAAATCATGTAGATTAGATTCAAACTCCATTGTATTGACTCACTACTTCTTATTTACTTACTGTTTTGCAAGTATCTCTCTCATTTCAAAGATTAAAGTGCCATCAAAGAAGCTATAGGATTCATTATGTCCAAAGTACAACTATTAGTCTTTGGAAAAACATCAACTCTACTCTTGTTTGTTCGGGTGTGCTTATAGCCTGTCCAAATCAAGTGGGAGTGATTAGTAGTCTCGTAAATATATTGGGCGGTCTTGTTGCCCAATAAATCAAGAGAGTTTTCCTTGGACTCATAATACAGGAAGGTGTGTCTTGTAGCCTTGAAATTAAGATTATATTGTAGTTTGGTTTCCACCTAGTTTAAAGTTGGCACGTAAAGAGAAATCTGTGTAAGCAATTGTATGTGACTTGATGTAGGAGAAATCCGAATTAGTTTAAAATCCCTAATGTCATCTCTTTAACTTTTACGTTACCTTATTGCTTTTATATTTATCTATGATGCATTTATATTTATCTATGGTTGCATCTGTGATTAATTATTAATGTAATTCTATGTTGTTAATCTATGATTTAATATTAATCTTTCAAGATGTTTATTTTTTTTTACATATATTAGGAAATACTATTCAACCCCTTCTAGTGCTAAACTAGCCTTAGGGTCCTTCATTTCACAACCCATAACAATGTCCTACTAGCGATGTGTTACAATAGAAATAGAAGCAAAATTAAAAGCCCATGAAGGATTTTGTGGATATCACTCTAATGGAATCAAGTTAGCAAAGAGAATCATAAGACAAGGATATTATTGGCTACAAATGATGGAATAAACCATGAATTACATGAAAAGATGCAGCAAATGTCAAAAGTTTCCTAGAATACCATGGCTTTCTCTAAGTAATTTGACTACTATTGCTATCCCTTGGCTTTCCGACATATAGGAAATTGACTTGATTGAGACACTTCTTGTCACAAAGGTAGGATCATAATCGCTATATAGTGATCAATTACTTTATTATGTGGGTGGAGGCCAAATTACTACCAAATATAACTTTTGGGAAAGTGTTGAGGTTTCTTGTAAAGAATATGGTCACCATGTTTGGGCTTTTGAATAACATTATCTTTGACAATTAGACTCAATTCGAAAGCTGGAAGTTCACTCACTTCTATGACATGAATGAAATAACCAAAAGCTTTTCATTAATAGTGTATCCAAAAGCCAATGAAGTTGTGGAAGCAACACATAAGACCATGAAAAACATCTTGAAGAAGCGATTAGGAAAAGGCAACTGAAACGGAGTAAAAGAACTCCCTCTTGCATATGTTGCTACCGTACTTCTACAAGAACAGCTGCAGGGATACCCTATAATCCTTAATGTATGGATTTGAGGCAATTCTATTAGTTGATATCAAAGCCTTGTTACGTCCAAGAATTGCTTATGCTTATGAAACAAACTAAGAGATGAAGAAAGAATCGCTTTATTTACTTAATGAATTAAGAGATCAAGCAGCTATACGCATGATTGAATATCAATAAAGAATCTCTAGATAGGTAAAATGAGTGTTTAAAAAGGGAGATATAGTATTAAGGAGAGTAAGGGCAAACACGAAGAACCTAACAGATGGTCCATTAGGAACAAACCTGGAAGGACCACTAGTCATTTATGAAATTATTCATCCAGAAACCTACTGATTAAGTAGACTTGATGGGAATATAACCTCAAGAATCTAGGATGCGGAGCGCTTGAGACCATACTTTATGACATTAGATGAGTAAAGTGAATTATTGAAGAAAATGTTCTTAAATAATAGTCCATATATCGAGATGCACTATGTTCAACTTAGCATACGGCCTGAAGATGATAATAAGATTTGTTGAGTAAAAGCACTCCTCTGACCACAAAGAGGACAATAAGCCTTTGATCCCCAGTAAGGCCTGACCAAAGCAACCATCCAAATGGTCGTGGTTAATAAAGTCTTTTATCTCACTATCGGGCCTGATCCAAGCACCCATCTAAGGGAGATCAATGAGAAAGCCATTGAACTAACTATAAGGTTTGGGTAAAGCAACCATCCAAAGAGTGGTGGTCAACAAAGCCTTTAATCTCACGGTTGGGCCTAGTTGAAGCACCTATCCAAGGAGATGGACAATAAATCCGTTGGTCCCGCCATAAGGCCTATCCAAAGCAATCATTAAAACGTAGTCATTAATAAAGCCTTTTATACTCCTACTAGGCCTGGTCAAAGCACCCATCCAAGGGAGATGGACTAGAAAGTATTTCGTCCCATTGTAAGGCCTAGCCAAAGTAACTATCCAAAGAGTGGTAGTCAATACAGCTTTTGTTCTTACCATCAGGTGCGGTTAGAGCACCCATCCAAAGGAGATGGAGGAGAAAGCCTTTGGTCCGGCCATAAGGCCCGACCAAAGAAATATTCCATAAAGTTATTTTTAATTAACCCTTTAATTCCAACATCGGGCCCAGTTGAAGCACCCATCTAAGGGAAATGAACGAGAAAGTCTTTAAACCCCTCATAAAGATGTCTATCAAATAGAGCCATTGAAGATTCTACCCACAAAGTGAACTATCCAAAAATCAAGAAGGTTAAAGAATGCTCCAAAAAAATTACAACTCTTGAAGCACATTTAGCAAGACAAAAGGAAATCAATTAAACTAAAGATTAAGTTGAATTTTTAGAAAAGAATGGGGGAAATTTTATACCCCAAGACTTTCCAAAGAAAGGATAATAGAAGTTAGAGAAAGCATAACCAAAAGGTGGAGTACCTAAAGTAACATGTTATTATGAAGTGATACAAAGAAGCTCTCGTGCATTAATCTCTACTGCTATTGCAAAAAGAAACTTGAAGCACTGAAGGCTTTGCGTATCAAATTCTATAGCCATCATGAAAATATCTCTGAAAAGCTACCCAAAATGAACCCTTCAAGCTATCGTGAAATGATAAATAAGAGTCTACGTGTATAAAAGCCTTAATGTGGTTGTTATGAAGAACGGTTGTGAAATGACTTTGAAAGTTCAAAGAAATAAAGCCATTGTAGGTTCAAATACTGAGATGATTGGAAGGCAACATTCCTCAAAGCCTTCATGGAACATTCCTCAAACCATCATGGAACGTTCATCTAAGTCATCGTGAAATGTTGTTAAGCCATTATAAAGCAGTACTCATCATGGATGAAGGGATTGATTTCTTTCATGGTATAATGCTTGAAGTCGTCAGATAGAGAAACATAGAAATTATCATGCGATACTTGCTAAAGTTAATCAGGAGGACTATATGAGAGCTATCATGAGGTAGGTTGTTAAGAAATTTATCGTGAGATAAGTCATTGAAGCGACTATTAAAGGATGAATTCAAAAGACAGTCAATGAATAAAAGGTTAAAGCTATTATGAGGAATACTTAAACATGCCATAGTGAGGAATACATAAAAAAGCCATTGTGAGAAATGCTCAAACATGCCGTCATGAGGAATGCTCGAACATGCCCTTATAAAGAATGCTTAAACACATTAATGTGAAGAAATGCTAAAGCGTGCCATCATGAAGACTCTTTCAAAACCATTATGAAGTATTCTTCAAAGAAAAATGAAATAGATTTCAATACCATTGTTAATAACTCCTCAAGGCCATAGTGAAGTGTCCTCAAGTCTATCATGAGTTGAAAAGTAGAATGACGAGGGCATTGTGAAGCAATTTAATGCATACCATCATAATATAAATACAAGGCTCCATGGATGGGACTAAAAGTCCAATTCTAATCCAGATATTCTCCGACTATTATGTTAAGAGAAATAAGAGAGAGGATATGGAAGCACTAGAGGATAATGTTACTACAAATATATACGTTGAGCATCTAATGGAAACACGCTAAGCTCATTGATGCATGTCGAGTTAATAAATCAATGATTACACAATTGATCTTCCAACTCAATAACATAACAAGCATCTAATAAGAACATAATAAGCCATGATTACACAATTGATCTTCCAACTCAATAACATAACAAGCATCTAATAAGAACATAACAAGCCATAGGGGATGTCGAATTTGAAGGAAGGAAGGGGCGTCATGGTTTTGTAGCTATAAGAGATGATATCAAGCATATATAGTAAGGCAGATATCAAGCTTCGACGCCCATAAAGGATGTCAGACGTTTAAAGCAAATTGTAAAGTCAAACCTTTAGAGTAATAAGGTCATCGAACCTCTGTGGGAAGGCTAACCTCAAAGAAATAAAAAATATCATCAAGCATCCACAAGCATGAAGTAATTGCAAAGCCTTAACAGAGAAGTATATCTAGCACTTGATATCTAAAGGGTGTTGAGTTTATAAAAAGTAAAGGAAATGTTGAATCACTACAACACGAAGTATAGTAAAGTATAAAATAAAGAGGAGTGCCGCATCATTGGATCATACCGAATATCTACTCATTAAAGAAGGATATCGGGTCTTAAGAAGATGCCAGGTTTATAAATGGGAAAGCATTTTGAGCAGGAAAGCAACGAGTATGCCAAGCCTTAGGATATCGAGCCTATATCCAAAAAATAAGGTATCTAACATCTAATTACTAAGAGGTGTTAAATTACCTATTTTACCCTTGAACTTATGACTTGAACTTTTAAACAACATCCTAACCACACAAAACATCCATTGTTGTAGTAGGGCCATTCTGAATAATAATATCTTGTGCAAACGTCTTGGGTGTGTAGTCAATTTTTGGCCCAACATTTTTGGCACTAGAAGGAGGGCTCAAAACTCCATCTTGTCATTTCTTTACTTAAAAACTAATTGTGTAAAGTTTTGCTAAAGAAAATGGTAAGAGCTAAGAAGGTTAATGTACCAAATGAAGAGATTGTTGTGCAACAAAAAAACTTGGAGGAAAACATCATTCCAAATTTCAATACAGAGATTGTGGAACCTGGACAGCTCTTAACACCAAAGAAACCAACAAACAACGAAGCTAAGATTCATGATCTAACTCATCAATTTGCAATGATGCAAGAATTCCTTGAAAAGCTTCTTTCTCAGAAGTCTCTTAAAAAGTTTAACGAAGGAGGGGAGGACCAAGGAGGAATTAGACACCTCATTACTCAATAGCAAAGACAAGTATAAAAACATTATGGGTCATCAAAGAAAGAAAGAAACTCAAAATGAAGGACCGATGGTGTATTCCCCGAACTAGAAAGACCATGAAATTAAGATGAATAATCAAAGAGAAGGCCAAGAAAGGACAATAAGAATATCTTTTGACCAGTCACACAAATCGACTTCAGGCAAAAGATATAAGCCCTCCAGAAGTGATTATCATAGTGACGAATTATACTTAAAATAGTAAAAGACATCCTTGATCTTGAAGGAAAAAGGACCCTTGACCCTAAGGTAAATGATAATTCTCGTGAAGCTCCATTCACAAAAGATATAATGTCTGTTAGGATTCCATAACATATCAAAATCCCCTAATTGAAGTATAATGGAACCACTGACCCCTACGACTATCTTTTGTCTTTTGAGATCCAAATTGATTTGAACAATACCTCGAGTGTAGTATGCTACAGATTTTTTTCAACGACTTTTAAGGAAGCAGCCGCCAGGCGGTACAAAGACTACGAAGAGAAAATTATTTATTCTTGGAAACAGTTTTCTTATGAGTTTTCAACATAATTCTACACATGCAAAGATCGCACTATTGACTCTAGTGTGTTGGAAAATTTAAAGAAAAGATTAGGTGAATTTCTCGATGAGTATTTGAAGAGGTTCAATACTGAGGCTCCAAAGGCATAAAATATGGTTAATAGAGAAAAATTAATGTCAGTATGCCTAGGATTAATTGAACAAACCCCCTTTTGGAAGGAGCTCAACATCCATGGGTGTAGGGATCTTTAAGATTTTTGTTTCTAGGCTGATAAGATTATCCGCGTGGATGAAATTTACTAAGCTAAGAAGGAATACCAATCAAAGAAGGAAGGAGGAAAATCTAGCTATGAACACCCCAACATGAAACCAAGATAGGATGAAAATAAAAGAGGGAGATGGGAGGAAATCCGTAATTCTAACAATGTGGCTTTGAATAATCCTATATCTTATATTTTAGCTATAGCTAAATATGGAGGAAACTTTCCTATTTCCTATAAGGTAAGAAATAATCCAAAACCGAAGAAGGGGTAGTTTACCACATATACCATAAGTTAAATGAGTATGAACTGACGGATGTCGTGTTCTAACTGAAATAGTTCAGAACATGATTAGATATGGATCTTATAAGTTAAATATCAGTGGTCACCAAGCAACACTCTGAATTTCATATAAAATGACAATCAACCGGACTTTAATCCATGGATCAGCTGTATAGATGTAGTCTATGGAGGTCCCCATCTCGTTGAAAGCAAAGGAGCCAAGAACATATATGTAAGGCAGGAAAAAGAAGGAGAGTTTTTTGTTTAGAAGGAGGCACCGCTCAAAAATCACAAATATCAGCTTCAAATACCCAACTTAACAATAAACCCATAGGAATTGGGAGGGGTATTTCACTCAAATAATGGTCCATTAACGATACATGTACAAATTGAGCTCTCTATGGTAACAAATATTTTAGTGGATACTGGAAGCATACGAATTCTTAACGAGAAATTGGAACCAAGCTTTGAGCATGTCTTTGGATTCAATAATAAAGGGCCTACTCTAATAAGATAAATCAATCTCTTGGTGCAGATGGGAATTCCACAGCATTCCAAAACTTTCAAAACTCTGTTCACGATAATGATCCAATCTTCCTACTATAATGCTTTCTTTGGGAGATTGGCCCAAGCATCTTATGGTGAAATTCCTAACTAAGAATGATTGGAGAACAATTAGAGGGATCAATTTAACTCCTACAAACTATATTTTGCCACACTCGAGCAATTTAAAAGAGATGTTGTTTCTTGTTATGACTTGAAGAAAACTAGAGCAAAATCAAAATTGAAAACCCCTTGGAGAATAACCCTTCAAACCAGCTATCTAAGAAAAATAATTTAAAAAAAAATCTAAGAAGTCTAAGAATATACTATGAAAATTTAACTTTGCCAAGAGGAAAATAAAATGAAAGGATGCGAAATTAGTAGATAGTGAAGTGGATGATGAAGAAATTTTTAATGAAATAGATTACAGAAATAAGCAAGAAATAATAAAGCCAACCGAAGTCCTAGAAGAGGTAAGCCTGTATTCACTTGGTCTAACAAAAACAATGAAGATCAGAAAGGAGTTAGGCAATAAGCTCAGGTGGGAACTTATACGATTTCTTCAATCTAGTAAGGATGTGTTTTCTTGGATCGACTCTGATAGTGTTGGAATAGATCTAACAATCATGAGTCGTGCCTTGAAAATAGATCTAAATATTACTCGTGTTCGATTAAAGAAAAGGTATTTCGATGAGGTTCGAGTTAATGCATTGAAATAAGAAGTCAAAAGACTACTTGAAAATGGATTTATTAGAGAAGTTCTCTACCTAAAATGGTTGGCCAATCCTGTGTTAGTAATAAAGTCAAATGGAAAATGAAGAACATTAATCGACTATACTATTTTGAAAAAGGCATGCTCTAAAGAATGTTACCTTTTGCTCCGAATAGATGAACTGGTTGATGCTACAAGCGGATATAAATTGTTATCCTTTATGGATGCGTACTCAGGGTACAATCAAATCTACATGTTCAAACAAGATAAAGAACATACGAGTTTCATAACAGACTAGAGAATCTATTAGTACAAAGTGATGCCTTTCATACTTAAGAATACTAGGCCTATATATTAAAGGCTAGTAAACGAAATGTTTTAAGAGCTAATTGGACGAAACATGAAAGTATATGTAGATGATATGCTAGTAAAATCCCAAGAAGAAAGTAATCACTTAAAGGACCTTGATAAAATGTTTGGAGTACTAAGAACATACAAAATGAAATTAAATCCACAAAAGTGCTCCTTTGGATACAATCTGGGAAGATATATTGTTAGTGCAAGAGGATTAGAGGCCAATCCTGACCAAATTAAAGCAACTAGTGATATGACCGAACCAAAAACAAGCACAGATGTGATAAGCGTAAATGGGAGAGTGGCGGCATTGAATAGATTCATCTCAAAAACTAACGACAAGGGTATACCATTCTTTGATGTGATAAGAAGAAGAAAAACTTTTGAATCAGGGGAGGATTATCAAAAGACCTTTAAAGAGCTGAAAGATTATCTTGAAAAGTCTCCAATCCTATCTATCCAGTAGAATGGGAGAATCTTAAGCTCTATATGGCAGTTTCCGAACATGTAGTGAGCTCCTTTTAATTAAGAAACACATTGGAACCCAACTTCAGGTATACTATATTAGAAAAAGGCTCAGGGATACGGAAATTAGATATTTGGTTATAGGAAAGTTGGCAAGCTTTTTGATGCTCACCACTCGAAAGCTAAGGGCCTATTTAAAAGCATACCTAATTGAAGTTCTAACAACTTTCCACTCAAACAAGTCTTCAGTAAAGCTAAGGTGTTAGGAAGATTAGTTAAATCGGGAGTAGAGCTTAGTTAATATGATATTGGATTCCAACCTCGAATAGCAATTAAAGGACAAGCTAGGGCCAAACTTCGTAAATAAATGCACATGATTCATCAAAGAACAGATAGAAAAGGAAATGGATTTGAAACCCAAATGGCAACTGTTCATTGATGGAGCTTCAAATGAACAAGGGGCTAGTGTAGGATACATGATCATAACCCTTGATGGACACTAGTTGCATTATGTAATGAAATTAGGTTTTTCCATGTAACACCCCTTAATATTATTTAGAAGATTTAATTAGATAAATTAAATAGAATAATGTGATGAGTAGAGTGATGAGGGAATTGAGCTTTGAAAATAAGTAACGTTGTACCTTAGCTAAAAAATTCTATAAGCTTGTTTTATAACTTAAACACATATTTGAATAGGGAAAGCATCAAATAGGAATAGATAGGTCTTATAATCCTTAAACCCTTATTCCTCATTACATTCATGTTTTCATAAATCAAAACAAGAAAAAAGCTCAAGTAAGGCAAGCCATTAACTACCATCTAAATCATAAAAATCAAGTAGAGATTTAAGAAGGAAAGCTAGGAAGACTATGCAGATCTCAAAATTCGTTGTACAAACAAGGTGAATAATAGCTCAAACCATCTTATGTTTATTGTCTTCTGATTATCTAGATTTGGATTGAATTTGATATCGAGTATGTATTGATGATTTGATGATATGCTATGTTTATTTTGTTTTTTTTACCATGTTTGATAAATGGTAAGTTATAAGAATATTTATAAACATGATTATTTTGGTTTTAAGATTTATATCAAAGACATACTTGTCCAAATGCCGTGATTGTTGAGTATGATGTTTAAATTACGAATTTGGATATGGGTTTTTATTTTCATAATATTCTAAGCCTAAGGAATATTTTACGAATTTTTAAAGGTCGAAAGCATGTTAATTTGAATTAACTTTAATTAGGAAATTAAATAATGGTTTTCGGCTTGAAAATTTTATATAATAAAGGAAATGTCATTTTGTTATTAATGTGAATTTTTGAGATTTTTCCCAAACCTATTTGAAGTGATATGATCTAATAAGAAAGATAAGCATTTAAATGGTTACTTAAATTAATGGGGTTAAGTAATTTGTTAACATATACCTTTGCTTTAAGAAAAGTGCGGCAACACTACTGAAAATAATTTGTAAAGATTGTCCTAAGCCTATTACATTTTGACGTACACAAGAGATTTTATGAAAAGAACATACGTTGTTTAGTAAAAACTCAATTTTAGTGATAGTTATGTTGATGCCACTCCCTATTATGATGTCACTATGCTCAACAATGTCTTTAATGTGGATGAGATAAAAACACAGTGCATTATTTCGATAGTACGGAGCGGTTTCAACCTCATCGAGGTCAAGTAAAGGTGGGTTTCATTGTGTCGACAAGTCACTTCGCACATCCATGTGGCGTGTGTTCTCGACGTGCTTATGCATATTCTAAAATATAAGAAGAAGGGTCCTCGAGCTTATCAATACTTAATAGCATCGACATGATTCGTGTCATCACACTTCTCATGGTCCTGCATTAGTTGTGTTGCCGCTCTTCTATAGATGCAGAGAGACCATGTCACTTCTAAAGAATAGCGTCGACACATACTATACACGTTGTTTTAAAGCCAAAACAAAGCCGCCTTATCGCCGAAGCACATGGTTTCGACATTGGTTAGAATCAATAGCGTCAGTATCGAAGAAGTGCATGATGTCGCATGTTCACATTTGTTTTCCAATTGAGGCGGAGAGCCTTATTCTCGATGACGACGTGATAGGATATCGATGTTGATCATTATAAAAAGTTTTATTTGGTGATAAATCCAATATCAATTTCATATAACCACATGGAAAATAAAAAAGTTTTAAAATGGCATTAAACTTTGAAAATACAAAGAGTTTATTTCCTTGTTTAAATTTTTTGTTTAAGGGTGTTAACCATACATTATTAAGAAAACGATTACATGGACTTTAATTATGGATGTTTATGTTATGGGTTTATTGGATCAGTCATTATTTACGCTGTTGTTATCATATTCACTCTATTTATTATCCAAGTGTTAAGGGCAGGATAAACAGCTAGGTTGACTCAATAGTGAATATAAATTTACTTAACTTCTATGTGAGTAGATTTTCATCTAGGAGGTCGGGTGGACTAGAATATATGAAGCCCGGAATTGATCAAAAGATTGTTGAGTCAGACGGATTCTTAGTTTTCCCATGAAAATTATGTCGTGAGAAATGTAATTGGCATGGGCCATTAGGTTCTTAGTGATCCCATGAAAACTATGTCCGGAATATGTTATTGATATAGATCAATAGGTTCATAGTTAGCTTATGAAAACTATGATTTGAGAGATATTATTGGAGAGTCTAATATGTTCATTATGATCCCATGAAAAGTATGATTGGATGAAGTTATTTGTAAACTAATAGGTTCATAGCGATCCAACAAAAACTATGATTGGATAAAGTTATTTGAAGAAAGCAATAGGTTCTTAATGATCCCATGAAAACTATAAAAATGGACAAATAGTCTGTAAGATTGGAATAGTTTATTAGTCAGCTCATAAAGGCATATAGGTTAACAGTAATCCTAGAAACTATAAACTGTGATGGATAGTTAGATAAATTGAGATGGTAAATCCAGGGCATATTGTAGTTTTGAATTATATCATATTATATAATGTTGTAACCATTGGGGATGCTGGTACATGATATATAGTTATTGTATTATGGTTAAGATGCTAGTGAGGGTAAAACTCATTCCACTTAGCCGCGTGGTCTTGCTAGATATCTAGTTGGTGTAACGGCCCGTTTTTCCATACCCTTTGAATCGACAATAGACCACACATGTCCAACTCAAATTGCACAAATAAGAAGATCATTAAGGGTAGAAAGAAAATAAAGACAGAACAAAATCTCATACGAATGGGATAACATATATTATTTCAATAATAATCCTTACAGCGGAAAATTTTAAAATACAATATCAGAGTCTAACCTAGATTCAGCATGGACAGTTATAAACCTCTATCTTTAAAAATGCTGACAAATAGCAAAACAAATGCAATAGATGTAGCGGAAAATAGAATATGTCCATACAATGATGAAGATCTCCAGCTTTCCTTTAGAAACTCCAACCGTCTTCAACTAAACCTAAAACTACTCAGATCTTGACCCGAGTGTTAAAAATACTGGATCAGGCTTAATAAACCAGCGTGAGATACTTGAAATTTAAAATGATGATCATGATGATGTTATCAAAACTTTTGAAAAGAAGGGTATCTCATAAGACCATGCCCACACATAAACACAGACGGTTTTTATCCTTATGATAACCAAAACACTTTTATAACAAAATTCACTTGATATTATTTTTAATGACATTCCTTTGAAAACACTTTTCAAATAAGGTATCAATACCCGGACCAAGCCTAAAGTAATATATCCAGATTGGGCCAATGGAATATACCAAACAAAATATATGATACCGAATGGGGTGGCTGAAATGTTTGCAAGTCATTACAACTATTTTGGGACTACAATCAAAACCGTAAATCTCGTATTGGGATTGGATTTCCAACATGATAGGGAACTAGTGGCCTTTTCTCCAATCCATGCATAACAAATAAAGTTCCCACGGTGCCTTAATCGCTTTTCTCAAACTAGTCACTTGGAGCGGTACTTTCTATACTACCACTGATAACCGATAGTTCCCGTCTTTTCTCAAGCTAACCACTTTATCAAAATGTGGCAATAAATGCCTTGAGGGACGTATCCCCGAAAGGGCCCAACGTATTGGACACCACCATACATAATTACTTATTCCAAATTTGTGTCTGTCAGACCACATAGTATCCCATATCATCTTCGGGATGTGAGGCTACGCCCAATTTCTTCAAAGCTATGCTTTTCATACAAAACCACGCTTTGATCATAACAGGTTCAATTTTGAATGCCACACAACCATTCCTTTGATCACTGTTTGACTCCCACAAGCATACAACCTCTGAGCTTGTATGCCATAGAGAAGGGTGTTAAGCTAAGAGAAGTTGCCTTCTCCGCCACCAAGCAGATGTACATTTGTAAAAGTCAAACGTTACGTCTCAGGAATGCAATGTCATACATTCATCCATACAAGTTCGTTCTATGACTGAACGAAACCGAAGGCACTCTCCTACTACCACTGGCAGCGAGTAGTCCTTGCAATCTGAAAAATCTCTACAATGAGGAAACACTGCTATAAGTAACTCTATAATGGGAGTGACCGAGAGCATGTCAACAAGCAGTCATCACGCTATGAAGATCCACGATCTTTAATAATCATCATCTTCAACATGTCTTCACTTTCGAACGTATACATTGATTCGAAGTGGTTTTCGGATAGGAATCACCTAAATCTGACCCTGGTTCCTTCGAAACCAATTATCGATAAAAAGACGTTAAATTTATATGTGGATATCAATCATCAATCAATTACTTCATCTTTTATTTAAATCAAATATCTTTCTCAGATATATTCTTTTCAATTTGTTCCATTTTCTTTTCAAGAGTATATGGAATCATTAAGCCCCATTTATCAAATCATTTGGTTTATTTAAACCTTTCTTAAATCCTGGAATAATTCCAGATCATTTTCTCTTTTACTTAGGAAAACCTTTCCAAATCATTCATTAAATCTAAATCGAAGATTTTTTTCATTCAAGTTATAACTTTTAATTTAGGAAAAATATTCCCGAATCATTTATTAAATCTTAAGCAAAGATTTTCTTCTTAACGTCAAATCGTATTCTTGCAAATCGACACTACTGCCACTTTAGATACGGTAAATTTCACCTCCAAGGACTAATGGCAAGTTATCCTACATCATGAATATCTTTGTCTTCAACGATCTTTTCTTCAATGTGTTTTATTTCGAAAATTAGTTTGAAGTGGTTTTCGGATAGGAATCACTCAAATCCTATCTCGGTTCTTCAGATAGGAATCACCCAAATCGGATTCTGATTCCTTCGTGCCAATCATCGAATAAAAGATGTTAAGTGGTTAATTAACATTTAGAGAATTTGTTTATTTTCTTTTATTTTGGAAAAAACTTAAATATGATCTTTTAGAGTATACCGGCTTTCCTTTCGATCCATTTCACCCCTCGCCTAAGAAGAGAAAATATAGGCTAGGTAAGTTCAGGGCATTGGTTGCTCTATCCCTAATCTTAGTTAAACACCTTATTTTATCTTACCAGATCTCACAGGCCGGACAAATATACTAGTCATTCCCGCATGATTTAACTTGCCGTTAATGTGGAAAAGAAGTGAAAGGATGGATGGACTTGATTTTGTACTAAAATGTAATGATTTTTCATTTTTCTTTTTATTAACAAAATTTGAAAAAATAAAATGCTCCTTTTCCATGCATGATTTGATGGCCAAGTGCATTAGCATTAATGAAGAAGAGATGTATGCTTTGATTTGTGTGAGATTTGATTTGATTTTGCAAAAGTAAACTTACTTTATCATTTTGTGATTTATTTAACTTTAAATAAATACTTAAGTTAATTAATCCTTGATTAATATAAGAAGGGATTTTATTTTTTGTTAATGTGTTTATAAAATACTATTCAAGTTGCAAAGTGTTTGCACAACTTATATCGATCAAAACGTTGATTTTCGACAAAATATTTTACGGTCTTATTTTGAAGTTTTTGTTAAATTATTCATTTATGTAAATAAAATTTGAAAATAAGTTTGTTATCATATGTAATTAACTAAAAAAAGTTCATTTGAGTTATAAAACCATATTTAAAAATCTAACTGTAAAAATACGCATTGATTTGTGAATGTGTGAAAAATTTGTCAATTTTTATAAAACAAGTTTATATCATTAGAAATCAAATTTCTATTATTATATTATCATTATTTAACCATTAAAAGGAGTTATTTACCATTTACAACAAATTCTCAAATGTATATTAAATTTTATTGAGATCTGGCTTTTGTAAATTTTATCAATTTTGCGATAAAAGTTCCAAATCTTAATTCTCTTCTAGAAATAAATTTGTCACTCTTATTTATCACATGAAATGTGATTATTTAAGTATAAAATTATACATTTGAATATTTAAAATCAATTAAATATCCAATTTCCAAAGTGGTAAAATTACGGGTCGTTACAGTTGGTCTATGATGGTAGGTTATTATTCACACCAAACTTTTTATCTGGCCCGAAGTTTTTGTCCTTTTCCTTAAACTCTTGGGTGCTTATTTGAGTAGATCGAGAGTAAGGGTTTTTCGAGTTCTCCTTATACAAATAAGCTTTCGGAGATGCATAAGGGACAAGCTAGTTATTTGGATTTCCCATCTTTTATTTTCTGCTTTGTTAATGGATGTGAATGCAAAGTTGTTTAGTTTCCTTATACATATAAGCTTCGATCAACTAAGGTGACATCTTCATATGTCGCTCTTAATGTATTTTGTTGTAATCGTAATTTCTCTAAACGTGGTTTACTTATGGGATTATGTAATGAATCTGAAATGCTATCATGAAATGAAATGTGAAATTTATTTTCAAATTGTGTTTGAAATTTTTCAGATTCGTGTGCTTCTTGTATTATCAATATGTCTAAAATAACCCGATTTTGACATTGAAAATTAATAACTATGGATGACTGCATCATTTATAGCACTTAGTTTCAGACCTCAAAATGAGGAATGCTACTGTTTGGTATTAATGCATTGGTTTATGTAAACATAAAAGGAATTTAAATTTAAAGGATTCTGCAAATCATAATCCAATGAATCAGAGAATACGATTGGGGTTTGGGTTAATGCAATAATAACGTACTTGAATTTTGCTATATAAGGGTATGTATTCCCTCTCTCTTCGACCATTCTTATGTACCTTACTAAGGCTCCTATGCAAATTTACAAGAAAGAAAGGCAACAAAACAAGAAACGAAAGAGTGAATCTAGGTGGATAAAGCACCACAACTAATAAAAACGCTTGACCCAATACTAGTAGAAACTGAGGTCGACGGGTAGATGCTAATCAAAATGAAAATGCCAGTGTATGTGATGGAACCCCACTAGTAGATATGGGGATGATGTATTAGTTCTTCATTAACTTGGTGCATGCAGGAGAGGCTGCAGAAGTAGTTGGAGGAAATGCTATGAATGCGGAGGGAGCATATTCCATGGCGCCAGTTGATAATAACTTTTCCAAGGTGAGTCGAGATTATACGAGTTTGGGTGGTTTTCTTGGAATAGAGGATGCTATAGAAGTGGAGAGTTTACTGTTACATTGTGAGATAATCTTGCGGGTCTCGGTTTGGATGATGAATAGAAAAGAAGACTAGCTTTAAGGAAGTTGGAGGGAGCAGCATTGTTTTGGTGTAATGGAGTCACGTTGGTGTGCCAAAGGAGGAGTTGACTTAGGCAGAATTTCAAAGGTGGTTCGAAGAAAGATTTTTATCTGAGGTTGCCAACTCAACATTGCAAAGAAAGTTAATAGACTTAGGGCAAGGAGAAATATCAACACTGGAGTATTCTGCAAAGTTTGATGAGCCAACATATATGTATATGCCACTATTAACACCACTATTAAGAGGAATAATAAGTTTATTCGAGGATTGAAGCCGGAGATTGATAGGGAGACCATGCCACATCTTTGACCAGAGTAATGTTGTAGGTGAGATGGCAATCAAAAATAAAGAGATGCTTTCTACTTTCAGAAAAGATAAGGAGGGTGAAACTCAGGATTCTAGGGTTAAGAAGAGAAAGTTCTTTAAGAAGAAAGGAGCTCGGAAAGAAGGAGCTGCCAACAATGGGAAGGCTGATCTAGTTTGCTGCAAGTGTGATAAGAAGAGATATTTTGCTCATGACTGCCGATTTGGCAATGGGAAGAAAGTTGCTGATAAGAAAGGAGCGAAATGCTTCAACTGTGACTAGATGGCGCACTACAAGAATTTGTGTCCAGAACCAGTCAAAGCGGACAAAGGAAAAGTTTTTTCTTTGGAACCAATATCTACTAGGTCAACTACTACTGAGAAGGGAAAGTATAACGGAAGGTACTCTTTTGATTCGTATTATACCAATTGGTGTACTATTTGATATCGGTGCATCGCATTCATTTATACATCAGTGTTTGGTAGGTGGATTATGCTTAGAACCATTATACCTTATTACTTCCTTGAGGATTGCAAATCCGATAGGATAATATGCAACTCTTGGGATGAAATGTGACCGTTAGAACTTGATTTATTAGGTCACAAGTTTGCATGCAATTTCTATGTCTTTGTTTTCTTTGGCTTTTGGATCATATTGGGTATAGATTTGTTAGATAGATATGATGCTAGGATATTTTTTCAAGATAGAGAAATATCATTAGGACATCCTAGTAGTAGTGACGAATAGTATACTCAGTCGAGAATTCAAGTCTAGGAATTTTTGCTTTGCTGAATGTTATGGAAGCAGAAGAAGAGTTGAATCAAGTTTTGGTAGCAAGAGAATTTGTAGATGTTTTTAAGTCGTTCATAGGACTACCACTGAAATGGCTATCGAGTTTTGAATAGATCTTATGCCGGGACCAGAACCTGTAAGTAGACCACCTAGCAGAATGATATCTACCAAGATGAAGGAGTTAAATGTGCAGCTAGTGGACTTAGAAGGAAAGAACAACATCAGACCAAGCGGTTCGCCTTAAGAAGCGACCGTGGTGTTCGTGAAGAAACCGAATGGGTCATCAAGGTTGGGTATCAACTATCATAAGTTGAATGGGAATACGATTAAAATAGATACCCTTCTCCAACGACTTATTTGATCGGTTGAGTGGAGCCAGAGTGCTTTTCCAATTGGATTTGGCTACAAGGTTCCATCAGCTAAGAGTGTCAGAGGATAGTATTCCATTGATGGTGTTTCGAACAAGATATCATTTATATGGGTGGTTGGTAATGTCATTCGTGCTAACGAATGCACTAGCTTTCTTCGTAGATTTGATGAACTGGATTTTTTGAGAGCACTTAGATACGTTCATATTGGTGTTTATAGACGACATTTTTATATATTCTAAAGATGAAAGAGAGCATGAGGTTGATTTTAGAATAGTGTTAAAGACATTGAGACAATGTGAGCTAAAGTGAAGTTTTCAAAGTGTCATTTTTAGAAGAAAGAAGTAAAGTTTCTTGGCCATGTAGTCTCAGGAGAAGGGTTAATAGTTGATCCAGCTAAGATTGAAGCGGATAATAGTTGAAAGGGACTCGAGACAGTGGCCGAGATAAAAAAATTTTATTTGATTGGTTGGATATTACTGGAGATTTATCAGTGGTTTTCACGAATAACAACACCCCTGACTAAGCTAACTAGAAAGGGCGTTAAGTTTGTTTGGTCCAAGAGATGCAAGGAAGCATTCCTGAAGTTAAAGCATTTACTGACCAAAGCGCTCATATTTGTTATGCCAGACAGCAATCAAGGATTATTAGTGTATACATATGCATGTGGGATTGGATTAGGGGTTGTGTTGATGCAGATGTGTAATGTAACACCTTGGTTTGGAGATTACCTATAAATATTAATTGTAGTTTAACATTGACAAGTAATCTCCAAACCAGGGTTGTTACATGTAAGGTAATTGCTTACGCTTCTTGACAACTCAGACTGCATGAAGTAAGATATCCGACCCATGTTTAGAGTTGGCAGCGGTGATCTTCGCGTTGAAAGTATGGAGACATTATCTTTTGGGAGAAAGATTTGAGTTGTACGTGGATCATATGTCTTTAAGGTATTTATTCTCTCGGAAGGAGTTGGATATGAGACAACAAAGGTGACTAGAGTTTTTATCAGCTTGTCATTTCAGCATAGAGTATACATTGGGGAAGGGTATAAAGTAGTGCATACTCTCAGCAGTAAACATTAGAATATGGTATAGCTATGTTGGTTGAATGAAAGGGTCTTGAGGCATTAACTATGTGTAATGTGCAATTAAGATGAACTACTAGTTCTAGTCGGAGTACTACCATAATACCTTGTTCGAAAGTTCAACCATTTTTGATCGAAATGATTGCTTCTAAACAAAAATATGATCCATTGTTGGTCACGAAGATTAGTAGGCTGGAGGTTGGAACTAAGACTGATGATCTGAAAGATTTTAGTCTTGACCAGAAGGGGTGGTTGAAAAAGAAGGGTCGGTTATGTGTTTCGAATATTGGAGACCTAAGAAAAGAAGTTCTTAGGGAATTTCATCGATCCAACTTTACGATTCATCCTGGAGGAAGCAAGATGTATCAGTATATGGAGAGAAGATTCTTTAGGAAGGTATGAAGAGGGATGTTGACTTATGTAAAGCAATGTTCGCATTTCCAACAAGTAAAATCCAAACATCATAAGCTAAGTGGGTTGCTTCGGCCTTTAGATATACTTATTTGGAAACGGAATTCGACATCCACAGACTTATTGATGGTTTGCTAAGGTAGAATCGAGGAAATAAGTACATGGGTCATAGTGGACAGATTGACCAAGAGCGCCCATTTCATTCTAGATGGCACCTATTTTACCAAATTATTTATAAAGAACATAGTTAGACAGCGTGGGATTCCTTGTAATATAGTCAGTGACAAAGATACATTGTTTACTAATGAGTTCTGGAAATATCTACGGGAAGTGTTAGGTACCAAGGTTAAATTAGTACCGCTTATTGCCCTCGGGTAATGGGCGGACAAAGAGAATCAATAAGGTACTCAAGGATTTATTGAGAGCTTGCGTACTATATTTTGGTGGATTGTGAGAAGACCACCTAAACTTGGCTGAGCTTTCCTATAATAATAGTTACCAGACTAGTATAGGAACAATGCCTTTTGAAGCTTTTTATGAAGCTCATGCAAGTCACCAGCATATTAATTGGATACTGAAGATAGATTAGTCATAGGTCCAGATCTGGTGAGAGAAGCAACAAAGAAAATTTAGTTAATCCGAGACAAGATGAGAGAAGCTTAGTCAAGACAAAAAAGTTACATGGATGAAAGACGTAAGGATATAGAGTTCTCAGTTGGAGATAAAGTTTCATTAAAGTATCACTGATGAAGGGCGTGGTCCGTTCATAAAAGTCAATGAAAAGGGCATCGAGATATGTTGGACCATTCGTAGTTCTAGAAAAGATCGAAAAGCTCGCATATCAAGTAAAGTACCAAGAAGTTTGGCATGTGTCCAAAATGTATTTCATGTTTCTCATCTTCGTAAGTATGTGCAATAATCCAGAGACTACTATCACTCCGACCGCATTCAAAATTTAGTAGTAAAACCGGATTTGACTTTTGTTAAGCAACCGGTTTGGGTTATAGCAAGAGATGAGAAGAAGTAAAGGAATAAAACGATCGAGTTGGTGAAATTTTAGCCGAGCGACAATGAGAATGACTGTACTTGGAAGACAGAGGAAAAGACTAGGAATACTTATCCTGATCTGATACGAGGGCATGTTTTATATTTGATATATATAGATTATTTGTTAGTTAGATAAGATAGTATGGTAATAGGTAATGCTACAGATGTTTGCATGTTTGATATGCTTAGTTTTAGTCCTTACCGAATTTGATGGATGAAATTCTTTAAGGAGGGGAGTTTGTAACACCCCTAATTTTAATTAACATTATTCAAGAGATTTAACTTGATAAATTATATAGAATAATGTGATGATTAAAGTGATAAGCGAATTGAAATTTGAAAATAATTAAGGTCGTGCCATGACTAAATAAATCTATGAGCTTGTTTCTAACTTAAAAACATATTTGAATAAGTAAAGGATAAAATAAGAATAGATAGATCCCATAATCCATATACCCTTACTCCATTTTATTCGTTTTTTTCATAAATCAAAACAATCATAGATCTCAAGCAAGGCAGGCCATTAACTACCATCTAAATCACAAAAATCAAGTAGAAATTCAAAAAGGAAAGCTAGGAAGACAAAGCAATATCCAGATCTCAAAATCCATTATCTAAACAAGGTGAATAATAGCTCAAAACTTCTCATGTTTATTATCTCATAATTATCTAGATTCGGGTTGAATTTCATGTTGTGTATATATCGATGATTTGATGATATGCCATGTTTTTTTCCATGTTTGATAAATGATAAATTATAAGAATAATTATGGAGATGATTATTTCGGTTCTAAGATTTAAATCGAAGATATATTTATCAAAATGCTATGATTGATGAATTTGGAGAAGGGATTTTATTTTCATAATTTTCCTAAGCCTAAGGAATATTTTATGAATTTTTATAGGTGGAAAACATGTTAATTCAAGTTAAATTTAACTAGATAATTAAATAATGATTTTCGGCTCGAAATTTTATATGATGAAGGAAATCTCATCTTGGTATTGATATGAAATTTTGATATTTTTCCAAACATATTTGAAGAGATAAAGATTTAATAAGAAAGATTAGCATTTAAATGGTTACTTGAATTAATGAGATTAAGTAATCTGTTAACCTATACATTTGCTTTGAAAAAAATAAAGTGCGGTAGCACTACCGGAAAGAATTTGTGAAGATTGGCCTAAGCCGATCACATTTTGACAAGCACAAGGAATTTTGTGAAAAGAATACACTTTATATAGTAAAAATTCAGTTTTAGTGATAATTACGATGACGCCACTTCCCATGATGATGTCACTCCTTAATAATGTCTTCCTCGTCGATGAGATGAAAACACATGGCACTATTTCGATAGTGCAGAGTGGTTTCAACCTCGTCGAGGTCAAGTAAAGGCGACAGCTTCATTACGTCCACGAGGTCACTTTGCACGTCCATGTCATATGTGCTCTCGTCATGCTTATGTAAGTTCTAAAATATAGGAAGAATGGTCATCGAGCTTATCAATACTTAATAGCGTCATCATGATTCATGTCGTCACACTTCTCATGGTGCGGCATTAGTTGTGTCGCTGCTCTTTTATAAATGTGGTGAGCCCATATCATCGCTAAACAATAGCGTCGACATGGACTATACGCGTTGTTTCAAAGCCAAAGCAAAGCTGCCTCATCGTCGAAGTAGGTGGTGTCGACATTGTTGAGAATCGATGGCGTCATTATTGAAGATGTGCATGATGTCGGATGTTCACGTTGTTTTCCAATAGAGGTGCAGAGCCCTATGTCCCGATGTCGACGTGATAGGATGTCGACGTTGACAACTGTAAAATGTTTTAAATGGTGGTAACCCAATATCATTTCATGTAAACATATGGCAATAACTAAAGAGTTTTACAAAGACTTTGAAAATACAAAGAGATGATTTCCTTGTTTAAATTATGGGTCAAGGGTATTAACCATACATCATTAAGAAAATGATTACAAGAACTTTAATTATGGATGTTTACGTTTTGGGGTTACTATATTGGTTATTATGTATGCTATTGTTATCATATACACTTCATTTCTGACCTATTACTGCGTTTTGGGATGTGAAGGGTAGAATGACTAGCTAGGTCGACCTAATAGCGAAAACAAATTTACTTAACAGCCGTATGAGTAGATTTGCATCTAAGAGGTCAAGTAGACTAGAATATAGGATGTCCAGAAATGATCAAAAGATTATTGAGTTAGGCAGGTTCTTAGTTAGCCAATGAAAACTTTGCCATGAGAAATGTTACTGGTAGGGACCAAAACATTCTTGGTGATTCCATGAAAACTATATTTAGAATATGTTATTGATAAAGATCAATAGGTTCATAGTTAGCCCATGAAAACTAAGATTCGAGAGACGTTATTGGAGAATTCAATAAGTTCATAATGATCCTATGAAAACTATGTTTGAATAAATTACTAGTATAAACTAATAGGTTCATAGTGTTTCCATGAAACAATTATTAGATAATATTATCGGTAGAAACTAATAGGTTCTTAGTGATACAATGAAAACTATGAAATCGGACAGATAGTCTGGAGGATTGGAATAACTTATTAGTTAGCCTATAAAAACTAATAGGTTAATAGTAAATCTAGAAATTTAAACTTAGACAGATAATTGGATAAATTGAGATGGGAAATCCAAGGCATATTGCAGTTTTGAATATTATCATATTGTGGTATGTTATAACCATTGTGGTTGTGGGTGCACAACATATGGTCATTTCAATATGGTTGAGATACTAGTGGAGAAAAAATTCCTTCCTGATGTCCACGTAAATGAGCATATTTTTACTTCCATATTTTATCGAATTTAATTAAATAAATGAACGCATACGGTGTTTTAACATGTTTAAACCAATATTCAAATTATTTTCAAATCGTCATTTATTCATCTTCATATAGGGGGAAAAATGGTCATTTTGTACATATATAAATTTGAGAATTTTTTTACTTGGACATTTTTATTTTATTTTATATGAATTTGGATTCAAATGCAAGAGGCTTCATTGAAATATGCATTCACAAGAAGAAACAAAAAAAATGAAGATGGAAATAATTCATTTCATGAAATATGGAGGACGTCACCTACCCACTTACCATGATGTACAATTAGAAGCTAATGCACATCTAAAGTTTAAAGCTACATGTACATTTAAGTGAAGGATTAACACATGTTAATGATTACATGATGGTCATATTACCTCAAGGGTAGTTTGGGTAGTTCCCAAAAAAATAGATTAGGGTTTCAAAACATGTATAAATACCTCATACGTTCATGTAATCTTTCATCTCTTAGCCTCCTTAGCCCTTATTTAGTTAGTTTAGTTTGAGGCACAAAAATAAAATCTCTTTTTTCTTTTTATGGCTACTTAGCCATTTTCTTTTTTCATGTAATTTTATTTTCATTCAATTTAATTTCATGCTTTTTAATTCTTGTTCTTATTTTATGCAATCAGTATAGTTTTATTTCTTGCAAATAGAGTAGATTTATTTCATGAAAAATTAGTAAGCTCTCATTTTCTTTTTGTTTTTTGTTCTATGTTGCAATATACATTTGTTGACATGATAACAAATATGAGAAGCTAAACCCTTTCAATTTAGGGATAATGAAGCTCTCTTAATCATGTAGATTCAACATTTTGATATTTTTTATCTCTTTTTTTGCTTAATTGAAATGTTTGATGGTTAAACTTAGTTGTTTTAGCCTTGAATTTGATAGCCTATGTTGTTGACACCAAACAGGCCATGCTTAGACAAACAAAACACAAATTACCTCTTCATCGACGTATGATGTTGGTAATAAAGTGATTTTAACATCAAAATTTGATTGTCTGTATTTCTAATCAATAGTTAATAGATCATGCTTAGAATATATTTTATTTTCAAATTCATTGTCAAATTTCATGAGAGTTAGCAAGTGGTTTAGTAGGTATGCTAAAGTTTGATGGTTTATATTGAGCTAATTAATAGCATAAATATTCCATACTCGTTGATAAACATATCAATTAAATTCACGAATGACCAAAAGAGAGATCATAATTTCATATTTATTGATTTATGTGATTAGAGAAGGACATAGCATCTAAATTGCCTTCAAACTCTCATATTTTATTCATTCTAGCTTTTGTCAGATTTTATAATTTTTGAGCTTAACACTCTCAAATCTTGGTTTAATTTGATTGAATAGAAATTTAAAAATCTAAACAATTCCCTGCGGATCGACGTGTACTCGCCATGTACTAGCATTGTACGCCGTACGGTTGAGGTAATTTTTATTTAATACTCGATCGGCTATTTTCCAATCCAACGTAAATTTAGCCGTCCGAACAAGTTTTTAGCGCCGTTGCCAGGGAATTTCTTTGATTTTATTTTCTTACTTTGAATTATTTTCGTTTGATTTTATTGTGTGTTTGTATTTAAAAAAAATATTGTGTGTTTGTGTAATTTTTGTTTGCATTTGTTTGTATCTCTTATTTTCTATTTTCATTTTCCATTTGCATATATATATATATATATATATATATATATATATATAACATACAATTTCCAAAAAAAATTAATACATTTGCATTTCAATTTATATTTACATTTCATTTTTGTTTTCTTTCATATTTTTTTTTTTACAACTTTTCTTTCTGTTATTACTATGTTTCCTGGTTCCCTGAGGTACTTGAATTTGTCAAATATTTGGATCAGCTTTTCTTCAAAGTCGTTTATATTTATTGGTTCAGGTTTATATTTTTGTTTAAAATATTTATTATTTGATGTTTTTGGTCTTCTGTAATGGTTGTATTATTCTTCATAATGTTTATTATGTTTAACATGAATTTATCTTCTAAATATTGTTGTAGATTTTCCATAAGTTTTTATGAGTGGATATGTAAAACTTGTTTTTTTTTTTTTACTTTTTAAAAGGATCTGATCAAAAACTTAGAGGTGTTATTAGAACTACAGAAACATTTTTGTAAGAAATTATCATAAGGGTCATAATTAATTAGAAATGTAAGGTTTCTTAATTTTACTAATAAATGTCTTATCTCAGAACATACCATATTAGAAATATACTGTGTCTAAATATATCCACCTTATTCTATCCGAACTTCTCCTCTGACAACAGTTTCACCCTGTCACTCCTACCCTTCAGACTACCACCCATACTTCATACAATCATCATCATATACCATTCCATCTCCTTCGACGTTCCACAAACAACCCCCCTTCTTCTTGCATTCATCTCCTACAATCTACTGCCACATCTCTGCATCGTTCCATACATACACAAGCAGCCGCTTTCCTCCCACTGACATCCTTCTCCCCTGTACAAACATCTATTCCCCCTCTGTAACAACTCATCAGGCCTACATATCACATTCTACAGCCACCATTCAAACAGACTGCTCATATCGCTACAGCCACCATTCAAACGGCCCTGCACAACTGTCAAACCACTCCCTGTTGCAAACATGGATCCCCTCTGCCTTCATGCCATCACTCATCCATCCACATTGCCTACAGTTCTACCACTGCATTGCCAACATCCACCATATCCACACTTGAACCATCCTCTACCCTCTGCCACCCCCTTGCACCCCATCACCTTCAACCAATACAACCTTCCTTGCCATCAGCATTCACTCACCAAGCCTGAACCTTTTCTTGCAACTTAATAAACTCCATCATCCACATACCACTTCACACAAACTGCCATACTAACCTCTACATACCACTACGGCACTCTCCCATCACAGCAAAACCACCAATCAATTGCCTACAAACACTACATCACATCACCTCCTTTCCACCCACATCAACAGCCACCAGATCACTATAAAACTGTTGCTGCCCTGTACACAACAACCATCTCCTAAATACAACCACCATAGTGCAAACCATTGTCACGCCACTACAATACCACAGCTTCAATCTCCGTCACTTCTGACCATCACACAAACCCTCTACAAACCAATTTACAGTCAACAACACGCCACAGCAACTCCCTCGTCGACTGTCACTCAACCACAAGTGCTCTAAACATCTTCACATACCATTCACCCTCCACTATGCACACAATACAACACTACATTTATACTGCTTGAAAACTGTCAACTCACAACAACTGCTCACTACAACTTAACCATGCCCTTCCCATACATCACTGCCTTCTAATCCACACAACCACTTTATATCACACATACTTCTATACTGCAATTCTATCTCATACCACAGTTCAACTTACATCAGTTTAACTTGCATCTGCTACAAACATTCTGCCATTGACTTCCACCTTCAACTACAAACATTATTTCAACCTTCAACTACTTTAATTCTTAAAACTGCAGTTCATTATTACTGTTATTTCAACTAACATCCAAGTCACAACAGCAACTCCCATGACAGTTCAACTTCTAGTGCACTGCTACTTCCTCTATCATCAACAACAATGCACTTCTGACCACCAATCAAACTCATCTGACTGCATACACACCATCTTCCTGCACAAAACCACCATCACGTACCTCTGACTACCATACACTGTTCACCCACCACAATCCATACTTAAACTCACCAATCCACCCCGCTGCCTACAACCCTTCTACTGCCATCGTACCTCCACATACCATTAATAGACCGCGACCATCTCTCACCAAATTTCCACAAAACTGCAGCTCCACATAATACTTCTGACACCACTGCAATTCGCATATACCACCAGATAAACTACCGCACTTCCTCCAACCTAAATCTGCACTGCCTCAACACACTATCGTATCATCATCTACCTCAACTACCTGCCACTGCGACAATCTGCGAGTCCATCTACAAGTTGCGAATCTTCCCAAACATCACCGAACGACCCTCTTCAAAACCCCAAATCGCCGATCGCGAGCGCCTAAATCTCAAACTCGAACTTCAATCTCGTCTGCCTCTTTATCCAAGTTGCCCAACCAAATCGTGACAGAAAATTCCTCTTCGAACATCGAATCGCCTGCTAGTTGTGAATCGGAGAATTTGAATGTGGTTGTGAATCGAATCGCCTGCTGGTTGTGAATCGAACTTCCGAAAATTTGGGAAATTGAATTCGAATGTGGTTGTGAATTTGAGACTTTAAGAAGCCTGAATGGAAAAATGGAATTAAGAAGTATGCAAAAAATTTTGCGGTTGATTTTTGCCTGGAATTCGGTCGAGAAATTTATCACATAATATTTCTTTCTTTTTTTTTGGGGTCTTGGACTTCTTTTTGGGCCCTATTTAATTTTTCTTTTTTCCTTCTTGTAAAGCTTAGTTTTTTATTAAGTTTAGTTTGTTTGATTTTTTTCTATTTTGTTTGTTTAAGACTCTCACAGAAAAAAAAAATCAACATTGGGTTGAGCTGAATTGTTTTTAAGTTTTCATTTAGTGTAAAGAAAAATCATTTGCCTAAAATATTTTTTCCTGTGAATTTGTTTTGTTTAAAGTTCCGTCTTTATATATTAAAAGAAGCTTATAGATACACACACACATATATACACATATAGTTTTTAAATTTAGGTTGCCAAAGCAGAAAATCGCAAGTAAAAGATGTGCTTGCTAAAATAATCGCCTTGCTTGCTTGCGTAAAATGATTGCCGCTTTAAAATAAACTGCTAATAATTCTGCACGCTCTGTTATCGTGCCATTACCCCTCGTTTTTATTTTGTTTTGAATTTTTAGTTGTTTGCATTTGCTTTTTTATATAAAAAAAATTAATTATTTTTTTCATTTGTGGTTGCATTGTTAATACACGTTTAATTTCAGTTTTGTATTTCATTTTACAAATTTTAATAATAACGATTAGACATCTTAAGGGTGCCACGAGCTCACCTAAGGCTTAAGTGTATACTGATAAATTGTCATCTTTGAACATTTTATTTTCTTGGTGTCTAGGTTACGGTAGAGCAATAACCAGTTATTAAAACTACGGAGATTCGTAAATATTATACCAGTTGTTCCTCTGAACGTACTTAAACCTTCTGCTACATTGCTACGGTGATTCGTGATGCACCGATAACTTCTGCCCGTTACTTGGCTGAGAACTATCTTGTTGGATTAAGACAAAGTTTAATTGTACAATTTTGGGTTAGGAACTACTTAGGATAGAATTGTAATTAAACCTTATACATTTAGTTGCATTAGTTCATGCATATTTGAAAGAAAAAAATTTCAAAATCGAAAACTAAAAAAATTGTAAATATTTCTTAACTTAGTTTTTTTTTAAATCCATTGAAGTTTTTCAATCAAAAAAAAAAATCAAAAAAAAAAATTGATAGTTTTTTAGAAGAAAAAAAATTGAGTTGGTTTTTTTAGAAAAGAAAAAATCCAAAAAAAATATATAAAACCTTTTCAAAAACAAAAAAACTTGAATACTCCAAAAAAATCAGATTTCTCTTTTGAAAAATAAATTCCTTTTAGTAAATAGTTTTCTTTTATAAAAAAATCCAAAAAAAAACCAAAAACATTCTTGAAAATATCCGAGTTTCTGTTTTCTTACTCGCCGGAATTTTACAATAGTTGTGAAAATCAATATAATTTCACTCCAAATTCTTATGGATATTTTAACAACAACTATTATACAAGCAATTCGAATTTCGAACAACAAAGTTTTCAAAACGATGACCGACCTTTAAATCTAAAAAATAACATTGAAATGATTTCATCTTTACTTGAACTACCTACACAACAAAATCAAATGATAAACGAATTGTGTAATTCGTATTTGTGCAATAACTCGAATCAAGGATCTCAAAATTTGAATTCAATTTCAAAATTCAAATGATTTTCATTATAACTCATGCTAATACAACTTCGAACTTCAAAATGAATTTCAAAGTCAAAAAGAAAATGTGAACCACTTTTCAAATAATTTTGGCAATGAGAATAATCTCGACTATGGTTCAATGAAAAATTTTCTTCTCAACAATTTCCAATTAAGAATCCTCAAGTCAATATATATAATTTTGATTATGTTGAGTAAATAGACGAAATTCACAATAACAACATGGATTTGTTATTTGAAACATACATGAAACAACGTGAACAATAAAATCAAATCCCAATATACGATGAGTCAAATAATAATCCATCTTTTACCACAACTGATGATCTTCAAATAACAACTTTTGAAATTGAAAATGACAATCTTAACGTAGTTGTTGAAAATATGGTAATTGAGTTGGATTTCAATTCTTTTGAGGGTGAGAAACTTGATTTAAAATTCGATTCCTTTACTCGATTTTGAAAATTTGAATGCATCTTTGGATTTTGAACTTGATATGTGCAATGAAGTTGTAAATAATTCAACAAAGAAAGACGAATTCAATGAACATGAATTTTATGGACTTTTCGAAGATGAGGTGTTAAATTCTAAAGGGGAAGATTTAAATCAACATTTTGATTTTGAAATCAATAATTCTGAAGAAGTTTTCAATGATAAGCTTAAATTTCAATTTGGTGAAAATAAACGTGAACTTCAATCAATCGTTATATCTACCCAAAAAATCATCGAAAATAAAACAAATCATTTGATTTTTAATAAAACTACATTTGTTTTTCCAAATCAACATCCAACTCCGAAATCTTATGTGGTTTGTTTTTTGTTGCTTAAGCCGTGTCTCTCATACTTGATGAGACAAATGAATTGGTTTTTGTAAGACAGTTTCATTTACTACTTAACTACATATTTTCTAATGCTTTGTAAATAATAATCATTTTTTCATATAAATATAGGTCATATTTTCATTTTATTTTACTCTTCTCCTTTCACTTTGGTTGACTGTAAGAACATATGTAAAAAAAATTCTTTTCGGTTTACTTTGGAAAAAACGCTATAGGATAAAATACATGGTTTTAGTTATTAAATTAAAATTTTGAAAATTTAATTGCCTCAACAAAAATAAAAATAAAGTTTGATTACTGATAATGATGGTTTAATTAATATATAGATAGATTCATGGGTGATAATTATGAAGTATATCCTAATTGAAAATCTTTGTTTTAAAAGTGGTGGATTTAAAATAAAGGATATAACATTTTTTATCATTTAAGTTAAATGGTGCTAAGATGATTTTGCAAAACTCTCTCTTCAAAAAAAGAAACATATCTAAAAAACAAAAATAAGCGAAAAAATATATATATATGTATATTTTTTATTAACACCTAGAGTCGTGTTTACCCTTGTGTGTTCACTCGCCATGCTTTGTACCCTTCTTGTGTAAGCCCGAAAGGTAATGCACGATCGGTATATCTGGTCTTAGTTTATTTGGGTTAGGTGTACTTATATAAAATTCTTTTATTAATAGTGCCTATAGTCAATAGATGTTCACACTCGTGTGTTTACTTGTCACGCTTTGTATTCCCCTTACGTAATCCCAAAAGGCAGTGCATGGATAGTATATATGGTCTCAGTTTTCTGAGTTAGGCATATGTACATATTGTTAATATCAATAAAATTTTCAAATAGTTTTCTCAAAAAAAAATTCAAATAAAAGAAAGTAAGCAATTAAAATCAAAGCACTATTTTGACTTGTTTGGTTTGACTTATTATTCAAAAGAAATGAAAATCCACTTTGCAAACTTTGATAATCAATTAAGGATTCATTTCATAGTTATACTATGTTATCAGCTAAACAACTAGCCAAACTAGAGTCTATTTGCTATAATAACTTAGTTTTTATTGGAAGTTTTGACTAATAAAATAACTTAAATTTTGAAGATAATGACCAAAACTGATATTTAACTTATTTGTGTTAATTTGAAAGTAAATTCTTCGTTTGTAAATATTTTTAAAAACTTGCATCCATATCTTTGTAAATAAATCTTGCATTTAGGACTTTTCACTTTGCATTTGGATTTTGTGGATAATATCCACTGAAAACCCTCACAAGACAACACTCATCCTACTATGGACACCTAGAGGTTTAACGGCTTGTTGCATACACTCAATGTAATCATGTTTTCTACGATTAGTTTATTCGAGGATGAATAAAAAGATAAGTGTGGGTATTTGATGTGCACGTAAGTGTGCATATTTTTACTTTCATATTTTATCGAATTTAATTAATAAATGAGCATACGTGGAGTTGTAACATGTTTAAACCAAAATTCAAATTATTTTCGAATCGTCATTTATTCATCTTCATATAGGGGAAAATGGCCATATTTGTGCATATATTAATTTGAGAATTTTTTTACTTAGACATTTTTATTTTATTTTACAGGAATTTGGATTCAAATGCAAGAGGCTTCATTGAAATATGCATGCACAAGAAGAAACAAACAAATGAAGATGGAAATAATTCATTTCATAAAACATGGAGGACCCCATCTACCCACTTACCATGATGTACAATTAGAAGCTAATGTATATGCTAATAGAGTTTAAAGCTACATACACATTTAAGTGAAGAATTAACACATGTTAATGATTACTTGGTGGCCACATTACCTCAAGGGTAGTTGGGTAGTTCCCAAAAAATGTATTAGGATTTCAAAATATGTATAAATACACCATATATTCAAGTAATCTCTCCTCTCTTAGCCTTCTTAGCCTCCATTTAGTTAGTTTAGTTTGAGGCTCAAAAATAAAATCTATCTTTTCTTTTCATGGCTACTCAATCATTTTCTTCTTTCACTTAATTTTGTTTTCATACAATTTAATTTCATGCACTTTTAATTCTTGTTCTTATTTTATGCAATTAGTGTATTTTTTTCTTATAAGTAGAGTAGAGTAGATTTATTTCATGCAAAATTAGTTAGCTCGCATTTTTTTTATTCTATGTTGCAATTTACATTTGTTGATATGATAACAAGAAGCTAAACCCCTTCAATTTAGAGTAATGAAGCTCTCTTAATCACGTAGATTCAACATTTTGATATTTTTGATCTCTTTTTGCGCTTAATTGAAATGTTTGATGTGATTAAACTTTGTTGTTTTAGCTTTGAATTTGATACTCTATGTTGTTGACACCGAACATGCTATGCTTAGACAAACAAAATACAAATTACCTCTTCATCTACGTATGATGTTGGTAAAGAAGTGATTTTAAAATCAAAATTTGATGATCTATATTTCTAATCAATAATTAATAGATCATGCTTAGAATAGATTTTATTTTCAAATTCATTGTTAATTTTCATGAGAGTTAGCAAGTACTTTAGTGGGTATCTTAAAGTTTGATGGTTTATATTGGGCTAATTAATAGCACAAATATTCCATACTTATTGCTGAACATATCGACTAAATTCACTAAAGACCAAAAGAGAGATCATAATTTCATATATGTTGATTTATGTGATCTAGAGTAGGACATTGCCTCTAAATTGCCTTCAAACTCTCATATTTTTTATCCATTCTAGATTTTATTAGTTGTTTCAATTTTTTAGCTTAACATTCTCAAATCTTAGTTTAATTTGATTGAATAGAAATTTAAAAATCTAAACAATTCCCTACGGATGACCCGTACTCGCTGTGTACTAGTATTGTGCATCGTGCGCTTGCGATAATTTTTATTTAATACTCGATCGGTTATTTTCCAATCCAATGGAAATTTATCCATTCGAATACTTTCACTTAGAGGTGTGATCTCACTTGATATCTAATTGGTCAGAGATGGTAGGTTATTATTCACATCAGACTTTTTATCTGATCTGATGTATTTTCCTTTTGCTTTAAACTCTCGGGTGCTCATTTGAGTAGATCGAGAGAAGGGTTTTTCATGCTTTCTTTAGATGAATAAGCTTTCGAAGATGTGTAGGAGGCAAGCTAGTTTGACTAATGTGGCTTTTAATTTCTTGAACCACACTGTTGGTGCTTGTTTAAGTTCATAAATTTCTTTGTTAAGTCTTCACACCAGTTCATTTTCTGCTTGTTTATATCCATCTGGCTATTCTATATATATTTCTTCTTGAAGTACACCATTTAGAAATGCATCGTTAACATCCAATTTCCTTATATTCTAATTTTTTGTAAGGCAATTACGAGAATAATTCTAATTTATGTTGGTTTTACAACTGGTGAGAAGGTGCCATTGAAATCGAATCCTTGTTGTTGGAAAATCCTTTGCTATAAATCTAGCTTTGTATCTAGATATAGATCCATCTGCACTTATTTTTAATCTATATGCCCATTTATAGCCAATGACATTTTAATGGCTTTGTAAGGGTACAAGACTCCATGTATTGTTTCATTCCTATAAGTGTTGTATGCTCCTCATCCATAGTTGACCTCCACTTTTCACTTTGCATAGCTTGTTAATAAGTGTATGATTCTTCAATATCTAAATTTGCAGTGTATATTTTTAGTTTAAAAATTCCACTCTTTGCTCTAGTGATCATATTATGACCAGTCTTTACAGGTACAAATGGTTGATGTGTGACTCTATCTTCAGATTCAGACTGTGAACTTGATGTTTGTGCTTGATCATCCATTTTTTGATCAATTGATTGATGACTAATATTCTGATGGGTTGAGTAATGAGGACCCATGGGTGATTCTGATGATTCATGACCTGATCCAGCAATGGGTACTTTGAGTTGTGGTCCTGAATTACTTGGTTGATCTTCAACATACATCTCCTAATTGTGTGGTATGGGAGGTATAGAGAACTTTGAATTATAAATTTTCTGAGTTGTCTTAATTTCCTTTTCATTGTATGGGAATGCATTTTCATTGAAGACAACATGTCTTGGAATGAAGATTCTTCCTTTGTTGTCCAAGCATTTGTAACCTTTTATATTGTTGTCATATCATAGAAATGTACATGGAGAAGATCTAAAGATTAGCTTGTGGGTATTGTATGACCTTATACATAGGAAACACAAGCTACCAAATACCTTTAAGCTCTTGTGATCAGGTTGTATGTTGAACATCATCTCTGTTGGAATCTTTCCTTGCAGTACCTTGGTTAGCATTTTGTTAATCAAGTACACTGCTGTGGCAAAGGCATATGGCCAAAACTTTAATGGTAGAGATGCTTCGGCTGACATGGTAAGTCCAGTTTCAACTATATGTCCACGCTTTCTTTCTATTAACACATTATACTCTAATGTGTTAGGACAAATAGTTCTCTGTATTATTTATTTCTTTTGAAAATACTCTTTAAGTGGTTTGAACTCTGTACCATCATCAGTTTGTATAACTTTCACTTCACTGCCTGTTTGATTTTCTGCTTATGCTATAAATTGTAAAACTGCATGATTTTTTAGATTTTTCTTTCAAAAAATATATCCAAACATATCTTGAATATGCATCTATTAATGATATGTAGTACTTAAAACCATAGTCAGTATCAATAGGAAATGGTCCCTATAAATCTCCAGCAACAATTTCTAATGGTTTATTATATTTGGTTTCAGAATTTTGAAAAGGCAATTTATGATTTTTTTTCCTAATTGGCAATATGTATAGACATAGGGAGTAGGTACATTGTCAAAAGAAATTTTATTGCTATTCGATATTCTTTTTAGAACATCGACACTTGGATGTCCTAGCTTATATTGCCATACATCAAATATATTCATATTTTTTTATATTTTTAGATGATTGGTGAAGATTACAACATATATTTGTGTTTCTAGAACTTCTTGAATCAACTAGAGTAGATTTGTAAAGTCTCTTAACTGCTTTACCCTGCAAAAGAATTTTGTTAGTTAGTATATCTCCTACTAAACAATATTTTGGGTGAAACTCAAAATATACATTATTATCACGTGCAAATTGAGATAAACTAAGTGAATTCTTCTTAATTTATGGAACTCTTAAAAGGTTATTAAGTTAAAGTACCCTTTCACCTTGTATGTAATCATTACCGGTATAGGTTATTTTAGTTGACTCGCCATTACCCATGTGAATACTTTTTGACCTTTGTATTCTTTCTTCCCCAAATTTAGCTTGCTCAAGTTATTGGTGACATGATGTGTAGCCTTCTGAATCTGGATACCATGAATCGTCTTGAATATCTTCTACCCTAGTTGAATCATTATAACTGCCTTATATGAATTCAGTATGATTTTTGGTTTCTTGCTGTAAGTTTTCTAGATTTGCACTTGGTCCTTGGCTGCTTTGTTGTCCAGGTGTGTAATTAGCATCAAATTTAAATAGCACTTGTTTGCTATATGTCCAAATCTTTCACAAATTTGACATCTAGGTCTGTTGTTAGTCCATCTGTTACCTCTGCCTCTATTTTTATATTACTGATTGCCCCTTTGAATGTTGTTGTTTTTTCATTTCTTGATTGAGTTCTTTCTTGATATCTACCTTTGTTGTTAGAGACCTAATTGAAAGAAAGATTAAAAATAGTTAGTTTCTTTTACTCTATTCTCCCCTCCTGAGCAAGGAGAGTAGAGTGTACATATGATAAAGATGGTATAGTATCCTTTGATGATATTATAGCCACAATGGCTTCATAGTCATCATCTTATCCACTCAAGATTGACAAGATTTGTTCTGTGTCAGATACAACATATCCTACTGCACCAAGTAAGCCACACAGCGTTTTGATCTTTGATAGATACTCTCTCATTGGCATGCCATCCTTCTTTAATTTCTGCAATTGTCTTTTATAATGCATGACCCTTGCTGCTGATTATAAGCTGAACACTTGCTCTATAATTGACCAGATTTCATGTACGTTCTTGCATCCTATTAATTGTGGTAAAAAATTTGCACTAATTGTTGATACCATGAACATAATATGCTACCTTGGCTTTGATGGATTGTATATTCTCTATTTAGCTCAGAATTTCCTTCAGTGTTTGTAATGTATTCCTCTGGCACTTGTTTTGTTCTAAGAATGTGCTTTTCCAACTCATATCCTCTACTGCTATTTGAACTTGAAATTTCCATAAAAGATAATTTGTTTCATCTAACCGTGTTTGTATTAACTAAGTTATAATAGGCTAACAATGATCTTTGATATATTCTCTTTTGTGGTTCATTGTATAGGATCAGAGCTTGAATTTGGAGTTGTAGATGAGTTATTATTTATATCTCCTTCAGCCATGATTGAATCTCAAGATTGATTACAAGATTGAATGATACAGTTAAAGATGAGTTTCAAGAACAAGAGCGTGTGATCAAAGTGCAAGAATTTGACCAAACAAAATTTACCCAAGTGAATTCAATTCAACTCCGTGGAAAAAAAATCTGACAGCAGCCAAAAGATTGATCTTTGGCATGGCTAAATGGAGATCTTTGACCCAACCTTTGAATAAGATCTGAAAGCAGCCAGAATGTTGAGTGATGAAAGATTTCTGATAGCTTTCTTCGCACGGCTTAGTGATGATCTTGATAAAGAAAAGAGTTTCAAGAATTGAAACTCGGTAGTTTCAGATGATGATAATAATCTCTGATGAACTGCAACAGCTACGCCTACCCAGGTGATGAAAATTTTCTGATGAGTACAGACTAGGCATGGTTTTGTCGTTAGATAATTCAAGCTTTGATACCATATTACAAACTGAGATAATGCTAAGTTTTAGTAATTGATATTTGAAAACGAAATGTATTCAGAATTGAATACTCGAATGTGGTACAATACTCTGCTATTTATAGCAGAATATAATACTATTGGGCTTTTGAGCTTATATGCATACAACCCGAGCCTGTGTGCATTTGATAAAATGAGATATATCGTTTCATTTCCTATGTTACTTCGTGACTTCTGGTAATGGATATGGTATAGTTTCTACAATTTCAATGCTATGGTTAAATCCTTTTCAAGCAATAAAAAGGGAAACCGTTAACTCTACTACACTTACCAAGTTGGCTTCAAAAATACAATCTGCCCACATGCCATCCTCTTGGAAATATTATGATCGATTAATCTACTACAACAATAAGGTTTATATGGAACCCAACTCTCCAACAATCCAAAGTGTCAGCTCTGCTTTGCATGATCAACATCATGAAGGTATCATAAAACTCTCCATCATTATATACTCTGACTTTATTAGCAAGGAACGAGGAAACATATGAAAGGCTATATTCATTGTTGTATGATATGACATGCCAACAACATAAAGTAAATTATCTCCAACCAGCAGGTTTTCTACAACCTCTTCCATTCCTCGCCAGGTATGGGCAAACATCCCATTTTACTTTATCGATACATTACAACTCTCACATGGGAAATCTGTCCTTTTAGTAGTTGTACATCGTTTTTCAAAATATGCACATTTTCTTCCATTAACTCATCCGTATTAAGCAAATTTTGTGGCTCGTCTATTCTTAGATAATATTTTTAAGTTGCATAGGATACCCGAAACAATTGTTAGAGCACTCCCAATAGAAGGTGGATCAGTGTATTAAATTTCTTACACTAACTACACTGATTGACTTTGTACTGTCCCTAACAATACGTTGAGTTATCTGGAATCAATAATGCCGGATAAGCTTGCGTGGATAAATTTTTAATGCACGTAGTAAATAATTAAATCTAACCATACAAGTCATCCGATATTAATAATGCCGGATTACTCGTTGACTGCTAGATTCATTAAAATGACTCGAGCAGTCAGTGATGAATCCATTTTTGAATTCACCGATCTTTTGTTGAGGTCAGTCGTTAGCGATTGACCCCTACTGGGAATGCTTTAAAGGTAAAAATGTGACATTTACAAGTTCTTTTTGGACTGAATTGTTCAAATTATGAGGTACTAGATTATCATTCAGTTCAGCTTGTGATCCTCAAGGTGACAGCCAAATGGAAGTAATCAACCGCACAATTGAAATGCATTTGCGTTGTTTTACTAGTGACAGCCAAAAAATTAGGCCAATTGGATTTCTTGGGTTAAGTATTCTTATAACATGAGTTACCACTTACCTTTGAAAACTACTATGTTTGAAGTTATCTACAAGGCCATCTCAACGCCTTTTGAATTATTGTCCTGGAGCAGCTCTGTAATAACCCGGATTTCTGGGCATTGTAATTAATAATATAATTGGATAAATTAATAGAAATGCTGAATTTATATATAAATAAATTTTTAAATATCATTATTAATTACACATTGAATTAGGTTTGTTTAAAATATTGTTGACCTGATTTTAAATTAGATTTTTTAAATTTAATTTGGATATGAATTTGGATTTATTAAGTAATTCAAAGGATAGATATTTTAAATATTCGGATTTAAAATATATGTATAAGATTTTATTAATAAATAAATTGTTTTTTAAATTTTCAATAAAAAGAAGTTCATATATACATAACAATAAATAAATAAAGCATTTTTTAAATTAAATATAAGTTACCTAATTACAAGTGTATATATTAGGTTTTCATTTTAACAAATGTTGATTTATGAACTTTAGTGAATGACAAATGTAAGATTCAAGCCATGTGTCAAATTTTAGTTTTAATTTTTCTTTAATTTTAATTTAAATCATAAATATAGTTATATAAACTCATGCATTTTTTCTTTCCTTTCCCTTTTTCTCATTTTTTTCAATTCTAAAAAACAAAGAACTTTCAGCTGAACATTCCATTTTAAACCATCTCCAAATCACAAATCTGAAAAAAATCATCAAATCAAAATAACCTGGAAATTTCCTCTAACCTGAATCTAAGGCCTGAAATTCATCTTCTCTTTAACAAATGCAAACCAGAGAATGGTGCCAAACCTGTAAGACAAACTCAACGAATTCGAGCAAAGCAACTCCCTGTAAATTAGTCTCTCAGATTTCTTCTCCAAGATTCAGATTTTTCAGGGATCGGCCACCTCAAAATATAAACAAAGAATTCCAAGCTCAAGTTTAGTTTTCACAGTTTCAAACCCCAGATTTTCTAAAGCATGGTTCTTCTCAAACCCGTGAGTAAACAATTTTTATTAAAGTTTAATAAGTTAATGATTGTTGCTTGTGTAATCTTTGTAATGATGATGCCTGCATGCGTTTAAGTAAGTGTAAGATCTGTATATGAATATATTCTTGTGTGCATGACTGATTTTAATTATCTTCTCTGTTCCATAGTACAGAGTTTAAATCCAAGAAAAAAAAGATCCCAATTCTTTTACTTGTTTGCTGTTAAACTTCGGATTTCAAACAGAATAACATAATTTATACATAATCTAGGAAATAAAAATATGTTCAAGTATTTTAAGGTTTGAAATTTGCTAGAATTTGGTAATGCAGTAGAAAATCTTAATAATTTGATAAAACAAAATTGTTGAAATTTATCGATTCGAGTACATATCTTGAATCATTTCTGGAAGATAGGATTTTTAAAATAAGGATCAAGATTTTTAGTACAAAGATGAATGGGCATTTTGGAAATGACCAGAATTGGGTTTTTGAAGGAATTCAGATGATATAAGTAACCGGGATGGTCGGGGTTTCATCTGCGGGTGGAGGAGGGACTAGTGGTTCAGGGAAAAATAGAAGGAAGGGTGATAGTTCACCATGGCATTAGTGGTTTGGCGATCTCGTCTTAAACCCTAGTTTGGATTGGGGTTGGATTTGGGGTCTGTGCGTAGTCTCAGGTAGATCGAGTTCGATGGGACCAAGTGTAATAGCTTTGTGGATGATCGGTGACGGGGTGGTCGGGGTCGCGTGTCGTCCGATGGTCAGTAACGTGTGTTCGAGATGGCCTTTGCCATGGGGATTGGTTATAGTTTTAACTGGACTACTTAAATTTTGGGTCGAAGCCTGTGATGATGATTTGATGATCGGAGAGGTTTGTTGCATCGATGATCGATGTGTGGAGGGTGCCGTGGATGGCCGGAGATGTCCCTGGCGATGGTGCATGTGCACGAGGATGGATCTCGTGTCAACGCTGTTGTTTTTTTTACTGTGGCTTTGAATTGTTTCGAGTTATTCTCGAGGGTTAGGAGGGATTTGCTCGAAGGAGATAAGGTGGTGACCCGAAGTCATTTTAGAGTAGACTCGAAGTAAAATTTGCTCGAGTATTATATGTGACAGGTTTTGGAAACAAACAGAAACCCTGTTCTGTTTTAAGCTTTAAGCAAGTCTTAAAATGTAAACTAAAAATTTAAAACTAAGTTAAAAATCTGAATTTAAATCTGAATTCAAAGAATTGAATCTGAGATTTTGAAATAATTTATGTTTTGAAATCTAAATTTGGGATTTAAAACTTTTTAGTATAAAGTATATGTGGGTTAGAATTTAAACAGTAAGTTTTAAATTATAAAATAGAGATTTTAAATAAGTTTAAATTCTAGTTTTAAAATCTAGAAATTAGGATTGAGTATCAGTTTTTAAAATTAATAAAGTTTAAATTTAAATTGTTTAATTACTTTAAATATGGTTAAATGATTTGAATTTTTAAAAAATAATGAAGATTTGAAATGGTAAGGAAAGCTTTAAAAAATTTAGGTTAAATCTAGAATAAAGATTTAATCTGTATTTTAGTTTTGAAATTAAGGGAATTTTTAAATTGAATTCGTTTTGAATATCTTGGAATGTTTAAAGAGTATGTATAAATTGATTTGATCTTTAAATTCTTTTAAACTTATAAATGAGTGTTTCTTTAACATATGAGATACAAGGTATTGAATTGTTTTAAAACTTTGGTTAAGTTAAATTTGTATCTTAAAATTTAATGATTTGAATTCATTAAATAATTAAGTTGGATAATTAATTATTTAATTAATTAATAATATGGATGATTAATTAAATAATTAAGAGCTTTTAAATTGATTAATTAAAGACTTAAGATTAATTAATTAAGGTTAATTTATCTGTAATTAGGGAACATTAATTAAATTTTAATTAATGATTAAAGATTAATTAATCGAGTGATTAAGGATTAATTAAGTTGTATTAATTAGTAATTAATTAATTGGTAATTAAATATTAATTAATTTGTAATTAATGATGGTTAATCTGAGTTATTTACTTAAGAAAAGTAATTAAAGAATTGTTAATGAAGGTCATTAACTTTAGATTATTTAACAATTAATTAATGTGATTAATTTTGATAATTAATTAGTATGTTTAATTACTTAATAGAAGTAATTAATGGATTAATTACTTAATGTAATTAATTGGGTTAATGTGATTGGTTTAAATTAATTAATTAAGTTAATTAATTTTAAACACTTGATGATTGATGAATAATTACTTAATGTAATTAATGGAAGTGTAGTTACTTAGGAAAGTAATCAATTGATAATTACTGAATGTAATTAAAGATGTTTAATGATGAAAGTAATTTGGATATAATTACTTTGTAATTAATCAAGGGATTAATTAAGGGTAATTAATTTATGGAATGAGTAATTAAGGGTAGTTAATTATTAAATGAGATTAATCAAGGGCGATTAATAATTATGGTTAATAATTAATTAGCGAAGTAATTAAATGTTAATTACTGTATTTGGTTAAGGACAAATTAATTGAGATAATTAATTAAGGGATAAATAGAATGAGATGGGAAGCCTTTGATTAACTGTTATCCCTAATATGTGGTTCATGGGGCTATGTGACAAAATATGTTTGATTTAAACCGTGATGATGTGATTATCTATTGTTGATGAATTACTATGACATCCTGTATTTAGAGTTGAATTGTATTTCACTTGGATAATATAAGTTAAGATGATATTGGTTTCGAAGAAACCAGAGTCGGTTATTAGTAAATACCCGAAACCACTTCGATTCTTTATAATTTGATGTGTGGAATCAATAGAATGAAATGGAATGATAAAAGTGAATTGGACCATTTAATCTAAGTTTGGTACTTAGAAATTGATGTGTTATGTAAGTAAGGTCTATAATGACTTGTGAAGTTGTAAATTGATACAAGTTACTCTGAGTTACCCCGGGTTTATATAGTTGTATGTTTTGGAATTCCATGTTAGATGAGTTTACTCACGCTGGTTTCCAGCCTGACCCGGGTGTTACTTTGATGTAATGCTCGGGTCAGACCGAGTATTACAAATTTTCAGGTAAGGACGTTCTGGAGCTCAGGAGGCGAGCTAGATGGCAGAAACGTATGTGGAGTTTCGCTGTATTTATCTAGAACAAGTTAAATTTTTTTACTGTCTGGTATTTGTGTAAAGGATGAAACCCTGATATATAAAGATATAAGTGTAATGATATAGCTCTTCTTGTAAAACTATTATTTATGTGATATTATATTTTATCCGCTGCGAATGTGAGATTATGTGTTTCTTTTCTGTTCTTCTTCTATCTCTTTCTTCTTTCTTTTTCTTCTTTTCTTAACTATCTGATAATTTTGGGATCGAAAATTTCGGGTCGTTACAAGCTCGCTTGAATCCATATTTCAAGAATTGCAAAATCGAGATGATACTTTACAGTTGTTGCAGACTAGGCTTTACACGCTCATAATTTGATGAAAACTTCATATGACAAGTGCCATAGAGCATCTATGTTTGATGTAGGTGATTTGGTTCTCGTCAAACTTCATCCTTATCGACAGATCACCATTCGTCCTAAACAAAATCAAAAACTACCCCCTAAATTTTATCGTTTTGTAGTCCTTTTCCCAACAAAGATAGGATCAGCCGCATATCGTCTTACCCTTCCTACATTGCTGAAATCCACCCCGTATTTCATGTATCATGTCCAAAGAAGTTTGAAGGTGCTCCACCTTCAAGTCTACGTACAAAGGAGATATTATACCCACACCTTAGGCAATTTTAGATCATAAGGTGGTAGGAGGAAAGACACATATTCTAGTTCATTGGGATGGTTTGTTTCCAGCCGATGCTTCCTGGGAAGATTCTCATCAAGTTATAACACAACATCCGGCATTCGTGCCTTGAGGTTGAGTGATGGTATGAAACCTGCATCTGTACTAAGCACAGGGTCGGCTTAACTAGGCAGGCTGCCCTAGGCAGCTTAAGTTTAAATCGAAAAATAGTGGAAAAATATTTGCCAAACCTAAGACTCGAATCGACACCCTCCCAGTAAATAACCAAACTCCCAACCACTCAAACAAGAAACATTTGTTTAACTAAAATTATAACAATTAGCTTATAACTGTAAATTAGTTTAACACTACTTCCTCCACCTTATTGCCCCCATCCGGGGGTTGCCCTAGGCGGCCGCCTGTCAGGCCTAGCCCTGAAACCGGGACTGACTAAGAAGACATATACATTTAGCACTATTTGAGAAAGTCTACAAAAGGTTTACATGTGGAGGTTTAGAGAAAAGTCAAATGCTTAATTGGAAGTTATTTTATAAAATTGTGGCCATCAGTCTATTTGTCAGTGGGTTTGTTCTTTTCATTTTCTTTGTCAACGTGTGACTTATGTGCATTTAGTTGTAAAGTAGTTAAGTTGCTTGACAGTGTATTTATAAAGTATTTAATTAAAAAGAAAAGAGAAATGAATAAAAGGTAAAAGTGTATACTGGCTGTATACAGGTGTGTTTTATTCATTTGTATTATAGAGTTCGGGTACAATGTATTATTTATCCGACTCGGCCCATTTATCTGCTCTGTCCCTTTATATACAAACCGATTGTACTATGTAGATTATTATTAAAAGCTTCCAATAAAATACATTCAGCTATTTCAAATTCTCCTTTATGGTACCAGAGCCTCTGCCCAACGGCATTATAGGCTGATCATCTTCTTTACTGACTGAACTCCATTAAAGAGTTCTCATCATTTGGAGTTTGTTTCAGATCGGTAATTCTCTTCAGTTTAAATATCATTATCAGAGAATTTACACACTTATCCCTCGACAATGATCAAGAATCAGTTTCTTGAATAGTTTTCTTGCAGAGTGCCTTTCCCAAAGGTTCAAATCGTGATCAATAGAATCTTGGCTGCATCTCAGCCATCAGCGAAGATCTACACATCTTCTCATCATCGATCCTTTATCGCTGCTCTCAACTGCACACTGAAACTCAGTGTGACATTCAATTCCAGTGTGCCTCGCCAAGAAAACTATAACCTCTCCCTAATTTTGTGCCCACCATGTCAGAAGGAGGAGACAACGATTCAACTGCCACGTCTGTCATCGAAACCACCAACCTCCCGCTGATAAAGCCCAAGAGTCATCTCAACAATGTTCAACTTGATGAAAAAACTTCTTGCTTTGGAAATATCAAGTTGAAACTGAAATAAATGGCTATGGGTTAGAAGGCTTTATCAAAGGAACCACTACAATTCCACCTATAATGATAGCAGACAAAGAAGGAAAAATGATAAGCAATCAAGATTATGTAAGATACAAGAGACAAGAGACAAGATAGTCTACTAGCAGCATGGCTTTTATCATCTATCAGTGTTAATCTACCGCACCAAATTGTTGGATGTGGATTATCATATGAAATCTAGAAAACTGTGGAGCAGATTTTCAATTCTCAATCGTTGCATGCATCATGCACTATAAGAGAGAATTGCAAAACTTAAAAAAGGAAATCATGTCAATGAGGGAGCACTTGACCAAGATAAATCATTCTGTGATCTTTTGGAAATTGCAGGTCGTAAATCACTGAACCAAAGCAAATCTTGACCATAATGAATGGTCTTGGGGAAGAGTATGAATATGTCATTGCAGTTATCTCTTTCAAAGAGGCACTGCCTAATATGCATTTTGTTCACTCCTTTCTTCTTGCTCATGAAAGGAGAGTTGAACAAAGAAAGCTGTTAATCGGCTAATTTTCTATCGGTTTAGAAAATAGTCGAATTTTTTTAAAATACATTTAACTGCAAGCATACGACGTACACTTGTAGTACGTGGCGAATACGGGTCGATTCGCAGGGAATTGATGATTTTTAAATTCTATTCAATCAAATTAAACCAAAGTCGAGTGAAAGTTAAGCTAGAGAATTAGAAAACTAGCTAAGTAACTAAAAGAAAAAAGATGCAAATATAAGAGTTAAATGACAATTTAGAGAATAAATCCACTCTCTAGATCATGTAGTTCAATACATATAAAAACATGATCTCTCTTTTATGGTCATTAGTGCTTTAATTGATATGCTTATCATAAGCATTGCATATTTGCGCTATTGATTAGCCAACATAAGCCATCAAACTATAACACACCGCTTAAACCACTTACTAACTTCCATGAAACTTGACAATGAAAATGAAATCTATTTTAAGTATGGCCTATTAACTATTGATTAGAAATATAGACTATCAAATTTGAATTTCAAATCACTTTCTTATGCCATAATCATATTTTGATGAAGAGGCATTTGCTTTAGTGATTGTTTAAGCATAACATATTTGGTGTCAACAATATAGGCTATCAAATTCAAAATAAAAACAACAATTAAACCATTTCAATCATTCTTACTAAGCACAAAAAGAGAGCATGAATTAACAACTAGTTGAAGTACATAATTAAAGAGCTCGATTACACCTAAATTGAAGGGGTTTAGCCTCTCATATTTGTCATTTAATTAACAAATGTGGCTAGCAACATGAAAAAAAATTAAAAGGAAAACGAAGGCTTAATGAAAAATACAACTAATCTAATTGCATAAAGGAAAACCTACACTACTCGGATAAAAGAAAATGAACATGTAATTAAAAAGAAACAATAATTAACATTGCATAAAAGAAAAGAAAATTACATAAAATAAAAATGGCTAAGTAGCTATGAAAAGAGAAAGAGATCTTTCTTTTATTTTCCTAATAGAAGAGACTAAGAGAAAAGAATCTAAAAAAGAGACTAAGTAAGAAGAGGGTTACATGAAACACAAGAGATATATCTACATGTGTTAAACCATAATTCATGTTTTTGGAGAATGCCCAAAATACACTTAAGAAAGTGTGGATGCCAAGTAATCATTAGTTTCTACTAATCATCATTTAAATATACACGAAGCCATAAACTCCATAAGCATGTGCATTAGCCTCTAATTGAAAATCAAGTTAAGTGGGTGGGGTCCTCCATGTTCATCACTTTAAAATATTTCCATCTTCATTCTTTTGTATCTTCTTTGTGCATGCATATTTCATTATAAAACCACTTGTAAAGTTCACCAAATTTCCTATAAAACAATATAGAAAATTCCAAGTAAATTTTCACAACTTAATAAATACACAAAAATAACTATTTTACCTCTGTATGAAGATGAATATGTGACAATTTGAAAATAATTTGAATTTTGGTTTAAACAAGTTAAAATACCCAATATGATCATTTATTAAATTTAAATAGATTAAATATGGTGGTAAAAATATGTACGTTTACGTGCACATCGAATACCCCCACACTTATCTTTTTATTCGTCCTCGAATAAAGAAAAACTAAGATAGATCCGTTTTCGTAGGGAGCACGATTGCATTGAGCGTATCAACAAGCTGTTAAACCTCTGGGTGTCCTTAATAGGATGAGTGTTGTCTCGTGAGGGTTTTCAGCGGATACTACCCACAAAATCCAAATTCTGGATGAAATTATTTACAAAATGCAAGATTTATTTACAAAGAGATGAATGCGAATTTTTGAAAATTTTTACAAATGAAAATTTTGCTTTTAAATTGACACAAATAAGTTAAATATAGGTTTTGGTCATTATCTTGAGATTTAAGTCATTTATTCATCAAAGTTTCCAACAAAAACAAAGTTATAATAAGAAATAGAGTTTAGTTTAACTCGTTGTTTCGGTTGATAATAAAGTGTAACTATGAAATGGATCTTTAATTAATTATCAAAGTTTATCAAAGTGGTATATTCATTTCTTCTCAATAACAAGTCAAATCAAATAAGTTAAAATAATGCTTGGATTTCATTTGCTTATTCTCTCTTATTTTTTGAAATTTTATTGATATTTACAATATTTACATATGTTGTAACATCCCAAGATTTTGAATTTGAAATTCGGTAAATTATTTGAATTTTTAAATTTAAATTGTGAAATTTCAAGTAAAAAATAAATATTGTTAGTGTTAATATTATAAGGATGTATAGAATTTAATAAATATTGATAGTTAAGTTTAAATAAATAATAATAAATAAAGAAAAAAATATAACAAGCGAGATTTTTTTTAAACAATAAAATAAATATATGTGATAAATTACATGTTAATAGCTAAACTTTAATTTAAAATAAAATTTAAGAAAATGTACGTTTGAAATAAAATTTGTATAGTTATAAAATGACATACACATGAACTTGCATGAAATAAATATTAAAAAAAAACTGTAAAATAAACTTAGTACTTATATAAACTACAAACAACATATTACAATAGAACTTCATCCACATCACAAGAAAGAAGATAGTATTCAGCCCATAAACAAAGAAAGAAAATAAACTGTGAAATAAACAAAAAAAAACAGTACTTACATATATATAAAAGAAATCAAATCCAACAGATTGCTGTTAACAAAAAAGGAAGCAAAGTCATTTAATGCTATTTACTCCTCTGCATGTACAAGATCTTATCAGCTGAAATTAAAGCATGGTTTAGTCAACAAATATAAAAAAGTATAAATGTCTGAACAAAGTACAAATAAAAAAAGAAAGAAAAGAAGTCTTTTTTGAATGTCTGGTTTGTAGAGTATGGAAGTTTTTTTGAATGTGTACAGTCGTATGTGGAGATGACAGGGTAGTGGTATTGACTGTAGATAGGGGAGCAAGTGTAGGGAGGTCAGTGATGAGTTGATGTGGGAGATTGTCGAAGTGTCTGGTGTGGATGGTGATGACAGTAGTTTGGCTGGACTAGGTTGGCGAATGCAGTTGTGTGAAACAGTATGGTACTGTTTGCAGAAGTTAAAGGCAGTGTATATGGAAAATGGTCAACGAAGTGTTTGGATGGTGAAAGAAAGTTTGAATTTGCAGAACGTTGATGTGTAGCTGCAGGGTCTGGTAGGGAAAGGAAACAGATGTGTATGTGGTAGATGGCACAGTGGTGGGAGAATTGAACAGAGGCAAGGCGGTAATGGGTAGAGGCAGAGGCAGAGGCAGTAAATTATAGAGAAAGAATGGGATGGTTGTAGAATAAAAATGTATTAGAGTGGTGGTTTAGGTCAGAAGTGCAAACCTGTGCACAGTTTGAAGAAGTGGTATAATGTGGCAAGGCAGTGAGGGAGATGTAAACAGAGAAGAGTATCAACACTGTGTGCACAGTTTAGTGGAATGGAGCAATGTAAATAAAAATTGTAAAATGAAATTCAAATAGAAAATGAAATCAAGTGTTTTTGTTTTGAAATTGTTTGTGTATATTTTTTTTGGATAGAAATGCAAATGAAAAATGAAAACAGAAATCAAGAAATGCACATAAATAAACGCAAACAAAAGTCACACACAAACACAAAATTTTTTTTAAACATAAACAAATACACGATAAAAATTAACGAAAATAATTCGAAGAATAGAAAATCAAAATCAAAGCAATTTTCTGGCAACGGCGCCAAAAACTTGTTAATCGGCTAATTTTCTATCGGTTTAAAAAATAGACGAATTTTTTGAAATAAATTTAACCGCAAGCGCACGGCGTACACTTGTAGTATGTGATGAATACGGGTCGATCCGTAGGGAATTGATGATTTTTAAATTCTATTCAATCAAATTAAACCAAAGTCGAGTGAGAGTTAAGTTAGAGAATTATAAAACTTGCTAACTAACTAAAAGAATAGAGATGCAAACATAGGAGTTAAATAAAAATTTAGAGAATAAATCCACTCTCTAGATCATGTAATTCAACACATATGAAATCATGATCTCTCTTTTATCGTTATTAGTGCTTTAATTGATGAGCTTATCACAAGCATGACATATTTGTGCTATTGATTAGCCAACATAAGCCATCAAACTATAACACACCCCTTAAACCAATTACTAACATTCATGAAACTTGACAATGAAAATGAAATTCATTTTAAGTATGGCCTATTAACTATTGATTAGAAATATAGACCATCAAATTTGAATTTCAAATCACTTTCTTATGTCATAATCATATTTTGATGAAATGGCATTTGTGTTGTGATTGTTTAAGCATAGCCTAATTGGTGTTAACAATATATGTTATCAAATTCAAAGCAAAAACAACAATTAAACCACTTCTATCATTTTTATTAAGCACAAAAAGAGAGCATAAATTAAAAACTAGTTGAAGCTACATAATTAGAGAGCTTCATTACACCTAAATTGAAGGGGTTTAGCCTATCATATTTGTCATTTGATTAACAAATGTGGCTAGCAACATGAAAGCAAAATAAAAGCAAAATGAAAGCTTAATGAAAAAGACAACTAATCTAATTGCATAAAGGAAAATCAACACTACTTACATAAAAGGAAATGAACATGTAATTAAAAAGAAACAATAATTAACATTGCATAAAAAGAAAAAAAATTACATAAAATAATAATGGCTAAGTAGGCATGAAAAGAGAAAGAAAGTTTTCTTTTATTTTCCTAAGAGAAGAGACTAAGAGAAGAGAGCCTAAAGAAGAGACTAAGTTAGAAGATTGTTACATGAAACATAAGGGGTATATATGCATGTGTTAAACCTTAATTCATATTTTTGAGAAATGCCCAAAATACCCTTGAGAAAGTGTGGAGGCCAAGTAATCATTAGCTTCTATTAATCATCATTTAAGTGTACATGAAGCCATAAACTCCATAAGCATATGCAATAGCCTCTAATTGAAAATCAAGGTAAGTGGGTGCGGTCCTCTATGTTCTTCACTTTGAATTATTTCTATCTTCTTTCTTTTGTATCTTCTTTATGCATGCATATTTCATCATAAAACCACTTGTAAAATTCACCAAATTTCCTACAAAACAACACAGAAAATTCCAAGTAAATTTTCACAATTTAATAAATGCAAAAAATGACCATTTTATCCCTGTATGAATACAATTTGAAAATAATTTGAATTTGGTTTAAGCAAGTTAAGATACCCAACATGATCATTTATTCAATTTAAATAGATTAAATATGACAGTAAAAATATACACATTTATGTGTACATCAAAAGTCAAGTGCACCATATTACTCAATTAACTATGCTTCAAGTTCAAGAACCAAGAATCAAGAAAAGACTAAAAACAACTAAGGTGGTTTTAATTAGAGAGGTAGAGGGAGAAGTGGAAGGTGGAACGACAGTAATCGAGTTAAGTGTCAAATATGTGAAAATTTTGGCCATATTGCAAGCAAATGCCATTTTAGGTATAGTACTGACAACAGTAACATTCAACAAAGTCAAGGCATGCAAAGAAACTTTAATACAAATGCAAATGTAGCTCAACTAAAGAAATCATCAAGAAGTCAGACGAGGATGCACAAAGTGCTCAAATGAATTCAGAGACACTTACCAGACCTGAAGGCATTCACTATGAAGAATGGTACCCATATTTAGGTGCCACCAATCACCTAACTAACAACATTCAGAATTTGAACCTTGGCAATGAGGAATATTCAGGTACACAGTCTATTCATATGGGTAAAGGTGAAGCTATAAGTATAGCTCATGTTGGAAATGGCAGTATCAAAGGTAAAAGAAAATTTTACTTGAATAATTGTTGACTGTCCCTCAAATTAAAAAGAATCTCATTAGTGTTTCACAATTTGCCAATGACAACAATGTATACTTTGAGTTTCATCCAAAATTTTGCATTGTTAGGGACTTATCAAATCAGGATAAATTGTTACAGAGTAGGTTGCACAAGGGGCTTCACAAATTCAATCTTGGGAATGCAACAAAATTTATTCATAAAAGACAATGGTGCAACAATTTAGAAACTAATGTACTAGTAGTAAGAGTGTACTTGATCTATGGCACTATAAACTAGGACATTACAGCGTTAAAATTGTAAAACATGTTCTGAAAAATAATAATATTCCTTTTGAAAATATTTCTTTTCCTTATATATCTTCAAGCTATCAACTTGGAAAAAGCCATAAATTACCTTTTACAGACTCTGTTACTATTTACAACAAACCACTTGAGTTTATAGCTACAGATCTTTGGGGACCTTCTCCAGTAATTAAGACTATGGATTCAAGTACTACATTTCATTTGATGGTGCTTATTCTAGACATACTTGGATATATTTTCTTAAAGATAAATTAGAGGTATGCAAAGTAGTTATTCAACTCATTAGTCAAGCTGAAAAACCGTGTAACAGTGAAGTTAAGATTATTCGGTCAGATGGAAAAAGTGAATTTGAACCTCTGAAAGAATACTTTCAAAATAAAGGAATTATACACAGAATTACTTGTCTACACACCTTTGAACAGAATGGCTTAGGGGAAAGAAAATATAGGCATATAGTTGAAACTGGGTTAACATTTTTGGCTCAAGGCTGTTTACCAATGAAATTCTGGTCTGATGCATTTACTACATCAGTTTATCTAGTTAACAAACTACCAATCAAGGTTCTTGGGTACAAAAACCTAATTGAAGTATTATTCAACGTAAAACCAAATTATTCAAACCTAAGAACCTTTGATTGCCTGTGTTTTCCATGTCTCAGGCCGTATAATACCCACAAGTTAAGTCTAAGATCTGCTCCTCGCACATTTATAGGGTATGCCAGTAATTAAAAAGAGTATAATGTCTTGGCAATAGTGGAAGAATCCACATTTCAAGACATGTTGTATTTAATGAAAACATTTTTCCTTTTGCAGATAAAGGAATAAAAACCACTCAGAAAATATACAATACGAAGGTGTCAATACCACCAATACCTGATGTTACTGGCTGGAACAGTGGGCAAAAGGTTGATGGGACATCAGGACCACAACACACTTTGTCTTCCATTAGATCAGGTCATAGTACAACTGAGTCAAGTGATCATCTCAACATCTCACCACATAACTGTTCCAATCTTGAAGAAAGCTTAGAACATGATGAAAGTAATTCACCATTTTTTGAACACTCTAGTGTCAGTGAAAAAAAACAACCTAACATTCCTATAAAAACAGAACATCATATGATTATAAGGGCTAAAAGTGGAATCTTTAAACCCAAAATATATGCAACTCATCTATATCAAAAAGAACCTACTACTTATGAAGAAGCGGTCAAGTATGATCACTGGAAACTAACCATGGATGAGGAGTATAATGCCCTCACAAAGAATAAAACATGGAGCTTAGTACATCCACCTAGTCACAAATATGTTATTGGAAGTAAATAGACATACAAAGTAAAGAGAAATCCTAATAGCAACATAGAAAAATACAAAAAGAGACTTATTGTAAAGGGGTATACACAACAATTTGGATTTGACTTTAATGAGACCTTTTCTCCTGTAGTAAACCAACCACTATACAGATCATTCTGACCATAGCACAACACAACAAGTGGAAAATCAAGCAACTAGATGTAAACAATGCTTTTCTGAATGGTGAGCTACAAGAGGAGGTCTATATGCAACAATCAAAAGGCTACATTCAAGGCAACAATGCAAATCTAGTGTGTAAACTTCACGAGGCTATCTATGGACTCAAGCAGGCTCCAAGAGTATGACATGAAAAATTTCAAACAATCTTGATCAACTTAGGGTATAAATCAATCAAGTCAGACAATAACTATACATGAAAATTAATCATGGACAAACTGTCTATTTACTAGTATATGTGGATGACATACTAATCACAAACAGTGATGATAATGAAATCAGCAAAACTATTCAGCATTTAAATCAAACTTTCTCTATCAAAGAACTTGGTTACTTAAGCTACTTCTTGGGTATAGAAGTCATAAAGAAGAGTGCTACAGAACTTGTTTTAAGTCAAAAGAAATATATTTCAGAGATTCTTGCCAGAGAAAAAATGGATCTATCCAAACCGCTGCCCACTCCTATGACCAGTAATCTACATCTTTCTAAAGACAAAGGAGAACTTATTTCTAATGATCGACAATATAGAAGCGTAGTAGGTGCTCTATAGTACGTTACTATCACAAGACCATAAATATGCTACAATGTCAATAGAATATGTAAATTTATGCAACGACCAAGCGACGAGCACTGGAAGGCAGTAAAGAGAGTATTGCACTATCTTAGAGGAACAATTAATCATGGAATATCATTATGTACTTGCAAAGAGTTAAATATGCAAGCTTACACCGACGCCGACTGGGCTACCGACCCAGATGACAGAAAATCAACCTCTGGATTTTACATTTATCTTGGTGACAATCCGATCTCGTGGTACTCAAAGAAGCAAGCGATGGTTTCACGCTCCAGTACCAAAGTCGAGTACAAATCGGCTGCTTGTACAACTGCAGAATTGATTTGGATCGAACAATTATTATGCGAAATTGGAATTAAGCCAACAAAAAGATCAATAATTTGGTGTGATAACCTGAGTACGGTGGCTTTCTCTGCTAATCCAGTCCTCCATTCACGAACAAAGCACATCGAGATCGATCTGCACTTTGTTTGTGAACGAATCAGTAAAGGAAAGCTCGATGTTCGTCATGTTCCTTCTGAATACCAGTGCGCTGACATTTTAACAAAGGCACTCTCAATTAAGAACTTCTCAAGACTCAAAATCACTACAAAAGACATACTGTTTAGCACGGCAAAAAGCCGTTGGCGGCCGTAGCTAGCCGTCGCGAGCCGTCACTAAAAGCTATTGCAAAATACCTCGTTGCAACTAAAGAAAGCGACGGCCTTCGTGACGGCACCGTTGTTCATTTTGCAACGGCTTGTAACGACTAAGTGTCTACGTGGAAGCAACCGTCGAGTTATTGGGTTCCGGGGTTGTTGATGCAAACCGTTGAAAATTAGCCGTTGCTAGCCATCGCTTATTTTGACCAAATGGCCGTCGCTAGCCGTTGCAAGCCTGGACTATTTTTCCAGCCAATTTGCAGCACCTTCAACCCTCAATCTCAATCAATCCAAATAATATAATTCCATTATTCCACACATATAATACCATTCTATCGTACCATCTAGTCAATATCAACACAACCAAATCATCAAATATTGCATATTCTAACATATATTTACAAAATCATATAAGAAAATCAACATAACCAAATATGAAAATCCACCAAACCAAACCACATTTTCAAGTATCAATCACAACAACCAAAATACTAAACCTACCAAAACACTAAGTATCAATCACAACATCCATAGTACCAAATGTCAAACCCAGCATAATATGTACACACACACACATATATAAAGCGTACCCATCAAAACAAACAGCTAAGCATCATCATCTGCACCTTCTTCCCCGGGCATTGACCCATGCTCCTGATAGAACGCATAAATACGCTCATCTATCTGCGTCGTCAACTGACTCTTCCGCCAATCATTGAGCTCATCCAATTGTGTTTGCATCTAAGCAATCTCTTCCTCATCTATGGATCTCCTATATGCCCTTTGGAAATTAAGAGCCTGTGAAATAATTCAAGTGAATAAGAAGTTCATGGCATACAATAACAATAAGAAAACTTAAGTTATTGGTAATAAACTCAAGTGAATAAGAAGTTCATGGCATACAGGTTTATACTGTGTAAACGTTGAGTACATACCATATTACCGAAACTGTAACGCCTGTTTCAACTTGCTGGTTCAATGATTGAATCCCATATCCGATTAGACTCATCAACCATAAGCGACTCCCGTCCACTCGCTTGTATCGCTCGTGCATACACTGCGTTATAACTCTCCTACAATTACGAATAGATATTTGACACAATTGCTATACAATTTACTTATTTACTGTGAAATAATCGAATATGAAGTATTTTCATTACAGAAATAAACATATTTACCACTACAGAAGCAGCCTTGTCGTCCGACCAATCATATGAAATATCCCCATCCTCATCTGTATGCTCCACTGCATGTGTGACTCTGAAAACCTCAGCCGCTGTGGGCTCCCTATCATACTTTGCCCACTGAATATATACAAGAATAGATTATATTTATAATTTGCACGAGTATATGCAAGAATAGATTATATACAAGAATAGAATATATGGTAAAGAGACACTAGTAATTATGTACATCTATAACATAAAAATTGGTTAATTTATTTACCAATTCCCTCCTATGTTGTTGGAAGGATTTCGAGCCACCACGATGTAAAGCGGGATTTTTGTTCCTATTAGCCTTTTTTCTTGCCGACAATTCCTATTAATTTATACACACTATTAAGTAAAATAATTCAACACATTTAAATGTAAAAATATAGTGACAATATAACTTACTTTGAATGCTACATATTCCCAATATTGTTGAAATCCAGCCCAAATATCATCCCCCGTCCAACTTGGCTTTTTCCCTGAACTCTTAGCCCTTGACAGAATCTCTCTGTAATTTTTCCGCATCTTTTTATTCCAATGATTTACAAAAACATCCATGTACTACGGATCCACACATACAGCTGCCTGCATATTGAATTATCATAGGTGTTATGTAAAAGAGATTGTATAATTAAAAAACAATTAACGGAACAGAATACGTAAAACTGATATCATAAGGCATAATGGTATATTGTTTTTGGTTTCATATAAGGCATAATTATATATTACAAAATTGTATTTACCATAAGATCAGCCCATATTGTGTTTTTTATATGTTTTGGGATGTTATCCCATCGAGGCTAACACCCACACATCCTACTCTTGTATGCCTCCTTCGATACTTATAAAATGAAATCGGACGGCTCCACCTCGAACCCTCTGTAGAAATGTTGATGTATATATTCAATATATTTCATATAATATAATTCAAATAAGTTTGATACATACCCAGCACTTTTCGAAACTATCTCCGCAACTCGACGGAGATCTGGCTCAAAGGTACTCGGACCTGCTCCAAGTGAAGGTGACCGAGGTGTACTACGTCGATCACGTCGTCTATCAGACATAGCTGACAAACATATATATAATATCATACACTGCTTAGAAAAGAGCACTGATAACATAAGCATCACATCATCATCAATCAATGTCACATAATCATTAGTCATCGCATAATCATCACATCATTATTAATCTAATGATAATCATCACATAAGCATACTCTGCACATAATCATCGAAAAAAGCATACATGAAAAGAATAATTCATAACTCAGAATGTTACAGATCATATATAGTCATCATTATTATTACATAGCTCAGAATATTACAGAACATAGTCATTATTGTTAATACATAGTTAACACTAATACAACAAGCGATGCCATCTATGATCAGTCTTCGTCATATTCTTATTCAGACTCGGTCTCGTACTCTATATCATTTTCTTCAGTACTTACAAATGCATCCATTAAAACATTCGATTCATCAGTCAACGACCCAACATCAATGTCATCGGTTATCACTATTTCAGTATTTGGCTCGAGATCCGCTTGATACGCTGCTTCATCTGGAACATTATTTCCATCAAATGTATATCTTGCCTTCGTTTAAAAAACAGCCCACTAGTCTGCTTTATCTTTTTAAGGACGGATATGGAGCAAAATAAACTTGTAAAGCTTGCTTAGCTAATACAAAAGGATCATACTTATAGTAATGTGACGTATGCCTTATTTCAATTAGCTTATAATCTTTATGCATGTTAATTCCAAAGCCAGGAATATTGCTAGACCAATTGCATTTGAATAAAAAAAACTTTCTCTACGGGTTGTATATAATATGTCAACTCTAAAACTTGTGTTAAGATGCCGTAAAAATCTTTTATATGCTCCTCTGGATCATCACTTCCTTTGACAAATACACCACTGTTATATGTTAATTTTTCATCCCCGTAATCTTTGGTGTTGAATTTAAATCCATTGACGAATAATATTGGATAAGTTTTGACATTTCGTTTTGGTCCGATAGCAAGTTGTCGTAATCCTTTGTCAACAACACAGTTTTCTGTATCATGAACGTAGTTTGAAAACCATCCAGCAAATTGTTTACTGAGATCGCCAAATGGATGTTGTGATTCATATATGCTGCAAATATGTATTATATTCCTTTATAATTAATATATACATGTATAATTGAATTATATATGAATTCATAATTACCTGACAAATGGTGCAACTTCAGCACAATTTAGAAGTGCATATGTGTGTGCCACATGATAATCTCTATCATCTAACCATATTTCCATACATTTTCCAGCAGGTCTTCCATGTTATATAAAAATAGATAACATTGTTTTAGAAGAATCCTGCTCAATAGTTTCTTCATTACGAGGAACACTTACGAATGATAAGTTCACATCGTTACTAAAGTAATGTGAGAAAAAAATGAAGCTTCTTCTTCAAGGTACGATTTGCAAATCGAACCTTCTACTCATGCTTTTTGTCTAATTTTTTTCTTCAAATGATTCAGGTACCTAAAACAAAATTAATTAAATTTATATGGTGGTACAAAAACCGAAATTAATTAAATTACCTCTCAAATGGATGCATCCATTCATATTGCACAGGACCATGAAGGAGTGATTCAGATGGAAGATGAATATGTAAATGCTCCATTTCATCAAAAAAATCAAGCGTAAATATTTTCTCCAGTTTGCATAGAAGTACAAGGATTTCTCCCTGAAGTTTACGTATACGATCTACCTTTAACGTCGTAGAACAAAGCAGTTTATAAAACATACTTAATTCTGTTATAACACTCCATATTTTTGCAGGCAGCAGTTCTTTGAAAATCATGGGAAAAAATACTCCATCATATTGTGGCAATCGTGACTTTTCATCCCACTCAATTTGCTATTTTTAAAATCAACACATCTACGGAGGTTAGAAGAAATCCCATCAGGGGATCTAAGTCCTTCCACCCACTTTAGAACGAGTTTTATTTACTTATTGTCTAGCTCATAGCATGCTTTTGGTTTCTTATTATCATCATCATATAATTGAAGTTTGGGCCGCTTACAAAAGTGTAATATATCACGTCTTGAATTCGCATCGTCCTTGGTTTTCCCCTTCACATTCAAAATTGTATTAAACACGTTGTCAAACATGTTTTTTCATTGTGCATGACGTCAATGTTATGTCGGAGTAGGAGATTTTTCCAATATGGTAACTTCTAGAATATACTTTGCTTGCACCAGTTATGAATGTCTGATTTACCTGGAATTTCAACCTGTACCCCAGTTTCATGTATCTTTGGGTAGTCTTTTACAATTTCATATACCTCTTCACTTGTCCAAACCTTAAGTGGTAGCATACTCTCTACTCTATTAGCTTTAAAGTTCTTTTTATCTGTTGTACATTTATGATTGATATGTAGAAAACACCGATGACAGTCATACCAAGAAATTTTCTTTCCATACTTTAATGAAAATGCTCATGTTTCATCCATACAATAAGGACAAGCTAGACGTCCAGGTGTGCTCCAACCTGAAAGCATGCCATACGTGGGAAAATCACTAATAGTCCATAATAAAGAAGCAAACATACGAAAATTCCTTTTTCTTGAAATGTCGTACGTTTTAACTCCTTCATGCCATAGTGGTTTCAACTCGTCGATTAGTGGTTGTAGATAAACATTCATTCCTTGTGTCGGATCATCGGGACCGGGAACGACAATCGTTAGAAACATATATAGAATTTTCATACACATCCATAGAGGTAAATTATAAGGAGTAATAATAATAGGTCATGATGAATATTTACTACCAAATTGAGAAAATGGCGAAAATCCATCTATACATAAGCCAAGCCTAACATTATGGCTCTCTGCCGCAAATTCAGGATAAGTCTTATCGAAATGTTTCCATGCTTCTCCATCAGATGGATGTATCAAAGTTCCTTCTTCTAGTGTTCTCACACTGTGCCATCGCATATGACATGTTGTAGCAGAAGATGCATATAACCGTTGAAGTCTGCGAGTGATGGGTAAATAATGCATCCTCTTATATGTAACTTTTTTTTCTTTTTTCTTGGTTTGTATCTTTCCTCGTTACATATTCTGCATTTAGTATGATGAGCGTCTTCTTTCCAATACGGCATGCAACCTTTTACACGTGTATCTATCTTCTGGTACGGCAATTCAAGAGTAGACATAAGTTTTTTTACTTTATAATGATTAGCATACATCAAATTATTAGGTGGCATGTGTCGTTTTGTAGTTTGTACAACTGCTGTAAATGCAGCTTCTATAAGATTAAATTTCGATTTCATAGTGATGTATTCGGTGGTTACAGATAATTCGGTTACGCTTGTATATCCATCCCACAATGGCCTCTTAGCAGAATCCAATAAATCATGAAAAAATTTAGCTTTCGCGGTCGGCTCTTCGTCAATATTTTCATTCCCATCATCACCTTGATCAACGGTAGGAAACGTTGATCGTGCAGCATCTTGCATCATGCTTTCTATAGGATTGGTAATTGTATTATCGTCCTCTAACACTACAGGATTAGGTGTACGTTGAACAAGTTCTCCATGACGATCCCATAAGTAATAATTCGGCACAAAACCAAATTTGTACAAATGTACTTCTACTACATCTGGTTTCCAATGCTTCAGATGTTTGCACTTACTACACGGACAACGAATGTCTACGTTATTTCGATTATTAGATTGAGAAAATCTAATAAATACGTGTACACCGTTACAGAAACGTTCTTTTATTGATTCTTTCATACCTTTTCGAGGTTCATACATCCAACTATGATCGAGAAAATAATCGAACATATTTCCTGGTTTGTAAAATGTAAGTTAGAAGATTGAATAACACACTTCATATTAAAGTCGTATAAAAATTCATATATAACCCTTTACAATTTTAACAAATTCAAATAAATACTGCATTAAAATTTTCAATTCTTAAGTTTATTGTTTTTTTACTTTGACGACTGGTTATCCTACTTCCCATTACAAACACAATAACGTAATCATATTTTATAAATCATTTCAGGTTAAACGATTCTAAAAAAATTCGGCAGCACTTCTCTTTTTTCCTGTATCGTACACAAATGCGTGTACACAGGGAAAAAAGGAAGTGCCATCGAAATTTTCTGAACCGTTTAAACTGAAATAATTTATAAAATATGATTATTTTATTGTGTTTGTAACTTGTCCAAATACTTGGACAAATCTAACAAATGTTGTGTCAGATGAATATAGATGTACGTTCCGTGAAAAAATGAATATCCATATAACGATCATATACAACACTTGTCAGACGGGGCAAAAAATTCTCTAAGGGTTTCACATAAACAAAGCACAAATTAAAAAATATTAATATTGAAGTGTTAGTGGTCTGTAGTGAAATAATGATCTTAAATTTTTTTTAGTAATGTAGCCAAATATGATTCGTTTAATTATAAATCAAAATCCATGGGAACTATCAGTAACTTGAAAAATATTGCTTATCTCACAAATGGGAACTATGTGTTACCATTTTAACAACGACAAAAAAGTATTTTATATTTCATTTAACTATTTAAATTATTATTAGTTAAATCTAAAATTTTAAAACGTATTTTAACTTTTGTTTAACTACATAAATTTTAATTAACAATTTTGTGAACTAAATAAGTAGTTAGCACTTACAACGGTATAACAAACATTCTCGTAAACTTATCAATAAACATATTATTCAATGATCATGTACTATTTTTTGGATTTTAAATTAGCCATAATATTTAACAACAAAGTGAACAATAAATTCACTAATTAATACCACCAAATCAATACTAATTATAATCACCTAATACGCAATAATCACCATTTTCAACCACATAATCAACTAATTTTCTAAATTAGGTTTACCATTATATACCCAATTCAAATAATAAACTATATATCATAAACTAATAACATATATTCATCAATTCCAAACTCCTAAATCATCCAATTCCAAATCCCTAAATCATCAACTAATTCAATTTAAACCTAAATTAAACAAAGATAATGGAAAATAGGAGATACCAGCAAGTTTGGAGAGGTTCAAATTAGCGACGGAAGATTGCGACGACTTTTGGTGGCGGATGACTGCGGCTGGTTACGGGAGGGAGGAGAAGGAGATGAGAGAATTTGGGGATGAAAATGAAATGTTCCTCTGGACTGCAGATCTGTATATTCGCGATAAGCGACGGCCGCTTTTTTTAACCGTCGCTAGCCGTTGCTAAGCTCTGTCGCTTTACGAGCCGTTTCTAGTAGTGAATGGACTTAAAAGTAGTGAATAGCAACGCCGATGATGAAGCGAAAGAAACGTAGGCTAGGATAGACAAAGCAAGTTAGATCTATGAGATCTAACTTGACTTTGTATCTCGGATTTGAAGATGTTTTGATAAAAATTTCTATGGCGGTGCAAGTGAGAAGAGAGGCTGAAACGCTAGATAAATTTGTGGGGGGGGGGGGGGGAGTGTGGTTTGGGGTTTGATAGTGTATACGGGCTGTATACAAGTGTATATTATTCATCTGTATTATAGAGTTCGGGTACAATGTATTATTTACCCGACTTGGCCCGTTTATCTCCTCTGTCCCTTTATATGCAAACCGATTGTAGTCTGTAGATTAGCTTCCAATAAAATACATTCAGCTATTTCAAATTCTCCTTTATAAAAGAAACGAGTTTTATCCTAATGAATTGTGAGATCAGTGAACTCTCTCCTTAGTCGAGCTCTCATATTTGTTTTCATTGTTTGAGTAAAAAAAGGTCGTGGTAGGAAGAATTTCAACAAATCATCTTCTCAAATATCATCTGAAGAAGATTTCTGACTACAACGTCCCATTACCGGGTCCGAAAGCAAGGGCCTTATTAAATGCCTAAAAGAGACGACATATGTTTTTTCCAAAATTGTAGAGATCAAATTTAATGTTGATCGAGCAATGTTTTTCGACTTGTTTCTTTTATGTAGTCATACGTGATATGTAGATAATGAATCGGACTTTTTTATGTTGATAATCAACAAATCCAAACTCGAATAAAGTAGAAGTATATGTAATTTTATAATATACATTTTTGGTGGAGGTTGGACAGCGATGGAAACCTATGATTTATAACGTCAATGCCAATTCAGATGAATTGATATGATGTACATTCTGAAGTGTTTATAAGGTATATTCCTTTCCATTTGTTTATCATGGAATAAACGATATTTTTTTATATCAGCAGGAAGTATGATTACATAGCTTCAGTTGAAAAATAATATTGTGGTACAATTTGATTAAACCTAATGAATTTTTGATTTTATTGAGGGAAATCTTCTGGATATTCTCATAAGAGAATTTCTAATTTTCTTTATAATAAACAATATTAGCATATCCAAATGTCAAGCTGTAAATAATTGTACTGGAAAAGGAATTTAATGTCAAATGTAAACGTTTATTTATTGGAAAATAAAGTTGGAGATGCAGTGTACTGGTGTAATACTGTAATCTATTGCAAAGAACTGAGAATACGTTTATTTTCAATTTTAAAATCTGGAATAAGAGGGAAACTTCCATAGGAGACAAATATATGTGATCACTGCTACAACAAATTTCGAACAAAATTGCTAAAAAAATATATGCAGGTGTTAATGCTCTTAATTGGATATACTATATTACATTGGCGAATGAAATTGCTGGCTTTTATGAACTGAAATATGGAGCCTTGACTCATTACTTAGATGAGGGTAAGATTACTAATCATTTATTAACTCTAAAAGCAACTAGCATTACTCTTCAAAAGTTGGCCGCCAAAACTGCATTATCCATGTTATTTGATGGATATCTATTACTTGTGTTATCTATTACTCATGAATTTTTCTCATTATGCACTAGAAAGGACTAAAGAGTTGTGATACCGAAAAATAAGAAATAATGAGTAGTAGCACACACATGCCACATTGGTTGAAATGAATGCTTAATGCAACAAACATAAGTTTAGAAAACAACAATAAAGAGTAACATTCACATTATCCGTTGAAAATTCAAAAATAGAAATTGTTGACGGTATAACTATTTCATAATTAATAGCTACAATTAAACTTGGAAAATAGTTCATCGAAATCATGGTAATGTCTAGGTTAGAAATGGTAGAACTGAGTTTGGTTCCCATATTTTTTTAAGATTCCGAGCTCAAACTGCCGGATTGCGCATATGTAAAGTTATTCCATTTTCAACCCCTATCATATTTGAGGATTCATGATTAACTTAGGTTTAACTAAGACTGTATTGGTTCTTTGAAAAACTCCTTTGAGATATGCTAGGTAAAAAGTGTATAAGATGACAGATATGCTTCGTTTTCTGATTGCATACCTACTTGTCATTAAAATCCGTACCGTTTCATTGCACATCGGACGAAAAATATGCCCGGTCGTTTGATATGCACTAATACAACAAAGAAAACTGTATGTTGCCTGATGTTATAGTGTCATTTCTAGAATTTCCTATTAGAAATATAAATATATATATATGTATGTATGTATGTATGTATGTATGTATATGTATATGTATATGTATGCGTATATATATATATGTGTGTGTGTTTATATAGAGTGATATGCATACCAATTGCACTTATTTTATATTTGAAGAATGAAATAATGAATCACAATTTTATTTATACAAATGTTTTATTTAAATCAAATTCAAGTACAATACAATTTTCACTATACATACATTTTCAAATGCACTGCAACTTTCACTATCACTCTTATATATACAACTTTTCTCTACACTCTCATATATAATATTTTTTACTAGCACCCATTCACACTTACTCGAGTTTAATTTTGATGTTGATCTTGATTTGCTTGCTCCAGCTTGTGTCCAGCCATCTCATATACCTGTCAAGTAAACAATGGAGTAAAATGGAAAAGGAAACAAACCAAAATTGCAAAAATAAAATTGAATTTGAATATTAATATTGCCTTAGTTTATGGATTTGTTTTCTTTTCATATATATATATATATATATATATATATATATGCACAGACAACTTATGATATGTGCAATGTATCACTATGACTATCACAAGACCGAACTTCGATTAAATCTCACAGACTATTGCGAAGGTCAAGTCCGAAGGCTCAACATAGTGCAAATGCGCACAAGGTCAAGCCCAAGCTTCCTCGAGCTTAACTCAGGCGCACATATCATAAAATAAGTTTCAGAAATTCAACAACTCGAGAGTAATTAATGCATAAAAGGCAAAAAATCTCAAAAATTTTAAGCATAGTGCATATAGGAGCAGCTCATGGCAGCATGAACAAGGCTGAAGTGCATATGTATAAACCTAACAAAAAACAAGGAGAATAAACTACATGGAAATATAGGAAATTCACATGTATAAAGCAGACAAAAACTAGGAAAAAATTCAAGATAGTGCACATAAACAAACCGAGGCAACTCAGCATCGAGATGCACAAAGTCAAAGCAAGCAGCAAACAGATTCATGGCAAACTAGCAAGCAAAGCCAAAGTGCACAAACAAGTTCAGTGCACATGGAGATGCGCAAAATCGAACACCAGCAAATCAGATCAATGGCAGAATCAAAAGTATCACAACACTACCTTGAACCAGACAACAAAACTAAGCACACACATTGACTCAAATGCAATTCAAAATGTTTCAGAACTGAAAATAAGTTCAACTAAACCCCAAATGGTTCAAGCATGGAAGTTCACACATTAAAACAACAAATTGAAAGTGTAACAAGAAATCATAGTGCAAAAGCAAGTGCCACAAATTAAAATGGAAAGTGCCACAAATTAAAATGGCAAGTGCCACAAATTGAACAAGGCAGTGCCATAAATTAAAACAAGGCAGTGCCATAAAAAGCAAGTGCTACAAATTATTTGGTATGAAGCACGACAGCATTTACACATATATACATACATATGTATGTATGTATGTACGTAGAAGTCCCAAATTACTTGATATGAACCAGATTAGACTCACGTTCAAAAGGCAGTTCACACACATATATATGTAGATATAAGAACATTTGCGCATGTATACATACATGTGTATGTATGTATATGCATGAAAGTTCACATATACACACACATATATAGTGATATGTAGATATAAACATACACATATATGAAAACATTCATACAGATAACCAGAAACACAGTTTGGTTTGCTTGGGTCCGTTTATGCATCAGAAATCAAGCTGCCTCAGTTTGGTGTACACATAACCAGAAACACACACCTAGAAACAACTGTATATGTATAAGGCCAAAGAGTAATGAATAACAATTGCACTGGCTCATCAAAAGAATATTGCAAAGATATGTATGCAATGCATATACTGGAATAAAAAGAACATTCACACATATATACTTACATATGTATGCATGTATATACATGAATGAATCAATAGCCAACTAAGCATTAAAGCTCCAGGAAAATTGAACATTCACACAACAAAACAAGGCAGTGCCATAAATTAAAAAATTAGTTCAAGTGCTAGTGAAAATGCAACACAAAACGAGTTCAGCTCAAAATGCTTTGAAAAATGATTCAAGCTCAAGTAAATAAAAATGTTCTGCTCAAAGCAATTAAACAATTGGTTCAGCTCAAACTAGTTCATAAAGGTGCACAAACAAATAAAAATAAAAATAAAAACAATGTAGTGCCATAAAAATTCACAAATATATACATACATATTTTAATACAAGGCGGGGACAAGTGTACACATGAACTCAAGTGTGCACTAACTCGAACATGAAATCAAGTGTACACATGAACTCAGACAAGGTAATGCAAGTGGAACTCAACTGTACACATGAACTATCAAACGAATTACATATGTATGCATATACATGGAAGAGTATCATATAATAATAAGCCCAGAGAGTTCAACAAGGCAAGGATGTATGTATAGGTTCAACAAGTGCAATACTCAAGTGCACCAAGCATAACATTGGTCATGTGCACATATGTACATATAAGTATATACAAGTATAAATGTGCACAGTTGCACCAATGAATGGCCAACAAAACAAGGAAAGGATGTATACATGTAAATACATGTATATACATGTATGCATGTTCAACAATACATACAAGGGGCAACGAGCGAAACAATAAAGTGGCCAAAGATCAACTGTCTATCATGTTGTATAATGAGTACAAAGCATCCTCTAGGAAAGAAAATGGTACAATCAAATGAAGCAAATATAATAAAACAATCAGACAAATGCAATATTAATGTACTGATTCTAATCTTTTTTATACAAATATAAAAAAATATTATAACTAAAACCGATGAAGTAAAAAAAGATAAGGCAAATATTTAATTTGAATTAAACAAGGAAATAATAAAAGGTACATCTATACTAAAATCATAAAACCAACAAAAATTGAAAAGAAACCATTAAAAAAATTATCCACATCAACTAACTCTTTACTATTGACAATGAACGAGTCAAGTTTTAGATAATCTAATATACTCAAATCATCACAGGTAAATCAAGTCGAGATCAATACAATATCACAGGCAAAAGTATATACGATATATAGGAGATCGGTTCCTATATAAACACCCAATTCATCGTAGGAAAATCAAGTCGAGATCAATACAAAATCGAAAGGAGGTAGATTTCATACCATACATCAATGGAAGAATACTCGACAAATTGAATAAACCTTAATTACGAGCAGCTTTAATTCAATGTTGTTGACTGAAGAATACTCGACAAATTTATTGAAGAATACTAGACAAATTGAATGAACCCTAATTACAAGCGGCTTCAATTGGATTCCATGAGTTTAGGTTTTGAGAGAGAGAGTATCGGGATGTCTGATTTTTTGATAACGGGGAAAATAATCAAAGGAAATAAGGAGGTCATGAATAAACTATAGGAACACAATTTTTTTTCCTTTTATAAACGAAAGAAATAGGGATGGAAATAAGTGAAGGAACGCAGCCATGAAGTAATTTAGAAAACATTGAGAAGGAAACCAAAATTTTGATAAGGAGGCAATTTTTTTTTTGATAATTTCAATCAAATAATAGATTAATGTTATCTGAAAGAAAATTTTGTCTGATTGCTGTTGTTTCATACAACAGATGATTTTTCCATGTGTTGTAGGAAAAATTAGATAACGGAGAATCTACCTTATGTTGTGTGATCACTTTTATCTGATTCACTTTGTGGTATAATGTATGTTAAATTTAATGCGGGATTTTAGGTTATTTAAAGAAAAAAATATGATTCTTTCACTATATGCATATATGTATATGTACATAAATTTATAGATATGTGTATGCATAAGTATATACATACATACATGTTATTAGCCAAAAAAAATTGGTCTAACAACTTAAGTAATAGTTTTCCAAGTGATAATAATCCTAGATGGTGGGATTATATCTATGAATATCAAATCAGTCAATCAAGTAAAAAATAGTAAGAGAAAAGTAGTTAAGAAGATGGTAGAACACAATTCTTATATTAGTTTGGTAAATCTTTGGCCTATGTCCATCTTATCAATATTTTATTATTTGATTCTCACTAGATTTACCAATATTACAAGAATGACTCGGGATTCATTCTTAAGGATAAAAATTGGCAAAATTCCTCCTAGGTTAGAATAGGCAAAGTACCAATCCTCTTTTCATTGGAGACAACATCGTGTTTATAGCTGTAGTGGACTATTTTTAGGCCTTAGATTCACTGCATCACGATAGAATCACTCAATCAATCAGATCCACCATAATAGAAAGAGATTTGGTAAAAAGTGGAGTAAATCTTTGGTCTTGATGGGTTGATATCGATCGATCCATGGACCGATGGATGGATCGATAGCATTTGTTGTTCTTGAGTTTGGAGGAAGGGGGCAAAACTGCCTTTGTGATGGATCATTCCATCCATTGATCGAGGTAATGACCGGTATATTCCGTATCGGAGAATCAAAAGATACTATTTGTAGAATTCATATTGGGTTGTATGGCTCGATAACTTTGAAAAATGCCGAGTATTGACATTTTCGACCCTTGGTAATTTTATTGGACGATTTTGACCCTAAAAACTTGTTAGGCCTATAACTTTTGACATGAGCCGAATTAGGGATCGAGACTACTTCCATTGAAAAAATATAATGACTTCTCTTTCCGTAGAGTTGTTATAATTGATTTTGGAGGTTACTATTTGGAAGAAATGGACAGTTGAAGATTGGACGGTTAATTGGGTAATAAGTTAGATTTGGGTAAGGCCCAAAAGCCCATTTCGAAATCCGAGCCAAAACGAATATACCATACTTCAACTCGTTTAAACACGTAATTAACGGGTAATTACCAAGGGGGACTGGAGATCTACTATTTTGACACCTTGGAATTCGTGAAGTTTGATGTTCTACCTCAAATTTGCTTTGGGATTCGTTTTTCTGATACTAGGTGAGAGATTTTATACATCTCACTATCCTATGCATGTCCATATAGCCAAATGATGTGTTTATGTTGTTTTTAAGTGTTAAAACGTTCTAAAACTTAAATCTAACCTAAGTAACATATTTTGAACGATTTTAAGAAGATAAATGTGTAATTTGATTCGTTCTTAACCATACTGTAAAAAAGCTCATCATTTGGTGCATGGTTAGATATTGAACATAATATATGATTGAATGGTGATGCGATTGCTGCTTATATAAGATGTATGGTTGTATATGCTTATTTGTTGTGTTTAAACTCGTTTTAGTGTAGTTCGAGAGTGGTCGTCATTTGAGTGATTTGGTGAGCAAATTTTCTCCAAATGTGATGCGACCTTAGCATGTTGTTCTTGAAGGTATAGAGAGCTTACAAAAAAGTCGTAGAAGATTTGGAGGTGTGTTGAATAGAGAAACTAATGTCTGCATTGAAGTGTGAATCAAGTCGGTAGCGATGGCTCGAACAACTCAGAGGTGTCTGACTTCGTGAATTTTGGATATTTACATCGAGCTACAATATCGAGTACTTCAAGATTTAGATGGTAAAGCTTCGGGCCAAGGGAATGTCACCAAGAGATTTAGAAATGTGGAAATTTTGGCTAAATAATACACTCGATACTGATATGTTTTACTTTGATAAATTTAAGGCACTGTTTCGGGAAGATAAGGAGGAGGCTGTGGGCTATAGAGTTGAGTGGACATACCCATTTTTTGGCTAAGCAAACATGTCGACATCGATATGATTGGTGTTTGGCTAATCATGGCCAAACTTAGCACACACGAAGAGGACTCCTTGGGGAGCATGGGGTAGGTGTTTGATCGTTCTTCGATGCTCGATTATGACATAAGGCACGATGAAGAAATGAGTTCGATGGAGAAGCGATAAGGCGATGCTTTGATGAGATTATTTTGAAACTTTGACAAGAGAACTCTATAACATTAAGAGATGTCTAGCGGTGCTCAAGACCTAAAAAATCGACAAAGTGAGCCATTAGACCGAGTACTTCACAAGAGAAGTAATTATAGCGTAAAGGGGTTACCGAACGAGTAAGTGCTGAATGAACACCGAAGGAGGGGACGAATGGCGGTTTTATTATCGGTATGTATGTTATATTAGGTGCTCATGTTAGGCAGGGTAGTTTGAGTATACCCTGTAGTGATTTGAGTAAAACCCTGAGTTGGATTCATGAGTCGGACATCCATACCCCTAGCCACCTGCGTGGGGCATGAGTTTCGAGTATCGAGTATTGAGCACCTACAACATTGAGTAGTCGCATACCATTGAGTTGATTAATATGAGTTACTAGAGAGCATCGAAGAGTATGATGGTTTCTCTGATTGCCTTGATTGGTTTGATTCCTGTGTTGACCTTGATTGACATGCGATTGAGTTGGATGTTGTCTTATGAGATAGATATTATCGAGAAGATACCCTAACACCTTATTTGTATCCTGAGTACTAGTACATTTTCTGATGTTAGTTCAGCATATATTTGAGTTATGTTTTAACTTATTAGAAGTAGGGACATGTAAGATATGACTTTTCATACTTAGTGTCTATGTTTTACTATATTAATTCTCATAGTATTTTAAGATTATTTATCGCTCACAACAAATTACAGTCTGATTCGAGGTTTTATGTTTTGTTTCTTATTATCTTGAGTACTCTTAAATAAGTGGACTAAATTGCAAGTGTGGCAATTATAACTCATATTCTCGTATCAATTTTTGAGAAAAACATTTGTAAACTTTACAAAAAAAAAACCATAAAAAACTTTAAACTTCAGCCCCACCAGTACTCCTAAACTCAGACAAAGCTTGATTAACTCCATCAACTGTAGTAGCATTAACAACTCAAAAAAATAAAGAAATAATCCATTTCGTTTTACATTGAAGACACATTTTTTTTTAAAAAAAAATTCAAATTATTCTTTGATGATAGGAATAAGAACCATGTGCTGAATTTGGAGAAAACTTGAGTGACAACAAGCAAAAGACTAAGATACCGATCAGATACAAATGTGAAGTAACAACCATCGTTATATAACATTTCCCTAAGCATTGTTAAAACCAATATCAGTTAGGTTTATCTCCACCAGATATAATGCCAACAGCAAGTGGGAAAAAGCCTAAAATAAAGGAAAATACAAATGTTACATCCATAAAGTAAAAAATGTTGGAGAAAATGTACAACTTGCAATAGTATAGGAATGTCAAATAGTTGACGCACAAATATTTGACACGGTGAAGTTTTTGAAACTATCAAAAATATAAAGCATACCAAAAATGTATTCCACCCAAATAAATTAACAATTATATGATCAATTTCATAGCTAAAAAACATATTCAAATAAAATAAAAAAATTAAATTGACAAAATGAATAAGCTGCAAAAACAAACTTTGTTAAATATTTGCCAACCAAATATGGCAAATATTTGACAAAATGAAATATTGAAAAATAATATTATTAATTTAAGTATTACACCTTGATTACATTCTTAGCAGATACATAATACAACATTGTCCTCCATCTCTTATAAAAGGTCCATCAAGAAAAATCAATGGGAGACAATAATCAAAACCATATTTGCATGATTCAAAGCCAATAAAACCTCTCAAATTCATGGCTAACAGGGTCACCTTGAAGTTCAATAGTACTGCTAGGATTACAAAAAACCACAACTTCATAAAAACACCAAATGATAATACGAAAGAAAATCATTTCCATGTATTTTTCAAGTTCCAATCTTTTTCCCTGTATGAAAAGTAGTAATTTAACACAGTATCGTACTCAGTTTGAAATAAATGAACAACATCTTTCATTCTTATTAAAAGATTTGAGCAAATAAAATTGATAACAACTTCTTAACTAATCTGCTAGAAATGGATGGATGGTCAACGTCTACATATGAACTCCAGAAGAATGAATAGGTTGCATAATTTAATATAAAAAAAACGAAAGCTTCAATTTATGAGAAGCATGAACATGAAATGTAAAATCATCCCGTGGACAAATAACTGTAACCTGCTCATGGGCATTATTAACAACATTGACTTTATATCCATTCTTAATACAATATATTATAAGATACAATCGAAACTCTTCAACACCAACAAGAAATCTTTGACCAACACTAGAGAGCACTGGATTGCTAGAAACATTTTTTAACAATTGTTTCAAAATAGAATAAATTAACCAATGAACCAACCATTGAAAAAGTAGACGAGACACCCTCATTAAAAGAACCAGCAAATGAAGAACTGTATAAATGAACATTAACCAAACTACTTTTACACTTCTTAGAAACAACCAAAACAAGTAGAAAATCATCAGGCCTATGAGCAACAAGCAATAGTATGCTATGTAAATCATAATTAATTTCAACTACTCTTTTCCTATTATTTGTTTCGTAAACCAATTCAATAGAACCAGGAGTTAATTTAGGTCAACAGTCAAAAATATCATTTCTAAATCTTAGCACATAATCACTCAAACAAAACTGTCTACTACATCTTTACCTAACATAAAATTGATAAATAATCAATAGGATCAGACTTGCAAAATAATATTAAAATAAAAGAACAACATCAGAAACAAAAATAGGAAAAGTTGTCATGGTTGCCACTCAATTATTCACAGGGTAAATATTTTCCATATGAATTATGGTCTACATAAAACTTCACTAACAAAATCTCAATGATCGTATAATTTTCATATTACACAATACCAATAACGTAATCTAAGTATAAAAATCACAATATAATTAAACTAACAATTACAACAACGACAAAAACAATCATATTCAATTCAACATGATGTTCAAATATGAAAAAAATACAAATAAAAAATAACTAACCTTGAACCCATTAAAACAATGGAAAATAGAAGATGAAGAAGAAGAAGTGCAAATCAAATTAAATTCACTAAACAACCTTTATAATCAATAAACGGCTGAAGTATTGAAGTACAAAAGATCTGGATGAGCACGAGATGGAAGAATCATAACGATGAACAAAGTTTATATTCGATACACTGAAAGTGAGGGAAAAAGCTACGGAGGGAGAAGGGCGTTGATTTATAAAGGAGAGGGATATATATGAAAACTGTACCTTTGAATAGTAGAAGGAAGGACATTAGACATAATGTAAAATTGAAAGAGATGTAATTTATAAAATAACAGAAAATAAAGATGCATCCTAATTTCATTAATGTTTTACGAGTATTCAAGGTCATCCCACTAGGTTGTAGACTTTGGTAAAAAGATTAATTCATAATTCATAACCATATAAGTTCAGAGTTACTAGATCAATAACATTTAGCATAGCACATATTGCATAATGTTGGAATTTTAAGTGAACCAATTTTTTTTTTAAAAATAACCTAATGGCAATAAAATTCGTAATGAATGGTATTGTATAACGGTAATATATTTATGAGCTATTATTATTGAGCCATTGCAAAAATTAATGGTACTAAAATTCGTAATGAATGACAAAAATTTCAGATCCGTTAACAATCTCTCATTTCAGTAACACATGCAATTTACATTCTGCCTATTTAAATCATAGATAGGAAGAAGAAGAAAATATAAGACAACAGATAATTTATCTCCTCTGTCCCTTTATATGCAAACCAATTGTAGTATGTAGATTAGCTTCCAATAAAATACATTCAGCTATTTCAAATCCTCCTTTATAAAAGAAACAATTTTTATCCTAACAAATCGTGAGATCAGTGAACTCTCTCCTTAGTCGAGCTCTCATATTTGTTTTCATTATTTGAGTAAAAAAAGGTCGTGGTAGGAAGAATTTCAACAAATCATCTTCTCAAATATCATCTGAAGAAGATTTCTGACTACAACATCCCATTACCGGGTCCGAAAGCAAGGGCCTTATTAAATGCCTAAAAGAGACGACATATGTTTTTGCCAAAATTGTAGAGATCAAATTTAATGTTGATCGAGCAATGTTTTTCGACTTGTTTCTTTTATGTAGTCATAGGTTATATGTAGATAATGAATCGGACATTTTTATGTTGATAATCAACAAATCCAAACTTGAATAAAATAGAAGTATATGTAATTTTATAATATACATTTTTGGTGGAGGTTGGACAGCGATGGAAACCTATGATTTATAACGTCAATGCCAATTCAGATGAATTGATATGATGTACATTCTGAAGTGTTTATAAGGTACATTCCTTTTCATTTGTTTATCATGGAATAAACGATATTTTTTTATATCAGCAGGAAGTATAATTACATAGCTTCAGTTGAAAAATAAAATTGTGGTACAAATTTTTTTGGCAAGGCCAACCGGTTTTATAGTGGACCGTCCATTTTTTATTACGAACGTATTAAAAATTGAAGTACAGGAGAAAGCTAAAAGCACCTTAACTACTGTGAAAAAGAAAGAATACAACACAGGAGTGTGATAGACTTATCACAACTACTAAATGAAAATCGAAAATAACCACTCCTCCGAAGAGGTAGCGTCACCATCATCCACAAAATCCTGAGAAGACTCCAAAGGAACATTCCCCAACAGACCAGCATAGGGGCGGAAATGGGATGCAAGACAAGGATCATAAGCCACAGAATCAGAAGAGTACACAAAGGAACGATCTCAGGATAAATCAGCAAGCAAGATAGAATTCTATCTCGAAAAATAACCGTCCATAACAAGAGCTAATGAGTCACCAGACGGTCTATAATAAAGGCATCTAAGGTCTAGATGATCAACAGAAACAAATCTAAAAAAAGAATCATCCAAGGGGTTAAATCTCATGTCAGAAATGTGATCAACCCAACACCTCTCATCATTATCCCAAACAATAGAGGGACAAGGCAGACCAGGAACAGGGGCAGCAACAGGAATTGCAGATACATCACCAGCGACCAATGGCAAACCCGGCGGAACAGGAACCTGAACAGGAACCACAGAAACATCAGAAGCCGCCACCGAAGATGGAGGGGAAGAAAGCTGAGCAATACAGGGAGTCGTATCCGGGACAGGAGCCGCAAGAGGAGGAGCAACCTGAGAAGAAACCTTAGGAACCCATTTCCTGAGCGGAGGTCGAGGATGAGAGATCTTAGGAGCAGCCGCGGTAACAACATAATGCGAGCAGGTGATAGCCAGGTGGCCAAAGGAGTGACATGAGGAAAAAATATCTGGAATCCAACCATAGCGAACACGGACTTCCACCACGTGCCCAACAGCTAGCTGAACAAGTATAGAGGAAGGGAGGGGCTTAGAAGGGGAAATCTCAACCAGAGCCTTAGCGAACATCAATTTTTCTCACGCAGCCGTATTAGAGTCAAAACATCTCAATTTACCTACATTACAAGCAAGCCAATTCAAACCAAGTAAAGGTTGAAGAGCAGATGGAATATGGGAAAAGTAAACCCAAAGGGGGATTGAGAGGACTTGCTCACGAGCACAAGCAACTGTCGGAGACCAAGGAGTAATAATAAAAGGTCGCCCTTCAAAAAAAGATGGCTCAGCCTCAAGAACACGACGGCGATCATCAGAGGAGGAGAACAAAAGAAAATACATGAATCAGCCAGCCTAACACGTAGATCGCCACGAAGTCGCCAAGCCCTACGACAATCCGAAACCGCGTCATGAAGGCGTTGAGTTGGGTCCAGAAAGAATCCAACCAAGTAATCTGACCAATAGTCCAAACCAGCTTGCATAACAACAGGAAGGGGGATCATCACTCCATTTGCCTCAACAATTACAAAATCGATCGGTTTGCAATCGCCCGCATTACGGGACAATGAAGTAAAAAGTAAAGACCAAGCTTTCGCACAGACCGCGGAAGGAGTAGCAGGACCGGAGGCTCCACATCCAAGGGAATACTAGCAGCTGCAGTTTGAAAAGTTTCAATAGAACCCATAGCATTGTGAATGGGAGAGCACTACTCACTTGCATTATGTCGAACATAAGGGGTGCCTTGAGCACAGCACGAACAATCAAAAGCAAAACCCAGCAAGTCACGACGAGACTTTCCAACCTCCGCACCAACAATACACGAGTCATCATTAACAGTCACGCGTGGCCTCATTACACCCAATTCAGTTTGACAAAATTCACCAGACAAAGGGGTCGAGACCACCAAACTAGGGTCAAAGCTAACATCAGCATCGAGGGAAGGAGTTAATGTGGGCACTGGAGGAAATTCATCGTCGGAAAGAAAAGGCGGCTGATGAAGAATTTACCTCGTTCGAAGCATTGGCCACCCATCACCGACCCACGACTCAACTTCCACCGCGACTCACGACTCAATCCACCTCCATAGCAACCCACGACCCACGACTCAACGACCCCAACGACTCACGACTCAATTCCATCTCCAATCGCGACCTACGACTCATCCCCTCCAGGACCCAACTCCATTTTCCCCTCCGATCCAACTCCTCACCGACCCACGACCTATCTCCACCACTGAGACGCAGCCGACCTATTATCACATCGGCCTCCCTAAAAACGCGAAGTCCATATGCCGCGTGCGCGAGTTTGCTAAGGCGCGAAGATCTCTTATCGATCCATCAGTAAGTCGCGAACGAGATAGGTATTGAGTTGCTGATGATATATTTTTAAGTCGCGAAGATATTTGATGAGTCGTTGCCGAGACAGAGCATAAGTCGTTGCCGAGATAAAAGATGAATCGTAGCCAAAGCCAACTGACCTATGAGTCGTGAACGACCTATGTCGTTAAGTCGTTCTATTACTTTTTTTTCGCGTATCATTTGAGTCGTTCATTTTGTTAAGTCGTGTACGTTTGTATTGTAATTTTCTTAAGTCTTTTGTGTTGAGTCATAAACCATATAAATAGGGTTGTAATGTCATTGTAATTGGCGGTTGAATATTGAATAAAATTTCTTGTTGATTGCTTTGTGCTTTCTTCTCTAATTGGTAGTCGAGTGAAATCTCCTATCTCCACCTACGTCATTCGAGTGCGCTCGAATCTTCGTTTGTGAAGGCGATTCACGGAATCAAGTGCGCTTGATCAACGTCGAAGAATCGTAGATCTTTGTTTCTCGGTATCGTGCGCGATCAACGAGACGAAGATAGCTAGAATCCGGCATCTTTGGATCAACGGATTTGGGCATTGCAGTATTTTCAAATCACCGATTGCTACATTTCATCAATTGAAATTTGTTTTGAAATATCTGCTGCGTCAGTTTGGTATCGGAGCCTGTTTTAGCCAATCATAGCTAAATCGGGTCTTGGAGCCAAGTATTCGAAGTTTGAAGTTTATATTCGTCATGTTCATATTGAAATTGCAACAAGTTGAAGTTTTTGATCCATCTCATTTTGGATTTAGAGTTTGTTGAAGGTGTTTGAATTTGCGTGGGAGAGATTTCACGCCAAAGTGAAGTTCGAAGCAAGCTTGAAGCCGGGCTAGTTGATTTGAATTGTAGCTTTGGAGTTGTTTTGTTTAAAGATTTTTGAAGTTTGATTTGTTGAAGTTTATTGTTTAAAGATTTTGCGAAGTTCAATCATGCCACCGAGACGAGCTCAACGTCATCGCAATATTAATGCCTTGTATGGAAGAGAAGAGGCCGATGAAATGGAGCAACGAATTCACGAGAGCTTTACTGAAAAGTTGAACGAAGGAATTGGTCGATTAGAGAGAATGATGCTTGAAATGAATCAAAGTAGAAGAAGAATTTCACCTGAATCAAACCGTGGGGGTAGTAGAGTTTCATCACATTCAGAACGGGAGAGGAGAGAAAGTCAAGAGCATAGAAGTGTTGATAATCGAAGTAGGAGGAATGTTGATGATCGGGATCGAAGGGATGTTGGTAGTAGGAGTGGTGGTAGAGATGTTGGAGGACGTGAATGACAACGACATACTTCAGATTTTGATGAGGAATTTGTTGGTGACAGAGGGAGTATGCATCGAGATAGAGAACAAACATGACGTCAGTATCGAGATGTAGATGATGATCGTCGATGGAAATCGGGAATGAAGATGGAGATTCCAGAATTTAAAGGCGGGATGGTTGCTGAGGAGTTCTTAGACTGGTTATCTAATGTTGAAGAAATCTTTGATTTCAAGGAAGTGCCGGAGAATCGTCGAGTGAAGTTGGTTGCTACTAGATTGAGGGGAAGAGCATTGGCATGGTGGCAGCAAACTAAACTTACACGAGAACGGATGGAGAAGTCGAAGGTTGTTGAGTGGGATAAGATGAAGAAGTTGATGAGATCTACTTTCTTACCTTACAACTATCAATCACTTATGTACCAGAGGTTGCAGAATCTGAGGCAAGGGACAAAGTCTGTTAGTGATTATGCTGATGAATTTTACCAACTCATTGCCAGGAACGATATTATGGAGACTGAAGAACAATTAACTGCTAGATTCATTGGGGGATTGAGAATGCAGATCCAGGATATGGTTAATATGTTTGATCCAAGATCTGTAGCAGAGGCACATCAGAAAGCGTTAGCTTGGGAAAAGCAGGGAAGGCGTGGAGGTGGTGTGTTTACTAATTCTAACAATCAAGTGAAGGGGGCCAGTGGAAGTTCTAATATTCCTAAGCCTATCAGTAAGCCAATTGTGAAGGAGGGTGAGAAGGCGAAGGTTAACAGTGGGTTCAAATTTTATAATTGCCAGGAAATGGGTCATAAAAGCAATGAGTGTCCAAAGCCGAAGAAGAGAACTATGATAGTTGAAGCTGAGGATGAGGATGAAGAGGCTGAGTGTTTTAATTCCTTACCGGTTGAGGAGGAAGACTTGTTATCAGGAGACGAAGGATATTCACTGATGATGAGGAGGAGTTGTTTGACACCAAAGCAAGAGGAGGAAGACAGTTGGTTGAGGAATAACATATTTCAGTCTACTTGTACTATTCTTGAAAGAGTTTGTAAATTCGTTATTGATGCTGGGAGTTGCGATAACATTATCTCTACAGAGGCAGTAAAGCAGTTGGCATTGAAAACCGAGAAACATCCTAAACCGTACAAGTTAGCTTGGTTGAGGAAAGGAGGTGAGGTGAAAGTTGGAAGGAGAGCTTGTGTTAAATTTTCAATTGGGAAGAAATACAAGGATGAAATTTGGTGCGATGTTGTAGACATGGACGTATGTCATCTGTTGTTGGGCAGACCATGGCAGTTTGATAGAGCAGTTCAACATGATGGTCGTGCTAATAGCTATAGTTTCATGTTTGAAGGCACTAAAATTACTTTAGTTCCCAAGAAGCAGCAACAGAAAGAAAGCAAGCTGGAGGAAATCGAAGAATTGAAAACTCTGTTAACTTTGAAGGAGTTTGTCAAGGAAGTCGAAGAGGAGCCTGAAGTCTATTTGTTGATTGGACGAGAGTGTAACGAAGAGGTTGAAATTCCAGAAGAAGAAAAACCAGTTTTGAAAGAATTTGAGGATGTATTCCCAAAGGAGTTGCCTAAGGAGTTGCCGCCACTAAGAGATATTCAACATCAAATCGATCTTGTTCCGGGAGCAGTATTACCGCATAGACCACATTATCGAATGAGTCCGAAGGAACATGAAGAGTTGAGAAGACAGGTGGAAGAGTTGCTTGAGCAGGGACGTGTACAGGAAAGCTTGAGTCCGTGTGCTGTGCCAGCTTTGTTGGTACCAAAGAAGGATGGGACGTGGAGGATGTGCACTGACAGTCGAGCCTTGAATAAGATTACTGTGAGATACAGATTTCCAATGCCGAGATTGGATGACTTGCTAGATCAGTTGAGTGGGGCTACTATCTTTTCGAAGATTGATTTGAAAAGCGGTTATCATCAAATTCGGATTAGACCTAGAGACGAATGGAAGACAACCTTCAAAACGAGAGAGGGGTTATACGAATGGTTGGTTATGCCATTTGGTTTATCAAATGCACCTAGTACATTCATGCGGGTGATGAATCAAATCTTCAGACCATTCATTGGGAAGTTCGTCGTGGTTTATTTCGATGATATTCTGATTTACAGCAGGAGTACGGAGGAGCATATTCAACATTTGAGGGAAGTGTTGATTATTCTTCGTGAGGAACAATTTTATGCTGCTACGAAGAAATGTGTGTTTATGACGCACAGTGTTTTATTTCTGGGTTATGTTGTTTCAGGAGAAGGTATTCAAGTTGATCAGAGTAAAGTTGAGGCAGTCAGAAATTGGCCACAGCCAAAGACAATTACGGAAGTGAGAAGTTTTCATGGACTAGCGTCATTCTACCGAAGATTTATTCCACACTTCAGTAGCGTAATGGCTCCAGTTACTGATTGCATGAAGGGTAAACAGTTTTCGTGGACCGAAGAAGCCGGGATTGCTTTTGAACGAATCAAAGAACTGTTGACGACAGCGCCAATTCTTGTTTTACCTAATTTTCAGTTGTTGTTTGAGCTACACACTGATGCATCAAAGGTTGGGATTGAGGGAGTGTTGAGTCAGCAGGGGAGACCTATTGGATATTTCAGTGAAAAGTTATCAGGGGCAAAGATGAGATACAGTACATATGACGTTGAATTTTACGCTGTTGTGCAAGCTGTTAAGCATTGGAGACACTACCTGTTTCAGAAGGAATTTGTTCTTTACACTGATCATGAAGCTTTGAAGCATTTACAGGGGCAGGATAAAATTTCAGCGAGACATGCATCATGGATTGCATATTTACAGCAGTTTACCTTTGTTGTTAAACACAAATCCGGGGTGACGAATCGTGTGGCTGATGCTTTGAGTAGGAGGAGTCATTTGTTAACAACATTGAAGGTTGAAGTGACGGGATTTGAATTATTGCCAGAGCTGATTGAAGAAGATCCTTACTTTGTGAAATTTGTTGAGAAAGTCAAGGAAGGAAGTACTGATGAATTTGTGTTGATTGATGGATTCTTGTTCAAAGGAAATCGTTTATGTATACCAGATTGTAGCTTGAGAATGAAGATTATCAAGGAATTACACGAGGAAGGACATGTGGGCCGTGATCGTACATTGCAGTTAATTACACAATCTTATTTTTGGCCGTCAATGAGGAAAGAGGTCGAGAGATTTGTAGAAAGATGTCATATCTGCCAGGTTTCGAAAGGAACTGCGACCAATGCTGGGTTGTATATGCCGTTGCCTGTACCCGCTAAACCATGGGTTGATGTGAGTATGGATTTCGTTTTGGGTTTGCCTAGAACTCAGAGGGGGAATGATTCTATATTTGTTGTGGTGGACAGGTTTTCGAAGATGGCACATTTTATAGCCTGTAAGAAAACGGCGGATGCAGTTCGAGTGGCTCAGTTATTCTTTAAAGAAATCTATCGTTTACATAGGTTGCCGGAGTCTATTGTTTCAGACAGGGATACCAGATTTTTAAGTCATTTTTGGCTTAGTTTGTGGAAGATGGTGGGAACGAAGCTGAAATTTAGTAGTGCTTATCATCCGCAGACCGATGGGCAAACCGAGGTGGTGAATAGATCGTTGGGAAACTTGTTACGATGTCTTGTGAAAGACAATTTAAAGAGTTGGGATGTGAAGTTGTGTCAAGCTGAATTTGCTCACAATCATGCAAATAACCGAAGTACAGGATTCAGTCCATTTCAGATTGTATACTCAAATTTACCCAGGGGACCGTTGGATTTGGCAGTAGTACCACAACCGAAGAGGACAGTTAAACGAGTTGCTGATTTTGTTGATGGGTTGACAGAATGCCATAGAATCGTTCAGGAACGATTGGAAAAGGCAAATGAGAGGTATAAACAAATGGCGGATAAGAAACGAAGAAGTGTAGTCTTCAAAGAGGGTGATTTTGTTTACGCGGTTTTGACGAAAGATCGTTTTCCAGTTGGAGCTTACAATAAGTTGAAAGCACGAAAAATTGGTCCATTAGAAATCTTAAAGAAGATAAATGATAATGCGTATCGGTTAAAGTTGCCGGAAAATGTTCATACTGCTGATGTTTTCAATGTCAAACATTTAATTCCGTATTGTGGGGAGGATTTCATCGAAGGTGACGAAAGTGTGAATTCGAGGACGAATTCTATTGAACAAGGGAAGGATGATGAAGAATTTATCTCGTTCGAAGCATTGGCCACCCATCACCGACCCACGACTCAACTTCCACCGCGACTCACGACTCAATCCACCTCCATAGCAACCCACGACCCACGACTCAACGACCCCAGCGACTCACGACTCAATTCCATCTCCAATCGCGACCTACGACTCATCCCCTCCAGGACCCAACTCCATTTCCCCCTCCGATCCAACTCCTCACCGACCCACGACCTATCTCCACCAATGAGACGCAGCCGACCTATTATCACATCGGCCTCCCTAAAAACGCGAAGTCCATATGCCGCGTGCGCGAGTTTGCTAAGGCGCGAAGATCTCTTATCGATCCATCAGTAAGTCGCGAACGAGATAGGTATTGAGTTGCTGATGATATATTTTTAAGTCGCGAAGATATTTGATGAGTCGTTGCCGAGACAGAGCATAAGTCGTTGCCGAGATAAAAGATGAATCGTAGCCAAAGCCAACTGACCTATGAGTCGTGAACGACCTATGTCGTTAAGTCGTTCTATTACTTTTTTTTTCGCGTATCATTTGAGTCGTTCATTTTGTTAAGTCGTGTACGTTTGTATTGTAATTTTCTTAAGTCTTTTGTGTTGAGTCATAAACCATATAAATAGGGTTGTAATGTCATTGTAATTGGCGGTTGAATATTGAATAAAATTTCTTATTGATTGCTTTGTGCTTTCTTCTCTAATTGGTAGTCGAGTGAAATCTCCTATCTCCACCTACGTCATTCTCGAATCTTCGTTTGTGAAGCCGATTCACGGAATCAAGTGCGCTTGATCAACGTCGAAGAATCGTAGATCTTTGTTTCTCGGTATCGTGCGCGATCAACGAGACGAAGATAGCTAGAATCCGGCATTTTTGGATCAACGGATTTGGGCATTGCAGTATTTCCAAATCACCGATTGCTATATTTCATCAATTGAAATTTGTTTTGAAATATCCGCTGCGTCAGCGGCACATGGCGAGCCAAAGCCGGAGGCATTTTCCCAGATCTGGAGGGTGAAGTCGAAGTGGCCGGAGGAAGGTGAAGGAGAGGCGAAGCAGGAGGCAGTGGTACAATTTGATTAAACCTAATGAATTTTTGGTTTTATTGAGGGAAATCTTATGGATATTCTCATAAGAGAATTTCTAATTTTCTTTATAATGGGAGTTTCAACGTTAAGCATTCATGTGCGACGACTAAATAAAAGTGGGGTAGACACACGGCGTGGGGTTTACTTAAGTGGGTATCAATGAATACCATGATCTTAAGGTTTATGATATCCAAAAAAAAAAAAAAAAATTCTTTATAATAAATAATATTAGCATATCCAAATGTCAAATTGTAAACAATTGTACTGGAAAAGGAATTTAATGTCAAATCAAATGTAAACGTTTATTTATTAGAAAATGAAGTTGGAGATGCTGTGTACTGGTGTAATCTATTGCAAAGAGCTGAGAATACGTTTATTTTCAATTTTAAAATCTGGAATAAGAAGGAAACCTCCATAGGAGACAAATATGTGATCACTGTTACAAAAAAATTCGAACAAAATTGCTAAAAAAATATGCAGGTGTTAATGCTCTTAATTGTATGCTATATTACACTGGCCAATGAAATTGCTGGCTTTTATGAACTGAAATATGGAGTCTTGACTCATTACTTGGATAAGGGTAAGATTACTAATCATTTATTAACTTAAAGTGCAACTAGCATTACTCTTCAAAAGTTGGCCGCCAAAACTGCATTATCCATGTTACTTGTGTTATCATGCATCTCATTTCATACTGACACTGCTAGTTTTACCGAGACTAATTTCACTTCATTAGACATTTTATTACAGGAAGTATATAGAACAAATTAGAATCCACAGATCTCATTGGTCATTAATTATACCATTTTACAAGAGACGTTAATTATTGAATGCGTAGTTGAATATCAAGTGAAAGGCATGATCTATGATTTCTAAGTATTTATGAATTGACATATCCACCTATATTCGAAGCACATTGTGTGCATATATGCGCTCACGTGTTCATTATCTAAGTTTGGTGGATTGAAAAATCTCTTATTATCCCTAACTTGTATCAATTTCTATTCATCAAAAAGTGACTATATTCTATGCTTTATTCTTTTTTCTTGTTTGATGAGCATTTGATTGCTTGGATGCTTGAACAATCCCATGACATATTTGTTAGGTAGTGCATGGATTTCTTCTGATTTGATTTTGTACACATGCTTAGATGAAAAAAGTGACCAATACATGATCTTTTTGGTGTCTAGAGTTTGTATTGTTTTTTTTTTTTTTTTTTTCTGATGTGTTCAGCAATGAACATACATTGCAACTTCATTGCTACCCGATGCAGTAAATTGAACCTATTTGGAACACTTAAAAGAAGTCCCAAATTCCACCACAACCAGTACATTTTGGTGATGCTTCATATGAATCAGCAGTAAAATAACCCTAATATTTTTATGCTACCACCTTCTAGGGCCAAAATTCAGATTGTGCTAAATTTGTATATAAATGGTCCACATCACCTTTATATTTATCCTCCTAATATTCCTTTTTTTGTCTCTTTATGCCCAATGGTGTCAAAATGAAGCAATATTTTGTGGACTTTTTTTCATATGATATCAGATTATTTCAGTAAACTTTTATATTATCTTGAAACACCTGATTCATTCAAAACTACGTCTGAAATTGACAACTAAATACAAATTTTCAATGGCTTATTGACTTAGATATTTGAATGAGAAAAGTTTAACATCTACAAAATATTTTTCAATTTAATATTTCTGGATATGACCATTCTAAAGAAGACTTCTAAACATTATTATTTGGATTAAACCGTGCGTTGAATTGTTTTGCCTAAGGTCCTAAGATGTCAACTATCTTAGAGGTCCATTCAGGGAACGTTGAATTTTTTTTACATTAATTTATACATTTTCAGTGTAAATTATAACTCAACATATCATAATAATTCATATCACAAGAAGCTGCATAGACACTAAATAATGAACGGGTTAACCAAAAATAATGATCGATAAATAACACTTACTTAATAGTAGTAGGAACATTAAAATAACATGTTAAGGAGCAGCAACACAAAAAAAATGTAACTAACAGGGTTCATTCCTCTATCCAAACCGTGTTTGCTATGTTTCTAGTTAATCACAGACATTGATTAGTTGCATAAAAAATTAAATAGTGAAGACCATATTCAAGACGGATGATTGAATCACGGATTGCGACACGTGCAATTTGGGACTGTGAAATTGGGGACTCACGAATTTTTCTCATCATGCACTAGAAAGGACTAAAGAGTTGTGATACTGAAAAATAAGAAATAATGAGTAGTAGCACACACATGCCACATTGGTTGAAATGAATGCTTAATGCAACAAATAGAAGTTTACAAAACAACAATAAAGAGTAACATTCACATTATCCGTTGAAAATTCAAAAATAAAAATTGTTGACGGTATAACTAATTCATAATTAATAGCTACAATTAAACTTGGAAAATAGTTCATCGAAATCATGGTAATGTCTAGGTTAGAAATGGTAGAACTGAGTTTGGTTCCCATATTTTTTTAACTTTCCGAGCTCAAACTGTCGGATTGCGCATATGTAAGGTTATTCCATTTTCAACCCCTATCATATTTGAGGATTCATGATTAACTTAGGTCGAACTAAGACTGTATTGGTTCTTTGAAACACTCCTTTGAGACATACTATGGAAAAAGCGCATCAGATGACAGATATGCTTCGTTTTCTGATTTCATATCTATTTATTGTTAAAATCCGTACCGTCTCATTGCACACCCGACGACAAATATGCCCGGTCGTCTGATATGTACTAACACAACAAAGAAAACTGTATGTTGTCTGATGTTATAATGTCATTTCTAGAATTTCCTATTAGACAAATATATATGTGTGTGTGTGTGTGTGTGTGTGTGTGTGTGTGTGTGTTTATATAGAGTGATATGCATACCAGTTGCACTTATTTTATATTTGAAGAATGAAATAATGAATCATAATTTTATTTATACAAATATTTTATTTAAATCAAATTCAAATACAATACAATTTTCACTATACTTACATTTTCAAATACACTACAACTTTCACTATCACTCTTATATATACAACTTTTCTCTGCACTCTCATATATAACATTTTTTTATAGCACTCATTCACACTTACTCGAGTTTAATTTTGATGTTGATCTTGATTTGCTTGCTCCAGCTTGTGTCCAGCCATCTCATATAACCGTCAAATAAACAATGGAGTAAAATGGAAAAGGAAACAAACCAAAATTGCAAAAATAAAATTGAATTTGAATATTAATATTGCCTTAGTTTATGGATTTGTTTTCTTTTCATATATATATGTGCGCAGACAACTTATGATATGTGCAATGTATCACTATGAAAATCACAAGGCCGGACTTCGATTAAATCTCATAGACTATTGCGAAGGTCAAGCCCAAAGGCTCTACATAGTGCAAATGCGCACAAGGTCAAGCCCAAGCTTCCTCGAGCTTAACTCAGGTGCACATATCATAAAATAAGTTTCAGAAATTCAACAACTAGAGAGTAATTAGTGCATAAAAGGCAAGATATCTCAAAAAGTTTAAGCATAGTGCATATAGGAGCAGCTCAAGGCAGCATGAACAAAGCTGAAGTGCATATGTATAAACCTGACAAAAAACAAGAAGAAGAAACTACATGGAAATATAGGAAATTCACATGTATAAACCAAACAAAAACTAGGCAAAAATTCAAGATAGTGCACATAAAAAAACTGAGGCAACTCAGCATGGAGATGCACAAAGTCAAAGCAAGCAGCAAACAAATTCATGGCAAACTAGCAAGCAAAGCCAAAGTGCACAAACAAGTTCAGTGCACATGGAGATGCGCAAAATCGAGCACTAGCAAATCAGATCAATAGCAGAATCAAAAGTATCACAACACTACCTTGAACCAGACAACAAAACTAAGCACACACATTGACTCAAATGCAATTCAAAATGGTTCAAAACTGAAAATAAGTTCAACTAAACCCCAAATGGTTCAAGCATGGAAGCTCACACATTAAAACAACAAATTGAAAGTGTAACAAGAAATCACAGTGCAAAAGCAAGTGCCACAAATTAAAATGGAAAGTGCCACAAATTAAAACGGCAAGTGCCACAAATTGAACAAGGCAGTGCCATAAATTAAAACAAGGCAGTGCCATAAAAAGCAAATGCTACAAATTATTTGGTATGAAGCACGATAGCATTTACACATATATACATACATATGTATGTATGTATGTACGTAGAAGTCTCAAATTACTTGATATGAACCAGATTAGACTCACGTACAAAAGGCAGTTCACACACATATATATGTAGATACAAGAACATTTACGCATGTATACATACATGTGTATGTATGTGTATACATGAAAGTTCACATATACACACACATATATAGTGATATGTAGATATAAACATACCCATATATGAAAACATTCATACAGATAACCAGAAACACAGTTTGGTTTGCTTGAGTCCGTTTTTGGGTCAGAAATCAAACTGCCTCAGTTTGGTGTACACATAACCAGAAACACACACCTAGAAACAACTGTATATGTATAAGGCTAAAGAGTAATGAATAACAATTGCACTGGCTCATCAAAAGAATATTGCAAAGATATGTATGCAATGCATACACTGGAATAAAAAGAACATTCACATATATATACTTACATATATATGCATGTATATACATGGATGAACCAATAGCCAACATAAGCATTAAAGCTCCAAGAAAATTGAACATTCACACAACAAAACAAGGCAGTGCCATAAATTAAAAAATTGGTTCAAGTGCTAGTGAAAATGCAACTCAAAACAAGTTTAACTCAAAATTCTTTGAAAAATGATTCAAGCTCAAGTAAATAAAAATGGTTCAGCTCAAAGCAATTCAACAATTGGTTCAGCTCAAACTAGTTCATAAAGGTACACAAACAAATTAAAAAAACAAAAAAAACAATGTAGTGCCATAAAAATTCACAAATATATACATACATATTTTAGTACAGGGCACGGGCGAGTGTACACATGAACTCAAGTGTGCACTAACTCGAACATGAACTCAAGTGTACACATGAACTCAGACATGGTAATGCAAGTGGAATTCAACTGTACACATGAACTATCAAACGAATTACATATGTATGCATATACATGGAAGAATATCATATAATAATAAGCCCAGAGAGTTCAACAAGGCAAGGATGTATGTATAGGTTCAACAAGTGCAATACTCAGTGCACCAAGCATAACTTTGGTCATGTGCACATATGTACATGTAAGTATATGCATGTATATATGTGCACAGTCGCACCAATGAATGGCCAACAAAACAAGGCAAGGATGTATACATGTAATTACATGTATATACATGTATGTATGTTCAACAATACAAACAAGGGGCAACGAGCGAAACAATAAAGTGGCCAAAGATCAAACTGTCTATCATGTTGTATAATGAGTACAAAGCATCCTCTAGGATGGTACAATGAAATGAAGCAAATATAATAAAACAATCAGACAAATGCAATATATAATGTAGTGATTCTAATCTTTTTTATACAAATATAGAAAAATATGAAAGTCTATATGAGTGGATCGTATGATATATATGTGCAAGTATAAGTAATCAATACTGAAACTAGATAGATAATAGTAGTAAAGTAAATTAAACTAATCACATCAGGATTTTATACTGGTTCGGACCTTCCGTCCTACGTCCAGTCCCGAAGCTCCTCTTCGGAATTTCCTTTCACTAACTAACCCTCACTTGACCCGGAGGAACATGTTTACAATAGCAGAGTTTCTTTGTCAAAGATGTGTTCTTATAACACTGATGTTGACTGTTGAATACAAGTGCTTCCAATATATTTATCTAGAAAGTGTTGAATGCGTAATTCAAAATATATGGAAGTGTAAGTAGTTGATTGCTTTGAGAACAGATGTAAGTCAGAGTATAGAAAACAATAGCATAAGTAAGTATATTACTTATTTTCTTTGCATTGCTGATGCTATTTATACTGATGAAGGGTTATCTTGTATAGTTGTATCCTTTGTAATCTCCCTAAAGTCGCTTCTGATGATGATGAACAGTTGCGGTAAGAAGAAGCAGACATGTCCCTTCGAGTGTGACAGTTGGAGTTTGAAAATGCTATGTCGAATTCAAAATCAGACGTCTGAGAGCATGTTTCAGACGTCTGCCCTTCATATATATTTTTGTGTATGGTTGTTTTTCAGACGTTTGATTTTAATACCAGACGTCTGATTCCTTCTGAAATATAGAACCAGAGAATATCATCAGACGTCTGGTATTTTTATCAGACGTCTGTTTTATACTGATTTGCAATATAGAGGAATAATCCAGACGTCTAGTAAGTGCACCCAGACGTCTGAAAGTGTGTATTCTTGCTTTCTTTGTGTCTGTGCATTTCCATTTCAACTTCTATTGATTTGTTTGCCTTTTGATTCTTGTTTCTATCTCTTTGGTGATGCTACTTCATCAACTACCTGTAAATATAGATATATACATACATACAATTTCCATTGTATAGTTGTTATCATCGAAACCGTAGAATAGATTTCCTAACAATCTCCCCCTTTTTGATGATGACAACTTATTCAATGTACTTATATATAGATTTGAAATCTCCCTTTGAATATATGCTTATGCATATTGTTTTATGAGAATATTAATATTTCTCCCCCTTTGACATTATCAAAAAGAATTTATAACAATTAAGTCAATATGTCAGAAAAATATTCATTAATAAGAAAAAGTTTACATGCATTGTTCTATTACAGAAGTACACAAAAGCTACAAAAGTAAACTTAAATTTATTTTGGAGAGGATTGATTTGGGTCATCTTGTTTTGGTGAAGCTAGTTTTGGATCACCTTCCTTTGGCGAAGCTTGATTTGTATCATCCTCGTTTTGATCTCCTTTTGTAGAAGTACTAGTTTTTGAAGGAGATATCATAGCTTCCTTTGGAGGTTCATCCTCAAATAATTTAGAGTGCTTTGTAGGAGGGGAAGGAACGGGAGTTGGCCAATCCTCAGAGGGTGGAGTTGGACCACGGACCCGTTGTAATACTTCTTTCAGCACTGACAAAGCAGTTGAAAGGGAATCTTCAACTGTGGCTAGGCGAGTAGCAAATGATACTTCAAGGTTGTCAATTCGCTTAGCCAAGCGTCTTTGATTTTGGGACAATATTTGTTGATTTCGAAGAGTGAGATCTCGAATACTTTCATTTGGTTCTGTTTCTGGTCGAGTCTCCATAATATCCTCTTGTCCCGGGTAATCAAAAGGTTGAGCAGGAGGAGGAGTTGCTTCTTTTTGTTCTTCTACTTAAGAAGGAATCATGGGTGGTTGAGGAGGAGGAGGCTCAATACGTCGAGATTGTCGATTGCGCGTCCAATCCTCAAATGTCATGAATTCCGGGGGAATTTCGGGCAAGTGCATCAAGGAGAATTTTTTTTGTTGAAGAATATTTGGGTGAAATTTCTTCGAATGTTGATAAATACGATTGAATGTTATTAGCCCGAAGAAGCCGCATAATATAAGTCGGGTAAATAATGGAAGGTCGAGAGCGATTCCAAAATTGCTTAAGCTCATCGAAAATAAATTTTGCCCAATTCACTCTTGTCCGACTAAATATAGCATACAATGCTTTATGCTCCATTTCTGTGATTTGCTCGTGACTACCTAATCGTGGAATAATGGTGTTTATTATCATCCTTGTTAGTAGTCGAGCCTTCGGGCGTAAATACTTGGAAGCAAATTTTGGCATATTATCTTCCTAAATTTGATGTGTAACACTATCCCTAGGCTTAAATCTCATATCGGGAATGTTATACAGGTCTTCCCCGGTGTCAGAGCAACCAAGTGTTCGACCTATTAAGCCAGGGGTTAATTGAATTGTGTTTCCATATACACTGGACCAAAGCCAATTTTCTTCATTCTCAGTATTCCAAACTGCGGTGCTATCTAAATTTGAGTAGAATAGGAAGATGGCTAATTGGTCAATTTGAATATCGTTTGTTTGAAAAGAAATCAGGGTTTCTAAACCGGCTGTTTCACATAATTCGTCTAGGTCATACATAGGAAATTTTAATAAATTGTAGAAGGGACATGTGTGAAGTTTCTTTTTTTGAATCTCTTCGTACCTTTTTAGAGAATGAGGAGCTCTATTCATCCAACGTTCGATTTGATCATCCGAACAAACTTGCGGATGTGAAGATGTCGTTGGTTGATCTTGCTTTCTCTTTTTAGTAGGATTTTTAGTACGAGGCGGCATTGTTGTTAAAAAATGTTGTAGGATTTGGAGGAAAAAAATTCTATTTGAGAGGATCATGGGAAGAAGAAAAAAAAACTGTTTTTGAAGTAGAATAAAAATGCCGTTATCTGATCGGTTTTATATGGTAGAGTGGGAATCAGACGTCTGAAAAAGGAATAAGACGTCTGGTTTGCCCTAATTTTTGTCCAGTAGGTAAAAACAGACGCCTGAGATCTTGATTAAGACGTCTGGTTGTTAGTTTACGTATAATATTTTGATGTAGAGAAAAATTTCAGACGTCTGGAATTTAAAGCAGACGTCTGTTTTGGTTTGAGATTGAAACAGAGAACTTATACAGACGTCTGGTTATCATTCCAGACGTCTGAATGGCCATAATTTTATTTTTGAGTGGGCAGAGGTATATTTCAGACGTCTGGTAGCTGTTGGCAGACGTCTAAAGTTTGTAGATTGTCAAAGAAATGATAGAAATTTTATTTATTGAACGTAAATAATAAATTTCCTTATAAAAACACGTATACTTATATACACCAATTAATATAAATAATTTATTTAGATGGAGACGAAGTTTTAGGATTTCTTGATTCATCATCATTTCATGGTCGAAGTGGAGACCATATATTTCCACGTTCGTGTGATCGTGGAGAGCCAGAATATCGTCTAGGTGAAGGGTCTGAAGGAGTACGATACGAAGAAGATGGATCCAATGAACTACAAGGTTTTGGAAGTGGTTCATGAACATCTTTCTTGCGTGACGAACAAAACATCATTGCAACTTGCTCGAGAAAGTTTAACCTCCATGCCGTAACTTTTTGTTCGAAATAAAGTTCCCGTTGAAGATCCATCTGTTGTTTTTGGTAATGATGGATTTCATTGATTTTCTCCTTTGTGTTAGGAGACGTAAACAAAGATTTTTTAGCTTTCTTATTATCTGGTGTAAAACCTGTGCGATACGAAGACCACCTATGAGTTGGTTCTTGCTTTGGGGTAGGCGTTGGGAGTTGTTGTGGTGTGTCAACCACGCTATCCGTCGAGGGTGTTGATACAGAGATGGATATATAGGAATTTGGTGAAGACATTGTTATATATATTAAAAAATAATAATTGGTTGAATAAAGTTTTTCTATTTGGCTATATTTATAATTTGGAAAGTATGTAAATATAGACAAATTAAAAAAAAATTAAAGGTGCAGAAATAAATAACCTAACTTGTGGTTATTATTTTTCTGAAAACCTTAGAAGTGCAAAAATCAATAATATATCTTGTGGTCAGTATTTTGGTAACTAAATGTAGCTTTAAATTTTTATATGTAATGTATTAAGGAAAAAGATCATTTAGTGAGCAAATTCCTAAACTTCGTCGAAGCTTAGAAAAAGTTTGTTCATTTAATGGTTTAGTAAAAATGTCGGCTACTTGATTTTCGGTACTAACGTATTCTAATGAAATAGTTCCTTTTTCAACATTGTCTCTTAGAAAATGATGTCGTATATCTATATGTTTGGTTCTTGAGTGGTTAATTGGGTTTTTGGACAAATTAATTGCACTTGTGTTATCACAATAAATTGGAGACTTGATGATAGTTTTACCGAAATCTGTTAGTGTTTGTTGCATGTATATTACTTGAGCACATGCTAGTGCTGCGGAGATGTATTCGGCTTCGCAAGTTGATAAGGAAACGCAATTTTGTTTTTTGCTAAACTAAGAAACAATGATTGTCCGATAAAATGACAAGTTCCACTAGTACTTTTACGATCTTTTTTACATCCTCTGCAATCCGCATCACTATATGAGATAAGTTCAAATGAGGATCCTTTAGGGTAGAACAACCCACAATCTTTAGTACTAGAAAGATAACGTAAAATTCGCTTAACTGCTCTTAGATGTGACTCTTTTGGTTTGGCTTGAAATCGAGCACAAAGACATACACTCATCATAATATCAGGTCGACTAGCCGTTAAATAGAGAAGAAACCAATCATGCTACGATATTTCTTTTCATCAAAATCTTTTCCGTTTTCATCTTTTTCTAAGTGAATAGTGGTACTCATTGGAGTTGGTTTACTTGAGGTTTTATTCATTTCAAAACGATTTAATAAATTATTACAATATTTTTCTTGATGAATAAAAATTCCATTATCAAGTTGTTTTATTTGTAAACCTAAGAAAAAATTTAATTCTCCCATGTGGGACATTTCAAATTCACTTTTCATAATATTTGAAAATTGGTTGCATAAATTTTCATTAGTTGAGTCAAAAATGATGTCATCGACATAAATTTGCACTACTAAAATATCATTATTTTCTCTTTTAATAAACAAAGTTGTATCAATTTTGCCTATTTGAAAACCTGATGTAATTAAATGATTTTTAAGACGTTCATACCAAGCTCGTGGGGCTTGTTTTAATCCATATAAAGCTTTGTGTAATTTAAATACGTGATCGGGATATTTTTCATGAACAAATAGTGGTGGTTGTTCTATATATACATTTTCTTTGATAAACCCATTTAAAAAAGCACTTTTGACATCCATTTGAAATAGTTTAAAATTATTATATGTTGCAAAAGCGAGTAATGTACGAATGGCCTCCAATCTAGCTACAGGAGCAAAGGTTTCATCGTAATATATTCCTTCTTCTTGATTGTAGCCTTGAGCAACTAATCGTGCTTTATTTCTAATAATATCTCCGTTTTCATCGGATTTGTTCTTAAATATCCATTTTGTTCCTATTACCGATTGATCTTTAGGTGTGGTACTAATTCCCATACGTTATTACGTTCGAATTGATTTAATTCTTCTTGCATGGCTATTATCCAAAAATTATCATTTGATGCTTCTTTATAATTTTTTGGTTCAAAGTTTGACACAAATGCTATATGGCTTATATGATTGAGATGATTTCTAGTTACTCTTGTATTAAGGTCTCCAATAATATTATCTATTGGATGATTTTTAAGAATTCTAAGAGGTGATACCAGAGTGTTATTTTCAATATTTATGTCATTATTAACGGTATTTGTTGGATTTATTAGTGGAATATTTTCTTCTTCATCGTTAGTTTTAAGATTACAAAGATTTTCATCGAACGAAACGTGTAAACTTTCTTCAACGATATTATTTCTTTTATTAAAAATTCTATATGCTTTACTCCGATCCGAATATCCAATAAAGATACCTCCATCGGCTTTTGGATCAAATTTACCTAAGTCATCTTTTGTATTTAAAATAAAACATTTTGACCCGAAAGTTTTAAAGTATGACACCTTAGGTTTTTTACCAAAAAATATTTCAAAACACGTTTGTTTAGTCATAGGACGTATTGTCACACGATTTAATACATAACAAGATGTCGCAATAGCTTCAGCCCAAAAGTGTTTTGGTAAACCACTACTATTTAGTAATGTTCGTGCGCATTCTTGTAATGTACGTTTTTTTCTTTCTACGACACCATTTTGTTGCGGTGTGCGAGGAAAAGGAAAATTGTGAGTTATTCCTTTTTTATTACAAAAATTTGTAAAAAGATCATTTTCGAATTCTCCTCCATGATCACTTCGGATATTTTTAATTTTTAAGTTCATTTGTGTTTTAATTCTTTTAGCAAAAAATTTAAATATTCCAAAAGTATCACTTTTATGTTTTAAAAACAAAGTCCATGTATATCTTGAAAAATCATCAACTATTACAAAGACATATTTGTTGTGATTTATAGACCGAATTTGTGTAGGCCCAAATAAATCTAAGTGTAACAGTTCTAATGGTTGTTTTGTAGAAATATTATTTTTAGATTTAAACGAGCTTTTCTTTAGTTTTCCAATTTGACAATCATAACATAAATTTTCTACTTTGAAATTTATTCTAGGTAATCCCCTTACTAGTTCATATTTTGCTAACTTATTAATACTTTTAAAGTTGATATGACAAAATCGTTTATGCCATAACCATGGATCATCATGTTTGGCGGTTAAGCATAAGTTTGAATTTTTATTTATATTCATGTTTAATACATAAATATTTTTGTTTCTAAATCCTTCAAAAATGAGTTGTTTGTTATTATCTAAAATATTACATTTATCTTTTTCAAAATTTATTTGAAAACCTTTATCGCATAATTGACTAATGCTTAGTAAGTTGAATTTTAGATTTTTTACTAATAAAACATTTGTAATAATAGGAGAATTTGATATACTAGAGTTGATGACTTCTCCAATGCCCACGACGTATCCTTTTGAATTGTCTCCAAATGTTACCATTCCACCATCAATGTATGATATATTTGATAATATCTTTGAATTTCCGGTCATATGTTTAGAGCAGCCACTATCTAGTATCCATTTCTCTTTATTTTTTATTTTGGGTACCTGCAAAATAAAAGATGTTTCAATTGGTACCCATATATTATTAGGGTCCTATTTGTTAGGAGAAGGTAGCCATACCCAAGATGGTTTGGTACCTTTACAAATATAATTTTTATTATAGACCACATTCTCTATATAATTATTGATATACTTTTGTCTAATTAAATGATTATTTGTTTTAGGAATCCAAATTTTTATAGTTTTGGTATTAAATGTAGACTTAGGTAAACTTTTAGTTTTTTCATAACTACGATTTTTTGCAACCTTTTCTTTTTGTTTAGAGGAATTTTTAAAACCTATTCCATTTTTGTTGCTTGATGGTTTTGATATTTTTATAAGGTTTTCCATATCTTGTTTTCCTTTATTAAATTTTGACACATTATTTGTAATCTTATCTAGCTTTTCTTTTAGTTCTACGTTTTCAATTTTAAACAATTCAATATTATTTTTAAGGTTGGTATTTTCTTTCAAAAAATTATCGTTTTCTTTTTTTGTGCTTTCAAGTTCTATAGTGGTAGCCTCATTCATTATCAAATTACTTTTGAATTTTTCTTGAGATAATTCAAGTTCTTCATCTAGAATGATTTTTTCATCTTTTAACATACCTACTTCAATTTCTAATCTATTTATTTTAACTATATATTCTTTATTCAATTTTTTAACCTGTCTAAATTTATCATCCAATTCCATTCTTAGTTCAAATAATTCGTCATAGCTAAGTTCCGGACATACCTCATTGTTTTGTGCCATAAAACACACATTTGCTTGTTCTTCGTCACTATCGCTATCACTTTCTGATGACGAAGAATCCGAATCATCCCATGTTACTTTGAAAGCTTTCTTCTTCTTGAATTTTTCAAATTTGTTCTTCTTTTTATCATTGTTGAGTTTTGGGCAATCTTTCTTCATGTGTCCGTATTGATCACATTCATAGCATTTGATTTGAGATTGATTTGTCGAGTTGGACTTTCCTTCTTTTTGAAATTTTATCATCTTTCTAAATTTCTTGAATCTATTATAGTTTTTGGCAATGAATACTATCTCATCTTCATCTAAATCCGAGTCATCATTCTTTGTTGCCTGAAATGCTATGTTTTTCTTTTCCGAATTTAGTTCTTTTCGTGCCTGCAAATTTGCTTCATAGGACATCAAATTTCCTATCAACTCTTCAATTTTGAGGATAGAAAGATCATTAGCCTCTTCTATAGCCAATACCTTTCTTTCCCAGTCAGGTGTTAAAGAGTTGAGTATTCGAGAAACTAAATCAAAATCAGTAAACTTAACTCCTAATGCCATAAGATCATGTTGAATACTTTGAAATCTAAAATACATGTCTACTATAGTTTCATTTTGTTTCATTTTAAAAGATAAGAATTGGTTTTTCAAAATTGAAATTTTAGTTTGTTTGACCTTTGTTGTACCTTCGTGTGTAATTTGTAAGGTAGGCCAAATATCAAAGGCAGTGGTGCATAGCATTACACGTGAAAATTCATTTTTGTCTAAAGAACAAAATAAAACATTCATAGATTTAGCATTGTTTGATGCTAAGGTTTTTTGTGCATCGGTCCAAGTGTTCATAGCAGTAGTGGGTGCTTCATATTTATCTTGAGTGGCTGACCAAATTTCTAGACCGTTAGCTTCCATAAAAATTCTCATACGTGTTGACCAATATGCATAGTTAGAGCCATTAAAAAGTGGGGGTCGTGCTATGGATTGTCCTTCTTGAAAAATACTTGCCATATTTAAAAAGATTCAAAAACGTGTTACTGTTCTTTGATCAAATCTTGCTCCGATACCAATTGAAAGTCTATATGGGTGGATCGTATGATATATATGTGCAAGTATAAGTAATCAATACTGAAACTAGATAGATAATAGTAGTAAAGTAAATTAAACTAATCACACCAGGATTTTATACTGGTTCGGACCTCCCGTCCTACGTCCAGTCCCGAAGCTCCTCTTCGGAATTTCCTTTCACTAACTAACCCTCACTTGACCCGGAGGAACAGGTTTACAATAGCAGAGTTTCTTTGTCAAAGATGTGTTCTTATAACACTGATGTTGACTGTTGAATACAAGTGCTTCCAATATATTTATCTAGAAAGTGTTGAATGCGTAATTCAGAATATATGGAAGTGTAAGTAGTTGATTGCTTTAAGAACAGATGTAAGTCAGAGTATAGAAAACAATAGCATAAGTAAGTATATTACTTATTTTCTTTGCATTGCTGATGCTATTTATACTGATGAAGGGTTATCTTGTATAGTTGTATCCTTTGTAATCTCCCTAAAGTCACTTCTGATGATGATGAAGAGTTGCGGTAAGAAGAAGCAGACATGTCCCTTCGAGTGTGACAGTTGGAGTTTGAAAATGCTCTGTCGAATTCAAAATCAGACGTCTGAGAGCATGTTTCAGATGTCTGCCCTTCATATATATTTTTGTGTATGGTTGTTTTTCAGACGTCTGATTTTAATACCAGACGTCTGATTCCTTCTGAAATATAGAACCAGAGAATATCATCAGACGTCTGGTATTTTTATCAGACGTCTGTTTTATACTGATTTGCAATACAGAGGAATAATCCAGATGTCTGATAAGTGCACCCAGACGTCTGAAAGTGTGTATTCTTGCTTTCTTTGTGTCTGTGCATTTCCATTTCAACTTCTATTGATTTGTTTGCCTTTTGATTCTTGTTTCTATCTCTTTGGTGATGCTACTTCATCAACTACCTATAAATATAGATATATACATACATACAATTTCCATTATATAGTTGTTATCATCGAAACCGTAGAATAGATTTCCTCACAAAATATTATAACTAAAACCGATGAAGTAAAAAAAGGTAAGGCAAACATTTAATTTGAATTAAACAAGGAAATAATAAAAGGTACAACAATACTAAAATCATAAAACCAACAAAAAATCAAAAGAAACCATTAAAAAAATTATCAACATCAACTAACTCTTTACTATTAACAATGAACAAGTCTACTTTTAGATAACCTAATATACTCAAATCATCACAGGTAAATCAAGTCGAGATCAATACAATATCATAGGCAAAGTATATACGAATATATAGGAGATCGATTCCTATATAAACACCCAATTCATCATAGGAAAATCAAGTCGAGATTAATACAAAATTGAAAGGAGGTAGATTTCATACCATACATCAATGGAAGAATACTCGACAAATTGAATAAACCTTAATTACAAGCATCTTTAGTTCAATGTTGTTGACTGAAGAATACTCGACAAAATTATTGAAGAATACTAGACAAATTGAATGAACCCTAATTACAAGCGGCTTCAATTGGATTCCACGAGTTTAGGTTTTGAGAGAGAGTATTGGGATGTCTGTTTTTTTGATAACGGGGAAAGTAATCAAAGGAAATAAGGAGGTCATGAATAAACTACAGGAACACCATTTTTTTCCTTTTATAAACGAAAGAAATAGGGATGGAAATACGTGAAGGAACACAGCCACGAAGTAAATTAGGAAACATTGAGAGGGAAACCAAAATTTCGATAAGGAGGCAAAACAATTTTTTGATAATTTCAATCAAATAATAGATTAATGTTATCTGAAAGAAAATTTTGTCTAATTGCTGTTGTTTCATACAACAGATGATTTTTCCATGTGTTATAGGAAAAATTAGGATAACGAAGAATCTACCTTATGTTGTGTGATCACTTTTATCTTATTCACTTTGTGGATAATGTATGTTAAATTTAATGCGGGATTTTAGGTTATTTAAAGAAAAAAATATGATTCTTTCACTATATGCATATATGTATATGTACATAAATTTATAGATATGTGTATGCATAAGTATATGCATACATACATACATACATGTTATTAGCCAAAAAAATTGGTCTAACAACTTAAGTAATAGTTTTCGAAGAGATAATAATCCTAGATGGTGGGATTATATCTATGAATATCAAATCAGTCAATCAAGTAAAAAATAGTAACAAAATAGTAGTTAAGAAGAAGGTATAACACAATTCTTATATTAGTTCGGTAAATCTTTGGCCTACCTCCATTTTATCAACATTTTATTATTTGATTCTCACCACATTTACCAATATTATAAGAATGACTTGGGATTCAATCTTAAGGATAAAAATTGGCAAAGTTCCTCCTAGGTTAGAATAGGCAAAGTGCCAATCCTCTTTTCATTGGAGACAACATCGTGTTTATAGCTATAGTGGACTATTTTAGGCCTTGGATTCACTACATCACGATAGAATCACTCAATCAATCAGATCCACCATAATAGAAAGAGATTTGGTAAAAAGTGGAGTAAATCTTTGGTCTTGATGGATTGATATCGATCCATCCATATGGATCGATACCGATCCATTCCCTTAGCCGCTTTCCTTATCCTAAAAGTCATGAGCATTTGTTGTTCTTGAGTTTGGAGGAAGGGGGCAAAACTGCCTTTGTGATGGATCATTCCATCCATTGATCGAGGTAATGACCAGTATATTCCATATCGGAGGATCAAAAGATATTATTTGTAGAATTCATATTGGGTTGTATGGCTCGATAACTTTGAAAAATGCTGAGTATTGACATTTTCGACCCTTGGTAATTTTATTGGATGATTTTGACCCTAAAAAGTTGTTAGGCCTATAACTTTTGACATGAGCCGAATTAGGGATCGAGACTACTTCCATTGAAAAATATAATGATTTCTCTTTCCGTAGAGTTGTTATAATTGATTTTGGAGGTTACTATTTGGAAGAAATGGACAGTTGAAGATTAGACGGTTAAGTGGGTAATAAGAGGGATTTAGGTAAGGCCCAAAAGCCCGTTTCAAAATCCGAGCCAAAACGAATATACCATACTTCGATTAGTTTAAACACGTAAATAATGGGTAATTAGCAAGGGGGACCGGAGATCTACTATTTTGACACCTTGGAATTCATGAAGTTTGATGTTCTACCTCAAATTTGCTTTGGGATTCGTTTTTTTGATACTAGGTGAGAGATTTTATACATCTCACTATCCTATGCATGTCCATGTAGCCAAATGATGTGTTTATGTTGTTTTTAAACGTTAAAACGTTCTAAAACTTAAATCTAACCCAAGTAACATATTTTAAACGATTTTAAGAAGATAAATGTGTATTTGATTCGTTCTTAACCATACTGTAAAAAAGCTCATCATTTGGTGCATAGTTAGATATTAAACATAATATATGATTGAATGGTGATGCGATTGCTTATATGAGATGTATGGTTATAAGCTTATTTTTTGTGTTTTAAACTCGTTTTAGTGTAGTTCGAGAGTGGTCGTCATTTGAGTGATTCGGTGAGCAAATTTTCTCCAAATGTGAAGCGACCTGAGCATGTTGTTCTTGAAGGTATGGAGAGCTTACAAAACAAGTCGTAGGAGATTTGGAGGTGTGTTGAATAGAGAAACTAATGTTTGCATTGAAGTGTGAATCAAGTCGGTAGCGATGGCTTGAACAACTAAGAGGTGACTGACTTCGTGAATTTTGGATATTTACATCGAGTACTTCGAGATTTAGATGGTAAAGCTTCGGGCTAAGGGAATGTCACCAAGAGATTTAGAAATGTGGAATTTTTGGCTAAATAATGCACTCGGTACTGACATGTTTTACTTTGATAAATTTAAGGCACTGCTTCAGGAAGATAAAGAGGAGGCTGTGGGCTATAGAGTTGAGTGGACTTATCCATTTTTTGGCTGAGCAAACATGTCGACATCGACATGATTGGTGTTTGGCTAATCATGGCCAAACTTAGCACACACGAAGAGGACTCCTTGGAGAGCATGGGGTAGGTGTTTGGTCGTTCTTCGATGCTCGATTATGACATAAGGCACGATGAAGAAATGAGTTCGATGGAGAAACGATAAGGCGATGCTTTGATGAGATTATTTTGAAACTTTGACGAGAGCACTCTATGACATTAAGAGATGTCTAGCGGTGCTCAAGACCTGAAAAATCGACAAAGTAAGCCATTAGACCAAGTACTTCGCGAGAGAAGTAATTATAGCATAAGGGTTTACCGAACGAGTAAGAGCTGAATAAACACCGAAGGAGGGGATGAGTGGCGGTTTTATTATCGGTATGTATGTTATATTAGGTGCTCATGTTAGGCAGGGTAGTTTGAGTATACCCTGTAGTGATTTGAGTAAAACCCTGAGTTGGATTCATGAGTCGGACATCCATACCCCTAGCCACCTACGTGGGGATGAGTTTCGAGTATCGAGTATTGAGCACCTACAACATTAAGTAGTCGCATACCATTGAGTTGATTAATATGAGTTACTGAAGAGCATCCAAGAGTATGATGGTTTCTCTGATTGCCTTGATTGATTTGATTCCTATGTTGACCTTGTTTGGCATGCGATTGAGTTGGATGTTGTCTTATGAGATAGATATTATCAAGAAGATACCCTAACACCTTATTTGTATCCTGAGTACTAGTACATTTTCTGATGTTAGTTCAGCATATATTTGAGTTATGTGTTAACTTATTAGAAGTAGGGACATGTAAGATATGACTTTTCATACTTAGTGTCTATGTTTTACGATATTGATTCTCATAGTATTTTAAGATTGTTTATCGCTCACAACAAATTACTGTCTGATTCGAGGTTTTATGTTTTGTATCTTATTATCTTGAGTACTCTTAAATAAGTGAACTAAATTGCAAGTGTGGCAACTATAACTCATATTCTCGTATCAATTTTTGAGAAAAACATTTGTAAACTTTCAAAAGAAAAACCATAAAAAACTTTAAACTTCAGCCCCACCAGTACTCCTAAACTCAGACAAAGCTTGATTAACTACATCTACTGTAGTAGCATTAACAACTCAAAAAAACAAAGAAATAATCCATTTCGTCTTACATTGAAGACACATTTTTGTTAATTTTTTTCTTCAAATTATTCTTTAATGATAGGAATAAGAACCATGTGCTGAATTTGGAAAAAAACTTGAGTGACAACAAGCAAAAGACTAAGATATCGATCAGATACAAATGTGAAGTAACGACCATCGTTATATAACATTTCCCTAAGCATTGTTAAAACCAATATCAGTTAAGTTTATCTCCACTAGATATAATGCCAACAGCAAGTGGGAAAAAGCCTAAAATAAAGGAAAATACAAATGTTACATCCATAAAGTAAAAAATGTTGGAGAAAATGTACAACTTGCAATAGTATAGGAATGTCAAATAGTTGACACACAAATATTTGACATAGTGAAGTTTTTGAAACTATCAAAAATATAAAGCATACCAAAAAAGTATTCCACCCAAATAAATTAACAATCATATGATCAATTTCATGGCTAAAAAACATATTCAAATAAAATAAAAAATTAAATTGACAAAATGAATAAACTGCAACAACAAACTTTGTTAAATATTTGCCAACCAAACATGGAAAATATTTGACAAAATGAAATATTGAACAATAATATTATTAATTTAAGTATTACACCTTGATTACATTCTTAGCAGTAACATACATAATACAACATTGTCCTCCATCTCTTATAAAAGGTCCATCAAGAAAAATCAATGGACGACAATAATCAAAACCATATTTGCATGCTTCAAAGCCAATAAAACCCTCTCAAATTCATGGCTAACAGGATCACCTTGAAGTTCCATAGTATTACCGGGATTACAAACAACCACAACTTCACAAAAACACCAATTGATAATACGAAAGAAAATCATTTCCATGTATTTTTCAAGTTCCAATCTTTTTCCCTGTATGGAAAGTAGTAATTTAACACAGTATCGTACTCAGTTTGAAATAAATGAACAACATTTTTCATTCTTATTAAAAGATTTGAGCAAATAAAATTGATAACCAACTTGTGACGACCCGGAAATTTTTAACATTTGAAATGGAATATTTAATTGATTTTGAATATTTGGAGGTTAGTTTAACTGGAATTTCAAAATTAAGTATGAATTTGGAGATTAAATTATTGAATTTAATTTATTGAAATTGGGTAAAAATTTGTATCTTCAATTTTAAGTTGATTGAAAATATTTTTAAAGGCTTAGAAAATTTATATTGATAATACTGAAGATAATGGAAGCTTCAGAATTGAATTTGAAAGTGATTTGTTCAGTTTTGAATTTATATCGTTTAAATCGATATTTAAAAATAGCCTTCCGAGGCACAGTTTCGGAATTCGACGGAACTAGTTCCATTGGATCCGTAATATTGTATTATTATCGTATTTCAATTTTCATAGCAATCGGAATTGTCGTTTAACTCTGGCAGCTCAAAACGCATAGAAACTATTTTAATCGATTTAATTTAAAATTGATCGTTTACTTCCGTAACTTGCGCATATGATCGAATTAGCCTCTGAAATATGTTTCATTGTGTTCAAAATGCGGATAAAACCTTATAAACGTCTGGCGGCATACGTCAATAGGGGTTCGGAATTTTGAGATATGTTAAACGAGATATTTTGGAATTAAATAATACTATAAATTCCAAAGTCAAAGCCCTACCTTATGCAACACGCCATTCCATCCCAGTTATAGCCGCGTATCCCTTCCCCTTATCTCCTTGAATCTGAAAGAAAAAAATCGAGCAGTTCAAGATCAAGTTCAAATCAAATAAAAAATATGGCCGACCCTTTCCAATTTGAAATTCACGAATTCATTAGAGAAAGCCCTAAATCCTTTCAAGATTTCTGGGACCAAAATCGCATCCAAATATTAAAAAAAATGATAACTACGTCAGGGTGTTTCGAATTTGATGAAGTAGGAAAATGCTCGAAATCAAAGTCGTGCTCGTATGGGGTAGTACGGCGGCGTCAGGGCGCTTACGTGCAAGTGATCGACCATGGCAGGTCTCGATAGCAGCACGCGCGAACCAAGGTTCAAGCGGCGATGTTCGAGGGCTCGTGTGCGAAGGGGTAGTATGAGCAAGACCAGTGGCGATAATGGTGGTTCGCTGCCTGTGCGTCGCGTATCGATTTATGGACCGGTGAAGTTTTTAAGGGTGGCGATGCGCTCATGTGGAAGTCGAGCGATCTGGAGCTCAAAGTAGTGTATCATCGCGATGTGAGTCTCGAGGTCGAGGTGGGATCAATGCAGTGGGGTTCGCATTGGGGTGCGGCGATGGCTTTGATCAAAAGAGGATGGAGGCTGGAATTTCGATTTACTGTAAGTTAAATGTCAGAATTTTAAATTAATTTAATAACGTATATATAAATATATAACATATATATATATATAGGTTTTTTATCTGCAGTAAGATAAAATGTGAATTATTTTCCAGTTTAAATTTTTTATGTATATACACTTACATATCTATTTTTAAACAGTAAACAGAAATTGTTCTAGTTTTTTTGAAGAAAAAATATATATGAGGTTATATACTGCTTGTTGAAATTAGGTTGAACTGGGATTGAAAATGAAGTTATATATATATATATATATATATATTTCCAATAAAATTACTGTTTCAGGAATTTTAATTATTAAGTAGTTTATATAAAATCAGAATCGGTTATAATTAAATCTATTAAAGAAAGATGGGTTTAAAAAATTAATTATTAGTTTAAATCAAATAAATATATAAAATGGAAATTTATTATTCGATTATTTTGAATATTAATCAGCTGTATAAAATTATTTATACAAGGTCAAAAGATCGTGAAAAACAAACTGGAATGGAAAATGGATTGCATGCAAAGCAAATGTGAGATCTTTTCACTCAACCAAATATTGTTTTGATTTAAATTTTGAATAGTTAGATTTAAAATTGATTGACTGTGTGCTTGGATGATTGATTTATAATAATTATTCACTGGATGATATTATATATATAGTAGTATATAGTATATAATGGTGTTGTAGATTTCCCGCATTATATAGTGGATGAGACCCTATACGCCGCATAATAGCGGATGATACTTTATAAATCCCATATACCGCGATATTCCACCTCGAAGTGGAATTGGTATTTAATTGTTACGCTAACATCCATAGATGCAGGGAAACAGGTTGGAGGGATCCAACTGGATTCCTCAAATATTTGAATTGGTTTCAATGTTGTGTGTTGATTATTTATAATCCGTGTGTGACTATTTGTGATTGAAACTGTTGAATGCTATAATTTAGCCGAATATATTTTTAGTATCATAAAATACCAGAAATAAATAAATTTTGATTTTTAAATTAAGTAGAAAATCTATAATGAAATCCTATGGAATAAATTCCAAGAAAATAGAAAAAGATTAGATAAAGGAATTTAATTTTAAAGGAAATAAATTTGTAAATCAAATTAAAAAAAAATTGATTTGATGTTTTAAAATAAATCTTTAGGAAATCAATTTGGAATTTGATTTGATGTTTAAAATAAAATTTGAAATCAAATTGGAAATTGATTTGGTGTTTGTTTACGATTCTTGAAATCGGTTTAAAAAATCATATATCAGTGGATATTTGGGAATTTAAATTCAAAATGGGGATAAAAGAAAGGGAAATTTGTTTTAAAATTAAATATCGTTTTATTTTTATTTTTAAGTTTAGAAAGGATTTTACTGATTTGGAACATAAATTTAAAGTAAATCCAGAAGGATTTATAAATGGATTTGAATGAACCATTTTAGAATGGAAGGTGTACTTTCCCTGAAAATCCGAGTATGTTTTCGATATAGTCTATAAATATGAAATTGAAGTTGTGAAGATGGTTTTAAGGAAAGATTATTTTGGAGAAATTATTTACTTAGGTTATTTTGAAAATCTTTATAGTAAAGATATAATTTAATTTATTATAGAAGTGCTTATTTAAAGTTTTAATTGATATTAGTTATAGGAAATGGATATTTATATAGTTATATCCTATCTACTAATTTTATTTTAAAATTAGTTTGGACTTGAATTTTTATATGAGATTTTAATATAATATCTTCATAACTAATGTTTTAGATAAAGTGTTTTAAAATAGTTTTTATTTTGAATGTTCCAAGTATATAAGTTTGGATAAGTAGTTTAAATTATTTCAAATCATTTGAACACGGTAGATTTTCAGTGGAAATAAATAATATCGGGAATCTTATTCCGCGAGTGAAAAGTGATTTGAAATTTGTTTTCAAATAGTTGAAGTGCTAAAATTTTATCTTGCGAAAATATTTTGAAAAGAAATAATTTGGGAAATTTATTTAAATCCGGCAAATCGTTGTGAATGTTGATTGATAGCTAAATAATCGACTATCAATATTTGACTTTAAATGACATTTGAATTTCGATGCGACCGGGGGTCGGATTCCAAGTGGATATCCAAAAACCACATCGAACCTTTGTGATTGTGATGGATCTTTTATTTAGAAGATCAAAGTGAAATTGTTGTGATTTGTTTGAAATCTGAATGTAATACTTATTTTTAAAAATAAGCGCTCATTATTCGGATTAGCCGGGAGAGGACCTTGTGTCATAAAACCCATTCCGAATAATGATACGACGAAATGGGATTGCAGTTGAAGATGGTGTTGAAGACCGGGTATTCTCGAAAACGAAAGAATTACATGTCGAATGTCTCTGCACCGAGTTGCTCCGGTATAGAGATTTGATCACCTTTTGTGATGAGGATTCCGGACGTGATTTATGAATATCCGGATTTGCAAGGGCTTCTTCTGAAGTGCCTTCGGTTCCGTTCGATCCCGGAACAGACTTGTATGGATATGTGTCTGGCATTACACTTTGAGATGTAAAGCTGATTTCTATCAAATACATTTCTGTTGGTGGCGGAGAATTAATTCTCTTAGTTTAACACCCTTCTCTGAGACGTACGAGCTCAAAGGTTATGTAGTTGATGGTTACTAGTGATACATTCTCAATTTGGTAACGTGGCATACGAAGTGCTGCTGATCATTTGTTGATCAAAGCATAGCTTTATGGACGAAACCTCATCGAGCCTCACAAACCGGTAATGGTCGAAACAGGAAAGTTGCGGCAAGGTTTCAGGGGTAGCTCCCTTAGGGTATGTCCATTCCTTTTGAAAAAGGATGGTGTCAGGTACGGAGCCCTGATATTTAACCTTTGTGGTTACTGCAAATACTTTTCTTTGTGGTTTTTGGTGTAGAGGATCCTCAAATAAAGGTCGCAAACGACCGGGGGTGGCATATCTTAGGTTTTACTTCCCGGAAAGAGGGTAACCGGCCTTGTGTTGGCAGAGAGCCGGGTAGGTTCTCGGGGCGTCCCTCCAAAGGCATACCCATGTGGCAGTAGGAAGTTCCTTAGCCTAACTATTTATTGGAAATCCAAAAAAACAGTACGAGCCCTTTACGATTGCAATTGTATAACCTGCCTCCTCAGGAGGTAGCTATAGTAGGCATAATATAATGGTACCTATGCTGGATAAGATTAATATTATACTTTCGAAATGTTTTCTACTCTATGCACTAATAATAATATTAAAAAGATTTTGCGTATCAATCATGTTTGACTATCATAAGGAGAAATCCCCCCCAAGTCTGCGATTACATTGTGTGTGTGCCGGGAGGCCTTATGGTAGTTTCATTTTCCAAAAAAGCATAGTGGATTTCTTTTTATTTTCTTTGTGAAAATAACTGTTTTTAAGATCACACCAGTCCCACGACTGACTTGGAGTTTATTGTTCCCTTTCTAAACTCTGGGTGCCCATAATTTTCCGTACGGACAGCCTAGAGTCAGGTTATCATTATTCAGGAGCGAAGTCTATCAAGAGATGCTGTGGAGATCAGGAGCAAGCCGGATGGCGAAGCATACCATTGGTATATGTTATATTCTTTTCCGCTGTTTGTTGTTGTAACACTCTGATAATGTAATGTGATGTAATGTAACAACTGATATAGTTCTTTGTTTTAAAGATATTCATTTATCTATTATATTTGCTCCGCTGTGATATATGAGATTCTGTTATTGTTTTCTTTTCTTCTTCTTCTACCTCTTTCTTCTTTAAACCCAAAGACTCGTACATTCGTTCCACTTTGGGCTGAATTGTTGTGGAATTTTAAGAGCTCAAAAGGGGTATGAATTTACAGGCCTTTACATTTGGTATCAGAGCATTTGGTTAAGCGACAACATTGGCTCTGTTGGGTGTTACTCATTAGAGATAGAGTCAGTAGTACTTTAGAATGAGTTTGAGTGTAATAATAGATATGAGTGTGTATTTGTTAGTGAATATAAATTTTTTTTATATTATGATGATTGGTTTGTTGAGTGGTATATGGATTCTGGTCGGTATAGTCTGTACAACTCTATCGATAGGAATCTCTAAACACTTGTACCGAACAATTTGCCATGATATTGTTTTAAAATAGGGTAAATGAAATAATTTTACCCAAATTATTTTCGTATATAAAAGGAATGATTTTCCATAAATTATTATATTATATGGTTGATTGTTTGATTAGGAAGTGATTAAGAAATTGAATTCATAACTTAAAGCTAATAAAATAAAAATCCAAATGAGATTTGTAAATGTAAATTGTAAATGAGATTTATAATTTGAAATAGAATTCCAGAGAAATATTTGGAAATATTCTTGAAAATATTTGAAATTCGGGAAGTTTGGAGATTAAATTCCTTTTGCGATTGGAAATAGTTTTCAAGAGTTTGGAAAAATGTTTTTGAAGGGATGAAAGCTCTAAACTCTTTTCGGTCCTTGGAAAATAATTTCGATGATGATCGCGACATCATCGGTGTTCATTTTCGGGTTTCCAAAAGAGGAATTGCTGCCAAATTGTTTTAAATGGAAGTTGTTTGGAAAATTTGGGTTGGTTTTGAAATTCAAAGGATAATTTGAATTGTTTTCAATAATGGTTTTGGAAAAGGTGGAAAGACTCTGGAATTTTATTAAAAATTGTTACGGAATAATAAGTTTGAAAACGTAGGAAATTTAGATTTAAACTGAAATTAACTTGAGTTATTTTGAATAAAGGTGAATTTGAGAAGTCTAATAGACTAAAATGATTGGAATAAAATTATTAAGATGGAAAAATAAAATTGTGAATGAATGAATAAATTTGCAATTGCAAGTGAATGAAAGTGAAATTGAATGTTGAAATTCATTTCGAATTTGTAAGCAAATAGAATTGAATTAGAATTGAATTTGATTTGTGATAAACCAAGTGAAGTATTGAAATGAAATTAGCAAGTGAAATTAATTGAAGAAATGACAAGTTAATATGGTTTGAAATGAATTGAATTCAATATTTATAAATGAAAGGTAAATTAAATTCATATGGAATTTGAAATCCAGTTTAAATATAAGTGGTTATAAACCAAAATGGTGAATTAAAATTGAATTGTGTTTGGGAATGAATAAAAGGATAAAACTGGAATCAAAACTGAATATCGAAAACCAATTTGAATTATGTGAAATAAAATGGAGTTGTAAAATCAGATCGAAGTGAACTAAAGATAATAAAGGTGAAATAAAGAAATGGTTTGAGATGAAATGAATTGGAATGAATTAGTAAATGAAACTAATTTAAATTAGTGATATGAATCAGTTGTGAATGAAAGATAGTTGATAAAATTCAATATTCAGAAGTTAGATTGAATCCAAATAGAATTGAAATTGTAAATTGAATTCAAATGAAAGTGAAAATGCAAGATAGAATGAAAATGGATATACAACTTCAACAGTAAAGTAAAAAATGGTATAAGAAGTAATTATTGAAATTTTGTAATGAAATGTGCAAAATGATATATGAATGTTGTAATTGAATATTATGGATATCAGGATATACATGTGTATTAAAGGAAATGGAATTGGGATTTTGATTTTCGAAGATAAAATTGAATTGCTCGACAAAAAGGTATGTATGTAAATTTCATTATGAAATTTGATGATCTTCTTGTCTAGCCACTTGGAGTTTTGTTTTCTTTTGGAATCTGAGGGTCTGTGGTGCCATTTTGTAGTCGTGCCGAGCTAGCAGCGCAAAGGAGATGCTGGAGAAATTTTTCGAAAATTTAGGGAGTTTGAAAAATTTTAAGAAATTTTGGATAATTTAAAATTTGAATTTAAAATTTAAACTTGAATTATTGAGAAAACAATGTTGATTGAAACTTATGGTTGATTTTGGAAAGTTAATTGAAGTGATAATGGATCTTAAATAAAAATATTTGTTTTGGTAAGATGATAAAACTATTTGGATTGGGAAAAAATAGTTAATGGGTTAAGGATCATTCTTCTTAACCAGTAATTTCAGGACAAAATTCTTTTAAGGGGGAAGGATGTGACGACCCGGAAATTTTCAACATTTGAAATGAAATATTTAATTGATTTTAAATATTTGAAGGTTAGTTTAACTGAATTTAAAAATTAACTATGAATTTGGAGATTAAATTATTGAATTTAATTTATTGAAATTAGGTAAAAATTTGTATCTTTAATTTTAAGTTGATTGAAAATATTTTTAAAGGCTTAGAAAATTTATATTGATAATACTGAAGACAATGGAAGCTTCAGAATTGAATTTGGAAGTGATTTGTTCAGTTTTGAATTTATATCGTTTAAATCGATATTTAAAAATAGCCTTTCGAGGCACAGTCTCGGAATTCGACGAAACCAGATCCATTGGATCCGTAATATTGTAATATTATCGGATTTCAATTTTCGTAGCAATCGGAGTTGTCGTTTAACTCTGGCAGATCAAAACGCATATGAACTATTTTAATCGATTTAATTTAAAATTGATCATTTACTTCCGTAACTTGCGCATATGATCGAATTAGTCTCCGAAACACGTTCCGTTGTGTTCGGAATGCGGATAAAACCTTATAAACGCCTGGCGGCATACCTCAATAGGGGTTCGGAATTTTGAGATATGTTAAACGAAATATTTTAGAATTAAATAGTATATAAATTCCTAAGTCAAAGCCCTACCATATGTAACACGCCATTCCATCCCAGTTATAGCCGCGTGTCCCTTCCCATTATCTCCTTGAATCCGAAAGAAAAAAAATTGAGCAGTTTAAGATCAAGTTCAAATCAAATAAAAAAAATGGCCGACCCTTTCCAATTTGAAATTCACGAATTCATAGAGAAAGCCCTAAATCCTTTCAAGATTTCTGGGACCAAAATCGCATGCAAATAAAAAAAATGATAACTTCGTCAGGGTGTTTCAAATTCGATGAAGTAGGTAAATGCTCGAAATCAAAGTCACGCTCGTATGGGGATAGTACGGCGGCGACAGGGCGCTTGCGTGCAAGTGAGCGACCATGGAAGGTCTCGATAGCAGCACACGCGAACCAAGCTTCAAGCGGCGATGTTCGAGGGCTCATGTGTGAACGGGTAGTTCGAGCAAGACCAATTGCGATAATGGTGGTTCGTCGCCTGTGCGTCGCGTATCGATTTATGGACCAGTGAAGTTTTTATTGGTGGCGATGCGCTCATGTGGAAGGTCGAGCGATCTAGAGCTCAAAGCAGTGTATCATCGAGATGTGAGTCTCGAGCTCGAGGTGGGATCGATGCAGTGGGGGTCGCATTGGGGTGCGGCGATGGCTTTGATCAAAAGAGGATGGAGGTTGGAATTTCAATTTACTGTAAGTTAAATGTCGGATTTTTTAATTAATTTAATAACGTATATATAAATATATAACATATATATATATAGATAGGTTTTTTTTATCTGCAGTAAGATAAAATGTGAATTATTTTCCAGTTTAAATTTTTTATGTATATACACTTATATATCTATTTTTAAACAGTGAACAGAAATTGTTCTAGTTTTTTTGAAAAAAAATATATGAGGTTGTATACTGCTTATTGAAATTAGGTTGAACTGGGATTGAAAATGAAGTTATATATATATTTCCAATAAACTTACTGTTTCAGTAATTTTAATTATTTAAGTAGTTTATATAAAATCACAATTGATTATAATTTAATTTGTCAAAGGAAGATGGGTTTAAAAATTTAATTATTAGTTTAAATCAAACAAATATATTACATGGAAATTTATTATTCGATTATTTCAAATATTAATCAACTGTATAAAATTATTTATACAAGTTCGAAAGATCAGGAAAAACAAACTGGAATGGAAAATGGATTGCATGCAAAGCAAAGGTGAGATCTTCTCACTCAATCAAATATTGTTTTGATTTAAATTTTTAATAGTTAGATTTAAAATTGATTGACAGTGTGCTTAGATGATTGATTTATAATAATTATTCACTGGATGATATTATATATATAGTAGTATATAGTATATATTGGAGTTGTTGATTTCCCGCATTATATAGCGGATGAGATCCTATGCGCCGCATAATAGCGGATGATACTTTATAAATCCCATATACCGCGATATTCCACCTCGAAGTGGAATTGTTATTTAATTGTTATGCTAACATCTATGGATGTAGAGAAACAGGTTGGAGGGATCCAACTGGATTCCTTAAATATTTGAATTGGTTTCAATGTTGTGTGTTGATTATTTATAATCTGTGTGTGACTATTTGTGATTGAAACTGTTGAAGCTATAATTTAGCCCAATATATTTTTGGTATCGTAAGATACCAGAAATAAATAAATTTTGATTTTTAAATTAAGTAGAAAATCTATAGTGAAATCCTATTGAATAAATTCCAAGAAAATAGGAAAAGATTAGATAAAGGAATTTATTTTTAAAGGCAATAAATTTGTAGATCAAATTAAAAAAAATTGATTTGGTGTTTTAAAATAAATCTTTGGGAAATCAATTTGGAATTTGATTTGGTGTTTAAAATAGAATTTGAAATTAAATTGGAAATTGATTTGGTGTTTGTATACGATTCTTGAAATCGATTTAAAAAAATCATATACCAGTGGTTATTTGGGAATTTAAATTCACAATGGGGATTTTATAAAAGAAAGGGAAATTTGTTTTAAAAATAAATATCCTTTTTTTAAGTGTAGAAAGGATTTTAGGGATTTGGAACATAAATTTAAAGTAAATCCAGAAGGATTTATAAATGGATTTGAATGAACCATTTTAGAATGGAAGGTGTACTTTCCCTGGAAAGCCGAGTATGTTTTCGATATAGTCTATAAATATGAAATTGAAGTTGTGAAGATGGTTTTAAGGAAAGATTATTTTGGAGAAATTATTTACTTAGCTTGTTTTGAAAATCTTTAAAGTAAAGATATATTTTAATTTATTATAGAAGTGCTTATTTAAAGTTTTAATTGATATTTGTTTTAGGAAATGGATATTTAAATATTTATATCCTGTCTACTAATTTTATTTTAAAATTAGTTTGGACTTGAATTTTTATATGAGATTTTAATATAATATCTTCATAACTAATGTTTTAGATAAAGTGTTTTAAAATAGTTTTTATTCTAAATGTTCCAAGTATATAAGTTTGGATAAGTAATTTAAATTATTTCAAAGCATTTGAACTCGGCAGATTTTCAGTGGAAATAAATAATATCGGGAATCTAATTTCGCAAGTAAAAAGTGATTTGAAATTTGTTTTCAAATAGTTGAAGTGCTAAAAATTTATCTTGCGAAAATATTTTGAAAATAAATAATTTGGGAAATTTATTTAAATCCGACCAATTGTTGTGAATGTTGATTGATAGTTAAATAATCAACTATCAATATTTGCCTTTAAACGACATTTGAATTTCGATGCGACCGGAGGTCGGATTCCAAGTGGATATTCGAAAACCACATCGAACCTTTGTGATTGTGATGAATCTTTTATTTAGAAGATCAAAGTGAAGTTGTTGTGATTTGTTTGAAATCTGAATGTAACACTTATTTTTAAAAATAAGCGCTCATTATTTGGATTAGCTGAGAGAGGAACTTGTGTCATAAAATCTATTCCGAATAATGATATGACAAAATGGGATTGCATTTGAAGATGGTGTTGATCACCCTTTGTGATGGGGATTCCGGACGTGATTTGTGAATATCCGGATTTGCAAGGGCTTCTTCTGAAGTGCCTTCCTGCTCGATCCCGAAACGGACTTGTATGGATGTGTATCTGACGTTACACTTTGAGATGTAAAGCTGATTTCTATCAAATACATTTCTGTTGGCGGCGGAGAATTTATTCTCTTAGCTTAACACCCTTCTCTAAGACGTACGAGCTCAGAGGTTATGCAGTTGATGGTTACTAGTGATACATTCCCAATTTGGTAATGTGACATACGAAGTGTTGCTGATCATTTGTTGATCAAAGCATGACTTTTTGGAAAAGCATAGCTTTGTGGGCGAAACCTCTTCGAGCCTCACAAACCGGTAATGGTCGAAACAGGAAAGATGCGGCAAGGTTTCAGGGGTAGCTACCCTAGGGCATGTCCATTCTTTTTGGAAAAGGGTGGTGTCGGGTATGGAGCCTTGATATTTAACCTTTATGGTTACTGCAAATACTTTTCTTTTTGGTTGTTGGTGTAGAGGATCCTCGAATAAAGGTCTCAAAGGACCGGGGGTGGCATATCTTAGGTTTTACTTCATGGAAAGGGGGTAACCGACCTTGTGTTGGCAGAGAGTCGGGTAGGTTCTCGGGGCGTCCCTCCAGAGGCCTACCCATGTGGCAGTAGGAAGTTCCTTAGCCTGACCATTTGTTGGAAATCCAAAGAAAAAATACAAGTTATTTACGATTGCAATTGTATAACCCGCCTCCTCGGGATGTTGCTATAGCAGGCATAATATAATGGTACATATGCTGGCTAAGACTAATATTATACTTTCGAAATGTTTTCTGCACTATGCACTAATAATAATATTAAAAGGATTTTGCGTATCAAGCATGTTTGACTATCATAAGGAGAAATCTCCCCCAAGTCTGCGATTGCATTGTGTGTGCCGGAAGGCCTTATGGTAGTTTCATTTTCCAAAAACGCATAGCGGATTTCTTTTTATTTTCTTTGTGAAAATAACTGTTTTTAAGATCTCACACCAGTCCCATGACCGACTTGGAGTTTATTTGAGACGATCCGGAATTTTTAAGCATTTGAAATTGGAATATTTAATTGATTTTAAATATTTAAAAGTTAATTTTTAACTAGAATTCCAAATATCATTATTTATTTGATAATTAAATTATTGAATTAAATAATTTAAAGTTGGGTGAAATGTTGAATCTAGAGTTTAAGGCCTGTTAAAAATAATTTGAAGGCTTGTAAAATTTATATTGATAACACTGAAGATAATAGAAGTATTAAAATTGAATTTACCACTGATTTGTTCAGTTTTAAAAATATATCGTTTAAATTGAATTTAAAATTAGCCATCCAAGGTGCACTCTCGGATCAATGAAACCAGTTCCATTGAATCTATAATAGTGTATTATTATCGGATTTCAATTCTCATAGTGTTTGGAGTTGTTGTGTGAGCGTATGATAGATAAACGCGTTGAAATCTATATCGAAATTTAATATAATAACTGGATCCAAAAAGCTGTCTTCTCCATACAATCGAATTAGGACTTGTAACCTTTTCCAATGCGTCCGGAATAGACGTATAACGTTATAAATGCCTGGCGGCACGCCTCGATAGGAGGTCAAGTTTTTAAGTTGCATTTATCGGAACGGTTTGAATTTGAATTTAAATTGAATATTTACACTAGTCACCTGCAATTCAAATTATCTCACATCGGAACTTTTTCAAATCACCTCAGAGGTCAATCTCCATCAGTTGACCTAGAAGCGTGCTTGAAACGCTTGCTCCCTTTCAGTCCAATATTATCCCTTCTCTTCAGTTAAATCGCGCATCTTCCCTCAAAGATTGATAGCCGATAAAATAAAAAGAGAACATAAATATATAATGGCCGAAGCCTTCTCGTTCTATCAATACCTCTCCCTCCTTCCTTTCTAACTCTTTCTCTAATCGAAGTTACAAGGCCGAGCGTCGAGAATCACTTGAGTCAATGAATCGAATTCATTCGAAAGCAGGGTTTCGCGATCGAAGGAGGTCGCAATTAAATCGCGTCGAGCTTCACGAGGTCAGAGCGTAGGAGGGTTCGTCGACGACATTGAAGAGGTTGAAGTATCTATATAAAGTTAGTCTAAAATTTAATTTTTAGATAAATTAAAATTTAGTTTAATTTAGATAAATAAATTGAAATTTATGTTCTAATTCATTTAGAATATTAATAAACTATAAATGGTCATACAAGGTTGAGAAATCGTGGACTCAAATCGAGAATGAAGTGGATGTGCAAATTTAAGAGGCAAAGGTGAGTAAATCTCACTCATCTGGTATAATTTAAATTCAAAAGATTAAATTTAAATAATTGGTTGAATGGTTGAATTGATTTGATGTGCTATATTATAGTATATAATATATATTGGAATGATTGATTTCCCGCATTATATAACGGATGAGACCCTATGCGCCGCATAATAGCGGATGATATTTTATTTAAATCCTATATACCACGATATTCCGCCTCGAAGTGGAATTAGTATTTTATGTTGTGCTAATGTCTGTGGATACAGGGAAACAGGTTGGAGGGATCCAACTGGATTCCTCAACATTTATTTAGATTATTTAATATTCTCTGTTATGATTATTTGGATATTCTGTGATGAAGTATATTGGAATATGGAATGCTATAGTTTGCTTGAATATTTCGGTACTCTGAATTATCTAAATATATAGAATTGGATTTTGAAAGGAAAATAAAGGGTGAGTTTTTAAGTAAAATAATTATAGAAAATTTGATTAAATTTAAGAATAAATTGGAAAAGAAATAAAGTGATTTTAAAATTCTAATAAATAAATGTCGAATATGGAAAGGGGATTTTGAATAAACGGAGAAATAATGAAAACATTAGGTGACATTATTTAAAGGAATAAATAATTTATTTTAAAAATCCAAGTTTTAAAATTTATTGAAATAGATAAAGATGGAATTTATTTCAAAATGGGGTAAATTGGAAATCAATTTGGAAATTGACTTAAGTGTTTGAAATTGAAAATTTAAAGGAGAATGTGACTATTGAATTTATAAACTGAGTTTATAAAAGAAAAGTAATATATCAGTGGATATTTGGAAGAATAAATTCACGATGGGAATTTATTAAAGGAATGGGAAGATTTGTTTAAAAATAAATATTGGTTTATTTTTAAAGAATGTGAAGAGAAGTATATTTCCTTGGATAGCCAAGTACGTTTTCAAAGTAATTTTTTTTTATATAAGTTAAAAGTTTAATGATTTTTTAAAAAGCATGTTTTGAGAAAATTTATTATTGCTAAATGTTTAAATTTTAAAGTAAATATTCTTCAAATCTATTATCGTAATAATTATTCAAAGGTGACTTAGCATTATGTTTTAAAGGGGAAAGTCTAGTTTTATATTTTATAAAGTAACCTTATTTTAATTATTACCAAAGTATTATTTTTAATTAAGTATTAAAGTAGTTTTTTTTCTAAATTTAAACTTTAAAGCATATTTTACAATAAAGTGTTTTTTAAATTATTTTAAAAATTAAAAGTTTTGTGCTTGGTGATTTCAGTGGAAATAGAAAATATTTGGGAAATTTATTCTGTAAAAGGAAGGTAGTTAGAAACTGTTTTCAAAAGAGTTTGAAAATTGGAAATATATCTTGCGAAGATATTTTGAGATAAATAAATAATTTGGGAAATTATTTATTGTTGATGGTTGTTGTGAATACTAAATTGATAGTTAAATCACCGACTACCAATATTGGCCAATGCGCTGATCATTTCGAAGAGATCGGGATCGGGATTAATTTCTCGAAAACCACTTCGATCTGGTTTGTACGTTTTCGTGGGAAAAACGAATTCGGAGTCGAAGATGGAGCAATGAAGTGCAAGGGCTAGTCTCTACTAATCCTAAGGATATTTCCAAAATGGATGTAGTAGGAATAGTGCCTTCGGTTCCGTCCGAACCCGGGACGGACTTGTATGGATGAATGCTTTCGGAACAATCGTTAGGTGGATGATGGGCATTCTAAGGGATATGTTCTAAAAAGTTAACGCTTAGCTTCAAGCCTCATCAACCGGGAATGACTGAAAATCAGGGGTTATGCAGCAAGGCTTGGTGGGAAGCACCCATTTCCGGGTAAGGTCGTCCCTGTCTAGATGTCCCTTTTTATTTCGGCTTAGTGGTGCAGTTGCTGATCCCAACCGCGGGGTGATCTTACTCAGGATTATCCAGTAAGGGATAGTCCGGGTCTTGTGTTGCAGAGGGTCGGGAGTGATCCTCGGTACAGTGATCTAGGCCACGTACCATGATAGGTGGTACACCAGTGCCTAGTCATTAGTTGGAAATCCATTCTCCCTACGTGCCTTTTACGAGTCTTGTTTTTATTATCCACTTTGTGGCTAGTGGCTGGAATTTAATAATGTAACAATTTCGGCTATTTGAATAAGTATTTATATATATACCCTATTATAATATCAGAGGATTTTATAAGAAATGTTTTAGCTATCGTAAGGTAAAAACCTGACATGTTTATTGGTGGCGTGGTCTTACGAGATGCTTTTGTTTTCAAAGGATTTTTGAAACTTTAATAATCAATTTGAGTATGATTTCTCACGCTGGTATTCCAGACTGACTCGGGTGTTATTTAACTGTAATGCTCGGGTCAGACCGAGTATTATAGGATACAGGAAAGGAACGATGCTGTAGAGCTCAGGAGACGAGCTGGATGGCGATGCGTACTTCCGTATTCGTTTAAAATATTCCGCTGTGTATTCAGATTGTGTGGACGGGTTATGGTTACTGTCCAGTTGTATGTGATTGATGTATACTCTGATGATGTAGTATATAAACAGATGTATTTGTTTTGTATAAAGATTATTGAATATCCATTATATTTTATTCCGCTGCAATGGTTTGATTCTGATGTTGTTTTTCTACTTTCTTCTTCTACCTCTTCTTCTTTAACCCAAATGGTTCGTATTTCTGTTCAGCTTGAGTTGGTTAATGTAGAATAGTGTTGACTCAAGGGGTACGGATTTGCGGGTCGTTACACTTGGTATCAGAGCTTTGGTTGGTGATAACCTTGGCTCTGGTGGTAATTACTCATAGAATAGAGTCCATAGTACTCTAGAATGAGTTTGAGAGTATTAATAGATATGAGCGCGTATTTGTTAATGAATATAAAATTGTTTTATATTATGTTGACTTATCTGTTGAGTGTTTATGGATTCTGGTCGATGGGTGGGACGCCATGTTATCGATAGGGATTTCTAAACTCTTAAACAAGATAAACCGACACAGTATTGTTTTAAATAGGATAAATGAAATAATTTTACCCAAAATCATTTTTGTATATAAAAGAAATGATTTTCCTTAAATTATTATGTGTATATATGGTTGCTTGGTTGTTAGAAGATGACATTAAATTATTATCATTGTTAAGTGAAAGTTGAATTAAGGGTTAAATTTTTAACCAAAGGTTAAGGAATAAATTCATTAACAAAATGAGATTTATAAATGTGAATTATAAATGTGATCTATAATTGAAGATGAAATAAATTTCCTGAGGAATATTTGGAAATAAATCGTGATGAAAGTTCCAGAGTAATGTTTTGGATGGATTTCGACTTTGGAATTTTGGAATTTTTTTTGAATCGGATTTGAAATCTAGTGAGATTTGAAATTAAGAATATTTGAAATGTTTTAAAAGAGATAAAAGCATTGAACTCTTTTGGTCGCTGGAAAATAACTTCGGTGATGACTGCAGCATCATCGATGTTCATTTTCGAGTTTCCAAGAGAGAAATTGCTACCAATTTATTTTAAACTGGAATTGTTTGCAAAAGATAAATTTGATTTTAGAAATGCAAGGAATTTTGGATATAGGTGATTTCAAAGGGAATTTTGAAATGTTAAAAGACTGTTTAAACTCTGGAACCTTAACTAAGAATGTTTATGACATATAATAAGTTTGATAACTTGTAAATTTGGAATTTGTTGAAATAAAATTCAACTTAAAAGATTTAAATTAAAGGAAGTAGGAAACAAAATAAGATAGTAAACCAATACAATGTACTGAATTAAAAAGAAATGGAAATGGAATATAGATAAGTTGGAAACTTAAAGAAGTGTAAAAAATTGAATGGAAATAGAATGTAATTGAACCTAGTAAATAAAAGTAAAAATTTACTGGAAGTGAATTTGTGGGAGGACAAATTTATTCAACTTTGTAAGTAAGTAAAATGAAAACTGAATACCGGAATTTAAAATTGAATTGTGTTAAATTATGTGGAATGGGAAAATTAGTCAGGTTGGACTAAATTAAACAAAGTATTGGAATTAAGATTTGTAAGTACTAATTGATTCAGATGAGTAGGCACATGAGTTGAAAATTTGTATACTGGAATGATATTAAATGGAATTAAGTCCTTGCTTAACAAAATTCAAAAGAATGGTATGTAGCTAGATTTAACTGGAGTTAAGTTAAATAAAATTGAATTGCAATGAATTTAGTTGAGTTATAGATAATATTGAATGGAATAAAATTCTTACTTAAATAAATAAATGTAAACCAAGTAAGTATTGAATTGGATTAAAATAGGTTTGGTGTGAGTTGTAAACAAACCCAATTCAAGCATAAATTGAATGACCTTATTATTAATAAATTCAATAATGAATTGTTAATGTGAATTAAAATTTAAAAATGGATAATAGAATAAACTAATTGAATAAAATAAACTTAAGTTTTTGGGTGGAATAGTTTGAAGAAAATAAGTGACTTAAGTAAATTATGAGATGGTTATTTAATATCTTGGTTGTCGGGTTTAATAAAATGGTTTGGAATCAAACTTTTTGGATAGAAAGAAAATGCAATGGAAAGATTGTGAATAAATTAAAACGGGATGGAATCAAGTGCAAATTGAGTTGAAATCAATTTAAAAGGTTATAAAGTTTAAGTAATTATTTATTCACATTAATATTGTCGAATTACATAAGAAATGGGTTGTTCGATGTAAATGGGATTAGATAAAATTCTATGAGTTATTAGAAGTAAAACATGATGATTTTTAAATCAATTGGAATAATATGGGTTTGTTTACAATTAAAAATAAATTGAATGTAAGCAAGTGGGTTGTAAACCATTCAAATTGAATGAAAATGGTATATGAATTAATTGAAAACAGTTGAATTAGTATTAAACTATAAATTGCTTACAGAAAGTGTTAAGTGTGCATTGCTTTTAGAATTCATGTGTTTAACTATTGCAAATAAGTGAAATGTTGTTAAACTTCATATATATGACACTTACATGTTTTAGTTGAGTAAGTACAGGTTCAGGGAAGTCGTTGGGCTGGATTTGATTGCACAAAATGCTAAAATAATAAGCCGCTTGCTTAAAAATGCTAAATAAAGGTACGCCTACGCAATAAAAATAGGAAATATGAACTGTTTTTGTTTTTCCGATCGGGTGGATCAATGTATATATATTTATATCTCTTGTCAAATTGCAAAAGCTCCTCCGTACAAAGGAGACTCTGCCAAAAAAATTTGAAAATTTTGGGACATAGAAAATTTTTGTTAGCGACAAAATGATTACAAATTGGAAATTGAAATAAATTTGGGAATGAAAATAATTTTAAATAATGAATGAATCAATATAAATGGAAGATAAAATTCAATATTCAGAGTTGAAGCTAAATTGAATTCATATGAAAATGGAAGAACCAATTTGAATAGAAGTAGATATAAACTAAAGTGGTGAAGTGAAAATAAATAAAGAAACATATAAAATGCTTATACTAAACTTAAGGAAGGAATGGTGAATTCTTAATTGGAAATTGATACTACAAATATATTCTAAGTTAACATTTGAACGGATAAATATTGACATTTTGTAAGGAAGTTGATAAAATGTTTTTGAATGTTGTGATTGGATATTATTTCTATGAGAATATACAGGAATTATAAAGGAAAATGAAAGTTTGTTTTGATTGCAGAAGATAAACTGAATTGCTCGACAAAAAAGTATGTGTTTGAATTTCTGTAAGAAATTTGATTGGGTTTTTGATCTAGCCACTTGGCTTTTTTTTTCTTTTGAAATCTGGGGGCTCGTAGAGGCATTTTATAGTTGTACCGAGCTAGCTACGTAAAGGAGACGCTGGCGAATTTTTTGGGAAATTTAGGGAGTTAGAAAATTTTTGAGAAAATTTTGATAATTCAAAATTTGGTTTTAAATTGAAACTTGAATGATTGAGCAAATAGTATTGTTTGTAAATTATGAGAGAGTTTGGAAAGTTAGTAAGAATAATAATGGGTCTTTTATAAAAAGATAGTTGATAGGATGTTGAATTGTTGGTTTTGAGAAAAGTAAACGGGTATTGGACCATTCTTCCTAACTAGTAATTTCGGGGACTAAATTCTTTTAAGGGGGGAGGAATGTGACGATCTGGAATTTTTAAGCATTTGAAATTGGAATATTTAATTGATTTTAAATATTTAAAAGTTAATTTTTAACTTGAATTCCAAGTATCACTATTTATTTGATAATTAAATTATTGAATTAAATAATTTGAAGTTGGGTGAAATGTTGAATCTAGAGTTTAAGGCCTGTTAAAAATAATTTAAATGCTTGTAAAATTTATATTGATAATACTGAAGATAATAGAAGTATTAAAATTGAATTTACCACTGATTTGTTCAGTTTTAAAAATATATCGTTTAAATTGAATTTAAAATTAGCCTTCCAAGGCGCAGTCTCGGATTTCAACGAGACCAGTTCCATTGAATCCGTAATAGTATATTATTATCGGATTTCAATTCTCGTAGTGTTTGGAGTTGTTGTGTGAGCGTACGATAGATAAACGCGCTGAAATCTATATCTGAATTTTTAATATAATAACTGGGTCCAAAAAGCTATCTTCTCCATACGATCGAATTAGGACTCGTAACCTTTTCCAATGCGTCCGGAATAGGCGTATAACATTATAAATGCCTGGTGGCACACCTCGATAGGAGGTCAAGTTTTTAAGTTGCATTTATCGGAACGGTTTGAATTTGGATTTAAATTGAATATTTACACTAGTCAACTGCAGTTGAAATTATCTCACATCAGAACATTTTCAAATCACCTCAGAGGTCAATCTCCATCAGCTGACCTAGAAGTGTGGTCGAAATGCTTGCTCCCTTTCAGCCCGACATTATCCCTTCTCTTCGGTTAAATCACGCATCTTCCCTCAAAGATTGCTAGCCGATAAGAAAAAAGAGAACAGAAATATATAATGGTCGAAGCCTTCTCGTTCTATCAATACCTCTCCCTCCCTCCTTTCTAACTCTTTCTCTAATAGAAGTTACAAGGCCGAGCATCAAGAATTGCTTGAGTCAATGAACCAATAATCGAATTCATTCGAAAGCAGGGTTTCGCGACCGAAGGGAGGTCGCGATTGAATCGCGTCGAGCTTCGCGAGGTCAGAGCGTAGGAGGGTTCGTCGACGATATTGAAGAGGTTGAAGTATCTATATAAAGTTAGTCTAAAATTTAATTTTTAGATAAATTTAATTTTAGTTTAATTTAGATAAATAAATGGAAATTTATGTTTTGATTTATTTGGAATATTAATAAACTGTAAGTGGTCATACAAGGTTGAGAAATCGTGGACTCAAATCGAGAATGAAGTGGATGTGCAAATTTAAGAGGCAAAGGTGAGTTAATCTCACTCATCTGGTTTAATTTAAATTTAAAAGGTTAAATTTAAATAATTGGTTGAATGGTTGAATTGATTTGATGTGCTATATTATAATATATAACATATCTTGGAATGATTGATTTCTCGCATTATATAGCGGATGAGACCCTATGTGCCGCATAATAGCGGATGATATTTTATTTAAATTCCATATACCGCGATATTCCACCTCGAAGTGGAATTGGTATTTTATGTTGTGCTAACGTCTGTGGATGCAGAGAAACAGGTTGGAGGGATCCAATTGGGTTCCTCAACATTTATTTAGATTATTTTATATTCTCTGTTATGATTATTTGGGTATTCTGTGATGAATTATATTGGAATATGGAATGCTATAGTTTGCTTGAATATTTTGGTACTCTGAATTATCTAAATATATAGAATTGGATTTTGAAAGGAAAATAAAGAGTGAAATTTTAAGTAAAATAATTATAGAAAATTTGAATAAATTTAAGAATAAATTGGAAAAGAAATAAAGTGGTTTTAAAATTCTAATAAATAAATTTCGAATATGGAAATAGGATTTTGAATAAACCGAGAAATAATGAATTTTAAACCTTAAGTGACATTATTTAAAGGAATAAATAATTTATTTTAAAAATCCAAGTTTTAAAATTTATTGAAATAGATAAAGATGGAATTTATTTCAAAATGGGGTAAATTGGAAATCAATTTGGAAATTGACTTAAGTGTTTGAAATTGAAAATTTAAAGGAGAATGTGACTATGGAATTTATAAACTGAGTTTATAAAAGAAAAGTAATATATCAGTGGATATTTGGAAGAATAAATTCACGATGGGAATTTATTAAAGGAATGGGAAGATTTGTTTAAAAATAAATATTGGTTTATTTTTAAAGAATGTGAAGAGAAGTATATTTCCTTGGATAGCCAAGTACATTTTCAAAGTAATTTTTTTTTAAATATAAGTTAAAAGTTTAATGTTGTTTTAAAAAGCATGTTTTGAGAAAATTTATTATTGCTAAATGTTTAAATTTTAAAGTAAATATTCTTCAAATCTATTATCGTAATAATTATTTAAAGGTGACTTGGTATTTTGCTTTAAAGGAGAATGTCTAGTTTTATATTTTATAAAGTAACCTTATTTTAATTATTACTAAAGTATTATTTTTAATTAAGTATTAAAGTAGTTTTTTTTCTAAATTTAAAAGTTAAAGCATATTTTACAATAAAGTGTTTTTGAATTATTTTAAAAATCTAAAGTTTTGTGCTTGGTGATTTCAGTGGAAATAGAAAATATTTGGGAAATTTATTCTGTAAAAGGAAGATAGTTTGAAACTGTTTTCAAAAGAGTTTGAAAAGTGGAAATATATCTTGCAAAGATATTTTTGAGATAAATAAATAATTTGGAAAATTATTTATTGTTGATGGTTGTTATGAATATTAATTGATAGTTAAATCACCGACTATTAATATTGGCCATGTTACGAAGAGACCAGGATCGGGATTAATTTCTCGAAAACCACTTCGCTCCTGTTTGTACGTTTTCATGGGAAAAATGATTTTGGAGTCGAAGATGGAACAGTGAAGTGCAAGGGATAGTCGCTGCTAATCCTGAGGATATTTCCAAAATGGATGTAGTAGGAATAGGGCCTTCGGTGCCGTTCGAACCCGGGACGGACTTGTATGGATGAACGCTTTCGGAACAATCGTCAGGTGGACGATGGGCATTCTTAAGGGATATGTTCTAAAATGGTAACGCATAGCTTCAAGCCTCATCAACCGGGAATGACTGAAAAATCAGGGGTTATGCAGCAAGGCTTGGTGGGCAGCACCCATTTCCGGATAAGGTCATCCCTGTCTAGATGTCTCTTTTTATTTCGGCTTAGTGGTGCGGTTGCTGATCCCAACCGCGGGGTGATATTACACGGGATTATCCAGTAAGGGATAGTCCGGGGTCTTGTGTTGCAGGGGGTCGGGAGTGATCCTCGGTACAGTGATCTAGGCCATGTACCGTGACAGGTGGTACCCCAGTGCCTAGTCATTAGTTGGAAATCCATTCTGCCTACGCGCCTTTTACGAGTTTTGTTTGTATTACCCACTTTGTGGCTAGTAGTTGGAATTTAATAATGTAACAATTTCGGCTATTTGAACAAGTATTTGTATATAGACCCTATTATAGTATCAGAGGATTCTATAAGAAATGTTTTAGCTATCGTAAGGTAAAAACCCGACATGTTTATTTGTGGCGTGGTCTTACGAGATGCTTTTGTTTTCAAAGGATTTTTGAAACTTTAATAATCAATTTGAGTATGATTTCTCACGCTAGTATTCCAGACTGACTCGGATGTTCTTTAACTGTAATGCTCGGGTTAGACCGAGTATTATAGGATACAGGAAAGGATGCTGTAGAGCTCAGGAGACGAGCTGGATAGCGATGCATACTTCCGTATTTGTTTAAAATATTCCGCTGTGTATTCAGATTGTGCGGACAGGTTATGGTTACTATCCAGTTGTATGTGATTGATGTATACTATGATGATGTAATATATAAACAGATGTATTTGTTTTGTGTAAAGATTATTGAATATCTATTATATTTTATTCCGCTGCGATGGTTAGATTCTAATGTTGTTTTTCTACTTTCTTCTTCTACCTCTTCTTCTTTAACCCAAATGGATCGTATTTCTGTTCAACTTGAGTTGATTAATATAGAATAGTGTTGACTCAAGGGGTACGGATTTGCGGGTCGTTACATTATTGTTCCCTTTCTAAACTTTGGGTTCCCATAATTTTCCACCCGGGCAGCCTAGAGTCAGGTTATCATTATTCGGGAGCGAATTCTATTAAGAGATGCTGTGGAGATCAGGAGCAAGCCGGACGGCGAAGCGTACCACTAGTATATGTTATATTCTTTTCCGCTATTTGTTGTTGTAACACTCTGATAATGTAATGTGATGTAATGTAACAACTGATATAGTTCTTTGTTTTAAAGATATTCATTTATCTATTATATTTGCTCCGCGACGATATGTGAGATTCTGTTATTGTTTTCTTTTCTTCTTCTTTTACCTCTTTCTTCTTTAAACCCGAAGACTCGTACATCCGTTCCACTTTGGACTGAATTGTTATGGAATTTTACCTGTTCTAAAGGGGTATGAATTTGCGGGCCTTTACACAACTTCTTAACTAATCTGCTAGAAATGGATGGATGGTCAACGTCTACATATGAACTCCAGAAGAATGAATTGGTTGCATAATTTAATATAATAAAAAATGAAAGCTTCAATTTTTGAGAAGCATGAACATGAAATGTAAAATCGTCTCGTGGACAAATAACTGTAACCCGCTCATGGGCATTATTAACAACATTGACTTTATATCCATCTTAATACAATATATTATAAGATACAGTCGAAACTCTTCAACACCAACAAGAAATCTTTGACCAACACTAGTGAGCACTAGATTGCTAGAAACATTTTTTAACAATTGTTTCAAAATAGAATAAATTAACCAATGAACCAACCATTGAAAAAGTAGACGAGACACCCTTATTAAAAGAACTAGCAAATGAAGAACTGTATAAATGAACATTAACCAAACTACTTTTACACTTCTTAGAAACAATCGAAACAAGTAGAAAATCATTAGGCCTATAAGCAACAAGCAATAGTATGCTATGTAAATCATAATTAATTTCAACTACTCTTTTCCTATTATTTGTTTCATAAACCAATTCAATAGAACCAGGAGTTAATTTAGGTCAACAGTCAAAAATATCATTTCTAAATCTTAGCACATAATCACTCAAACAAAACTGTCTACTACATCTTTACCTAACATAAAATTGATAAATAATCAATAGGATCGGACTTGCAAAATAATATTAAAATAAAAGAACAACATCAGAAACAAAAATAGGAAAAGTTGTCATGGTTGCCACTCAATTATTCACATGGTAAATATTTGCCATACGAATTATGGTCTACATAAAACTTCACTAACAAAATCTCAATGATCATATAATTTTCATATTACATAATACCGATAACATAATCTAACTATAAAAATCACAACATAATTAAACTAACAATTACAACAACGACAAAAACAATCATATTCAATTCAACATGATGTTTAAATATTAAAAAAATACAAATAAAAAATAACTAACCTTGAACCCAATAAAACAATGGAAAATAGAAGATAAAGAAGAAGAAGTGCAAATCAAATTAAATTCACTAAACAACTTTTGTAATCAATAAACGGCTGAAGTATTGAAGTGCACAAGATCTGGATGAGCACTAGATGGAAGAATCAGAACGATGAACAAAGTTTATATTCGATACATTGAAAGCGAGGGAAAAAGCTACGGAGCGAGAAGGGTATTGATTTATAAAGGAGAGGGATATATATGAAAACTGTACCTTTGAATAGTAGAAGGAAGGACATTAGACATAATGTAAAACTGAAAGAGATGTAATTTATAAAATAACAGAAAATAAGGATGCATCCTAATTTCATTAATATCTTACGAATACTCAAGGTCATCCCACTAGGTTGTAGACTTTGGTAAATAGATTAATTCATAATTCATAACCATATAAGTTCAGAGTTACTAGATCAATAACATTTAGCATTAGCACATAATGCATAATGTTGGAATTTTAAGTGAACCGATTTTTTTTAAAAATTAACCAATGGCAATAAAATTCGTAATTAATGGTATTGTATAACGGTAATATATTTATGAGCTATTATTATTGAGCCATTTCAAAAATTAATGGTAATAAAATTCGTAATGAATGACAAAAATTTCAGATCTGTTAACAATTCCTCATTTCGGTAACACATGCAATTTTGCAATTTACATTCTGCCTATTTCAATCATAGATAGGTAGAAGAAAAAAAAATAAGACAACAGATAATTTTCTTCTTCCTTCTTCTCCCTCTTCCATTTCTCTCTCTTAAGAATTTTTTCAAGCAATTCAATTAGAAAGTGCTAAATTCAGAACACTTTTCTATCATGCAAATGTCAAATCAAATAATTTTTAGAGGTTGTTTATTCCAAAGACGGAGTGATTGATAGATTTCCTTCCAGATTAGGAATAAGCCGTGAATCGTCTTGAAAAAAGTGATGAAGTATGCGACTTAGCCATTTCCAGTAGTCAGATCCAACAATTTAAGACGATTCCACCTACTGCAAATGGTCGCGTAGACAATTCAATGATCCAGGTATAACAATTTGCAGTTGTTTCTGCATCATGGCTTCGATTGCCGATGACTCTGTTGGCTATGACTCAAACAAAACATTTAGATTTGAGGGACTTCATTTAAAAAGATTGAACTATTACGATGATTAGTGCACTTGGAGAAGAAAATTTAGGATTGTGAGAAAAGTTGAATTATACATGGGAGTTTCAGAACAATAAAAAGGTAACTAGTATAGTGAATTAATGCTAAGGTATGATCCAAAACTCTCTTCTACCTTCCTATTTGAATTATTATCGGGCTGTGATAATAATCCATTTAGTTAATATTTTTATGATTGTAAAGTAATTAAAGAACTAGTTATGATTGTCTACATATATGTCAATCACAATAACATAAAATTTTGAGTATGTTATGCTGTCAAATATTTTATCAAATATAGAAGTTTGTAATAAGAATCATTATTAAGGTTATGATGAAATTTTCAATCTGATGTAGGGGTATAAGGAATATATACATAAGTGGAATTTATATACAAATTTAGACGTCGTGATTATGTATTTTCAAATTTAAATTGGTGCATCTTGTTATGGAGCATAATAAAGAATTAGGTACGTGTAGCATATAATTTTATTTAATGGTCACCGAGGGTTGATTGGTTAATGGTCATCGAGTCTTGATTGGTTAAAGTAAAAAGATAAGTTTCAGGACATAATGAGCGAGGTGTTATTTCTCGATAGTGGTATTCTTTTGTTTCTATAAACTTACACCATTTGAAAAAAAGAAATTGTTTTTATTGTATAGTTTGACTAGAGACAAATGTATTTTTGTGAAGTTATATTTACCAAGATCGAAGTCTTTTCATTTATGCAAATGTTGGATGATAAGTTTTATAAATTCCAAGATAGCATATTAATTAAGCATTAATTAATTACATGAAAACTTTACAATTATGAGGTAATAAATTTTTTTTGAGAAAAGAAAATTTATATGTGAAAGAATGAATTAAATTTCATAAAGATTTCCATACGAAAAGTTTTTAAGTATATATAGATTACTATAATCAATGGATAAATAGTTAGTAAGTAAAAAGAATATTTTTAATTTTTCTTGAAACAAGTGTATAACTTATGAATAGTACTTAAATCTAACATAGTCATTGTCATGCACATTAATACTTCTATTTAGAATGACGTGCTTAATTCATTTACAAATACTTTAGTAATTTGAATGAATGACACAACCATTGTTTATGTTTATACAATATAATCAAGGCAACTTGTATTTCCATCCATAATTTCTTTTAGTTGATCCATAATATAATTTCATTAAGTTAACTCACAAATTACTTGCAAGTTAATCCATATGTGGATTAACTGACAGAATATGTTATTCTAATTTTTATTCATTTCTTTGCTCTTTTACTTATGTTGTTTATATTTCTATTCTCGTACTTGTGAAATACAAAATCTATACATTAGATTACATCTTTTTTAAAGTCTTCCAATATATGAATACCCTTCGAACTTTATTTTTTTTCTCAATGGATGATTATATAGTCAACTAATAACCTCCACTCTCCACTGATCCAACATTGATAGTTAACTCCATTTAGTAAGAAAAGGCATCCATGTTTTTTAGTTTCTATCGTTTTAGACTTTATCCGATTATTGATCGTTTTATTTTCTTTTTTCTTAACATATATGCCACTTCTTTTGCACCAAAACGATATTCGACCTCTATGATCGTTTTTTTGATTTTCAGTTTGCTTGACGGTAACAACCATCCCCATAGTCTTCCCTATAGTTTTTAACCATTTTGTAAGTTCATCACATTAATGAAATACTAAATCATATATAAAAAATTGATTTCTCTTCAACCTCACAAGTAACATTATCGCTTACATGAAAAAAAATAAAAAAATCTTGTACCTTATTATTTCTAAATGCAGATGTGCAATCGCATTCTAGTACTTGATCTTCTAAACATGGTATATCACTAATATGAATGATAAAATAAAATTGCGACGAAGAGATAAAGTTGTATGAATACATAAAATAAACGTATAAATTACTATGATTACCATATTAGAATTCGATCTTTAAGGATTGTCCATACTTTACCTAAAACCACCTTTGACTTTTTGGCCTTCTTTTTTAAGGCTTCAACCAGCCACTCGTCGTCTTCTTCGCCATTCATTATCCTCGAATATTTTTTTTTGAGTGGAACAGATGTGTAGCGAAGAACTACACAGCCGATTAGAGTTATTTATTAATATAGTAATATTATGATCAACAAGCCTGATCATTCGTTGAAAAAAGGTTTGAAACAGCAGTCTTCAGTAGCAGATAGCCAAATAAAGAAACATAGAACCAGCCCTAACTAATTTATACATAAGTCTAATTCAGATGGGGGAATAAAAGAAGGAGTACATTCAATTAACACAAATAAATTCCAGTAAACCGATCATCAAAGAGATGAGGGAAAAGCATCAACCCTGGGAATGCGGTCCTGTCGACGCTGCAACTGAAGAAGAACTACCCACCGAATCCGTTGGGGGAGAAATGGGAGCCCGAAGGCGGAGCCTGATTGGAGCAGAAAAGCTGGAGCTTGACCAAACAACAAAGATGTTAATTATTCTATTGCAAATATGCGCTCTCGAACTCTCAGGTTTGTTAAAAACACGGGCGTTTCTCTCTTTCCATATAACCCAATTAAAGATGGCTAGAAACGAGTCAAGTCTATGGTCTGGAGTATTGTACTGCCAATATTCAAAGAAATTCGAAACAGATGGAATGGAACCAAAAATATGAGCGCAAGTTGATGCCCAAATGTAAATAGCAAAGTCACAGTAAAAAAAAAGGTGATTAATGGATTCAGTTTCAAGATTGCAGAGGGGACAAGATTGATCAGATAAGATATTAAGTCGGGCAAGACGGTCTTTGGTGTTGATATGGCCATGGATCAGACAACATTGAAAAAAAAGGACTCGGGGAGGAAGGTGGCATTTCCAGAGACGCGCGAAGGAGAATAGTCTGCCAGGGTGGTTCAGGAATGAGTAGCACAGGGACACAGAGAAGTGTTTAGAGGGGGATAAAGACCATACATAAAGATCAGAGGAGGTAGGAGACAGGTTAATGGAAAGAAGTAGATTGGCGGCGGCAAGGAATTCTCTGAGCAGGTTACCGCCAAAGGGAGAAGCTGGACAGAGCGACTGAGGACCAACGGAGACTGCGTCAGCAACCGAGAGAAATTTCTAAGAAACTGAGGAGAAGAAGGAGAGGAATCTGCGATTTAAAGGGGGTTGGTATAACCAGGAATCAAACCAGAAGAGACAATTGGAGCCATTGCCTAGGATCACTTGAAAGAAAGGCTTAATATGGTTGATGGAGGATAAGACTCCAGACCAGAATGGGGAGGGTTTATTGAGGGGAGCGAGGTGGAGGACGTAGGACGGATTGTCTTGGTAATGGACTGAGAGAATCCAGTCTTTCCAGACGAAGTGTCCAGGTGTCAGAGTACGCCAAATCCATTTGGCCAAAAGAGCAAGGTTGAAAGTTCGAAGGTTGACAATACCGAGGCCACCATGGTCTTTGTGAAGGCAAGCTATCTTCCAGCTGACAAGATGTTTGGCTTTTCCCCCATTCCAAAGGAAAGTTCTTCTAATGGAGTCAATTTTCTTGGATACCCAGGTAGGTAGTTTATAGAATGAGATCCAGTAAAGGGGTATGGAGGAAAGTACTAATTTGATTAGAACCAATCGGCCCGTAGTCGAGAGGGCGTCAGCTTTCCAGCCTGAGAGTCTGGATTCAATTTTGGTGATAAGGGGGATCTAATCAGCACGATGGAGTTTAGTTGGCCGTAAAGGGATACCAAGGTAGAAGATCGGGAAGTGAGCGATGTTACAGTTGAGGATAGAAGCGATTGAGGGACCAAGGTGATCTGTGTTACCAAGCATAATGATAGAACTTTTGTGAAAGTTGATGGAAAGACCATAAATGAGTTCAAAGGCGTATAGAAGGACCTTAAGACAATGGATGTGGTCAGGCGAGGGGGAGACGAAGAGAATAGTGTCGTCCGCAAATTGGAGATTAGATACAGATAAGTTGGAGTTTGGGGGACCAAAACCGGCGAGACAGTTGTTCGAGACTGCTAGTTTAGACATGCGGTTAAAGACGTCGGCCACCAGCACAAAAAGGAGCTGTGAAAGGGGGTCTCCCTATCTTAGACCAAGGGCAGATTTGATGAGACCCCCCGATGAACCATTAATTTGAATAGAGGAGAGACTGGAAGTTAGAATGCATTTTATCCATTCACACCATTTCGCAGGGAAGCCTCTGTGTGACAGAAGTTCCAGAATGAAGTTCCAATTGACAGAGTTAAAAGCCTTCGAGAAATCTAATTTGAGGAGGACACCTGGCAGGTTGTTTGTGTGGCAAAAAGAGATAACTTCCTGTGTTGCCACCATACAATCAAGGATATTGCGATCCTGGATAAAGGCAGATTGTTCCCTGCCAATCAACTGTTTCATATGGGGTTGGAGACGGTTGGCAAGGACTTTAGTGATGAGTTTGAAGGAGGTGTTAAGGAGGCTGATGGGGCGGAAGGCAGCAAGAGAGTTAGCACCCTCAGACTTCCTCGAATATAAATGCTAAACATCCTTCATTTTGACTCATAGTATGATTAATGATTCCCTCGAAATCACTTGAAATTTTCTCCTCAACCTGTTAACTAAATTTTTAACCCATCAGGATTCAGTAGGAGTTAGAACATTCAAACTATGCTAGAATAACTTGAGACTCAAAGGAAAACCAGCTAATAAAATACTAAGTAGAAATACCAAGTAGATGGATCGCTAGCGATCCATCACCCATGTATCGCTAGTGATCATAAGGAAGCTTCGTGAGTCGTTCAAGCCTCTTGCATCTTGATTCATGCTTGCCAAGTTCCATAGCATGCCAAACAATCTAGCTCGAGAAATGAAGACTCGTCTGATTCAAGCTATTTGACCAAAAGAAGCTAACTTAAAATGTACCAAAAGAACTCATACGGAGTCAAATTGACTTGAAATTTTGAGAGAATACTTAGAAGACATAAAAGAATAGAAAAAATGGAATCATTTGAAGGTCGTTTGATAGGTGTCTAGCGACCTAATTAGATGGATTGCATAGATTCATGTAGATTAGGCCCTACTACCTGAAATTTTAGGGTAGTTCCCAGACACCCTCGAGAGTGTACCTGCAAAGTTTCATTTGATTTCATTAAGGGTGCGTTCTTTTTTTAAACGAAAGGGGAAAATGAAAGGGGCAAACAAAAGGGGCTAGGAAAGGTGTAAGTTTGCAAAAGGTAATGCGTTCTTTTTACGAAAGGGGCAATGCGAAAGGGGAAAAATTATTATTTATATTATTTTATTTGTTTTAATTATTTCTAAATGAAATAGAATATACGGAATATAGAATACATAATACCGAATATATAGTTCAGAATTCAAAATGCAGAGTACGAAATACAAAGCAGAATCTACAAATACAAACTAATATGGTGGATATTGTGGTAGATAGGTAGGTGGAAAGTTCGGTGGATATGTAGGTGGAAAGTTAGGTGGAAATTTCGGTGGAAATGTAGGTGGAAATGCAGTTGGAAAGGAAGGCAGTGGCATGGGCATCATATACTGTTGGTTTCTGATTGTATGATTGCATTTGTCGATCTCGTACCGCAACCATTCTCGAGCTTCGTCATCTTCCAAAAGTGTGAGCGTACCTCTGTTGTCCTCAATTTGGAGTGGTGAAATTGCTTTGGAAAGATGAATATCTTCAAATTTCTTCACACGCTCAATTTTATCCTTCAAATCCGAACGGGGTAGTGGATTGTGGGCTTGCGTTAGCATAAGTGGAGCTATTAGCATTAGTGGATGGATTAGAGGATGGACTATCTTTGTCAGAATGGTACTTCTTATTTTTATGTTTTTCATACATCATCAGCAAGTGCATCCATTTTTTCCTCGTTGTCCATCTGTCTTGTTTTGCTTGATCGAGACCTGGAAGAAAATCCTATGCCATGTGTTTGTGTAGGTTGTTGAAATGACTGTTGCGTGTTGATGTCTTCAAGTGGGACTTGAAAACCTTCTATTCCCCATGTACGGTCGAAATACGTGTGCGTGATGTTTTCTTGAGGAGGAGAATAGGGTGACTGTTGCACGTTGAGACCTTCGATAGTGCCAAGAGTGAAAGCATCGGCACCAATTGCAATACTGCTACCAAAAATTTGTTTGAGTTTGCTCAAATTCTTTATCGGCTATCTCCTATACTTCAAAACCCAGTTGTAAACTCCTAAAATTAAAAAGAAACATAAGTTAGTTTCGGTAAATTAGAAAATAAAAAAGATATAAAGTATTACCCCCGCGCGATCGATCCACCAATGTTCGCTTCCATTAATCGTTCCTCGAACATTATCCCATCCTATGCCTATTTTATTTCTAAAATTGCGCCAAACTGCCCATTTCTTCTTCAGCGAGTCGCATTTGGCCCTAATTTATTCGAATGTGAATGGTGCTTTGTTCGGAAGGCCAATTAAAGCCTCATTCAGTTCTGCCATTATCTTCTTATTGATTCCTTTTTTGGATTGACCGGCAGCTTGATAAGCTCCGAAAGCTATTCATAAAAATGCAGAATTTGCATGAGCGGACCAAACTCTTGGGAAATGGTGGGAATTTCTCGGTACATTTTTCGGCCATTTCTGAGACAAAATATGTCAAAAAATTAGAAAAATAAGAAAAGTAACTAAATAAAATGAACGAAAACAAAAATAAAATTACCGAAATACGATGCTGCTACGACGAAAGCTCGGACTAGTGAATTTTTAGATTGAGAATTGAAAGTGGATGAGGAGAGTAATATAGGAGGGGGAATTATATAAGAGATGGGGGAAATATGGCCGCTGTAGGGGAGCCGTGCGCATCTGATTCGCATCGAATGCGTCTGACGCTTCGAACGCGAATGGCTCCCCTTCAACGGTTAAGTTGAACCGGGCAAACTTGTAGGGTCCACCTCCGCAGTGCCCGACGCATCGGACGCAGATGCCAACTTCTTCTTTCCATTTCGTCATAAGAGCGGTACCTAAGTGTGGAGCGAGTTATGGATGAGTCTTCTAGTCTAGATGATCCATGAAGATGGATGATCAAACAAACACCAAAAGACTTGATATTTGGATAGGGCATTCAAATAGATGAAAGAAAGGCAATCCAAAAGGGCAAACTCAAAAATAGTCTAAGGGCATGGATCGCTAGTGATTCATCATCCATGGATCGTTAGCGATCCAACATGTTAACTCAAGCAGCCTTAATTTCTTCTAGACATCTTCCTAGCACTGAGTAGAGGCTTCTTACAAGTCGGCCTTAGCCCAACTGCTCTCCTACCCCTATAAATACAATTCTACCTGCAATGCAAAAAAGATCTTTTTCTGGACTGGCTACTGGAACTCTGCAGAGATTATTCTTCACTCTTCTCCTCCCACGCAATAGTCATCTATAGGTTCCATGTGATTCTCCAATGAACTCTTGTACTTGTGACTTGATGTAACTTAGAAGATTCAATCATCTTGTAATCCAATCAACTTGTAACAGCAGTCAGTTAATAGAAAGTTATAAAGTGGAGTAGGCATCATTAACAGCCGAGCCACAATAAAAGTCTTTTGCCTTTTTACTATTTCTTCTCCTTTTACATTTATTTTCTATATTATCGCTCTATAATAATAAGGCTAGTGCTTTTACACTCAACTCAGGGTGTTGATCCATTTTTTAGGGTTAACAATTTGGTGCTTTCATCGAGAACCTTGAAAGAGATTTGAAGAATTGAAGTTTGAATCTAAGATTTAGAGAAGATGAGTAGGCCTAATACTAAATATAGAGCTGTAGCAAGTCAACCGAAGCCTGATGGCAGCCAGGAGGTGTCCTCAAATTCTCATCAATCCAAATATGTGATTAGAGAGGAGATGGAAAGGATGATGAAAGAGATACCGGGTGGAATCTTAGCTAGACAACAGGAGATGATGGATGGATTTTTCCAAAGGATGGAGCAGCAAGGGATGGCTAGATCTACAGGGAATATAAATCAAACTCCAGGGAACAATGCAGGGACCGTTTGGAGCCAAAATTGAAAAAGACAATAGGAAAATCGATAATGACTTCAGGGAGCCAAAAGGACAAAGGAATGAGCCGAGATTCTCGTTCATACACCGACCTGACTGAAACCACCGGAGACGATATACTTGGATACTAGAGGGGCATAACCCCTACCGGAAGCCAATTAGGAGGGAGCCCACTATTTGAGAGAAAAGAACATGAAAGTTTTACATCTTTCATGAGCTGAATGGGCATGAAATGAATGAGTGTCGACACCTTCATGATCTGATAGAAGAATTATTTCGAAACAACAAGCTGCCACAACACATGAGGGACAGAACTACGGTAGAATTGCAATAACAACCACCATCCATGGAAAATGCATTAAGATACTCCTAAGGATTTGAGCCAATAACAAATTATCCCATGATTGGGGGTAGACGGGAGTCGGATCCAGCTCCCATGCTTTGCTTTTCATTTCTTTTTCTGCACTTTTCTTTTGGTATTTAGACAATAATAACCTCAGGCTGCTTACACGTGTATGGGATGCTGAACGGTCCTTAGGCATGCTTTGATTCGGATGCCTGAGATGACTATTTAGGACAATAATAATCTAGGACTGCTTACACGTGTATGAGACCCAGATTGGTCTCTAGGCCTACTCCGAGTCGGATCTCCGAGGTGAACATTTAGGATTTCTGCTTGTTGTTATTCTTGCTTATTTGTTTTGATTTGAATATTTGAATTTTGAAAAATCCACATTGATTGTGATGACTGATATTCATCTCATTAGAGTTCCGACATGGGACCGGAGTGAAGGGTGCAAGTCCTCTTGCCGAAGAGCAAGTGGATGGACTTGTACGATATTGATCACCTTAGAGTCCCGACCGAAGAGATGAGAGTGGATTACAAGAAGTAAGTCCCCTCATCGGAGAGTGAGCGAATGGGCTTACTTAATCCCTTTTAACTTAACAAACAAATGATCAAAAGAGATAGTCCCCTTAATTCAAAACATTAAACGATCCGTGTATTAAATTAAACATTAAACGATTTAGAGAGAATACGCACTAAACTAAAACGATCAGGAGAGATCGAGCCTTAAAAAAATTTGATTTAATAAAAGGATTTGAATGCCTTATAAATAGAATAAAATGGATAAATCCTGTAGGAAAACAGGATGATTTCGATATATGATGTGATTCTGATATATGATGTGATTTTGATATATAATGTGATTTTGATATATGATGTGACAACTCTCAGTGAGAAGCAAAAATTGACAGTGATGTAAATCCCAAGTGAATTTGGGACAATTAGAGATATGTGATGTAAATGGAGATATGTGATGTAATTTGAGATGTGTGATGTAATTGGAAACATGTGATTTAATTAGAGATATGTGATGTAATAACTCCGAATGAAATCAGAATGATTTTGATGTAGAGATTACACTTAGGCAGAGTCTAAAGTCTTAGGATGTAACTAGTTTGGAATGACTTGTGATTAGCAAGAGAATCCAAAGGAACTTGACGATTCACCAAGGCTAAAGCAGTTGGAAAGCTCAATTATCGAAGACTGGAGACATGAACTTGTTCCTAAGAAAAGCACGTCTTTCTTTCAAAAGGCATACTTTGGGGGCAATTGTTAATTGGGTTTTTAACCCATCAGAATTCAATAGGAGATAGAACATTCAGACTATTCTAGAATAATTTAAAACTCAAGCAAAACAACTAAGCGAACAAGTCAGTAGGACTTATGGAAAATCAGCCAATAAAATAATAAGAAGATGGATCGCTAGCGATCCATCACTCATGGATTGCTACCAATCCATAGGGAAGCATCATGAGCCGCCCAAACCTCTTGCATCATGATTCATGCTTGTCATGTTTCATAGCATGCCAAACAATCTAGCTCGAGAAGTGAAAACTCATTCGGTTCAAGTTGTTTGACCAAAAACAGCTAACTTAAAATGGAACTAAAGAACTAATACGGAGTTGGATTGAGTTGAAATTTCAGGAGAACATTTAAAAGACATAAAAGAAGGTTCATAGAATAAATGGAATCATTTGGAGGTCTTTCGATGGATCTCTAGAGACCTAACCAAATGGATCACTAATGATCCATGTATATTGGACTCCACCACCTAAAATTTTTAGGTGGGTTGCAGACACCTTCTAAAGTGTATCTAGAAAGTTTTGTCTAATTTCGTTGAGCTTTGAGCGACTTATGGATGATTCTTTTGGACCAAATGACCCATGAAGACGGATGGTCAAACGAACACCAAGTGCCTTGATATTTGGATAAGGCATTCAAATAGATGAAAGGAAGGCAACCCAAAAGAGTAGACTTAAAAATAGTCTAAGGGCATGGGTCGCTAGCGATTCATTACCCATGTACCGCTAGCGATCCATCATGTTAGCTCGGGTCGTCTAGAGTATTTCTAAACTTCTTCCTAGCACCAAGTAGAGGCTTTTGACAAGTCGATCTTGGCCCAACTGCTTTCCTACCCCTATAAATACAATCCTACGTGTAACACAAAGACGATCTTCATCTTGACAAGTTGTTGGAACTCTATAGATATTATTCTTCGCTCTTCTCCTCCCACACAATAGCCAACTAGGGATTAACTATGATTCTCCAATGAATTCTTGTACTTGTGACTTGATCTATCTTAAAAGAATCAATCGTATTGTAATCAATTCAACTTCTAACAGCAGTCAGTTAATATAAAGTTATAATTGGGCATAAGCTTCATTAATAGTCGAACCACCATAAAAATCGTTTTCTTTTTACTTTTTATGTTCATTTTACATTTATTTTCTACATTATTACTATGCAAGAACAAGGCCGGTGCTTTTACACTTAATCCAGGTCGTCGATCTATTTTTTGGGTTAGCACAAACATTTTTTCCTTACATATTAAAAGTATAATAAATTAGACAATATTTTTTATATCTATTATTAGTATTGAATTAATTTAATTAGAGATTAGAGATAACCTGATGATGCAAAAATATCTCATGTAATTCAATGAGGTGGATGAAGTATCAATTTTTTTAGGGTAGTAGATTTGATTTACCTTTACTATTGTAGTAGAAAAGAAAGGGTAGCGTATTTTATAAAAGATGAGAAGAAGGAAGTATACATGGTGGATAAACTAATCATTTTTTTTAAATTATGCAAGTGGTTAAGATGCTATTTTTGTAGGGGGGTTAAAAGACTAAAAATGTGGACTCATATAAAACTTACTTATAATCAAACACTAAAGAAAATAACCTTTTAATGAATAGTCCTTGTTCTTTCGATATGATACATAAGAAAATGCTAATATAAAAACGTTGTTTGTCCTTCTTAAATTTCAAATGAAATCGAAAACTAATTTAATAAGAAAATTAAGAGATTTCACAGTGATAGAGGAACAAAAGATGAATCTAGCTTATTCATTGAATTTATAACTTGCATAGTATAGTTCATGAGAGAATTGCACCCTATTTACCTGAAATAAACGGTAAAGATGAAAGAAAAAAAATAGAAACTTTACCGAATTATTTTAGCTATTTTATTAAATTTGCATGCAACATCACATTAGTGGGGTTAAATTTTATTGAATATTTTCTATGTGTTAAATAGAATTCCTAAATCTAAAAGATTTTTTTTCCTTTTGGGATTCTAAAAAACCATAAACCTAATTTATCTTATTTTAGAACTTTATGATGTTTATCATATTTGCATAGTCCCGATCCTAAAAGAATTATACTAGCAAGTCGACCACATAAATGTGTTTTTATTGGATATGCAATTAATAAGCCAGTATATAGATCTTTGATTTTAATTCTTGTATTATTATTCAGTATGATGCTAATTTCTTGAAAATAAATTTTCATTTAAACTAAGGAATAGTGGGGTCACATCTAATAATATTATTCCCATAAGAAATGAACAAAATGACTTTTTGAAAATGAACCTAGGAGAAGTAAAAGAGCTAAAATTGCAAAAAAAAAAAACATGTTCACATTTTCATGCTTGCACTTTAGAGGAGGACCCCTTAGACCTCCAAGATGCCTTATCTTCATTAGATGCCAATTTTTAGCAAGAGGTTATAAGTGATGAGATGGATTCTCTTAAATACTATAAAACTTGACACTTAGTTGATTTACCACCTATTTGCAGGGCCAAAGGCTGTAAATGGGTACTTTAAAAAGAAATTAAAACCCGATGGAACAGTGTGAAAATTACTAAGTCAGCTAGTAGCTAAGGGTTTTAAACAAAGAGAAAATGTAAATTTTTTTGATATATTTCACTTGTAACTAGAACTACATCCATTCGAGTATTAATTTCACTTGCTTCTATTCATAATTTGATAATGCACAAATTGGATGTTAAAACTTCATTTTTGAACGGTGGATTGGAAAGGAAATTTATATGGATCATCCTAAAGGTTTTGTAATACAGGGATAAGAATATATGGTTTGCAAGTTAGATAAATTTTTATATGGTTAAAAAAAGAATCTAATGATATGATATGTTTATTACTGTATTACACTATTATATGTTTTCAAGAAAGAATATATGGTTTGCAAGTTTATAAATAATTTATATGTTTAATGATTCTAAAGTAATCAGTGACTATACTTTTGGCATAGCTAATGGGGTTGTTTCTTAGAAATCCAAGAAATATACTATTTTGGCTCAATCCACTATGGAGTCTAAAATGGTAGCACTGGAAACAGCTGGTGAAGCAGCGGATTACTTAAGAAATCTATTAGTCGGGATTCCTCTATGGGAAAAAACTGATACCTGCAGTGTAAATCCATTGCGGTAGTATCACGGTTATCGCAAAAGTTCAGAACCGTTATTATAATGGTAAGAGACAATAGATACGTCTTAAGCACAACACCATAACGGAGTAACTCTCTTTAGGTGATGTTATAATGGATCATATTCGCGCTAATGAAAATTTGAAAGATCTTTTGGTGAAAGGTTTGGTCAACGAGAAAGTCCATAAAAGTTCCAAAAAGATGGGGCCTTTACTCTTAGACACTCACAAAGCAACTTAATCTATATGACTGAAGATCTCAAGAAATAAGTTCAATAGGTAAACAAGTTGTGAAGTGATAAGAGGTGAACATGACATTTATAGACTGTTTAGAAGCATGATTCCTGTAGCTATTAGAGGACGATGTAATAGAAACTCTTTATGAGATTTATACTCTATATGGAGTGGGATACATAGCCATAGGATACTCCCAATAGATTCACTTTTGTGAATGTAGGAATGAGGTCGTTTTCTATGAAAATTTTGGGAAAAAAATTTCTAGAGCATTCACTAAATCGGGATGACGCACATGACCATTAATGCATGGGCTAGTTGAAAGCACTCTAAAAAGGTTGTTTGTGATTTAATGTCAGAGATGGAGTTCAAGTCTACGTGTAGTATATTCTGAATCTTACTCACTATGCAAAAGTTTAAATCGAAATATATCATTATTTATTACCCAATCTTATATTTTCAAAAATAGCTTGGAAATGTTCTTTTGATAATTCAAGTGGGGAATTGTTGGAATTTTAAATGAATTAACTTTTTTTAATTAACTAATGGCAATAAAATTTGTAATGAATGATGTTGTACACAATCCCTCATTTTAGTAATGCATACAATTTCCATTCCGCATATTTAAATGATAGATATGCAGAAGGAAAAGTATGAGGCAACAGATAATATGCTTTCTTCCTCTTCTTCCTCTGCCATTTCTTTTTCTGTAGAATTCTTCCAAGAAATTAAATTAGAAAATGCTAAATTCAAAATGATTTGATGTCATGCAAACAACAAATCAATCAAATTTTAAATATTATTTTATCCCGTGGACGGAGCAGTTGATAGCTAACGTTGCACCTTAAAATTAAGACGTGGATCGTCTTAAAGAACGCGACGAAGTACATAAATCAGCCATTTCCAATCATTAGATCCAACACATAACTATACGTGTTCTGAGTTTGTAGCACATATATAAGAACTTAATATGGAAATAATAGTTTGAAATCAGAATACTCACTTAGTGGTGCCACCAAATATCAATACAGAAATAATATCTGATTTTGGGAGATTACATAATGTGGATACTTCATTTCTTATGAACATATTTCTATGTAGGGTTAAAAAATACAGTTATATGGTTACATATATGAATGAATGAAAATTTAGAAAGATAAAATCATGTTATCCAATAACGTGCAGTACTACTTTCCAACGGTACTTGTACACGTGTCAAATTTTATCTTTTGTCATCCTTTTGCATGTTCCATGTTCCACATATATTTTAGTCATTGATTTTTCATCGATAACCATTCATATGATATTATGGCCCCTGCTGATTCATTATTTTGTTATAATTAATGGCTGCGACTTTGTGTGGTACATGAAACAGATAAGACGGGAACAGAGGAATTGAGCTGTTATTATTCAAAAGCCTAAAATTATTAGCATAAACTTGTATTGTCATTTATGTTTGGTACTTATGACAAACAATGGAATGTAAATGACGATTAACGAAACTTATAAGAAAGGAAAAGGATGTGCAACTTAAAGCATGCTGTCTCCACGATTAGATAATACAAACTGCTATAACATGCATATTATATGTATATATTTAGACATATTGTATTCACATTAGACATATTAAATTCAAAATTTTCAGATATGTATTATGTTGAGCAATCTCATTGTTTTCAATATGAAAGCAATCCAAATATTAGTAGCATAGTAAAATAAATAAATACACGATTCATAGAAAACACATATTGGCATGGAACAATCTTTAGAGATATATCCCTGTAATCAATGCATATTTTCATTACTCGACTGTGCATACAAATACGTTCTCTTCACCTTGATCGATTTATACTTAATGCAAACTACATTTAGGTAGCAATCAACTACAAATTCATCGATTGCGCACACCCTCCTTTTGTTGATTGTAGAGCATTGTAAACATGACCAACAACAATCAACTCACGAACAAAAAATAATAACAAATTATTCAAGAAATGATTGAACTACATGCTAATGAGTGCAAATATTGAGATCTGGAATCGTCGGACAAGATCAAACTTTTGCAACATGTAAAATAGAATTGGTGGATCTGAAAAAGGCGAGGAAAAAAAATGCAGCAATTGCATGTGTATATAGGTTTGTTATGGCGTGTGTATACTTTGTGTTGCAGTGGCATTATGACTGCACTATGTTCGATTGGCATTCTGTCTTCTTATCGGGTTCTTACTAGAGGACTTATTGCACCATCTACCCTATAACATAATTTGCATTTTTTTGAAATTGGATACTAGGATGGTAGTATATATTAATAATAAATCTTGAGTAGTATATACCATACTGCAAGTCAATATATTTGTAATGTTTCGAATTACGTGCTACATGGAATTCGAACGTACTGTGACACCCCACCTCTATACTTGCACCAGCCAAGGACACTACTAGGTAATACCGTCGACTGGCATGAAGAATAAGGCTGTTGAGGAGCGACCATTTGTGTAATTGCTTTGTGCGAGTACCCGTATGTCAGATAATATGGCTTGTATTTCTTTTCAAGAGGAAATCTGACATATCAAATAAAAACTCAAGGCTACTACACAGTGGCTATGTGGTCTTTGGAAACAAATATAAAATAAGCATAACACAAATCAGTCAGAGATATTCATATCACTAAGGCGGAAATAGGTATGAACATAACACGTAGAAGTTTACATCAAAGTAGTGGTCATATAAGATCCACTACATCACAAAAGAGCAAGTACAAGTGCAAGGTAAAAGAATATGTATACATCAAGGAGTCTTTATCTCGAATGTATAAAAGCAAAAACTACTAAGCTAAAGTAGTTAGCCAAAAGTCAGGTGACAGACTCTAATAAGAAGTCAAGCAGAAGCACCTGAAATATCTCGGTCTGATCCTGGTATTATTTAAGAAGAAAATAATAAACGGATCAGCCTAGCTATAAAGATCATATAAAATGAGACAGGATAGAGATATGACAAAAATATATGATAACAATAATGTCATACCGTGACAAGTATACATTAGATAGCAACAAAAATCATACAATATCTCAAATTTTCTCAAACACCAAAAAGAATATCATATTCTTTATTTTATTCACCAAACCACAAATATTGATAAAGCTTATCAATACAAATCACAAAAATTGGTGAAACACAAATTCTAGAAATCATCAATTAGAAATCCAGAAAACACAAAAAGGGGGGAGGCCTATCACAAACAGGAGCATGAAAACTCACCAACACGTGTATCACAAACGGAACGCTATTCCTTAGTCGCTGACCATCAAATTTGAGCCGAGGCTCCATAAACGACCCGAAGACTATAGGTCGCTACCCCAACATTTTGAACCGAAGCTCCACAAACAGGGTTTAGTCCCCCACGCAAACAAAGAGACATCACACATCGCTAGTCTAAATCACAAAATGATCATCATTGATCAAAAAGAAGTGTAAATTACACTAATCTAGTAAATAAATGAGTTTTTCTTCATGTCCCATAACCACTGGCTTAACTTAAATATTTACGAACAAATTGTAGATTTCCACTCGAAAATTGTCATGAGATTTCAATTGAACAAGTCCAAAAATTAACCAACGAAGCAAATGCAAGCATTTCATACTACTTATTTTTCTAAATCGTTTAATTAGATTTCTTATACGAATGAGATAAAGATTTGTATATACTAATAGATTGAAAAACTGTTTTAGAAACAAGTTTTGTATTGAAAGTAAGGTTGAAATCGTTGTTGTGAAAGAGTTTGAGTCTTTACTATTAGTATAGAAACATTTGTATTTAAAAGTGAAAAATCACGAAAATGATTGTAAAAACAATTTATCACCAAAAATTCACATTTGAAGACGTAAATTAAAACCATAGAAATCGATATCAAATCCATCAAATGGATATATCAAAGTCGATAAAAGTGATAACAACTAATCGATCAACAAAAATCGATTAAAGTTGGAATCCACTC